>CM055128.1:38412391-39102391 GCA_029206835.1 Rana muscosa
GTGCTTTCCCCCCCCACAGTGCTCTCTGGTCCTCTTTGTGCTCCCTGACTCCCCCCATGCTCTCCCCCCACTGTGCTGTCTAGTCCCCCCCACTGCTTCCCATTTCCCCCCAGTGCTCTCTGGTAACCTCTTTGCTCCCTGGCTCTCTCACAGTGCTCTCTGGTCCCCTCTGTGCTCTCTGGCTCCCCCCGTGCTCTCCCACCCCCACTGTACTGTCGAGTTCCCCCCCCCACTGCTCCCCAGCTCCCCCCCAGTGCTCTCTGGTCCCCTCTGTGCTCCCTGGCTCCCCCATGCTCTCCCCCCCACTGTGCTGTCCAGTCGTCATCCCCCACTGCTCTCCATGTCCCCCCCAGTGCTCTGTGCTCCCTGGCTCCCCCCACACTGATATCCCCCCATAGTGCTCTCTGGTCCTTCCTGTCTTCCCCCATACTCTCTCCCCAGTGCTCTCCGACCCCCCATGCTCCCTGGCTCCCCCCAACAGTGCTCTCCAGCCCCCCAGAACTCTCTGCTCCCCCTGTGCTCCCTAACCTCTCCCTGTCCTACCTGCAACCCCCCATGCTCCCTGCTCCCCCTGTGCATTCAACTTCCCCCGTGTTCTCCAGCTCCCCCCACAGTGCTCTCCAGCCCCCACACTGCTTTCCAGCTCCCCCTTGTGTTTTACAGCCCCCACTTTTCTCCCTGGCTCCCCCCCATGCTTTCCACCCCACTATGCTATCCAGCTCCCCCCCCCCCCAGTGCTTTCCAACTCCCCCCACCTCCCCTGTGCTCCCTGGCTACCCCCAATGCTCTCCACCACACTGTGCTATCCAGCTCCCCCGGTGCTCTCCACCCCCCCATTCTCCCTATGCTCTTCTGCTCCTCCCCAGTACTCTCTGGCCCCTATGCTCTCCATCACCCCTTCGTGCTCTCTGCCCCTGCCAGGCTCTCCACTCCCACCAGTGCACCCCCCTAGTGCTCTCCAGCTCCCCCAGTGCTCTTCACCTCCTGCCCTCCACTCCCCCAGTGCTCTTGCCCCCCACACTCTCGCCCCCCCCCCTCTGCTGCTCTCAGCCTCAGTCCCGTGTTCTCCGCCACCTGTCACGTCTCTGGTGTGAGGCCGGATTGCTGAGAGGGCGCCCCTTGCAGCTAAGTGCACCGCACCCCTGGGGATGAGACAGGGAGTGCGGGGCCCAAAGGTGCACGGATTGCCGGTACTGCTGCTGACTGGGTAGATGCAGGCAGAAGGTAGCTGGGGTGCGCTGGAAGAGCGGAATCAGTAGCCGTGCAAGGAAGGGTTCTGGTGTGAAACAATAGGTAAACCACAAGTGCTGGAGCCAGCGATCCTGGAATAAAGGTTTGAGGGAACATGTTAGCTCCCTCAGCAGTGACCGAGCACGCTGTGGGAGCTTCGTTCTAAGGTATTTTAAAATGTGCTAGTAGGCGATGCCTACTAGCACATTATGCTATTGTCTTGCAGGGGTTTTTTTTCGCAGTTTACTACCACTTTAGGGCAGGCCATACACAGAACAAATTTCTTTCCTGCAACCGTGGGTTGATGGTCCTGATCCCAGCAGAGGCTGCTCTCTAATTAGGCAAATTAGGCGGCCGCCTAAGGCCTCGCACTCACAGGGGCCTCGCGGCCGCTTAATTTGCTTGATCACTGGACTCTCCAGGTGCCATCTTTAAAAGCCGTGCGGGCAGCCATAGGGCACACCGGGCGGGCCGCAAGTCCATGTGGGGCCCTAAAGCAGCTGAGCTGCTACTTCAGCCCAGGCCGTTCACCTGGCCTCTCCGCGTCTGGCCGCCTGCCTATTCGGGTCAGAAGTCGGGCCAGGCAGCGGAAACTATCCCTGCCCTATGACTGTCTGTGAGGAGGAAGGAGGAGCTCCGGTGGATGGATCCCATCCCAGTGCCTGCTGCAGCCTGGCCGACGGCCCAGAGAGAAAGTGAGTGCCCGGCCGTGCCGCCCTCCTGTGTGCCTGGATAAAAGGAGCGCCAGGGACAGCTGCATATTAAGGAATTGTTCTTTCCATTTTCCTCCTGCAGCCGTTTCTTCTGTGGGCATTCATTGGCTGCAGAAAGAATATGGAAATATCAATTGCTCCATATGCAGCTGTCCCCGCTGCTCCTTCTATCCAGGCACATAGGAGGGCGGCACGGCCGGGCACTCACGTTCTCTCTGGGCGGTCGGCCAGGCTGCAGCAGGTGCTGGGATGGCATCCATCCACCGGAGCTCCTCCTATCCAACTTCTTTTACTGCCCCCGTGCTCCCTGGTTCCTCCCAGTTCTTCCTGCATACCCCCTCTGCTCCCTGGCTCCCCCCCAGTGCTCTCTGGTCCCCCGTGCTTCCTGGCTCCCCCACTGTGCTGTCCAGTCCCCCCCACTGCTCCCCCATGCTGTCCCCCCACTGTGCTGTCCTGTCCCCCCTTTGCTCCCTGGCTCCCCCACAGTGCTTTCCCCCCCCAAAGTGCTCTCTGGTCCTCTTTGTGCTCACTGACTCCCCCCATGCTCTCCCCCCACTGTGCTGTCTAGTCCCTCCCACTGTTTCCCAGCTCCCCCAGTGCTCTCTGGTAACCTCTGTGCTCCCTGGCTCTCTCACAGTGCTCTCTGGTCCCCTCTGTGCTCCCTGGCTCCCCCCGTGCTCTCCCACCCCCACTGTACTGTCGAGTTTCCCCCCCACTGCTCCCCAGCTCCCCCCCAGTGCTCTCTGGTCCCCTCTGTGCTCCCTGGCTCCCCCATGCTCTCCCCCCCCCACTGTGCTGTCCAGTCGTCATCCCCCACTGCTCTCCACGTCCCCCCCAGTGCTCTGTGCTCCCTGGCTCCCCCCACACTGATATCCCCCCATAGTGCTCTCTGGTCCTTCCTGTCTTCCCCCATACTCTCTCCCCAGTGCTCTCCGACCCCCCGTGCTCCCTGGCTCCCCCCAACAGTGCTCTCCAGCCCCCCAGAACTCTCTGCTCCCCCTGTGCTCCCTAACCCCTCCCTGTCCTACCTGCAACCCCCCATGCTCCCTGCTCCCCCTGTGAATTCAACTTCCCCCGTGTTCTCCAGCTCCCCCCCACAGTGCTCTCGGCCCCCCCTCTGCTGCTCTCAGCCTCAGTCCCATGTTCTCCGCCACCTGTCACGTCTCTGGTGTGAGGCCGGATTGCTGAGAGGGCGCCCCTTGCAGCTAAGTGCACCGCACCCCTGGGGATGAGACAGGGAGTGCGGGCCCAAAGGTGCACGGATTGCCGGTACTGCTGCTGACTGGGTAGATGTAGGCAGAAGGAAGCTGGGGTGTGCTGGAAGAGCGGAATCAGTAGCCGTGCAAGGAAGGGTTCTGGTGTGAAACAATAGGTAAACCACAAGCAGAGTCTGTAGCCAAGCCAGGGGTCAAACACAGGAATCAGTCCAAGAGGATTACAGGAACAAGCCGGGTCATACACAGGAGCAGAAGATAATGGAATAGTCAGCCAAGCCAGGGTCGGATAGGAGGAGATAAGCAGGGTCACAGGTCCAGATGCAAGCCAAGGGTCAAGCCTAGGGATGAGCTTCGAGTTCGAGTCGAACTCATTTTCGACTCGAACATTGCCTGTTCGCCCGTTCGCCGAACAGCGAACAAATTGGGGTGTTCGCGGCAAATTCGAAAAATCTATGGGAGAAATCTAAAGTGCTAATTATAAAGGCTTATATGCAAGTTATTGTCCTGAAAAGTGTTTGGGGACCCGGGTCCTGCCCCAGGGGACATGTATCAATGCAAAAAGAAGTTTTAAAAACGGCCGTTTTTTCGGGAGCAGTGATTTTAATAATGCTTAAAATGAAAAAATAAAAGTGAAATATTCCTTTAAATTTCGTACCTGGGGGGTGTGTATGATATGCATGTGAAGTGGCACATGTTTCCCGTGCTTAGAACTGTCCCTGCAAAAAATTTCATTTTTGAAAGAAAAAAAGTCATTTAAAACTGACTCGCGGCTATTAATGAATTGTCGGCTCCCGGCAATACATACAAAAGTCATTGATAAAAAAAAAAAAAAGCGTGGGGGTTCCCCAGAATTCAATTACCAGGCCCTTCAGGTCTGGAATGGATATTAAGGGGAACCCCGCCGCAAATTTAAAAAAAATTGACGTGGGGTTCCCCCAAATATCCATTCCAGGCCCTTCAGATCTGGCATGGATTTTAAGGGGAACTCCACCCCAAATTTAAAAAAAATGGCGTGGAGTCCCCCTAAAAATCCATACCAGACCCCTTATCCGAGCACGCAACCTGGCCGGCCACAGGGGAAAAGGGGGGGACGAGAGAGCGGCCCCCCTCCCTCCTGAACCGTACCAGGCCACATGCCCTCAACATGGGGAGGATGTCCCCATGTTGATGGGGACAAGGGCCTCATCCCCACAACCCTTGCCCGGTGGTTGTGGGGGTCTTCGGGCGGGGGGCGTATCGGAATCTGGAAAACCCCTTTAACAAAGGGGACCCCCAGATCCCGGCCCCCCCTATGTGAATTGGTAAGGGGTACATTGTACCCCTACCATTTCACAAAGAAAGCGTAAAAGAATGTTTAAAAAAAACACACAAACACCTTGAAAAAGTCCTTTATTTAAAAAAAAAAAAACATTCCAGCGGTGAAATCCAGTGTCCCGCGGCGATCCCAATGTCCAACGCTGTCCTTCATTGGTTGTGCCTGAGCGGACCTGATGGGGAACTCCCTCTCAGTATTTTAAATGTATAGACCCGCCCCTTCTAAAGTTCCCCATCAGGTCCGCTCAGCGGACCAGATGCGGAACATGAGAAGGGGCGGGTCTATACATGTATTACCAAAGTGAGAGCAGTTCCCCATCAGGTCTGCCCCCTCGGTATGTCGGACCCGCCTACGTCATTGGCTTGAGCGGGGAACTTCCTTCACTGTGTAATTTAAATTTACATAGTGAAGGAAGTTCCCCGCTCAAGCCAATGACGTAGGCGGGTCCGACATACCGAGGGGGCGGACCTGATGGGGAACTGCTCTCACTTTGGTAATACATGTATAGACCCGCCCCTTCTCACTTCACATGCATATCATGCACACCCCCCAGGTATGAAATTTAAAGGAATATTTCACTTTTATTTTTTCATTTTAAGCATTATTAAAATCACTGCTCCCGAAAAAACGGCCGTTTTTTAAACTTTTTTTTGCATTGATACATGTCCCCTGGGGCAGGACCCAGGTCCCCAAACACTTTTTAGGACAATAACTTGCATATTAGCCTTTATAATTAACACTTTAGATTTCGAACGTTCGAGTCCATTGTATTTAATAGGGTTCTAAAGTTCACACAAACATTTTGTCTGTTCGCAGGTTCTGGTGCGAACCGAACAGGGGGGTGTTCGGCTCATCCCTGGTCAAGCCAGAGATTCAGGATACACAAGATACAGGAGACGCAGGGGACACAGGAAGCTGATGATAATCCAGCAACTTGTATGTGCCAGTGACAGGTTTAAATAGGCCGGGGGGTGCGCCCACACAGTCTGCGTGCGTCTGTACGCGCATGCGCATAGGGGTTAGTCTGGCGCGGCCATGATGGACACTGGCAGGAATGCCAATAACTTGGCTATTTCCCTGACACCACCCCTGTTCTTTTTTCTGGTCCCCTCACCCCCAGGGAAGCTTTTCTAGGTTCCCTCTGTTTTCCCTCTGGCTGCTGCGGGGGGTCTCTCGGGCTGGGGAGCATGGGCTGCTCAGTCTATTTTTTGTCCCAGCCTGGGCCTGGCGGGGAGGTTGAGAAGCGAGGCTTGCAAGGATTGATAGTCCTGAAGGGAGAAGAGCTCTAAAGACCTCCCAGGACTGGAGGACAGGCTGACTGGGGCCGGAAAACGAGGACGGTTGGAAGTTAAAGTTGACCAGGGACCACTACAACTTCCTCTGGAAGGAGCAGGACACTGTCCCCACCCAGAATGAGAACGGACCCTCCCTGCTGCTGGACGTCATGAACATCCTGCTGGCATGGAAGGTACCGTACCAAGCATCACACACAGCTTCCCACAGACAGGCACTGCAGACTGGGACATGGTACACAGGAGGGGCTGCAGACAGGGACAGGGCTAGAGATCTCTCTCTCCCCCTCCCTCCCTCTCTCCCCCTCCCGTTCTCCCCCTCCCTCTCTCTCTCTCCCCCTCCCTCTCTCCAACTCCCTCTCTCTCTCTCTCTCCCACCCTCTTTCCCTCCCTCTCTCCCCCTCCCTTTCTCTCTTCCCCTCTCTCCCTCCCTCTCTCCCTCACTCTCTCTTCCTCTTTCTCCCTCCCTCCCTCTCACCCTCCCTCACTCACTCTCTCTTCCCCTCCCTCCCTCTCTCTCTCCCCCCCCTCTATCTCTCTCCCTCTCTCCCCCTCCCTCTCTCCAACTCCCTCTCTCTCTCTCTCTCTCCCACCCTCTTTCCCTCCTTCTCTCCCCCTCCCTTTCTCTCTCTCCCTCTCTCCCTCCCTCTCTCCCTCACTCTCTCTTCCTCTCTCTCCCTCTCACCCTCCCTCACTCACTCTCTCTTCCCCTCCCTCCCTCTCTCTCCCCCCCTCTATCTCTCTCCCTCCCTCTCTCCCTCATGCTCTCTTCCTCTCTCTCTCTCCCTCCCTCTCACCTTCCCCCTCCTCTCTCTCCCCCTCTCTCTATCTCCTCACTCTCTCCCCCTCCCTCTCTCCCCCTCCCCCTCCCTCTCTCACCCTCCCTCTCTCCCCCTCCATTTCTCCCCCTCTCTCTCCCCCTCTCTCTATCTCCTCGCTCTCTCCCCCTCCCTCCCTCTCTCTCCCCCTCCCTTTCTCCCTCTCTCTCTCCCTCCCTCTCACCCTCCCTCACCCTCCCTCACTCTCTCTCCCTCCCTCTCACCCTCCCTCACTCTCTCTCCCCCTCTCTCTCTCCCTCTCACCCTCCCTTACTCTCTTTCTCCCCCTCTCTCTCCCTTCCCTCTCTCTCTCTCTCCTCCCTCTCTCCCCTCCCCTCTCCCTCTCTCTCTCTCTCACTCTCTCTTCCTCTCTCCCTCCCTCTCACCCCCCTCACTCTCTCTCTCTTTCTCGCTCTCTTCCTCTCTATCTCTCTCCCCCTCCCTCTCCCCCTCCCCCCTCTCTCTCCCCCCCTCTCTCCCCTCCCCCCTCTCTCTCCATCGCTCTCTCCCTCACTCTCTCTCTCTATCCCTCTCTCCCTTACTCTCTCTTCCTCTCTTCCTCCCTGCCCTTCCTCTGTTGATGTGGAATGATTCAGTGACACCCCCTTCCCATTCTCCCAAGGCACAGGGCAAAATCCTAGAGGGGTTGTGACCTTGCTGGGTCCCAGATGTTGTATTGTCTGCATATGTCTGATGGGTGAGGAGGGTGCCCTGGAAGTGGTGCTGATTGCCTGTGTGCTAGATCCACGCATCTTTCTGCAGCCATTTTTACTTGCTTAAACTTTTTGTATCCATTAAGGGCGTGAGAGGGGCCTCATGTCTTTAATTTTGCCTAAGGCCTCACAAAGCCTAGAGCCGCCTCTGGCCAGTGCAGAGCATATACTGTACATAGAAAACTGCCTTTGTAGGATTTGTCACCCTGTCTTTAGTAACTGTACCATTTCTCTGGGACTTGATTTGTGCTACAACCTTTTTAGACATGTAGCACCTCATTCTTGCTCACATCTCTTTCCAAGTTATTGTCTAATAAAAGTGCAGAACAAGAATCAACGTGACTGGCACTCAGTTACCAACCAATCACACTGGGGATTCACTACAGTTCTTAGAAAGTGTCTAGGGACTTTTTCAATGTTGACGGCTACGCCCATCGGGGATAAATGGCATTACAGCTGCAATAAGCATTTTACCAATTTTAATACAATCTTTCATGCAAAAGGATAAAGTTGCTGAACCACCGTACATGCATTATTTCTCATATTCCCCTGTAGGAGAGTAACTTAATTCAAATATATAAAAACATCCTTTAGCTCCTATTCCTTCAGAAGTCATAATATCATTTCTCAGGTCAGCTAGCTTAAATAAGTAATTTTTTTCTAACTTGTCACTATTTAGCAAACTTAAAAAAATCCCAGCAAAAGAAGAGCATTATTACTTTCCTATACTGCTGTCTATACCTAGGTCTGTACTTTCTTGAAGAGCTGCAGGTTCCAGAAAAATCTTCAGAATGTGGAACTTCTAGGTGTTTTAGATGGCTGCCTACCCTGCTATGCACCATTGTTTACCCTATGGCCCATATGCCCCTACGTGTCCTGTAGGGATTTAGTGACTGGCAAAATAAAGCAGTGGTCATCAACCGTGTCCTCAGCGCCCACTAACAGGCCAGATTTTATGTATTACCTTGGGGAGATGCAGACTAGAATACTGCAATCACTGAGCAGCAAATGATATCACCTGTGATGTATTTCAGTTATCTTGTAAACCTGGCCTGTTAGTGGGCCCTGAGGACAGGGTTGATGACCACTGAATGAAAGCACCAAAGGCAGCAAGGAATACACCTAGAATGCTGACCATACCTCAGATCTGTACTCTCTTGAAGAGCTACAGCCTCCAGCATAATCTTCAGAATTGGACACGTCTACATGTGGGGGGGTCTGCCTACCCTGCTATGTGCTATGGTTCCACCCTATTGCCCTTTGCCCCTACGTGTCCTGTAGTGAGGTAATAATGGCTGGTAAATTGAAAAACCACAGAAGACAGCAGGGAACCAGACATTTATTACACCTAGAAGTGCTGCCTATACCTCAGATCTTCACTCTTTTGAAGAGCTACAGCCTCCAGCAAAATCCTCAGAATCTGACACTACTAGGTGTGGCGGCTTACTGTCTACCCTGCTTTGCTCTATGGTTCCACCCTATGCTCTTTTGTGTCCTGTACCGAGGTAATGGTACCATAGAAGGCAATAGAGAACCAGGCATTTAATACACCTAGAAACTTGTCAGATGAAGAATTATTATAAGGATGGCATAGAGATAATCGAAGATATGGGCGGTGGGTCAGGTATTATTCTTCTTCTTTTGCAGGGAGGTCTTTATAATTTTGTAGGCATCAGAGTGACTTTGGAGACACACATCAAGACTAATGCCGCGTACACACGGCCGTTTTTAATGTCATTGAAAAAAACGAAGTTTTTCTCTACGTGATTCTTCTCAAGCCTGCCTTGCCTACACACTATCATGAAAAAAATGCTCGAGCGAAACGCGGTGACGTACAACACGTTCGACAACACGTACGACAGCACTATAAAGGGGAAGTTCCATTTGGATGGCGCCACCCTCGTGTTAGTAAAGTTTGGTGAGAGACGATTCGATTCGTTACAGCGTGACGAATGTGCTATCTCCATTCTAAGCGCTAGTTTTACCAGAACGAGCGCTCCCGTCTCATAACTTGCTTCTTAGCATGTGCGTTTTTTTCGCGTCATTAAAGCGTACACACGGCCGTTTTTCACGACGAGAAAAACGATGACGTGAAAAACGACGAGAAAAAATAGAGCATGTTTGAAATTTTTAATGGCCATTTTTCTCGTCGAGAAAAATGCTCTGGAGCCTACACACAATCATTTTTAATGACCAGATTAAAAAATTGCATTTTTCTCGTCATGAAAAACGGTCGTGTGTACGCAGCATAACAATGAAAGTCCGAAACCAGCCAGCCTTTTGCTTTGGACAAAATAGAAAGACTAGGGCCTTGTCAAGCATTGATTTGCCTGTCTGTGACCCTATTGGGGAGATTTCATCAGACTATTTCAAGAAATAGGGAATAAAAGGTAATTTTCTTCATTGAGGACACACAAAATGCATAAAAAAAACTCTTTGTTCGGTTAAAGAGGGAAGGGTTTGAACTGTCAGGATATTTTTACTCTCTGTGTCTTCTTGCCACAATGTCAACTGCTTCTCCCACTTCTGGACTTGGCTGCCACACAAGATGACTGAACAAGACATTAACGACAACATACCGTATTTTCCAGTGTATAAGGTGACTGGGCGTATAAGACGACCCCCGAAATTCTACTGTATTTCTACAGTTTTTGCCTATACTCACTGTATAGGACGACCCCCCCCCCCTTCTGAGGCTTCATATTGCCTATATTTCCTTCTTCTTAATGAACGTTGGAGCCATATCGCGCTGAGCCAATCACAGCGAGCGATGTGTTCTATTAATGAATACAAAGCCTGCTCGGATTGGCAGAGGCTGTAACATCATCAGCCTGCGCCTCTCTGACTCTCAAAGCCAATCCGAGCAGGCTACTGTATGTAGCCTGCTCGGATTGGCAGAGTTTGTTACTCCAATCTGAGCAGGCTCCAAAGCTACATACAGTGTTACCGCACATCTGGCAGGCTGACATACTGCCAGCTGCATTTGATACCCGGAGTATAAGACGACCCCCGCTTTTTGGCTGTTTTTTATAGGGGAAAAGGTCATCTAATACCCTGGAAAATAGGAATTAAACCCTTGCATCAACCACTTGTCCATATTTATCATCAATGATAAACCTATCTGCTTGATGGGGGGACCTTGCTGCATTGGTGGAGTATCCATGCGTTGAGTGGATTATTGCTGTCATTGAGTATACATTGCAGTAAGAAATGTATAGAGTTTTATGGATCATATGCTAATCTAATGTATATGTGTATGTATTTAATATAAATGTTGTTTATTATTACATACTTTGCAATTATTGTAGATGCTTCCTCCATTAATACTCCTGATGAACCAATAAGATACTGTGAAACGCGTCAAGTAAAGTCAGCTCTGGTTAACTACGGAACCAGGGTTTTGGATTTTTTACACAATATGAATATAAGTGAGTGTAATTTTTTTTAATATAACCTATTAGCTGCATATGCTCTGGTATCCTAATATGTAGTTTAAAGTGCATTGATGTAACTTGTAAGAAGGTAGGCTACTGTATGTGTAGTTAACACCTGGCTGCCCAGGTAAGGGAGAAGAGGTTAATATTTTTGTCGCCTTTTCCCCAGTGTGTGCGTGGTCTTTTGCCGGGGTCCAGTTTCCCTCCAGTGTTTGATAAAAGGGAAGAGGTCTGGATCCTAGGGGGGGCTCCGGGAAACACTTGGGGAAACGAATGGGGAACCAACGCTAAAGACTTGCTGGGACCTATGGTCAGCTCCGCAATGGAGATTCACCGGAAAAAAACCTGAAACATGGGCTTCTCTGTCAGAGCACCGCCAAGTTTGGACTTTCATCTAAAAGACTTAATCTGTGCAACCTGGGACAGCCACAGTTAGGTTCATTTAGGAATGAAATGTTATTGCCTGTTATACCCGTTGCCACATTTGCAATAAATGTTGGTTCAACTGTTCCGATCCTTGCCTAAAGTCATTCAAAGGGATGCATATGCGGTCCTGACATATTATTAAAGAAAATGGGTCCTTAACCACAATATGGGGTATGTTTAACATCACTATGGCAAAGGTTCATTAGTAGCTATGAGGAGAAACAGCAACGTATCGTTGGCGTGGTACCTGATAGGTAACAGGTTCTCCAGTAGTGAGGGAGTCTGTGTTTGGACTCCCTCCCTAGCTGAGCATCTCTGTCAGTCACCAGGAGTGGACTAGCATTACGGAGATCTATGTGTGGTAATTTGGTACGAAAAAAGATGAGTTAAGTTGAGCACGTATGAGGTCCATGCTACAGTATGTTCTCCATGGGACCCCATTCTGTCACTGGGAGTGAGGTAACAGAGGTATGCTGACTGGTGGAGCAGGCAGTGTCTCAGCCTATCCCTCCAAATGCAACATATATATTAGTACAAGTGTGTGGGATATGGGACGAAGAAGCTTAAAGGGGTTGTAAAGGTACATGTTTTTTCACCTTAATGCAATCTATGCATTAAGGTGAAAAAACATCCGAGTATTTGTGGCCCCCCCGAGCCCCCCTTTACTTACCTGACCCCTTGAAAGTCCCGCACCGTGAACGCGCAGGCTTCTCGGCTCATTCATTGGTTGATTGAAAGCAGCGCAGCCATTGGCTCGCGCTGCTGTCAATCACATGAAATGATGCGGCGTGCTGGGGGGCGGGGCCAAGTGATACAGTGAGCGGCTATGGCCGCCGGCTGTATCACAGGAGCGTGCCCGCAAGAACTCCTCACCATGCTCGCTCGCTCGCATGAAGGTGAGGAGTTCTTGTGGTGTGGAGCCAAGACAGCCGCCGAGGGACCCCAGAAGACCAGGTTTGGGGCCACTCTGTGCAAAACGAGCTGCACAGTGGAGGTAAGTATAACATGTTTGTTATTTTTAAAAAAATAAAAAAAATTACCTTTACAACCCCTTTAAGGAGGAAATCTGTGTCGTGGTTATTGCACATGTGGCTCATCACTGAGTTAGGAGACTGTCTTAATGTTTGACTTTTCACATGACCATTTCTCCTACCTGGTCCCCGAGCTTTGGTGAGCATGCCCTCGGGCGAAGTATTACCCCATGAAAGGTCAATGCCTGGCGTAGTCCAAAGAACCCACCGCGAGGGGAAGCCTCTCATGTGACTCTGCTTGGCACTCAATGAGAGAGGGAAGCATGGAGGATTTAGACTGAACCCCCCCCCCCCACAAACTGGTTCACTTTAATGGTGCCCCCTATGTTTGCCTTCCCTTTGCTCCCTTACCATTCCATTCACCCACAGAAGAAGAATATACCTTAATTCTAGGTTTAGAGAAGCATGTGATTTTCTTCTGTTCCTCAAATGTGACTAAAGTGGTGCTTAGTGATTGGGCACTCAGGCATCCAGTGCTATCACATCGGGGACAAGAGAGAGTATGGGCAAGATAGAGTGCTCACTGCACACTCCCAGCACAGTGACCAAGCTGTCACCGAGCCCTGGGCATAAAGACCCAATAAAGGGATATCAGGGCTGTGCAGGAAGGAGTAACATCTGAAAATATGCTATCCATCTTTCAGTTAAATGATCGTAGCTTTTAGCTCTGCATTTTTCCAGGATTCCCTAATACTGTAACTGTGATATTGTACCCTACTTACTGTTGTCCCCCGAGCTGCAGGCCCTCCACCATATTACAGCTGTATAGTAACAGAATTCTGCTCATTTTAACTAGTCTTCTATTTTAACTTATTTAAAATTCAAATGACATTAAAATAGTCAGCTTGGAGACAGAGCGACATGAAAGGATTAAGGGAATTTGCAGGATGCCGACTCCAGCGGTTGTGTCATTGATTGACATTGTGCACAGAAAAATCATACCTCACTTTCCACCGACTGTGATTAAAATAGACTTTTATGGAAAGGATTTGGAGATTGATTTACAAATTCTCTGCTTTGAGACTGAGGATCCTGCTGTGGATTCAGATTGACAATGAACTTTTAAAAAAAAAAAAATGTAAAAAAAGTTTGTGTCTATGAACCAATCTAGTTTAGATCACTGATTATATTTAAAAAAAAAGCCATTTATAACGTATAGAGATGTACACTTTATTGTCAAAATTATTGGGACACCTGCCTTTAGGCGCACATGAACTTTATTGGAATCCCAGTCTTAGTCTGTAGGGTTCAATATTGAGTTGGCCCACCCTTTGCAGCTATAACAGCTTCAACTCTTCTGGGAAGGCTGTCCACAAGGTTTAGGAGTGTCATGGGAATGTTTGACCATTCTTCCATAAGCGCATTTGTGAGGTCAGGCACTGATGTTGGACGAGAAGGGCTGGCTTGCAGTCTCCGCTCTAATTCATCTCAAAGGTGTTCTATTGGGTTGAGGTAGGGACTCTGTGCAGGCCAGTTAAATTCATCCACACCAAACTTGATCATCCATGTCTTTATGGACCTTTCACTGTGGCCAGTGGGAGTAGAAAATGCCCAGTGTCAGTGGAAATAATCAATGTCTTATCATTGGTATTATTGGGAGAAATAGTGCCCCTACGTTGGTGTCAGTGAAAGGAATGGTGCCCCATCATTGGTGT
Source organism: Rana muscosa (assembly GCA_029206835.1). NCBI lineage: Eukaryota > Metazoa > Chordata > Amphibia > Anura > Ranidae > Rana > Rana muscosa. Next base: position 38,426,236 of record CM055128.1, read on the forward strand.
CAGTGAGAGGAAGAATTCCTTCTATCAGTGGGAGAAATAGTGCCCCAAGGGCCAGATAGAGGCAAGCGAAAGGCCATTTCTGGCACTCGGGCCACAGTTTGGAGACAACTGGCTTAGACTGTCTGATATTCAGCTTTGCATAGCAAAAAACTTTGCTACAGGGTCTTCAGCTGTGAAGTGTTAGCCTATCCAGAAAGTCACCTAATGGTCTTTAGCTGTGGGGGTTTTAGACTGTTCAGCATTGGTGCACATTCAAGAAGATTGTCCTCCAATTGCTGTGTTACACATTTTGGCGTATCTCAACCCCCCTCTCCTGTTACAAGTCTCTACAAGCAATAAATCTTAAAAACACAACCCCTAGACTGCTTATTGGAGCCCATGTGAATGGACTGTTGTTTGGGTGACTGGTGGCCTATGCACTGTTTGGGAAACCAGTTATTATCTGAGGCCCTTACGGGGCCCCAGCACCCCTGGAAGTTAGAGCAGGGTCTACAAGGGCACTGGAAGGGCACCAATGCTAGGAAGCTGGAACTGAAGACTGGAACCTGGAGCATTGGTATCCACTAATGGCACCCAGAATTTACCATGTCCAGTTGTGAGGGGCGTTGGGTCACAAGCCAAGTTTGGTAACAGTTGATCAGAAAGATACCAAACTGTAAGCAGGATCAAGGTCAGCAACAAGCAGAAGTTGCCAACATGCGGGGGGCGAGGTATCGAGTCGAAGGCGAAATCTTGGTCAGAAATCCAGGCCAAGGTGGTTTACAGAAATGGGCAGCAAACATATGTAGCACTACCCCCGTAGGAGCTGCTGGTTAGTTTTGGGTTTTGCACGTTACCTCTTCAGCTTCGTTGTCTGGGTAGGAAAGTCTGTAGTAATGCAATGTCCACACAGATGTAAAACCTCAAACAGTTAGGCTTTATTTTCTTATGCAGAGAACGTTGAGAAGTAGAAGGTACAGAAGAGTAGGGGAAGGTTCAGGCACTCAGTAATACTAGCCAAAAATATCAGCTCCCAGTCACTTACCACTCTCAGTGTTTAGAGTGGGTATTGGTCACCCGGATAGTCCCCTCTCACATGGCCTAGCAGCCGGGATGACAAACGAATCAGCAATGGTGTAGTCTCTGCCACAGACTGCCCAAGATGAAATGGGTCTCTGCCACAGACCTCTTGAAATGAAATGGGTCTCTGCCACAGACCTTTTAAAGTTGAATGAATGGATAGTCCAGAAATCCTCTGCCACAGGATTTCAAAGTCCCAAACTTCCAGCCGTACAGTTAAAGAGCATTTAAGCCAATCCGGCGAACTGTAGGGCTTGTAGTACAGTGGATCCCTCCTTGATAAAGTCACCAGGCCTCACCCGAGACAGCAGCACTTTGCTGGTCTCCTCCAGGGCAGGTCCTCCCCTGGTCTCCTTCACCAAGATAGCTTCCTCCCAATTCGGACGGACAGCTTGGAATCCCCTCTCTAAATGTAGGCCCCAGCCAGACTAGCTGGGCCTACTAGATAGCGATGCAGCCTCGGGCCAAGAGACCAGAACCACACACACATACCTCGCGCCCGGAGGGCTGCGGGGCGGGAACGGGTCCCAATCAATGGCGTCTGTCCCTTAAAGGGGAGTTCCAGACTTTTTTTATGTTTATTAAAAATCAGCAGCTACAAAAAGTGTAGCTGCTGGCTTTTAATAAACATACACTTACCTGTTCCACTGTCCAGCGACGCGACGCCGGGAGCTCCGCTCCTCTCCCCCCCTTCTCCGCCGGCGCCTCCATTCATAGTGTGTAGACCTTTCTCAGCCTGTCAAGTTTAGGTAGACGGCCATGTTTTGGTAGGGTTGCAGTTGTGCCATACTCTTTCCATGGATTGGACAGTGCTCCGTGAGATGTTCAAAGCTTGGGATATTATTTTATACCTAACCCTGCTTTAAATTTCTCCACAACTTTATGCCTTTCCTGTCTGGTGTGTTCCTTGGCCTTCATGATGCTGTTTGTTCACTGAGGCTCTCTAACAATCCTCTGAGGGCTTCACAGAACAGCTGTATTTATACTGAGATTAAATTACACACAGGTGGACTCTACTTACTAATTAGGTGACTTCTGAAGGCAATTGTTTCCACTAGATTTTAGTTAGGCTGCTTTGCAGGCGCTATTGCGCTAAAAATAGCGCCTGCAATGCGCCCTGAAAGAGCCGAGGGCTTTCACATTGGAGCGGTGCACTGGCAGGAGGGTAAAAAAACTCCTGCCAGCTGCATCTTTGAGGCGCGGTAGGAGCGGTCAAAATACCGCTCCTATAGCGCCCCTGCCCATTGAAATCGATGGGGTAGCGCCTCTAAACTGCCCGCAAAAACGCCGCAAAGCTGCGTTTTTGCAGGCGGGTTTAACCCTTTTTCGGCCACTAGCGTGGGTTAAAATCGCCCCGCTAGCGCCCGCAAATCGTGGGAAAAAAGATGGTATAGTGCCGCTAAAAATAGCGGCGCTATACCGCCAGCGCATCCAGCGCTTCAGTATGAAAGCAGCCTATGGGGTATCAGAGCAAAGGGGGCTGAATACAAATGATGAAGTCACGTGACACGTGACAATACGCGTAGGGAGAGGAGATTCGCTGACACGCCAGGATTAGAATAGGCAGACGAGTGAGGTACTCGTAGGATACTCTGCCTTCTTTCTTCATCTTATATGTGAGTGTTACATATTGTTTTCTTTTTTAATAAATAACTTTTTATACGGGATTATGCGATGTCTGCCATTTCTTTTGTATTGCATTGATTGCCACGACTTGATTGCCACCACTTACTGAGATCCCCTGCTGTTTTGAGAGCCACACAGAGCCACTGACACATTGAGGGACGACGAGTTCCGCGCTCGTGGAGACGGTCCCATATTGTTTCTCCTTCTAAGTGAGTGTATATCTGGCGTCTGTTTGTGCCTCGAGGCAGTAGCGGAACTACACTATATTGGCTTTTCTCTTTCTGCATCTATGTATGACGCTTGAGAGGATTACAACCATAGGAAGGAGGCCAACACTACCATAACCTCTGCTTACCAGTCCTCAACGCCCTGTGACCTGTCTATGCTAAACTTTATTAGCAACAAGGTAAGCTGCTTGCAGGCACAGAGGTGGAGCACTGAAGAGAGATCAGTATTTGGAACATCATACTGATGTGTATGCCATCTTTTCATTTTATGTACTGGTTCACTTTGGTGATGGGAATCACTGTATATTCACTTTGAAATTGTATGGTGTAAACTGGACTCTTTTTTGGATTTTTTCACACTTATATATATAATTTTTTTTCGATAATTGTATTGTGTATTTTTTGTGGACTTTTTTATGTACTAGTACACCTTTTTGGATGACTCACTACTAATATATTTGTTTCGGATTATTCACAATTGGCCAGAATGGATGGATGTGGATAGTAAAGGATTGGGGTTCCTCTACTTACCTAGCCAATTTATTCATAGTAAGGTCACATTATATACACATATTTTGATTGAGTGTGTTATCAGTCACACTATTCCCACTTTTCCCTCCTTTTCTTTGTTTAAACACAGCGCTTAACACCATCACTGTTTTATATTGCTTTTAGTTTCCCTGAATTGGATTCACAGGTGTTCAGCAGCAGTGCCCCTCCCCCCCCCCCTTTTTTGGTTATTTATTTAGTTTATGTTCCCCCCACTTTTTTTGAATACAAATGCATGCCACACTTTTCACATATTTATTTGTAAAAAAAAATGAAAATCATTTATCATTTTCCTTCCACTTCACAATTATGTGCCACTTTGTGTTGGTCTATCACATAAAATCCCAATAAAATACATTTCCATTTTTGATTGTAACATGACAAAATGTGGAAAATTTTAAGGGATATGAATACTTTTTCAAGGCACTGTATATACTGTATGTAGCGGCCTCACCCCTTTCTCCCCTTCTCATTCTTGGCTTGTCTTTCTTCGTCTAGGGGTGTTAGTGCTGGGGGAAGGGATGAGATACACCACGGCCCATGTCCTCCATAGTGAAGAGGTGAAGGCCAGAAAGATCGGGCTTTGTGTAGGTGTCCTAGAGTCAAGTCTTGTACTTCGTCCCTGACTCCTTTGCTCCTAGTAACCCGAGTTCCACACAGTGAATAGGTCCAACACAGTTTTATTCTTCTCAGCGAATAAACATACAGCACGGTTAAGTTGGATTCTTTTGCAACAACTTAGTAGTAATGGGAATAGGTCGAGGCACAATCCTTTCCCTTCTTTTGCTAACCACTGTGGTATCACCAGTGGGGAATAGTCACTGCCACTGACTATGTGAAGTAGAACGTGAATTACCTTCACTAGCACAGCCCCTGTCAGGGGAAGGATATCCGTCCAAGGGAGTCACCGGAGGCCTCTTTGTCACCAGCGATGCTGCGCCGGACTCTCCAGAGAAGTTCTGCTCACCAGACCTCACGAACACAGACACGGGCACCCAAGGATTTAGGGCCCCCTCGGATTCCTCCACCCTCGTGGAACTCAGTCGAAGGTACTGAGCCCCAGGCTAAAGGTGCCTGAGATGGACTCCATCTCCGCTCTGGCCAAGTCAAAGGCACCTGGGCCTGGAACACCGGAACGCCAGCACCCAAGCTGAAGTTGCCTGGGTGCGGCCGCGTCCTCCTGACTCTGAACCTCCACACCAACCCCGCGGTAAAGGCGTCCGCCCCTTTAATCCCCTCTCCCTTTGTGTCACAGCGGGTTCCCCGCCCCGCCGTGCCAGCTCCAGGGGAGGACAAAAAGGCACAGTTTTGCGGTGTGAGTTCACCTCCGGCCCCCAGCAACAACGCCACCTGTAGGCCGCAGGGAACCTCACACCACCAGAGTCCTCCAAGAACCACAAAAGGGTCTCAGATTCCCTAACAATCAGTGCATCTGGGTTACACTACCACCCAGATGCTTCCCCTAAATTCAAATACCCGCTACATGTATATTTATACCATCTTCATAGGTATGTAATCCTATAAATATATTTGTAGCGGCCTCACCCCCTCTTCTTTGTCTAGGGGTATTTCATATGTGAGGGTGAGATGCGCTACGGCCCATGTCCTCCCCATGGCAGTGGGTGAGGTGAAGGCCAGTACCAGTTATTTTCCTCAGGCCTGTGTGTTTCAGTTAAGGACCAAGTCTTGCTGTGCTGACACTTCCCTCTGCTCCCATTAACCAGAGTACCACACACCAATTAGGGTCCAACTCTTGTTTTATTGTCACACTCACAATCAAACAGTTCTTTACCAGCCAACTGGTTGAGACCCAATAACAGTTCAATACGGTGGGGTGAGCAGGTCAAGGCACTATCCTGGTTGTACGCTAAACCACTGTGGTTTCACCAGCGGTTAATATAGCCATTGGCTAGAGAGAGAACTTAGAACTTGTGAGTCTCTACCAGCGACTCAAGAGAATGTAGATAGGAGTACCTTCGCTGCGTTGTGGCCCCTGTCAGGGGGAGATGTCCCTCCAAGGGAGTTACCGGAGGCCCATCCGTCACCGGGTTGATGCTGCTCCGGACTCTCCGGACGGATGACCTCTCCAGCCTCCTCACCTCAGACATGGGCCCCATCCACCTCAGGGACCCTCGGACTCCTCTGCCCACGCGGGGTCCAGTCGAAGTCACCGGGCCCCAGGCCTCTGGTTTAGTACCTCACCCCAGGCTGAAGGTGCCTGGGATGGACGCCAACTCCGCTCTGGCCAGGCCTAGGGCGCCTGGGCCGGAACTCCGGACCGCCCGCACCCAGGCCTAAGGTGCCTGGGCGTGTGATGAAGAAGATCCCAAAGACCTCGTGGCAAGGGCGTGTCCCCCTTTTATCTCCTCCATTGACGTCACGGCAGGTTCCCCGCCCTCGCCGTACCATCTCTGGAAATGGACAAAAAGGACAGCACTGCGGCAGCAAATCTACCCTGAGCCTGCGGGTACCTCGCCAGTCGCCACCCACAGGCCAAGGAGAATAATACACCACCCAGTCCTCCACGAATACAAATGGTCCAAATCCTCTCATGATTTACACACCTGGGTCATACTATTACCCAGGTGTATCCCACCTAAATTTAAAGACCCCGCTACATATTAAAACGGTAAATTACAATGAAATTGTATGTAAAGTGTTATTCAACAGCATGGCCAAGATAGCTCCAGATAAGATCACAAGCTAGACACGCAAGTCCGAATATAAAGCACCACTTCAGAACACAATGATCGGTGCTTTTAGAGTGCTTTTATCTGTAAATTGGACCATGCAGGTAATGTGTAATAAAAAAATATTTGAGCAACATCTCCCCAGAGACTGAATGATCAGAGACCATATATTGTATGCTCCTGGATAGTAATTGCCTCGTGTATTGTTAGAATCCTGTATAGTTGTTTATCTTGTGTATTGTTAGACTCCTGAATAGTAGATTGCCTCCAATGGCAAACGTCAAAGTATTTGTGGTTGATAATTTCCAATAACAAAGAATGTTTGTTGCTCATCCAGATATTCACTTCAAATGACGAAAAATAGCATGCATCATGTCAACCTGATTGTCAATGACGATCACACTGACATACATATGATATATGCTCTTTTTTTTTATCATTTAGAGTGAATATCTGGATGAGCAACAAACACTCTTTGTTATTGAGAATGAGAATTATCAGTTACAAGTACATTGACATTTGCTATTGGAGACAATCTACTATCCAGGAGTCTAACAATACATGAGACAGACACTATTCAGGAGCTTACAATATATAGTTTCTGAATATTCAGTATTCAATCTCTGGATAGATGTTTCTCAAAAAAATCATTTCTAACTCATTACCTGTGTCCTGTTCTATTTGTATTTTTTTTTGTGTTGCGTTGAACAGCATCAAGTTACTATTGTTTTGATGTATGCTAACATCTAGTGGTGATTTAGGGCCATTACAACTTGTTTACTTAGGGATTTGGTATTTTCCTCTGCCCTCCCTCCCTGCTTTAAAGTGATATTAAACACACACTATATAATTTACATTGTCCCTTCTATTTCTGTATATAGATGATGGCATTGTAATTATCTTAATAACAAAAAAAATCGAAGTACCTTTTTCCTAATCGATATACAGCTGTCACATGACCCAGCTCTTTTAATTCAGTGTGTTATCTTCCGTTTGACACAGTATAGTTCAGTGCATTACTGCAAGTTTAATGCCGTATATTTCAGTGCGTTACCTTCCATTTAATGTAGTACAGTTAAAGCGGTTGTATACCCCAAAAAATGTAAAATAAAAAATAAAAACCTGCAAGATAAAGGCATAATGAGCTCGTATGACTAGCATACTAGCTCATTATGAATTACTTACCTTAGATCGAAGCCCCCCAAGCCGTCCTCGTCTCCCCCTCGTCTCCCCCTCTGGCCACAGACATCTCTCTGGAAGGTTACTTCCGGGTATCGCCGCTCCGGCGCTGTGAATGGCCGGAGCAGCAAAGACGTCACTCTGCGCATTCAGTGCGCCTGCGCCATTGTCTACAGCACGCATGCACCGTAGACATCGGTGCATTCTTTGTGGCAAATATCTCCTAAACCATGTAGGTTTAGGAGATATTGAAAACACCTACAGGCTTACCTGTAGTTAAACATGTCAGAGAGGGTTTACTACCGCTTTAAGTGCATTACTGCAAGTTAAACGCCGTATATTTCAGTGCATTATGTGCCGTTTAACGCAGTATATTTCAGTGCGTTACTACACGCTTAACGCAGTATAGTTCTGTGGGTTACTGCAAGTTCAACGCCATATTTTTCAGTGTGTTATCTACCGTTTAACACAGTATAGTTCAGTGCGTTACTGCAAGTTTAACGCCGTATATTGCAGTGTGTTACCTTTCATTTAACGCAGTAAATTTCAGTGCGTTACTGCAATGTTTAATGCCGTATATTTCAGTGCGTTATCTTACGTTTAACGCAGTATAGTTCAGTGCTTTACTGCAATTACTGCAAGTTTACCGCTGTATATTGCAGTGCGTTACCTTCCGTTTAATGCAGTACAGTTTAGTGCGTTACTGCAAGTTTAACGCTGTATTTTTCAGTGCGTTACCTTCTGTTTAACACAGTATAGTTCAGTGTGTTCCTGCAAGTTCAACACCATATATTTCAGTGCGTTATCTTCTGTTTAACACAGTATAGTTCAGTGCATTACTGCAAGTTTAATGCCGTGTATTTCAGTGTACCGGCATACCCCACTTGAAAGTACACAATTGGACCATAGCATGTATGTAAAATGAAAATGTACTTAAAGTGAAGCAATACCTTTTTTCACTTCTGGGGGGGGGGTCAGGGGCTGTAGAGGGGGTCGGGGGCTATAGAGGAGGGATTAGAGCCTATAGTGGAGGGCCATTGGCTGTAGTGGGGGGGTCAGGGAGTGAAGTTTATAGTACTGTGCAGTACTGTACAGTAATCCACTTACGTTTAGGCAGCAACTCTGGGCTGGCTGGCGGGCAACTCTGGGCTGGCTGGCGGGCAACTCTGGGGTGGCTGGCGGGAAACTTTGGGCTGGCTGGCGGGCAACTCTGGGCTGGCTGGCGGGCAACTCTGGGCTGGCTAGCGGGTAACTCTGGGCTGGCTAGCGGGTAACTCTGGGCTGGCTGGCGCAAACTTTGCCTCTTCACTTGCGGCCTCTTCACTGGCGACAAATCCAGGCGGCAGCTCCACCTCTTCCAGGCCATACTGTGGCTGCGCAACGTGGGATGTCTGTACTTGCGAGGTACTTTACGTACACTCGCGGGTATGTCTGTTCCCCCAAATGTACGTAAAGTGAGTGTACTTAAAGTGAGTTATGCCTGTATTATCTACCGTTTAACACAGTTTAGTTAAGTGCATCACTGCAAGTTCAACGCCGTATATTTCAGTGCGTTACCTTCCGTTTAACGCAGTACAGTTCAGTGCGTTACTGCAAGTTTAACTCAATTCATTTCAGTGTGTTATCTTCTGTTTAATGGTGTTAAATTAATAGGAACCGGCGCCAATGTGTAATAAATGTAAATAGGTAACAAGTGCAGCTCCAAAATTAGTGGTACTAATACAAAATGGATAAAAGTGGAAGGGAGCATCAAGTTAAAAGAAATTACATAAGTGTCAAAAAATTGTATATAATCAAAAGTCTTGTTTAAGATGCAATAAAGTGAAAAACAATGCTTGATTCGGGTCTTCTAACATCCAACACCATGCTTCCTACAAAGTGCAGCGCGCATATTCAAAAGTGCTTCACCCAAAGTGCCAAATAAATGTGCTCACCAGATTTCCAAGGCCATAAATGACCACCAGGCATGTAGGAGAAACTTAGCTCCAGATCTTTTCCTCTCTCAAGCCTTTCACAGGCTATGATCAATCCTTGACCGAACATCACATCAATCCCAAAAAATCTGAGATACTGCTCTTCAAAAGCTTGGATAAAAACCGTCTAAAGCCCTTTTAGTGTTGCTGCAATCTGCAAAGTTTAAGGCTCCAGCATATTGAGCCACAAGGAAGCAGAGATAGTGTAATACTGTCTTATTTATTGTAAAATCACTTACAGGGTTAAAATCATGTGCCAGGTACAGCAGGGTGAAGGTGCAGCTTGAGGGAAGGCAGGGGCCGCTCCTGTCACTAGCGAGTGATACAAGGCTAACGGCATGCGTCTCGGCTGGTTCACTGGGACAGAAAGCTCCTGTATCAAGCGTGCTGCGCACCAGTCTCTCTATGCATTTCACGCTCATACGCACGTCATCATGAAAAAAAAATGCGCCCTTCCTTTTTTATCCATCTTCCGTTTAATGCAATATAGTTCAGTGCGTTACTGCTAGTTTAATGCCGTATATTGCAGTGCATTACCCTCTGTTTAACCGAGTACAGTTCAGTGCGTTTCTGCAAGTTTAACGCTGTATATTTTAGTGCGTTACCTTCCGTTTAACGTAGTATAGTTTAGTGCGTTACTGCAAGTTTGACGCCGTATATTTCAGTGTGTTTTGTTCCGTTTAACGCAGTATAGTTCAGTGCATTACTGCCAATTTAATGCCATATATTGCAGTGCGTTACATTCCATTTAACGCAGTACAGTTCAGTGCGTTACTGCCAGTTTAACGCTGTATATTTCAGTGCATTATGTGCCGTTTAACACAGTACATTTCTGTGCGTTGGTACACCCTTAACGCAGTATAGTTCAGTGCATTATCTTCCGCTTAATGCAGTATATTTCAGGGAGTTACTTCACGCTTAACGCAGTATAGTTCTGTGGGTTACTGCAAGTTCAAGGCCATATTTTTCAGTGTGTTATCTACCGTTTAACGCAGTATAGTTCAGTGCGCTACTGCAAGTTTAACACCGTATATTGCAGTGTGTTACCTTCCGTTTAACGCAGTATAGTTCCGTGTGTTACCGCAAGTTCCACGGCGTATAGTTCAGTGTGTTACTGCAAGTTTAATGTTGTATATTGCAGCGCGTTACCTTCCATTTAACGCATTACAGTTCAGTGTGTTACTGCAAGTTTAACACCGTATATTTCAGTGCATTATGTGCCGTTCAACGCAGTACATTTCTGTGCATTACTACACGCTTAACGCAGCATAGTTCAGTGCATTATCTTCCGTTTAACACAGTATATGTCTGTGCGTTTCTGCACGTTTGACACAGTATATTGCAGTGCGTCACTGCAGTTTTACTGCAGTATATTATAGTGTATCAGTGGAGTGTGTCTGTGTAGTGAGTACTCAAGTTAAAGAGCTCCAAACACCACTTTCCATTGAATAAAGTGCATCCACGTACATATTTCCACATCTATATTACATTTTGGTAATAAGCACCTCCCCCCATCATGTCTGGGAGGACAACAAGGAGAGGCAAATGTTTCCATGGCACTGTGAGGGGGCCAGCAGCGTATGTGTCCACAAGCAAAGTTGGATGCGGTCAGTCCTCAGGCAGGGCATCATTTCCTCTGTTTAGTGATGTTGCCCATGCTCTCCAGCTACAGCATGCAGAGGATGTGGTGGACTGGCTTACTAAACCATCCTCATCCTCCCTCACCCAACCAGACTGGTGCACAGTCCACTGCAGCTGCCAGAGTGGCTAAACCTGCCTCCTTGTCCACTGCCATTCCTGCCCTAGCCCCAGCATCAGGCATGGAGCAGTCAGCTGAGTTATTTGAACACAGCGTCTGCCACTTGCCCCTTGATGATGCACAGCCATTACTTGATTCAGGTGTTGGTTCTGAGGTTGAGGTTAAGGAAGGCAGGAACATGGGCCTACAGAGAGGGGAGAACACTGGTACACAAATTGGCAGTCATGTGCCTCCACCCCCAGCATATTGCCAAGTTGTCTACAGTGGTAATGAGGATGGAGGAGATGATGATGATGAGGTCACTGACATGACTTGGGTGCCAGATAGAGCAGAGGAGGAAAGTGAGAGTAAGGCTCAACCCCAACAAGGCAGCCATCATGGAAGAGTAGAGAGCAGTCACCCTATTCTATCATATTGTGGAGCTTTTATCTCCTGACCCAATTCCCACAGCTCAGCTGTCTGGGCCCTTTTTAGCACATGTGCAGCTGATCGCACTGTTGCAATTTGCAAACTTTGTCTCAAGCACATCAAGTGTGGCAAAAACACCAGCCATTTGGGTATCGCATGCTTGACAAGGCATTTAACCTCCCACCACTCAGCCTATTGACAAGAGCACCTGAAAGCCACACAAAAGGGGCGCAAATCTGTTCCTCCTCCTTACTCACCTCAGTCTGCCCTGCTATACCTCATGACCTCTCAGCAGCCTCCACTGACAGGGATGATGATATAGCGCAGGGTGTCCCAGGTCCTTGCAGCACATCTGCCAGCAGCACACCACCAGCTGTAGACTATAGCTGACAAATTTTTCTGCCCCATCTGCTGCAGCGGAAAAAAAAATACAGTCACTGACACCCACATGCCCAGCGTCTAAATGCAAGCTTGTCAAAGCTGCTGGCTCTAAAACTTCTGCCTTTCCATCTGGTGGATTCTGGCCCCTTCTGTGAATTTGAAGAATGTGCTGTACCAGAATGGCAGGTTCCCAGTCGCTATTTCTTTTGACGTAAGGCCATTTCAGCTCTGTACCATCACATGGAAGGCAATGTTGTGGCATCGTTCGGCATGGCAATCATGTTACTGTTGACAAGTGGTCCAGCAAGCATGGTCATGGATGATATATTTCGTTCACAACACACTGGGTAACTATGCTTGCAACTCGGAAGGATGCCCCCTCCTCCTCCACCTCCTCCATGCCCTCCTCGGCTAAATTGTCTTATGAACCACAAGTACCCTCTAAGCGTTCAAGGTACTATTCAATGAGTCAGCTTTTCCCGACTCTGGTAGGTTACAATATCGTGGAAAACGTAGTTTTGAGGCTTCTGTTGGTCAAGAGAGGAACGGTGGAGAAAACAGAGATGGAGAGCTTTCCAGTCGAAGATCTATTGGCTTACTGGGTCATGAGAATAGACCACTGGGCAGAACTTTCCCAGTATGCTATTGAGCTGCTGGGCAGCCCTGCATCCAGCGTGCTTTCTGAATGGCCATTCAGTGCTGCTGGAGGTTTTGTTACTGATGATTGAACGTGTCTGTCCACAGACTCGGTGGACCGTCTGACATTTATCATACTTAATCAGTCCTGGATTACCAGCAGCTATGAAGCCTATGATGCTGATGTTGCTGATTAAGTGTTTTTGGGATGTGGAATCTCTGCAGGACATCTAGGCTGCCTAGGGTTATCTGTGTTGATTTCATCTTGAAGAATTTTTTTGCTGTAGGTTTCATGGGCACAATTAACACCCAAAGAAAGACCAATTTTTCCGCACCTATTTGACAAGTGCACATCATTGCAATTTTTGACAGCAAGGCCAATTCTTGCTTTCATCAAGAGTACCTCAATAGGGTTACGATGTGAAAGCCCACCGACACCCAAAGACCAATTTTTCCGCACCTGTTTGACGGGTGCATATTATTGCAATTTTTGACAACAAGGCCAATTCTTGCTTTCATCAAAAGTACCCCAATAGGGTTACTGTGTGAAGGAGCCACCGACACCCAAAGACCAATTATTCCGCACCTGTTACTTCTATCCAATGTCTGTGGAAGAGACACCAGACTTTATTCAAAAAAATCTCTAATCTTGTTCCCAGTGCACTACAATGTAGCCTCATCATACAGACTGTCTGCTCAAGCCGTTGCGTACAAAAAAAGAAAGCGTGCAGGGAAAATTTTTTGGACTTTATAAATGCAATTATTGCTGCAGCAGCTTCTATACACAGTACATATATGCCACTTTACAGGTAGACTAAGGGGACCCCCCAGGCACTATATTGATTTTTTTTTTCTCATTTTTATGTTTCACTTTAAGCATCATTAAATCCCTGCTCATTTAAAAATGACACTTTTATCATTGATACATGTCCTCCAGGGCAGTACCCGGACCCCCATAACCATTGTATGTCCAATTAATTGCATACAAGCCTTCAAAATGAGCACTTTTGATTTTTCATGTTCGGGTCCCATAGACTTCAAAGGGGTTCGTTATTCGGTTGCAAACTTTTGCGATGTGGAAAGTTCTGGTGCAAACCGAACCGGGGGTCGTTCGGCCCATCCCTACTTGTAAATAATAAATGTCAGAAATAGGCCTGGTCCTTAACTGGTTGTTATAGTTATTCCAAATTTCACTTTCTTATTAAATAGAACAATCATTAAAACCTTCTATTTTAAATAAAACGGGTACTTATTATCTTTTCAACTTCCATTCCTTATTGCAGACCGATCCTTCAGAAATGTCACCTTGGAAAGAATTAATTTGTTCTTAATAATCTGAGTCTGGAAATATCAGGCAGACTATTACACAAGAAATAACAGCTTATTGACCAATGTCACTCTATTGGTTACTGATATCTCTCCTATTAATTTGAATCAATATCAGACACAATGTATTTCTGAGCAATGCTGTGGGTACTAAACAGATCCCAATAATGAGCATTATGCAGGTGACATGCAGTGAAACCTTTTTTTTTATAATATTACAAAATTCTTTTTTTTTAAACATGAAGTGGAACTAAAGGCTAGAATAAGGTCTATAACTCCTGTCCATTTTTTTTTTTATCTGTGTCCCATTGGGGAGATTTCCTTTTTTTTTTGCTGTATCCCACCGGGGAGATTTCCCTTCACTTCCTGTTTCATTGCCAAAACAGGAAGTGAGAGGAAATCCCTCCAAATTGAGAGAATCTCTGGTTGTCACCAGAACTAGTGTCCCCATTTGAAGACTTCCCCTCTATTCCTGTTCCAGTGGCAACCCAAAACTTGGGGTTTTCTTTCACATTCCCTCTCGGTGATAACGGTAAACAGGACAATTAGAGATGGTGAATATCCCTGACACTTCAGTCACACTTCCAATGCAGACAATAGGGTGCGACATGTCATGCAACTTGAAACTGTCACAAAGTCACCCTGGTGCGACCAGGGGCTAATGCCCCATACACACGATCGTTTTTCTTGCCATTTTTTTTCTTGACGTTTTTCACGTCGTTTTTTTTCATGTTTCCTCTCAAGCCTGTCTTGCGTACACACGATCATTTAAAAAAACGATCAAGCAAAGCGCAGTGACGTACAACACGTACGACGGCACTATAAAGGGGAAGTTCCGTTCTAATGACGCCACCCTTCATGTTAGTAAAGTTTGTTGAGCGACGATTCGCTCTTTTCAGTCTCGTGCTTTTCAGTCCGTGACTGCGTGACGAATGTGCTATCTCCATTACGAACGCTAGTTTTACCAGAACGAGCGCTCCTGTCTCATACTTGATTCTGAGCATGCGCGTTTTTTTTTCACGTCGTTAAAGCATACACACTATCGTTTTTCACGTCGTTAAAAAAAACGACATGAAAAACGACGTGAAAAAAGAGAGCATGTTTGAAATTTTTAATGGCCGTTTTTCACGTCATTAAAAATGCTCTGGAGCCTACACACGATCATTTTTAATGGCCATTTTTTTTAATGGCATTTTTAACGGCATGAAAAACGATCGTGTGTATGGGGCATAAGGTTTGGTTCACACCTATGCATTTTTTAAAGCTTTTTGGAGAAACGCACTACAGTCCATTTAACATGCTTTTTTCAACTGCTGCATTTTTGGAAAGGGTCAGGCACTTGTTTAAAAGCATTTTGGTTCAATAGACATAAAAGAGAAGCTGCAGAAAAGCAGGTAGTGTTGTTTTTGCCACAAATTTACAGTTATTTATGTTTTGCTTTTTTTAATTCACCCAACAACAAATCGGCCAAAAAAAAGCATAAAAACTGCAAAACACAAAACGCATCAAAAAACGTGCAAAAAATGCGTAAAAACACGCATGCAAAAACGCTAAATGCACCACAAAAAGCACTGCAGAAACAAATCAAAAACAAGATGCATAGGTGTGAACCAAGTCTAATGCCGCGTACACACGGTCGGAATTTCCGGCAACAAATGTTCGATGTGAGCCTGTTGTCGGAAAATCCGACCGTGTGTAGGCTCCATCGGACATTTGCTGACGGAATTTCCGACAACAAATGTTTGAGAGCTGGTTCTCACATATTCCATCAACAAAACTTGTTGTGGGAAATTCCGATCGTGTGTAGCCAATTCCGACTCACAAAAATTCTACGCATCCTCGGAATCAATTCAATCAAATCATTGTACTTCATTTTTCTCGGCTCGGTGTGGTGTTGTACGTCACCGCGTTCTTGACATTCGGAATTTTCGAGCAACATTTGTGTGACCGTGTGTATGCAAGACAAGTTTGAGCCAACATCCGACGGAAAAAAATCCACGGTTTTGTTGTCGGAATGTCCGATCGTGTGTACACGGCTTTATGTACACTTGGCCTTCATTTACTGCGGCTGCAGGACAACACAAACTGCAGCGACATTGTGCTGTGATTTCGCCATGGTTTTTCCACAGTTTGCATTTTCCCATGGCTGGCAGTCAAAACATTCCAATCCTGAGCACGATTCTTCCACGTTCAGGAGAGGGATGTTGAAGCTCCCCTAACCGTGGCAGCTCTTAAACTCTACTAAAAGCTTATGTGTAGATGGGCTTTTTTGGAGTTGAGTTTAGGAGCTTTGGCAAAAAAACACCAAAAACTCCTAAACTCAAGTTTAGGAGCTGCTAGTGTACATAAAGCCTTGCAGAGCTGTGCTGTGAATAGACCAGCTCTCTGCTAATCTATTTATAGCAACCTTTCCGACACAAATTTCAGGCTGGTTTTATCTTGGTTGTCGGAGAACTTGTCAGAAGTTTTCATGCTGATAACAGAAGAACGGAGCTGCAGAAACACATGGGACATAGGGCTTTGGACAGTGGCGGCTGGTGCTCAAAATTTTTGGGGTGTCGCAAACAAACTGAAAAATTCTGGAAAAAAAACATCAATTGCTGCCTCACTGTGCCCATCAAACTCAGCCACTGTGCCCATCAAACGCTGCCACTTAGCCCATCAAACGCAGCCACTGTGCCATCAAACGCAGCCACTGTGCCATCAAACGCTGCCACTGTGCCCATCGAATGCTGCCACTGTGCCCATCGAATGCTGCCACTGTGCCCATCCAATGCAGCCACTGTGCCCATCCAATGCAGCCACTGTGCCCATCCAATGCAGCCACTGTGCCATCAAACGCTGCCACTGTGCCATCAAATGCAGCCACTGTGCCATCAAATGCTGCCACTGTGCCGTCAAATGCTCACACTGTGCCCATCAAACGCTTCCACTGTGCCCATCAAATGCTGCAACTGTGTCCATCAAATGCTGCCACTGTGATCCCCCCGCCCGTTTGCCATCTGCCTGGCACTTACACTGTCTTGGTGAGGCAGCGGGTGACTGTGAGCGGTGTCCTCCATGGGTCTTCTCCCCTCCTCTCCTCCCGTCCTCTCCTATAGGCGATTGGGGGAGGAGCCGAGACAGCCGCCGAGGGACCCCAGAAGACGAGGATCGGGGCCACTCTGTGCAAAATGAGCTGCACAGTGGAGGTAAGTATGACATGTTTAGTACCCCTTTAAGGTTAGCCTGGTAAACATGAACAAGAGGCTGGAGATGTACCCGCTGGCCAGAAGTAGTAAAAATGTATTGTTTACAGTAGTTGTAAATCTCAGACATGAAATATAAACAAAGCATATCCCTCTATAACGGGCATCACTAAACGGCGGCCCGCAGTCTGCGTCTGGCCCGAGCTGCTTCTCTTTCCGGACCGCCGCGATCGCGCCATTTAGTCGCCGCTTTTGTCCCCAACCTCCTCCGCTATCATTAGCAGAGTAGAGAGGGGCGGGAGGTAAGACAATTCTGTACTTTGGGCGGGACCAGAGAGGTAGCTGGCTGTCACGTTAATCGGGAGGTGATTGGCTGCTAGGAGGCGGTCCTAGCAGCCAATCACCAGTTCGCTGAAAAGTCAACCCGGGGCGGCTCCGTTGTGGTTCGTACTGCGCAAGCGCTGTGCCTGTGCAGTACAGGGGGGTCATTATCTGCCGAGGGACCTTTTTCGGCAAGACACCGGCAGCTCCCGCACCCAGCCCAGTGCTGCTGTGCCTTCACTTCAGGATTGTCGCGCCTCCTGCTCTCTGCTCTGTGAAAGGTAGGAGAGGGAAGGGAGGAAAATATATGTAAATGTGATGGATTGGGAGCGGGGGAATGGGGGCCGTGCTGTGTGGGGGGGCATGTAAAGGGGGCAATACTGTGTTGGGGTGGATATGTGATGGGGCAATACTGTGTGGGGGGATATGTGATGGGGCAATACTGTGTGGGGCAATGCTGTGTTGGGGGATATGTGATGGGGCAATACTGTGTGGGGGGATATGTGATTGGGCAATACTGTGTGGGGGGTGATATGTGATGGGGCTATACTGTGTGGGGGAATATGTGATGGGGAAATACTGTGTGGGGTGATATGTGAAGGGTGGCAATACTGTGTGGGGTGATATGTGAAGGGGGGCAATACTGTGTGGGGTGATATGTGAAGGGGGCAATAGTGTGTGGGGTGATATGTGAAGGGGGGCAATAGTGTGTGGGGTGATATGTGAAGGGGGCAATACTATGTGGGGTGGTATGTGAAGGGGGGGCAATACTATGTGGGGTGATATGTGAAGGGGGACAATACTGTGTGGGGTGATATGTGAAGGGAGGCAATACTGTGTGGGGTGATATGTGAAGGGGGCAATACTGTGTGGGGTGATATGTGAAGGGAGGCAATACTGTGTGGGGTGATATGTGAATGGGGCAATACTGTGTGGGGTGATATGTGAAGGGGGGCAATACTGTGTGGGGTGATATGTGAAGGGGGGCATTACTGTGTGGGGTGATATGTGAAGGGGGCAATACTGTGTGGGGTGATATGTGAAGGGGGCAATACTGTGTGGGGTGATATGTGAAGGGAGGCAATACTGTGTGGGGTGATATGTGAAGGGGGCAATACTGTGTGGGGTGATATGTGAAGGGGGGCAATACTGTGTGGGGTGATATGTGAAGGGGGGCATTACTGTGTGGGGTGATATGTGAAGGGGGCAATACTATGTGGGGTGATATGTGAAGGGGGACAATACTGTGTGGGGTGATATGTGAAAGGGGGCAATACTGTGTGGGGTGAAGGGGGCAATACTGTGTGGGGTGATATGTGAAGGGGGCAATACTGTGTGGGGTGATATGTGAAGGGGGGCAATACTGTGTGGGGTGATATATGAAGGGGGCAGGGCTGTGGTGGGGAAGATGTGAAGGGGACAAGCAGCTGTGCACAAAATGAGGTGCTGCACAGAAAACGTGTAGGGGTACCATTGACTCTTAAATGCACTGAAATGCAAGGTGCAATTTCCTGCACATGGAAATTGCATGGTTCAAACGCACCATGCAGTTTCCATGTGGCTGCATTTTTAAAAAGATGTCAGGACCTTTTCCCAGCAGAAAATGCAGGCACAGCAGCCCATTCAAACAGGATGGAATGTCATGCCTGCACCCCTGGGCTGTGATGTAATGAATCTGAGTCATCGCACAAAACTGCGATTCGGACCTCGGCTGGAAGAAAATTTTACTAATCGGACCTCCATGAATTTGAATTCAATACCCTATAACAGGGGTCTCCAAACTTTCTAAACAAATGGCCAGTTTACTGTCCTTCACAGTTTAGGGGGACCGGAGTGTGGCTGGTGGGAGTCAACAGGAGTAATCAACACCCCCTCATTTGTTCTAATAGGTGGAATAGTGCCCCATTGTTGGTGTCATTGGGAGGAATGGTGTCCCATCACTGGCATCAGTGAGAGAAATAGTGCCCCAAGGGCCAGATAAAGGTAAATGAAGGGGCTGAATGCGGCCCCCGGGCCTCAGTTTAGAGACCAATGCTCTATAGTGTGTATTTGTCTCAATTAAGAGCACTAAGTGTAATTTCTGTCTGCTGCTTTGTTCCTCTGCTATCAGCATGAATCACTTATGACAAGTTTTCCTGACACCAAGAGAAAAAAGGTGACAGGGAAGGGAGCTCCAGCACACAGCCTGTGATTGATAGTCTCAGCTGTGTTATCTGTGTGCTGTGTAAAGGTGTGTGTGTCCCTTCCTTCCACACTCTTAAACCTTGTGGACAGCCTTCCCAGAAGAGTTGAAGCTGTTATAGCTGCAAAGGGTGGGCCAACTCAATATTGAACCCCACGGACTAAGGCCCCTTTCACACGGAGGTCCGTCCAGGTCCGCCTGTCAGTTTTTTAGGCGGACCTGAAACGGATCCTCCATGCACCCCTATGGAAGCACGGATGTCAGCGGAGACATGTCCGCTGACATCCGCTCCGCTCCGCTCCGAAAAAGTGTGACGGAGGAAAATCCTATTTTTCCTTCCGTCTGCGGAGCGGATCGGATGACAACGGACTCTACGGTCCGTCGTCATCCGATTCCCCATAGGGGAGAGCGGCGCTCTGACAGGGCGGTCCCTGCACAGTGTGCGGGGACCGCCCAGTCATCCGTCGGCTCAGCGGGGATCAACGGAGCGATCCCCGCTGAGCAAGCGGAGCTTCACGGGGCGGATCTTCACGGATCCGCCCCGTGTGAAAGAGCCCTAAGACTGGCCATTAAAGTTCATGTGTGTGTAAAGGCAGGTGTGTTCTGTTCATCAGATGTCTATATTCTGATTATCTGCATTTGTGTGATTAAAATGACATTTAAAGTTGTAATTTACATAGACAATCATATGCAGAGCGCAGGCGCCATCTAACGTCCTTTTTGGTACTGCTTCAGTTTTGTTTATTATTTCATGCATTGTATGTGTAACCCAGGAAGTAGTTAGTAAGCAAGGTATTCTGGGTAGAATCTTCCCAGGAAGAGGCACATTCACCATGCTTTGAGAAGACACTGCAGGACATGTCTTGTTCAATCTATCACCATCACCCCTTAGAGAACTTAAAAAGTATGTTTTTACTATCTCATCTTGTATTATGTATCGTTGTTTCTGCAATGTATGCTGTATTGTATGAGATATTGTACTTATTGAGGTTTATTTTTGTTATTTGTAGTTTCACCTGTCTTGTTCTAATAAAGTTGAGATCAAAGAAATCTGGTATCTGAAGTTTATGGGACAAAAAGGTTTAAGCTATATGTCCTTGAGACAAAACAAGGTGTCCCAATACTTTTGACAATATCTTGTATATACGTGATTCTGCACAGGAGAGCCACCCTATAGCAGTAAATCTGTTATGGGGTGGTCCTGAAGTGGTTAAGAATTAAGATTAGGATTTTTGTGCATTGCCACAATGCACAAGTGCAAACATAGCCTGAAGCCTAGACTACATTTCCCTCGGTCCATTCCCTATTAGCTTTTTGTGCCTTTTACTGACCTGCTGGCAGCGGCACGTTAATGCACAATGGTATGTGTTGGTTTTCTATGTTGATTGTACAGAGAGAGATGGATAAAGTGATGAAATATCAGATGTTTTATATCTGCTGTTCTGCGCTCGTCTCTATCCCCGGCCTGTGTTTCTGTGTAAATAGTACAGATCCAGCTCGTGGCCCCCTGTTTCCCAGCAGAATCAATAATACAGAAGGTGTTCTGCATCTGTTGACTCGTCATACATGAAAAGTGAGTCTGAATGACACATGCACACACCACCTCTCCCTGCTGAATCGCAGCCTCGGCTTTCACTTGAAACATGAACACAAAAGGAGAAAAATTCTTAACTGTGTGGATAGAGCGCAATAAGTCTACAGGGTGGTCATTACTAGACAAATGGAATTTTAGAACCTCCATACATAAGGAACATTGAAGAAGAGCTAAGAACACAAATTGTTTTGCATTGTAATATATTTGCTGGACATTTTTTATTCGCTGAGCTATTTTTAAAAAAAGAAACAAAATTAATAAAACATTCATTTGAGGAATGTCACAAGCATTCATTCAGGCTGCACAAATGTTCCCCATGTTTCTCTAATTAGGGATCGACTGATTGTTGGTGGGGCCGATTACCAGTGGACGATATTCACTTTTCACAAAACTGACCGATATTACCGATATCGCTTTATAGGGTTTTACTGGGGTGACATGCAGCTGCATGCATCACCCCAGTACCGTTCTTTAGAGCAGACGGTCACCTTTATTGTAATAACAGCAAAATTTACCCCCAACATTAGTATCAGTGGAGACAATAATAACCCCCAACATTGGTATCAGTGGACACAATAATAATTCCCAACATTGGTGTCAGTGGACACAATAATAATTCCCAACATTGGTGTCAGTGGAGACAATAATAACCACCAACATTGGTGTCAGTGGACACAATAATAACCCCCAACATTGGTGTCAGTGGAGACAATAGTAACCCCCAACATTGGTGTCAGTGGAGACAATAATAACCCCCAACATTGGTATCAGTGGACACAATAATAATTCCCAACATTGGTGTCAGTGGAGACAATAATAACCACCAACATTGGTGTCAGTGGAGACAATAATATCCCCAACATTGGTGTCAGTGGACACAATAATAACCCCCAACATTGGTGTCAGTGGAGACAATAATAACCCCCAACATTGGTGTCAGTGGACACAATAATAACCCCCAACATTGGTGTCAGTGGAGACAATAGTAACCCCCAACATTGGTGTCAGTGGAGACAATAGTAACCCCCAACATTGGTGTCAGTGGACACAATAATAACCCCCAACATTGGTGTCAGTGGACACAATAATAACCCCCAACATTGGTGTCAGTGGACACAATAATAACCCCCAACATTGGTGTCAGTGGACACAATAATAACCCCCAACATTGGTGTCAGTGGAGACAATAATAACCCCCAACATTGGTGACAGTGGAGACAATAATAACCCCCAATATTGGTGTCAGTGGACACAATAATAACCCCCAACATTGGTGTCAGTGGAGACAATAATAACCCCCAACATTGGTGTCAGTGGACACAATAATAACCCCCAACATTGGTGTCAGTGGAGACAATAATAACCCCCAACATTGGTGACAGTGGAGACAATAATAACCCCCAACATTGGTGTCAGTGGACACAATAATAACCCCCAACATTGGTGTCAGTGGAGACAATAATAACCCCCAACATTGGTGTCAGTGGACACAATAATAATTCCCAACATTGGTGTCAGTGGAGACAATAATAACCACCAACATTGGTGTCAGTGGAGACAATAATATCCCCAACATTGGTGTCAGTGGAGACAATAATAACCCACAACATTGGTGTCAGTGGACACAATAATAACCCCCAACATTGGTGTCAGTGGAGACAATAGTAACCCCCAACATTGGTGTCAGTGGACACAATAATAACCCCCAACATTGGTGTCAGTGGAGACAATAATAACCCCCAACATTGGTGTCAGTGGAGACAATAGTAACCCCCAACATTGGTGTCAGTGGAGACAATAGTAACCCCCAACATTGGTGTCAGTGGACACAATAATAACCCCCAACATTGGTGTCAGTGGACACAATAATAACCCCCAACATTGGTGTCAGTGGAGACAATAATAACCCCCAATATTGGTGTCAGTGGACACAATAATAACCCCCAACATTGGTGTCAGTGGAGACAATAATAACCCCCAACATTGGTGTCAGTGGACACAATAATAACCCCCAACATTGGTGTCAGTGGAGACAATAATAACCCCAACATTGGTGACAGTGGAGACAATAATAACCCCCAACATTGGTGTCAGTGGACACAATAATAACCCCCAACATTGGTGTCAGTGGAGACAATAATAACCCCCAACATTGGTGTCAGTGGAGACAATAATAACCCCCAACATTGGTGTCAGTGGAGACAATAATAACCCCCAACATTGGTGTCAGTGGAGACAATAATAACCCCCAACATTGGTGTCAGTGGAGACAATAATAACCCCCAACATTGGTGTCAGTGAACACAATAATAACCCCCAACATTGGTGTCAGTGGACAAAATAATAACCCCCAACATTGGTGTCAGTGGACACAATAATAACCCTTAACATTGGTGTCAGTGGAAACAATAATAACCCCCAATATTGGTGTCAGTGGACACAATAATAACCCCCAACATTGGTGTCAGTGGAGACAATAATAACCCCCAATATTGGTGTCAGTGGACACAATAATAACCCCCAACATTGGTGTCAGTGGACACAATAATAACCCCCAACATTGGTGTCAGTGGAGACAATAATAACCCCCAACATTGGTGTCAGTGGACACAATAATAACCCCCAACATTGGTGTCAGTGGACACAATAATAACCCCCAACATTGGTGTTAGTGGAGACAATAATAACCCCCAACATTGGTGTCAGTGGAGACAATAATAACCCCCAACATTGGTGTCAGTGGAGACAATAATAACCCCCAACATTGGTGTCAGTGGAGACAATAATAACCCCCAACATTGGTGTCAGTGGAGACAATAATAACCCCCAACATTGGTGTCAGTGGAGACAATAATAACCCCCAACATTGGTGTCAGTGGAGACAATAGTAACCCCCAACATTGGTGTCAGTGGAGACAATAATAACCCCCAACATTGGTGTCAGTGGAGACAATAATAACCCCCAACATTGGTGTCAGTGGAGACAATAATAACCCCCAAAATTGGTGTCAGTGGAGACAATAATAACCCTCAACATTGGTGTCAGTGTAGATCAGTGGTCTCCAAACTGCAGGCTGGGGGCGGCTCTTTGCATGCATTTATCTGGCCCTCAGGGCACTTTTTCATCCATTGATACCAACAATGGGGCATAAGTTCCCCCACTGACACCAATGAAGAGACACAATTTCTCCCAATGACACCATTAATGGGGCACAATTCCTACCACTGACACCAATGATGAGGCACTGTTCCTCCCACTGAAACAAACGATGGAGCATTATTTTTTCCCCACTGACGTCGGGACATTTTCCATTCCCATTCTCCACAGTCTGGCCCCCCTAAAGCCAAAAGGACAGTAAATTGTCCCTTTGTGTAGAAATTTTGGAGACCCCTGGTTTAGTCAATAAAAACCCCCAACATTGGGGTCAGTGGGTGCAATAATAACCTCCAGCACTGTTGTCAGTACTATTAACCCCCTATCCAGGGTAGAATTGAAATTTGATCCTCCATGACCACAAATGCAGGAGGGGCAGATAGGGTGACCACATTTCCAAACTGCCATTCAGGGACACACCCCCTCTCTCACCTTCCCCAAAAAAAGGTGAGGGGGGAGGGCGGGGGGAAATGTAGTCTTGAGGTTGATGGGGAATTTGGCGGTGGGTTATTTGTCAGGTGAATGTGCCACTTGCCACCAGATGCAGTGCCGCCTGCCACCCATAGCCTGCCACCAGATGCAGTGCTGCCTGCCACCCATAGCCTGCCACCAGATGCAGTGCCGCCTGCCACCCATAGCCTGCCACCAGATGCAGTGCTGCTGTCACTCCCTCTGCATGAGCCACGTGCGTAGAAGTAAAGGAGTGGCGTCACTATCTGGAGAGTGAAGATCACACCAGTCCCTGCTGCTTTCCGCTGGGTGCCGGAGGAGATGCAGAGGTGGGTGGGGACAGCAGTGCTGCACTAGGCGCAGGCCTCACTCCCGGCCTCACTGTGTGAGAGTAAATTGTCACTGGTTGCAAGATGCCAGGCAGCGCTGGCCCTTGCAACCAGTTCCGGAAATGTAGTTATTAGTTAGTTAGGGGGTGGCTGTGTCCTCTATTTCATTCCGGGACATTGTATTGTCCCGGAGTGAAGGTGCCCGGGACCCAGGACAGACACGTCAATTGCGGGACAGTCCCGGACAATCCGGGACATGTGGGCACCCTAGGGGCAGAAGGGGGAGTTGGAAGTTCACTGCCATATCCATCAATGCAAGGCAGGAATCAGTGGCAGTGAAAGTTGAATCCATAGTCTG
Source organism: Rana muscosa (assembly GCA_029206835.1). Lineage (NCBI taxonomy): Eukaryota > Metazoa > Chordata > Amphibia > Anura > Ranidae > Rana > Rana muscosa. Next base: position 38,451,625 of record CM055128.1, read on the forward strand.
CGTGTTGGGCTCTGAAATACCTAAATTAAAAAATACAGCGCAGAGGGACCCGAGAAGAGGGGGATCGGGCCGCTCTGTGCAAAACCATTACATAGAGTAGGTAAGTACAACATGTTTGGTATTTAAAAAAAAAAAAAATGAAGGGTTTACACTAACTAGGTAAAAAAGGTCAAGTATGAAACTGAGCTCCAGGCAGCAGCTGGATACACCGATGGAATACATAGAAGAGAGTTTTTTTACCTGCCAAAGAAATTGTATTCATCCAGTTTACTTTATCCAGTTTATTCATCTGGTCGTCCTTTATTCATCCTGTTCATCCAATCTTGAGATTTTCACAGCTCTGCCACACAGCACAGTCCTGACTTGTAGGAGAGGAAACCTGATTTTTCACTGCTAAAGTAACATTGACAGGTTTTGCCCTCCTATAACCTGTAACTGGACAGTACAAAAAGCAGCAGAAGACTGACGCGCTCATCTCTCTGCCACTCTATCAGCAAGTTTCTTGCAAGGCAGTGCTCAAGATTGGCTCCTTGTGCTGCTTGTTCTTCCACCAGTATAAGCTCTGCTGTCCTGGCAGCTGCAGCCATGAGCTTGGTCTTATTTATTTTTTTTTACAGCCAGCAATTTGCTGTATAGTAAGATTGATCCAGGTGGCTCTACAGCTGCCCAATCGCTTTGCCTTACAATAAGGTTAGCCCAATTTTCTTTTATATTGTAAAAGATAATGTTACGCCGAGTAAATTGATACCCAACATGTCACACTTCAAAATTGCGCCCGCTCGTGGAATGGCGACAAACTTTTACCAATCTGCCTTGTTTACATAGGCAGATCGCTGTTCTGCCTGTTTACTGTATTATTGGCTGGTGCCGGTGGACATCGATACATCGGTACGCTGCTGGGCTCCCGTTGTGTGTGATCACAGTGGGAGTAGGTAGCCGTCAGCGCCCGCACGCACCCCAGACCCGGAGATGTCAGATTTAAAGCATCATCCATAAAATATTTTAGTTACTATACATTCTTGCCATTTTTAGGGGCATGTGCAATTTTGAGTTTCGATATGTTTGGTATCTATTTACGTGACATAACATTAACTTTTATATTTTACCCAAAATTCGGTATTATGTTGGGGTTAAACGCACTAAAATAAATTTTGCATTTGATAAATGGCTGCCCAAATATCGTGTGACCTAAAAAATTGCAACAGCCACAATTTTATTCTTCAGGGCCACTGCTTTTAGAAAACATATAATGTTTTGGGAGTTCTAACTAATTTTCTAGCAGAAATGCTGATTTTTAAAATGTAACTTTATGTACAGTATCTCAAAGTGAGTACACCCCTTACATTTGTGTAAATATTTTATTCTATCTTTTCATGTGACAACACTGAAGAAATGACACTTTGCTACAATGTAAAGTAGTGAGTGTACAGCTTGTATAACAGTGTAAATTTGCTGTCCCCTCAAAATAACTCATAGTTACATAGTTAGTCAGGTTGAAAAAAGACACAAGTCCATCTAGTTCAACCATAAAAAAAAATAATAATAATATCGTACAATCCAATATACCCAATTCTATACCCACAGTTGATCAAGAGGAAGGCAAAAAACCCCAGCAGAGCATGATCCAATTTGCTACAGCAGGGGAAAAAATTCCTTCCTGATCCCCGGAGAGGCAATCGGATTTTCCCCGGATTAACTTTACCTATAAATGTCAGTACCCAGTTATATTATGTACATTTAGGAAAGTATCCAGGCCTTTCTTAACTTCATCAGACCTGGGCCATGTACAAAATACGGCCACAAGGTGGCTCTAGAAATCCGGGAGGCCGTCTTTTTACAGCCTCCGCTCCTCCGGCCACTGGGGGGCACGCGAGCGCCGCCGGCGGCTCGTGCGCGTGCCCGAGGTGTCACTGACATGCCGATGCGTGTGCCTGGCGGCCGCGATGTCCGCCAGGTACCCGCGAACGGCCGGTACACAGCCAAGGACGTGGATCTGTGTGTGTAAACACAGAGATCCATGTCCTGCCAGGGAGAGGAGATCGATGCTGTGTCCCTTGTACATAGGGACACAGATCGGTCACCTCCCCCAGTCAGTCCCCTCCTCCCACAGTAGTAATCACTCCTAGGGCGCACATTTAACCCCTTCCTCGCCCCCTAGTGTTAACCCCTTCCCTGTCAGTCACATTTATACAGTAATCAGTGCATATTTATAGCACTGTTCGCTGTATAAATGTGAATGGTCCCAAAATAGTGTCAAAAGTGTCCGATGTGTCCGCCATAATGTCGCAGTCACGAAAAAAATCACTGATCGCCGCCATTACTAGTAAAAAAAATTTTTTTATAAAAATGCCATAAAACTACCCCCTATTTTGTAAACGCTATAACTTTTGCGCAAACCAATCAATAAACGGCGATTGCGATTTTTTTTTACCAAAAATATGTAGAAGAATACGTATCAGACTAAACTGAGGGAATTTTTTTTTTTTTTTTTTTAAATTGGGATATTTATTATAGAAAAAATCAAAAAATATTGTGTTTTTTTTTTTTCAAAAATGTCGCCCTTTGTTGTTTATAGCGCAAAAGATAAAAACCGCAGAGATGATCGAATACCACCAAAAGAAAGCTCTATTTGTGGGGAAAAAAGGACGTTAATTTTGTTTGGGAGCCACATCACACGACCGCGCAATTTTTATTCAAAGCGTGACAGTGCCGAAAGCTATAATTTTGCCTGGGCAGGAAGGGGGTATATGTGCCCAGTAAGCAAGTGGTTAAAGCAATCTACTGAGCTGGCCAGAACCACCTCTGGAGGGAGTCTATTCCACATTTTCACAGCTCTTACTGTGAAGAAACCTTTCCGTATTTGGAGGTGAAATCTCTTTTCCTCTAGACGTAAAGAGTGCCCCCTTGTCCTCTGTGTTGACCGTAAAGTGAATAACTCAACACCAACCATTATATGGAGCCCTTATGTATTTGTACATGTTGATCATATCCCCCCTTAACCACCTCGCGCCCACCGTACGACTATGTACGTCCGCAAGGTGGCTCCTAAATGCCGGGAGGCCGTCTTTTTACGGCCTCCGCTCCTCAGGCCACTGGGGGGCGCGTGAGCACGTGCCCGGCGTGTCACTGTAATGCCGATGCGCGTACCTGGCGGCCGCGATGTCCGCCAGGTACCCGCGATCGGCCGGTACACAGACAAGGACGTGGATCTCTGTGTGTAAACACACAGATCCATGTCCTGTCATGGAGAGGAGACCGATGCTGTGTCCCTTGTACATAGGGACACAGATCGGTCACCTCCCCCAGTCAGTCCCCTCCCCCCACAGTAGTAATCACTCCTAGGGCACACATTTAACCCCTTCCTCGGCCCCTAGTGGTTAACCCCTTCCCTGCCAGTCACATTTATACAGTAATCAGTGCATATTTATAGAACTGTTCGCTGTATAAATGTGAATGGTCCCAAAATAGTGTCAAAAGTGTCCGTTGTGTCCGCCATAATGTCGCAGTCATGAAAAAAATCACTGATCGCCGCCATTATTAGTAAAAAAAAAAAAATTATAAAAATGCCATAAAACTACCCCCTATTTTGTAAATGCTATAACTTTTGCGCAAACCAATCAATAAACGCCGATTGCGATTTTTTTTTTAACAAAAATATGTAGAAGAATACGTATCGGACTAAACTGAGGGAAAATTTTTAATTTTTTAAAAAAAATTGGGATATTTATTATAGCAAAAATCAAAAAATATTGTTTTCTTTTAAATTTTTGCTCTTTCTTTGTTTATAGCGCAAAAAATAAAAACCGCAGAGGTGATCAAATACCACCAAAAGAAAGCTCTATTTGTGGGAAAAAAAGGACGTCAATTTTGTTTGGGAGCCGCATCGCACGACTGCGCAATTGTCATTCAAAGTGTGAAAGTGCCGAAAGCTGAAATTTTGCCTGGGCAGGAAGGGGGTATATGTGCCCAGTAAGCAAGTAGTTAATCTCCTCTTCTCAAGAGCGAATAAATTCAGTTCCTCTAATCTTTCCTCATAGCTGAGCTCCTCCATGCCTCTTATCAGTTTGGTTGCCCTTCTCTGCACTTTCTCCAGTTCCCCGATATCCTTTTTGAGAACTGGTGCCCAAAACTGAACTGCATATTCCAGATGAGGTTTTACTAATGATTTGTACAGGATCTACCAAAACCCCCAGATCCTTCTCCACTACGGATCCCCCCAGTTGTACTCCCCCTAGTATGTATGATGCATTCATATTCTTATCCCCCAAGTGCATAACTTTACATTTATCAACATTAAACCTCATCTGCCACATTGTCGCCCAATTAGACAGAGCATTGAGGTCGGCTTGTAAATTGGAGACATCCTGTAAGGACGTTATTCCACCGCATAGCTTAGTGTCATCACACAGCCATTATTTGTCTAAAACGCTGGAAACAAAAATGAGTACACCCCTAAGTCTCCAGACCTAAACCCTATTGAGCATCTGTGGGACATCCTCAAACAGAAGGTGGAGGAGCGCAAGGTCTCTAACATCCACCAGCTCTGTGATGTCGTCATGGAGGAGGGGAAGAGGACTCCAGTGGCAACCTGTGAAGCTCTGGTGATCTCCATGCCCAAGAGGGTTAAGGCAGTGCTGGAAAATAATGGTGACCACACAAAATATTAACACTTTGGGCCCAATTTGGACATTTTCACTTAGGGGTGTACTCACTTTTGTTGCCAGCGGTTTAGTCATTAATGGCTGTGTGTTGAGTTATTTTGAGGGGACAGCAAATTTACACTGTTATACAAGCTGTACACTCACTACTTTACATTGTAGCAAAGTGTCATTTCTTCAGTGTTGTCACATGAAAAGATAGAATAAAATATTTACAAAAATGTAAGGTTATTGCAGCTTTGCTATATTATTAGTAAGTTGTAATGATTTCCAGCAGCCTAGCAAAAAACTAAAAATAAACAATTAGGTCTTTTTTTTTTTCTTCCAAAAGTGCTGTGAAAGTTGCTCTATTATTTTATCTTCTGACAGGCATGGGAAGATGGCTGATTAATGCGGGGAGAAAATGTGTGCGTGCAGAAGGTCATAAATATATATTGAGTTAAAACGGCTTCATCTCTGAATGAAGCAGGGCCACTGTTTGTGGAAAGAACAAAAAACACCAGATGTTCCGATATTTTTTTTCTTTTGCAGATTTAGGGAATCAAAGGAACAGTTTTTTGAGTCTCGGGGATAAACAGACTTCCGTCGCTTCGCAGTCCCCGCTTCACAAACACGGCCGACTTTTGCTGGGTGATATTTATTTGCCTTAGCTGGAAGACAAGTGACTTTTTGTTTGATATGTACAGGAGGAGCAGCTGAGAATCCCACTTACATTGGATGATTCATTAGCTTTGCATTATTTCTTGTAATTAAAGTCTAAAATACCAGACAGCATCCTAATGCAATCAGATGTCAGGTAGGTCTGCAGCAAAAAATAATAACTGTGGTGACAAGAGTTCTTGTAGGCCACCTGCATGGTTCAAGAATGGGAGCAAAAACACGCGTCACACTTGTGGTGCCATTTATAGGTGTGCACACAGGGTGTGCTGGGTGTGCCTGGGCACACCCTAATCACCCTGTGCGATTCAGATTTCCCCTGCTAAACACCCCTACCCCCGTGGCAACTGAAGCTACAGAGAAAGGGACTGGAGAATCTCTGTCCTCAGTTTCTTTCTCTGCTATTTCACCAAAGCCCCTCAACGGGGCTCCTAACAAATTGTAAAAAAAAAAAGGTGATAAAAACATTTATATTGTTAAAAAATAATTTAAAAAAAAAATTGTACAAAATAACAAAATAAAATAAGAAAAAAAAAAACTACTGACACCGCCCACTGCTCTACTGACACCGCCCACTGCTCTACTGACACCGCCCACTGCTCTACTGACACCGCTCACTGCTCTACTGACACAGCTCACTGCACTGCTCTACTGACACCGCTCACTGCACTGCTCTACTGACACTGCACTGCTCTACTGACACCGCCCTCTGCTCTACTGACACCGTCCACTGCTCTACTGACACCGTCCACTGCTCTACTGACTGCTCTACTGACACCGCCCACTGCTCTACTGACACCGCCCACTGCTCTACTGACACCGTCCACTGCTCTACTGACACCGTCCACTGCTCTACTGACTGCTCTACTGACACCGCCCACTGCTCTACTGACACCGCCCACTGCTCTACTGACACCGCCCACTGCTCTACTGACACCGCCCACTGCCCTACTGACACCGTCCACTGCCCTACTGACACCGTCCACTGCCCTACTGACACCGTCCACTGCCCTACTGACACCGCCCACTGCTCTACTGACACCGCCCACTGCTCTACTGACACCGCCCACTGCCCTACTGACACCGACCACTGCTCTACTGCGCATGTGTGTTTGAGCTTTGGGGTGCACACCCTAATGCAATAGGCTGCGCACACCTATGGTGTCATTAATTGTTAATAGTACCCCAAACGCAGCTAGGAAAAGCACTAAAACGCACAGTAAAAAAGGTGTGAAGTTCACCACCCAAAACTGTGCAGGAGTTTTTTTTTCGCATTTGTCGCACATCGGGTAGCCCATTCAAGTGGATGGGTGCCCTATGCCGTCGCGTAAAAACGTACCACTAAAGCGTGTAAAAAAAATGTATGTTAGTGCAACGAGCAGGTGTGAATGGGGCATAGGAAGTGACACAAGTGACTGGTTAAAGCTGAACTCATGTCACGTAAAAAATATCAGTATGCTTTGCTCCCCCTCCCAGACAGCAAAGGTCTCCATGCCAGGTTGCTCTCGATGATTGGGTGAACTCAAGGTCCTCAATGGGGTAAAGAACTTGTTCATAGTGAAACACGGCAAGAAACCAAGAACCGCGGACACAACTATAATGACTTAGACTCTTCCTTAACCACCACAACATAAAATAACACACAAGTGCCTGAAGACTGCTGCTCCTCTCTGCCAATCCCTTCTCTGGCTTCCCCTACCCCACCGTATAAAATTCAAAATACTAACCACAACATACAAGGCCATTTACAACATCGCCCCCATCTACATCACCAACTTCATCTGCAGATATCAGCCAAATCGTCCCCTCTGCTCCTCCCAGGACCTCCTGCTCTCTAGCTCCCTTGTTACCTCCTCCCATGCTCGCCTTCAGGACTTCTCCAGTGCCTCTCCCATCCTCTGGAACTCCCTGCCCCAGTATGTCTGATCAGCCCCTACCCTGTCCACCTTTAGGAGATCCCTGAAAACTCATTTATTCTGGGAAGCCTATCCCACACCCAACTAAGAACTGTACCCGAGCCACCCCCATCAAATCATTACCTTTTGTACCACCACCCCCTCTCCCTCTAGAATGTAAGCTCTACGAGCTGGGACCTCCTGTCCCTTCTGTATTGAACTGTATCGTAATTGTGCTATCCCCCCTCTACATTGAAAACCGCTGCGCAAACTGTTGGCGCTATATAAATCGTGTATAATAATAACAATAAAAAACAGCGTTGGGCTAGTATATCTGCTTGAGGTCGCGCCGCCATCCCTTGTTGGTTTAGCGGCCCTTCATGTAAGTGTACCAAGCAGCATGTACTTTTTATATGGATTTTTTTTAGATGTATGTTTTTACCTTTGTTATGCACTCTGACTCACCATTAAATACTACATTATGAGTACTTCTCTTGTTGCTGGTGGTTCATTTGTGATGTGAGTGCTGATCTGAGATATACACCTGTGGAGAGAGCAAGATCTGGCAGTTTACAATTGCGGTTGACCAGAACTGAGAGATATATTCGTGGAGAGGTATGACGGTGCTGATTGCTGTTCTTTTTCACAGACAGCAATATTTTCTGGTGAGAGTGCATTCTTCATAAAAAGTGGAGGCACGTTACTGTGGGCGGCTTGTTACGGCTTATTAACCACTTAAGACCATTTTGTTGCTAAATGACCTGGCCACTTTTTGCGATTCGGCACTGCGTCGCTCTAACTGACAATTGCGCAGTCGTGCGACATGGCTCCCAAACAAGATTTATGTCCTTTTTTTCCCACAAATAGAGCTTTCTTTTGGTGGTATTTGATCACCTCTGCGGTTTTTATTTTTTGCGCTATAAACAAAAATAGAGTGACAATTTTGAAAAAAATTCAATATTTTTTTTACTTTTGCTATAATAAATATCACCAAAAAATATATAAAAAAACTAATTTTTTCCTCAGTTTAGGCCGATATGTATTCTTTTACATATTTTTGGTTAAAAAAATCGCAATAAGCGTTTATTGATTGGTTTGCGCAAAAGTTATAGCGTCTACAAAATAGGGGATAGTTTTATGGCATTTTAATTAATATTTATTTTTTTACTAGTAATGGCGGCAATCAGTGATTTTTATCATGACTGCGACATTATGGCGGACACATCGGACACTTCTGACACATTTTTGTGGACCATTGTCATTTTTACAGCGATCAGTGCTATAAAAATGCACTGATTAATGGGAAAATGACACTGGTAGTGAAGGGGTTAACCACTAGGTGGCGCTGTAGGGGTTAAGTGCAACCTAGGGAGTGATTCTTACTGTCAGGGGACGGGACTTGCTGTGACACGTCACTGATCGTGTTCCCGATGACAGGGAACACGATCAGTGACAGTGTCACTAGGCAGAACGGGGAGATGTTGTGCTTACACTAACATCTCCCCATTCTATCTCTCCGTGAGACGATCGCGGGTATGCCCACAGCGATCAAATCCGCGGGACCCGCGGGCAGGCTCACGGAGATTGCGGCGGGCGCCCGCGTCCACAACAACCGCTTCTTAAAGGGGACGTATATAGACGTCCTTCTGCCTGCCCGTGCCATTCTGCAGACGTATATCTGCGTGCGCCGGGCGGCAATCGGTTAATAACAGTTGGGCTGTTGATTCACTGGATATTTCACATTGGATAAAAATATTGGAATTATTTAACGTTTTCTGGTATATAGACACTATAGTATGTGCACTGGCAGGGCTGCTGATAAGGCAGTACAGCCAGCCCTCCTGTACTGGGCCCAGGCCCCATCAGTTCAAAAGGGGGGCCCAGGCTCCTGCTGAGCAAGAGGACCGGCTGTACTGTCTTATTGCAGACACCAATTCTCTTCTGTCTCCTCATGCAGTGCTGCAAGCTTCTCCTCCACCTTCTCCCTCTGTCTGCACTGCAGGGGGATTGGTTCTAGCACATGCGCTACTTCCATCTGTCCAGGCCGCTCTTTCCCCCACAGTACTTCCGGCTTTCCTTCTCTCCTCTTACTCTGGAAGCTGCTACAGGCACACAGATGGATGTTTCAGGATGGAGAGTGGGGGGAAAGAGCCTGTAAATATGTCATTTCCTGGCCCCTTCCTTTCCTGAACGAACACAGTAAGAGATCGGTACCAATCACTCCTGTGTCTATTTATCACTGGAACATAGTAAACTGTATTTACTATGCTTCAGTTTGTGAATGAGAAGGAAGCCTTAGAGTGGTTCTTATTCATTCATCTGTGCAGCTGAGGTTGCAGTGAAAGGGACTGATAAATCTATGTCATCAATCACTTTCGGCGGTGGGGGGGGGCAGTCAAGTAGGCTCTATGGGGCCCCGTGATTTCTAACAGCAGCCCTGTGCACTGGTGTATTTGTGTAATTTATACATTGCAGCGCTTCACTTTTTTCACATTTTATTATGTTACAGCCTTATTCCAAAATGGATTACATTTGTTATTTTCCTTAAAATTCTACAAGCAATACCCCATAATGACTACGTGAAATCATTTTAAAATCTTTGCAAATTAAAAAAAAAAAAAAAACGAAAAAAATCCCCATGTACATAAGTATCACAGCCTTTGCTCAATACTTTGGTGCAGCCCCTTTGGCACCAATTACAGCCTCAAGTCTTTCTGAGTATGATACTACAAGCTCGGCACACCTATTTTTGGGTAGTTTCTCCCATTCTTCTTTGCAGGACCTCTCAAGCTCCATCAGGTTGGATGGGGAGGGTCGGTGTACAGCCATTTTCAGATCTCTCCAGAGATGTTCAATCGGGATCAAGTTATGGCTAGACATGTGTGGTTCCTTTCGTTCCGAATTGTGTTCAGACAAATTTTTCGTTATTCGGAGATTCAGATATAAACGATTTTTACCGAATGCCCCGAATAACTCAACGAAATTTGGTCTGAAATTCAAATAGAATTTTACATTGAATTCCAGTCGAATTCTCACTACACATATTGCTGAAATCAAAGACTGTGTGTATTATTAGCGTAAAATGTCAAAATCATGCTGTTTTTGTTAAGCCAAAGGTGATTTAACCATACCTCCCAACCCGCACGGATTCTGCGGGTTTCTCCCGCAGGGACATCATCTTCCCGCGTACCCGTGCGTGACACTGTTTTCCCGCAGAGGCTTTCAGTCCCCTCAGACCGCCAGCGCGCCAGGCAGGGAAGCCAGGCGGAAGTCAGAGCGGCAGCGGAAAGCAGGTAAGTTTTGTATCCCAATCTTCGCTCCCCTCCGCCCACCACCCCCCCCCCCCCGCTCAACAACACCACAACACCACCACCACGTCCCTAGAAAAAAAACTAAATGTCCCGCCCCCCCCCCCCCCCGCTCAACAACTTTGATGAGAGGGGGAAAAGAACATGAATTAATGTCCCGCAGTGGACAATAGGAAAGTTGGGAAGTATGATTTAACTACTTCCTTACTGGGCACATATACCCCCTTCCTGCCCAGGTGAAATTTCAGCTTTCAGCAACGTCACGCTTTGAATGACAATTGCGCGGTCGTGCGACGTGGCTCCCAAACAAAATTGACGTCCTTTTTTTCGCACAAATAGAGCTTTCTTTTGGTGGTATTTGATCACCTCAGCGGTTTTTTTTTTTTGCGCTATAAACAAAGATAGAGCGACAATTTTGAAAAAAAAGCAATATTTTTTGATTTTTGCTATAATAAATATCCCAATTTTTTTTTTTCCTCAGTTTAGGCCGATACGTATTCTTCTACATATTTTTGGTAAAAAAAAATCGCAAGCGCCGTTTATTGATTGGTTTGCGCAAAAGTTATAGTGTTTACAAAATAGGGGGTAGTTTTATGCCATTTTTATATTTATTTATTTTTTTACTAGTAATGGCGGCGATCAGTGAATTTTTACGTGACTGCGACATTATGGCGGACACATCGGACACTTTTGACACTATTTTGGGACCATTCACATTTATACAGCGATTAGTGCTATAAAAATGCACTGATTACTGTATAAATGTGACTGGCAGGGAAGGGGTTAACACTAGGGGGCGAGGAAGGGGTTAAATGTGTTCCCTATTAGTGATTACTACTGTGGGGGGAGGGGACTGACTGGGGGAGGTGACCGATCTGTGTCCCTAATGTACAAGGGACACAGCATCGGTCTCCTCTCTCCCTGACAGGACATGGATCTGTGTGTTTACACACACAGATCCATGTCCTTGTCTGTGTAACCGCCGATCGCGGGTGCCTGGCGGACATCGCGGCCGCCAGGCACGTGCATCGGCATTGCAGTGACGCGCCGGGTACGTGCGCGCGCCCCCCAGTGGCCAAATTAGCGGAGGCCGTATAAACACGGCCTCCCGGCATGTAACAACCACCTCGCGGCCGTATATACTCGTACGGCGGGCGCGAGGTGGTTAAAGAGTCATTGTAATCATTTGATGAAGATTTTGCTTTTGTTTGTTCACCTTGCTGCATTCGAATCGAAAATAATTTAACATTTTAATTTCGACCGATTCGAAAATTTATCGATTTGATTAATTCGAATAGAAAAAAAATTGGTAAATTCAAAGAAAATTAGAAAATTCCAAAAACAAATTACAAAAACGAATTGAACGAATCAACCGAATTGAACTTCACCAAATAACTACCTGTATATACTCGAGTATAAGCCGACCTGAATATAAGCCGAGGCACCTAATTTTACCACAAAAAAACTGGGAAAACTTATTGACTCGAGTATAAGCCTAGGGTGTCCATGTCCATGCCTCACTGTGCCCATGCCTCACTGTGCCCATGCCTCACTGTGCCCATGACTAGACTGACGTTTAACATGGGAGTCTATGGAAGGGGTGCCCGAGTTTGAAAAATCGGTGCTCCCCAGACGTAGGTTCTCCAGACAACAAACTTTGCACACTTATAGAGGAGCAATGGGGCTACATGTGTGCCAAGTTTGGGGTCCAGGGGACCTACGACCGGCCGGTACCGGGTCCCCAAAATCACCAGAGAAATTACCATTTAACATGGGAGTCTATGGAAGGGGTGCCCGGCTTTGAAAAATCGGTGCTCCCCGGCCGTAGGTCCCCCGGACAACAAACTTTGCACACATGTAGAGGATGAGTGGGGCTACATGTGTGCCGGTACCGGGTCCCCAAAGTCTAGGAGATCAGGCGCAAAAAGGTGACTTGAGTATAAGCCAAGGGGGCATTTTCAGCACAAAAAAATGTGCTGAAAAACTCGGCTTATACTCGAGTATATACGGTAGATTAACGAATCAAAACGAAACTTAACACATTTTTTCGTCATGCACATGTCTAGTCTGGGCTCTGGCTGGGCCACTCAAGGACATTCACATAGTTGGCCCATAGCAACGCCTTTGTTATTTTACCTGTGTGCTTAGTGTGAGCCAATGAGGTGGGAGAGAAACGCTGGTCAGGCTCAGGTGTAAGGGAGGGCTGGGGGAGCTGCATGCAGAAGATTGTTTACTTTATTTAATAGAATGCATTAAAGTAAAAAGAAAAAAAAAAACTTCTGCCTTTAGAAACACTTTAAGCTGAAGTGTCCTTAGTCCAGCTCTTAAAATTTCCACTTGCCTGCTCGCATTATGAGGGCGTGTTTAGGGACAGAATTAGGGGCGGGGCAGGGTAGGGGTTGGGTGGGGCAACTGGTGGCGAGTAAAGTGGTTGTAAACCCACTCTTGCAACTTGCACCTACAGGTAAGCCTAGATTAAGGCTTACCTGTAGGTGTTTGCAATATCTCCTAAACCTTGTAGGTTTAGGAGATATTTGCAAAAAAAGAGTACACCGATGTGTACGGCGCAGGCGCGCCATAGACATCGGCGCAGGCACACTGTAAATGCCGGTTTTATGAATGATAACGCCGGCTTTTACGGCTCCCACGCACACGCGCGGAGTGAGGTCATCGCCGCTCCGGCCAATCACAGCACCGGAGTGGAGATAGCAGGAAGAAGCTCCGAGGGGACATGGCGGCGGCGGAGGGGAACGAGGAGGACTTCGGGGGCTTCGATTTCAGGTAAGTGCCACATAGTGCTATGCATTCTAGCTCATTGTGCCTTTCTCTTGCAGGGTCTTATTTTATCCCGGTTTTTCAGTGGGGGGGGGGGGGGTTTACTGCCTCTTTAAAGAGGAGTTCCACCCAAAAGTGGAACTTCCGCTTTAAGTACTCCTTGCCCGCTGACATGCCACATTTGGCATGTCATTTATTTTTTTGGGGGGGTGTGTACCTAGTTTAGAGTGGGACTTCCTGTCCCACTTTCTCCTTCCTGCTCTTGGCCACCTAGGCGAATCCTCCTCTCCCCCTAGGCGGCCCCTCCCTCTATGCAATCTTCTGGGACACCTCACAGGTCACAGAAGATTTCCTGGCCACTAGCAGAGCGCAGCGCGACTCGCGCATGCGCAGTGTGCACCCGGCCGTAAACACGGAAGCTGTTACGGCCGGGGGCCCACAGTTGCTATGACGGTGCCGGCGGAGAGGAGCCTGGCACCAGCTGCCCACATCGCTGGCTGTGGGACAGGTAAGTGTATGTTTATTAATAGTCAGCAGCTACACTTTTTGTAGCTGCTGACTTTTAATAAACGAAAAAACGTCTCCGCTTTAGGGCCTGGCTAGTAACTCAGGACTTAATCTAAATTTACTCTCGCAGTTAAGCTGAAGTCAGCTTGAGCTCTGATTGTTATTGCTTTTGTGTTTCTTGCATTTCCCCTAAGTTTAGAACAGTCTTTCTCATCCTTTTCAACACAGAGGAACCCTAGAAATAACTTTCTGTTCTCAGTGAACTCCTGGTAAAAAATTACCATATCTACAAGTCATGATACATTAGTGTGATGGTCAGTGGGAAGAATGCTCCTTCCACTTGTGGTCATTGGGAAGAATTACCCCCTTACAGATATCTAAAAAGATCAATGGTGTCAGTGGTGACACAATGGTGTCACTTATCTGAAAGGCAGAAATTGCTCATTGCTCATAGAACCCCCAGCAACCTCTGGAGAAACTGTAGACTTCCATGGAACCCTGGTTGAGACACCCTGGTTTAAGCTATTTTTACTTCTGCCTGCCACTGGGAATGTCCTCCAGTTGATAGAGTAATTGGAAAAAATATTACTATGTAATAAATAATTATCCCTCCTTGCCACAGATTTTCAATTGGATTTAGGTCTGGACTTTGGGCTATTCTAACATATGAATATGCTTTGATGTAAACCATTCCATTGTAGCAGACTTTCTTTCTTTCAGACAGGTTTTCTGCTAAAATTGCCCTGTATTTGGCACCATATATCTTCCCATTAACTCTGACCAGCTCCCCCGTCCCTGCTGAAGAAAAGTATCCCCACAACATAATTTCTGCCACCACCATGTTTCACGGTGGGGATGGTGTGTTTAGGGTGATGTGCAGTGTTAGTTTTCCGCCACACATAGCGTTTTGCTTTTAAACCAAAAAGTTACATTTTATCCAGAGCACCTTCTTCCACATGTTTGCTGTGTCCCCCACATGGCTTCTCGCAAACTGCAAATGGGACTTCTTATGGCTTTCCTCCAACAATGCCTTTCTTCTTGTCACTCTTCCATAAAGGTCAGATTTGTGGAGTGCACGACTAATAGTTGTCCTGTGGACAGATTCTCCCACCTGAGCTGTGGATCTCTGCAGCTCCTCCAGAGTTACCATGGGCCTCTTGGCTGCTTCTCTGATTAATGCTCTCCTTGCCCGGCCTGTCAGTTTAGGTGGACAGCCATGACTTGGTAGGTTTGCAGTTGTGCCATACTCTTTCCATTTTCAGATGATGGATTGAACAGAGCTTCGTGAGATGTACAAAGCTTGGGATATTTTTATATAACCTAACCCTGCTTTAAACTTCTCCAAAACGTTATCCCTGACTTGTCTGGTGTGTTCCTTGGCCTTCATTATGCTGTTTGTTCACTAAGGTTTTCTAAAAAAAAAACTCTGAGGGCTTCACAGAACAGCTGTATTTAAACTGAGATTAAATTACACACAGGTGGACTCTATTTACCAGTTAGGTGACTTCTGAAGGCAATTGGTTCCACTAGATTGTAGTTAGGGGTATCAGAGTAAAGGGGGCTGAATACAAATGCATGCCACTCTTTTCAGATATTTATTTTTAGAAAATGTTGAAAACCATTTATCATTTTCCTTCCACTTCACAATTATGTGCCACTTTGTTTTGGTCTATCACATAAAATCCCAATAAAATACATTTATGTTTTTCAAAATGTGCATAATTTCAAGGGGTATGAATACTTTTTCATGGAACTGTATGAGGCTATGGGCGGATTTAGGCTACCAGGCCACACTGGCAGGGATGGACTGGCCATAGGGACTACCGGGAGTTTCTCAGTGGGCCGTTTTTTTATGCAGTTCGGCGGGAGCGTGGCAGCAAACAGCGGCCCACAATAAATTTAAAAAAAAAATTTGTGGCCCGTTTTTTATGCAGTTCGGCGGCAGCGGGAGTGTGGCAGCAAACAGCGGCGGAGATTCGGGGAAGGTGGCCAGCGAGGAGGGCAGTTGGATGTAAAATTCAGAGGAGGGAGAAGAGCTCCACCCCCTCCCTGACCACCGAAGAGGCCGACAGTAGCGAGCGCGGCCACCCCGGCGCTCCCAGAACCTCGATTCCTCCACCTCCTCTCTGCTCCAGGAACCATGCGTCCTGGGCCGGAGGGCAGGCTGACTGGGAGCCCGGAGGAAGAGCATCCTACACAAGCATGCCAGAACACTGAGACAGCGGGGAGATGAGCAGAGGAGGGACTGCAGAAAGGGACAGTGCTATGTGGTCTGTTTAAGCCCTCCCCTCTGTCTCTCTGCCTCCTCTGTCTCTCAGTCCCCCCCTCTCTCAGTCCCCCCTCTCTCAGCCCCCTCCTCTATCTCTCAGCCCCCCACTATCTCTCAGACCCCTCCTCTGTCTCTCAGACCCCTCCTCTGTCTCTCAGTCCCCCCTCTTTTAGCCCCCTCCTCTTTCTCTCAGCCCCCTCTGTCTCTCAGACCCCTCCTCTGTCTCTCAGACCCCTCCTCTGTCTTTCAGCTCTCCTCCGCTGTCTTTCAGCTCTCCTCCGCTGTCTTTCAGCTCTCCTCCGCTGTCTTTCAGCTCTCCTCCGCTGTCTTTCAGCTCTCCTCCTCTGTCTCTCAGCTCTCCTCCTCTGTCTCTCAGCTCTCCTCCTCTGTCTCTCAGCTCTCCTCCTCTGTCTCTCAGCTCTCCTCCTCTGTCTCTCAGCTCTCCTCCTCTGTCTCTCAGCTCTCCTCCTCTGTCTCTCAGCTCTCCTCCTCTGTCTCTCAGCTCTCCTCCTCTGTCTCTCAGCTCTCCTCCTCTGTCTCTCAGCTCTCCCCCTCTGTCTCTCAGCTCTCCCCCTCTGTCTCTCAGCTCCCCCTCTGTCTCTCAGCTCCCCTTCTGCCTCTCAGACCCCTCCTCTGTCTCTCCGACCCCCACTGTCTCTCAGACCCCCACTGTCTCTCAGCCCCCTCCTCTATCTCTCAGCTCTCCCCCTCTGTCTCTCAGACCTCCCTGTCTCTCAGCTCTTCTCCTTTGTCTCTCAGCTCTTCTCCTTTGTCTCTCAGCTCTCCTCCTCTGTCTCTCAGCTCTCCTCCTCTGTCTCTCAGCTCTCCTCCTCTGTCTCTCAGCTCTCCTCCTCTGTCTCTCAGCTCTCCTCCTCTGTCTCTCAGCTCTCCTCCTCTGTCTCTCAGCTCTCCTCCTCTGTCTCTCAGCTCTCCCCCTCTGTCTCTCAGCTCTCCCCCTCTGTCTCTCAGACCCCTCCTCTGTCTCTCAGACCCCCACTGTCTCTCAGACCCCCACTGTCTCTCAGACCCCCACTGTCTCTCAGCCCCCTCCTCTATCTCTCAGCTCTCCCCCTCTGTCTCTCAGACCTCCCAGTCTCTCAGCTCTTCTCCTTTGTCTCTCAGCTCTCCTCCTCTGTCTCTCAGCTCTCCTCCTCTGTCTCTCAGCTCTCCTCCTCTGTCTCTCAGCTCTCCTCCTCTGTCTCTCAGCTCTCCTCCTCTGTCTCTCAGCTCTCCTCCTCTGTCTCTCAGCTCTCCTCCTCTGTCTCTCAGCTCTCCCCCTCCGACTCTCAGCTCTCCTCCTCCGACTCTCAGCTCTCCTCCTCCGACTCTCAGCTCTCCTCCTCCGACTCTCAGCTCTCCTCCTCCGACTCTCAGCTCTCCTCCTCCGACTCTCAGCTCTCCTCCTCTGTCTCTCAGCTCTCCTCCTCTGTCTCTCAGCTCTCACAGCTCTCCTCCTCTGTCTCTCAGCTCCCCTCCTCTGCCTCTCAGCTCCCCTCCTCTGCCTCTCAGCTCCCCTCCTCTGCCTCTCAGCTCCCCTCCTCTGCCTCTCAGCTCCCCTCCTCTGCCTCTCAGCTCCCCTCCTCTGCCTCTCAGCTCCCCTCCTCTGCCTCTCAGCTCTCCCCCTCTGCCTCTCAGCTCCCCCTCTGTCTCTCAGCTCCCCCTCTGTCTCTCAGCTCCCCTTCTGCCTCTCAGACCCCTCCTCTGTCTCTCCGACCCCCACTGTCTCTCAGACCCCCACTGTCTCTCAGACCCCTCCTCTATCTCTCAGCTCTTCCCCTCTGTCTCTCAGACCTCCCTGTCTCTCAGCTCTTCTCCTTTGTCTCTCAGCTCTTCTCCTTTGTCTCTCAGCTCTCCTCCTCTGTCTCTCAGCTCTCCTCCTCTGTCTCTCAGCTCTCCTCCTCTGTCTCTCAGCTCTCCTCCTCTGTCTCTCAGCTCTCCTCCTCTGTCTCTCAGCTCCCCTCCTCTGTCTCTCAGCTCCCCTCCTCTGTCTCTCAGCTCCCCTCCTCTGTCTCTCAGCTCCCCTCCTCTGTCTCTCAGCTCCCCTCCTCTGTCTCTCAGCTCCCCTCCTCTGCCTCTCAGCTCCCCTCCTCTGCCTCTCAGCTCCCCTCCTCTGCCTCTCAGCTCCCCCCCTCTGCCTCTCAGCTCCCCCCTCTGCCTCTCAGCTCCCCTCCTCTGCCTCTCAGCTCCCCTCCTCTGCCTCTCAGCTCCCCTCCTCTGTCTCTCAGCCCCCCTGTCTCCCAGACCCCTGTCTCTCAGACCCCTCCACTGTCTCTCAGCCCCCTCCATTGTCTCTCAGCTCCCCGCCTCTGTCTCTCAGCTCCCCCCTCTGTCTCTCAGCCCCCCACTATCTCTCAGACCCTCCTCTGTCTCTCAGACCCCTCCTCTGTCTCTCAGACCCCCCTAATTTTAGCCCCCTCCTCTGTCTCTCAGCCCCTTCTGTCTCTCAGACCCCCCTTCTGCCTCTCAGACCCCTCCTCTGTCTCTCAGCTCTCCTCCTCTGTCTTTCAGCTCTCCTCCTCTGTCTTTCAGCTCTCCTCCTCTGTCTTTCAGCTCTCCTCCTCTGTCTTTCAGCTCTCCTCCTCTGTCTTTCAGCTCTCCTCCTCTGTCTTTCAGCTCTCCTCCTCTGTCTTTCAGCTCTCCTCCTCTGTCTTTCAGCTCTCCTCCTCTGTCTCTCAGCTCCCCCTCTGTCTCTCAGCTCCCCTTCTGCCTCTCAGACCCCTCCTCTGTCTCTCAGCCCCCTCCTCTGTCTCTCAGCCCCCTCCTCTATCTCTCAGCCACCTCCTCTGTCTCTCAGCTCTCCCCCTCTGTCTCTCAGCTCTCCCCCTCTGTCTCTCAGCTCTCCCCCTCTGTCTCTCAGCTCTCCCCCTCTGTCTCTCAGCTCCCCCCCCTCTGTCTCTCAGCTCCCCCCCTCTGTCTCTCAGCTCCCCCCCTCTGTCTCTCAGCTCCCCCCCTCTGTCTCTCAGCTCCCCCCCTCTGTCTCTCAGCTCCCCCCTCTGTCTCTTAGACCCCCCTCTGTCTCTCAGACCCCTCCACTGTCTCTCAGCCCCCCCCCACTGTCTCTCAGACCCTCCTCTGTCTCTCAGACCCCTCCTCTGTCTCTCAGACCCCTCCTCTGTCTCTCAGTCCCCCCTCTTTTAGCCCCCTCCTCTGTGTCTCAGCGCCCTCTGTCTCTCAGACCCCCCTTCTGTCTCTTAGACCCCTCCTCTGTCTCTCAGACCCCTCCATGGTCTCTCAGCCCCCCCACTATCTCTCAGACCCTCCTCTGTCCCTCAGACCCCTCCTCTGTCTCTCAGACCCCCCTAATTTTAGCCCCCTCCTCTGTCTCTCAGACCCCTCTGTCTCTCAGACCCCCTTCTGTCTCTCAGACCCCCTCCTCTGTCTTTCAGCTCCCCCTCTGTCTCTCAGCTCCCCCTCTGTCTCTCAGCTCCCCCTGTCTCTCAGCTCCCCCTCTGCCTCTCAGACCCCTCCACTGTCTCTCAGACCCCCCTACTGTCTCTCAGACCCCCCTTCTGTCTCTCAGACCCCCCTTCTGTCTCTCAGACCCCCCTTCTGTCTCTCAGACCCCTCCTCTGTCTCTCAGACCCCTCCTCTGTCTCTCAGACCCCTCCTCTGTCTCTCAGACCCCTCCTCTGTCTCTCAGCTCTCCTCCTCTGTCTTTCAGCTCTCCTCCTCTGTCTTTCAGCTCTCCTCCTCTGTCTTTCAGCTCTCCTCCTCTGTCTCTCAGCTCTCCTCCTCTGTCTCTCAGCTCCCCCTCTGTCTCTCAGCTCCCCCTCTGCCTCTCAGACCCCTCCACTGTCTCTCAGACCCCCCTTCTGTCTCTCAGACCCCTCCTCTGTCTCTCAGACCCCTCCTCTGTCTCTCAGACCCCCCTTCTGTCTCTCAGACCCCTCCTCTGTCTCTCAGCTCTCCTCCTCTGTCTCTCAGCTCTCCTCCTCTGTCTCTCAGCTCTCCTCCTCTGTCTCTCAGCTCTCCTCCTCTGTCTCTCAGCTCTCCCCCTCTGTCTCTCAGCTCTCCCCCTCTGTCTCTCAGCTCCCCTTCTGCCTCTCAGACCCCTCCTCTGTCTCTCAGACCCCCACTGTCTCTCAGACCCCCACTGTCTCTCAGACCCCCACTGTCTCTCAGCCCCCCCCACTGTCTCTCAGACCCTCCTCTGTCTCTCAGACCCCTCCTCTGTCTCTCAGACCCCTCCTCTGTCTCTCAGTCCCCCCTCTTTTAGCCCCCTCCTCTGTGTCTCAGCGCCCTCTGTCTCTCAGACCCCCCTTCTGTCTCTTAGACCCCTCCTCTGTCTCTCAGACCCCTCCATGGTCTCTCAGCCCCCCCACTATCTCTCAGACCCTCCTCTGTCCCTCAGACCCCTCCTCTGTCTCTCAGACCCCCCTAATTTTAGCCCCCTCCTCTGTCTCTCAGACCCCTCTGTCTCTCAGACCCCCTTCTGTCTCTCAGACCCCCCTTCTGTCTCTCAGACCCCTCCTCTGTCTCTCAGACCCCTCCTCTGTCTCTCAGACCCCTCCTCTGTCTCTCAGACCCCTCCTCTGTCTCTCAGACCCCTCCTCTGTCTTTCAGCTCTCCTCCTCTGTCTCTCAGCTCCCCCTCTGTCTCTCAGCTCCCCCTCTGTCTCTCAGACCCCTCCACTGTCTCTCAGACCCCCCTACTGTCTCTCAGACCCCCCTTCTGTCTCTCAGACCCCCCTTCTGTCTCTCAGACCCCCCTTCTGTCTCTCAGACCCCTCCTCTGTCTCTCAGACCCCTCCTCTGTCTCTCAGACCCCTCCTCTGTCTCTCAGCTCTCCTCCTCTGTCTTTCAGCTCTCCTCCTCTGTCTTTCAGCTCTCCTCCTCTGTCTTTCAGCTCTCCTCCTCTGTCTCTCAGCTCTCCTCCTCTGTCTCTCAGCTCCCCCTCTGTCTCTCAGCTCCCCCTCTGCCTCTCAGACCCCTCCACTGTCTCTCAGACCCCCCTTCTGTCTCTCAGACCCCTCCTCTGTCTCTCAGACCCCTCCTCTGTCTCTCAGACCCCCCTTCTGTCTCTCAGACCCCTCCTCTGTCTCTCAGCTCTCCTCCTCTGTCTCTCAGCTCTCCTCCTCTGTCTCTCAGCTCTCCTCCTCTGTCTCTCAGCTCTCCTCCTCTGTCTCTCAGCTCTCCCCCTCTGTCTCTCAGCTCTCCCCCTCTGTCTCTCAGCTCCCCTTCTGCCTCTCAGACCCCTCCTCTGTCTCTCAGACCCCCACTGTCTCTCAGACCCCCACTGTCTCTCAGACCCCCACTGTCTCTCAGCCCCCTCCTCTATCTCTCAGCTCTCCCCCTCTGTCTCTCAGACCTCCCAGTCTCTCAGCTCTTCTCCTTTGTCTCTCAGCTCTTCTCCTTTGTCTCTCAGCTCTCCTCCTCTGTCTCTCAGCTCTCCTCCTCTGTCTCTCAGCTCTCCTCCTCTGTCTCTCAGCTCTCCTCCTCTGTCTCTCAGCTCTCCTCCTCTGTCTCTCAGCTCTCCTCCTCTGTCTCTCAGCTCTCCTCCTCCGACTCTCAGCTCTCCTCCTCCGACTCTCAGCTCTCCTCCTCCGACTCTCAGCTCTCCTCCTCCGACTCTCAGCTCTCCTCCTCCGACTCTCAGCTCTCCTCCTCCGACTCTCAGCTCTCCTCCTCTGTTTCTCAGCTCTCCTCCTCTGTCTCTCAGCTCTCACAGCTCTCCTCCTCTGTCTCTCAGCTCCCCTCCTCTGCCTCTCAGCTCCCCTCCTCTGCCTCTCAGCTCCCCTTCTCTGCCTCTCAGCTCCCCTTCTCTGCCTCTCAGCTCCCCTCCTCTGCCTCTCAGCTCCCCTCCTCTGCCTCTCAGCTCTCCCCCTCTGCCTCTCAGCTCCCCCTCTGTCTCTCAGCTCCCCCTCTGTCTCTCAGCTCCCCTTCTGCCTCTCAGACCCCTCCTCTGTCTCTCCGACCCCCACTGTCTCTCAGACCCCCACTGTCTCTCAGACCCCTCCTCTATCTCTCAGCTCTTCCCCTCTGTCTCTCAGACCTCCCTGTCTCTCAGCTCTTCTCCTTTGTCTCTCAGCTCTTCTCCTTTGTCTCTCAGCTCTCCTCCTCTGTCTCTCAGCTCTCCTCCTCTGTCTCTCAGCTCTCCTCCTCTGTCTCTCAGCTCTCCTCCTCTGTCTCTCAGCTCTCCTCCTCTGTCTCTCAGCTCTCCTCCTCTGTCTCTCAGCTCCCCTCCTCTGTCTCTCAGCTCCCCTCCTCTGTCTCTCAGCTCCCCTCCTCTGTCTCTCAGCTCCCCTCCTCTGTCTCTCAGCTCCCCTCCTCTGTCTCTCAGCTCCCCTCCTCTGTCTCTCAGCTCCCCTCCTCTGCCTCTCAGCTCTCCCCCTCTGCCTCTCAGCTCCCCCCTCTGCCTCTCAGCTCCCCTCCTCTGCCTCTCAGCTCCCCTCCTCTGCCTCTCAGCTCCCCTCCTCTGTCTCTCAGCCCCCCTGTCTCCCAGACCCCTGTCTCTCAGACCCCTCCACTGTCTCTCAGCCCCCTCCATTGTCTCTCAGCTCCCCCCTCTGTCTCTCAGCCCCCCACTATCTCTCAGACCCTCCTCTGTCTCTCAGACCCCTCCTCTGTCTCTCAGACCCCCCTAATTTTAGCCCCCTCCTCTGTCTCTCAGCCCCTTCTGTCTCTCAGACCCCCCTTCTGCCTCTCAGACCCCTCCTCTGTCTCTCAGCTCTCCTCCTCTGTCTTTCAGCTCTCCTCCTCTGTCTTTCAGCTCTCCTCCTCTGTCTTTCAGCTCTCCTCCTCTGTCTCTCAGCTCCCCCTCTGTCTCTCAGCTCCCCTTCTGCCTCTCAGACCCCTCCTCTGTCTCTCAGCCCCCTCCTCTATCTCTCAGCCCCCTCCTCTGTCTCTCAGCTCTCCCCCTCTGTCTCTCAGCTCTCCCCCTCTGTCTCTCAGCTCTCCCCCTCTGTCTCTCAGCTCTCCCCCTCTGTCTCTCAGCTCTCCCCCTCTGTCTCTCAGCTCTCCCCCTCTGTCTCTCAGCTCTCCCCCTCTGTCTCTCAGCTCTCCTCCTCCGACTCTCAGCTCTCCTCCTCCGACTCTCAGCTCTCCTCCTCTGTTTCTCAGCTCTCCTCCTCTGTCTCTCAGCTCTCACAGCTCTCCTCCTCTGTCTCTCAGCTCCCCTCCTCTGCCTCTCAGCTCCCCTCCTCTGCCTCTCAGCTCCCCTCCTCTGCCTCTCAGCTCCCCTCCTCTGCCTCTCAGCTCCCCTCCTCTGCCTCTCAGCTCTCCCCCTCTGCCTCTCAGCTCCCCCTCTGTCTCTCAGCTCCCCCTCTGTCTCTCAGCTCCCCTTCTGCCTCTCAGACCCCTCCTCTGTCTCTCCGACCCCCACTGTCTCTCAGACCCCCACTGTCTCTCAGACCCCTCCTCTATCTCTCAGCTCTTCCCCTCTGTCTCTCAGACCTCCCTGTCTCTCAGCTCTTCTCCTTTGTCTCTCAGCTCTTCTCCTTTGTCTCTCAGCTCTCCTCCTCTGTCTCTCAGCTCTCCTCCTCTGTCTCTCAGCTCTCCTCCTCTGTCTCTCAGCTCTCCTCCTCTGTCTCTCAGCTCTCCTCCTCTGTCTCTCAGCTCCCCTCCTCTGTCTCTCAGCTCCCCTCCTCTGTCTCTCAGCTCCCCTCCTCTGTCTCTCAGCTCCCCTCCTCTGTCTCTCAGCTCCCCTCCTCTGTCTCTCAGCTCCCCTCCTCTGTCTCTCAGCTCCCCTCCTCTGTCTCTCAGCTCCCCTCCTCTGCCTCTCAGCTCCCCCCCTCTGCCTCTCAGTTCCCCCCTCTGCCTCTCAGCTCCCCTCCTCTGCCTCTCAGCTCCCCTCCTCTGTCTCTCAGCCCCCCTGTCTCCCAGACCCCTGTCTCTCAGACCCCTCCACTGTCTCTCAGCCCCCTCCATTGTCTCTCAGCTCCCCCCTCTGTCTCTCAGCCCCCCACTATCTCTCAGACCCTCCTCTGTCTCTCAGACCCCTCCTCTGTCTCTCAGACCCCCCTAATTTTAGCCCCCTCCTCTGTCTCTCAGCTCTCCTCCTCTGTCTTTCAGCTCTCCTCCTCTGTCTTTCAGCTCTCCTCCTCTGTCTTTCAGCTCTCCTCCTCTGTCTTTCAGCTCTCCTCCTCTGTCTTTCAGCTCTCCTCCTCTGTCTCTCAGCTCCCCCTCTGTCTCTCAGCTCCCCTTCTGCCTCTCAGACCCCTCCTCTGTCTCTCAGCCCCCTCCTCTATCTCTCAGCCCCCTCCTCTGTCTCTCAGCTCTCCCCCTCTGTCTCTCAGCTCTCCCCCTCTGTCTCTCAGCTCTCCCCCTCTGTCTCTCAGCTCTCCCCCTCTGTCTCTCAGCTCTCCCCCTCTGTCTCTCAGCTCTCCCCCTCTGTCTCTCAGCTCTCCCCCTCTGTCTCTCAGCTCCCCCCCTCTGTCTCTCAGCTCCCCCCCTCTGTCTCTCAGCTCCCCCCTCTGTCTCTTAGACCCCCCTCTGTCTCTCAGACCCCTCCACTGTCTCTCAGCCCCCCCCCCACTGTCTCTCAGACCCTCCTCTGTCTCTCAGACCCCTCCTCTGTCTCTCAGTCCCCCCTCTTTTAGCCCCCTCCTCTGTCTCTCAGACCCCTCCATGGTCTCTCAGCCCCCCCACTATCTCTCAGACCCTCCTCTGTCCCTCAGACCCCTCCTCTGTCTCTCAGACCCCCCTAATTTTAGCCCCCCCCCTCTGTCTCTCAGACCCCTCTGTCTCTCAGACCCCCTTCTGTCTCTCAGACCCCCCTTCTGTCTCTCAGACCCCTCCTCTGTCTCTCAGACCCCTCCTCTGTCTCTCAGACCCCTCCTCTGTCTTTCAGCTCTCCTCCTCTGTCTCTCAGCTCCCCCTCTGTCTCTCAGCTCCCCCTCTGTCTCTCAGCTCCCCCTGTCTCTCAGCTCCCCCTCTGCCTCTCAGACCCCTCCACTGTCTCTCAGACCCCCCTACTGTCTCTCAGACCCCCCTTCTGTCTCTCAGACCCCCCTTCTGTCTCTCAGACCCCCCTTCTGTCTCTCAGACCCCTCCTCTGTCTCTCAGACCCCTCCTCTGTCTCTCAGACCCCTCCTCTGTCTCTCAGCTCTCCTCCTCTGTCTTTCAGCTCTCCTCCTCTGTCTTTCAGCTCTCCTCCTCTGTCTTTCAGCTCTCCTCCTCTGTCTCTCAGCTCTCCTCCTCTGTCTCTCAGCTCCCCCTCTGTCTCTCAGCTCCCCCTCTGTCTCTCAGCTCCCCCTCTGCCTCTCAGACCCCTCCACTGTCTCTCAGACCCCCCTTCTGTCTCTCAGACCCCTCCTCTGTCTCTCAGACCCCTCCTCTGTCTCTCAGACCCCCCTTCTGTCTCTCAGACCCCTCCTCTGTCTCTCAGCTCTCTTCCTCTGTCTTTCAGCTCTCCTCCTCTGTCTCTCAGCTCTCCTCCTCTGTCTCTCAGCTCTCCTCCTCTGTCTCTCAGCTTCCCCCTCTGTCTCTCAGCTTCCCCCTCTGTCTCTCAGCTTCCCCCTCTGTCTCTCAGCTCCCCCTCTGTCTCTCAGCTCCCCCTCTGTCTCTCAGCTCCCCCTCTGCCTCTCAGACCCCTCCTCTGTCTCTCTGACCCCCACTGTCTCCTAGACCCCCACTGTCTCTCAGCTCTCCCCCTCTGTCTCTCAGTTCCCCCCTCTGTCTTTCAGCTCCCCCTCTCTGTCTCTCAGCTCCCCCCTCTGTCTCTCAGCTCCCCCCTCTTTCTCTCAGCTCCCCCCTCTGTCTCTCAGACCCCCCACTATCTCTCAGACCCCTCCTCTGTCTCTCAGACCCCTCCTCTGTCTCTCAGACCCCTCCTCTGTCTCTCAGACCCCCCTCTTTTAGCCCCCTCCTCTGTGTCTCAGCACCCTCTGTCTCTCAGACCCCCCTTCTGTCTCTCAGACCCCCCTTCTGTCTCTTAGACCCCTCCTCTGTCTCTCAGACCCCTCCTCTGTCTCTCAGCTCTCCTCCTCTGTCTGTCAGACCCCTCCTCTGTCTCTCAGCTTCCCCTTTGTCTCTCAGCTCCCCCTCTGTCTCTCAGCTCCCCCTCTGTCTCTCAGCTCCCCTTCTGCCTCTCAGACCCCTCCTCTGTCTCTCAGACCCCCACTGTCTCTCAGACCCCTCCACTGTCTCTCAGACCCCTGCACTGTCTCTCAGCTCCTCCCCCCTCTGTCTCTCAGGTCCCCCTCTGTCTCTCAGCTCCCCTTCTGCCTCTCAGACCCCTCCTCTGTCTCTCAGACCCCCACTGTCGCTCAGCCCCCCACTGTCTCTCAGCCCCCTCTGTCTCTCAGACCCCTCCACTGTCTCTCAGACCCCTGCACTGTCTCTCAGCTCCTCCCCCTCTGTCTCTCAGCTCCCCCCCTCTGTATCTCAGCTCCCCCCCCTCTGTCTCTCAGGTCCCCCCTCTGTCTCTCAGCTCCCCCCCCTCTGTCTCTCAGGTCCCCCCTCTGTCTCTCAGGTCCCCCCTCTGTCTCTCAGGTCCCCCCTCTTTCTCTCAGACCCCTCCACTGTCTCTCATCTCCCCCCTCTGTCTCTCAGCTCCCCCCTCTGTCTCTCAGCTCCCCCCTCTGTCTCTCAGCTCCCCCCTCAGTCTCTCAGCCCCCCTCTGTCTCTCAGACCCCCCTCTGCCATTCAGTTCCTGTGTCTCTCATTCCCCCCTCTTTTAGCCCCTCCTCTGTCTCTCAGCTCCCCTCTATCTCTCAGACGACCCCTCCTCTGTCTCTCAGCTCTCCTCCTCTGTCTCTCAGCTCCCCCCTCTATCTGTCAGCTCTCCTCCTCTCTCTGTCAGCTCTCCTCCTCTCTCTGTCAGCTCTCCTCCTCTCTCTGTCAGCTCTCCTCCTCTCTCTGTCAGCTCTCCTCCTCTCTCTGTCAGCTCTCCTCCTCTCTCTGTCAGCTCTCCTCCTCTGTCTCTCAGCTCGCCCCTCTGTCTCTCAGCTCGCCCCTCTGTCTCTCAGCTCCCCCCTCTGTCTCTCAGCTCCCCCCTCTGTCTCTCTGCCCTTTCCTCTGTCTCTCTGTCCTTTCCTCTGTCTCTCTGCCCTTTCCTCTGTCTCTCTGCCCTTTCCTCTGTCTCATTCACTCCCTGACTCTTAGGCTGCTTTCACACTGGGGCGGGCATTGACGGTAAAACGCTGCTAGTTTTAGCAGCACTTTACTGACGTTTTAGCTGCGCTATTCTGCTTCTAGCAGGTGCTTTTAACCCCCGCTAGCAGCCAAATTAAAGGTTAATTGCGCCCGTGTAGCGCTGCTGCCGAAGTGCTTTGCAGGCACTTCAGCAGCGGTGGCCATTCATTTCAAAGATGATGCTTGGAGGACTTTCACACTGGGACTGCAGCGGAGGCGTTTTTCAGGCGCTTTACATGCGCTATTTTTAGCCCAAAAGCGCCTGAAAAACGCCTCAGTGTGAAAGGGGTCCTACACTCACCCCCTCTCTTTTACACTCACTCCCTCTCTCTTACACTCACCCCCTCTCTCACCCACCCCCTCCCACCCCCTTTCCCTCAAGCCTCCCTCTCTCTCTCTCTCTCATTCCCCTCTCGCTCACCCTCTCATGATATACAATAATGGATGTAGGGGCCTTTTGGTGGGCGTGATTTTTTTGGGGGGGGTGGGGGGCAGCATTTTATTGAATTAAAGTGGGCCGGTCTGGATGAAGTCTAGGGCCAAATTTTTGTCCCAGTCCAGCCCTGCACACTGATAAGTAATCACTTTGGGGTGGAGAGGATCTTTAGGCTGGTTCCACAAAAATGCATAGCAGTAACATGTAAACACTGTGTTTTAATAAATGTTACTGCAATACACAGCACTTACTGTGGTGCCATCTTCATTTAGAATACCTTTCCAATACACAACTAAAGTAGGTATCAATGGACCCATGTTGTAGTGCACCACAATACAAATGCAAGTCAGGTTTTTCATCTGTTGCCTTGGCATGGCAGACATTTAAAATGGAATGGACACGTGTAAAGGGGCCTGTAAGAAATCCAACAATATATATGAGTGAATCTGCAAAACTAGATCAAAATTTTAAATTTACAAACTTTTCAAATGAACCCTATTGAAGTCTAAGGAGGTTAAATCTTTGCAATTTTTAAGACGAATAAGTAAGCTATCATCAAACAAAAGGTACAAGAAGCCGGGTACTGCTTTTGGTGATATGCACCAACATTTAAAAAAAAAAAATAAATAAAAAAAAAAAGTATCTTCCTTCTCAAAATTGTTGGCTCTCTCTAACAGCCCCATCACACACTGACAGCTGTGAGCCCACGCTCATTCCTTCAAATTACTGACCCCCCCCCGAGAGCGGGGGAGAATACACAGAGGCCAAAGTGCATGGAAACAGTGTATTAAGAACGTCCCACAAGGCACAATTAAGCCCGGTGGGTAGGCACAGCCGACCGGAGCCACAAACAGAAGCAGAGGAACGTTATCTTCTGCAGTGAGGAGCGGAAATGCGGCCTGGCCAATCCACACCCAAATGGGAGGCTTCCTAAGAGGAGATGGTGTAGTCCCTGCACTTTCCCTACTCCTCTGGAACCTATCTCTGCCACTATGCACTGTCACTGACAGACAGGGAACCTGTCCCAACACTAACCACAATAGGTGCCAAATCAGGAAGCCAGGGCATTAAATAGGCTTTAGCTTTAGCATCCCCCAAGATGGCCGCAGAGGTCACGATGGGCACCAGTATCCAATCGGACAGCTGTTCCCCTGGTGACTGCAAAAACTCATAGAGGAACCAGCAAACAGAATATTGGCATGCATTAAAAAGGGGATTAACTCCAGAGATAAAACAATAATTCTTCTGCTCTACAAGACTCTGGTCCGGACACACCTGGAGTATTCTGTCTAGTTCTGGGCACCAGTCCTCAGGAAGAATGTACTGGAAATGGAGCGAGTACAGAGAAGGGCAACAAAGCTAATAAAGGGTCTGGAGGATGTTAGTTATGAGGAAAGGTTGCGAGCACTGAACTTATTCTCTCTGGAGAATCCCAGGTTCACACTGGGCTGCGGGAGTGAAGCCGTGCGAGTTCAGCTGAACTTGCACGATTTCACACCCGCTGGCAGTCCTGATTTCGGCCGCGATTACAGGGACATCTGTGCGGGTTTCTGCACAGATGTCAATGTAAATCGCAGGCCGAAATCGCAAAAAGTAGTACAGAAACAACTTTTTTAAATCGGTGCAGCGTCGCACTGATTAGGACGGTGCCATTGCCGGCAAATGCCGCTGTTTTGACATGTGATTTGACATGTCAAATCGCCTGTCAAAACGCACCAGTGTGAACCAGGGCTAAGAGACGCTTGAGAGGGGATATGATTTTAATTTACAAATACCGTACTGGTGACCCCACAATAGGGATAAAACTTTTTCGCGGAAGGGAGTGTAGCGGCCTCACCCTCTCTCTCTTCTTTATCGGTTACTCTGGCTCTGGTCTAGGGGTACCTTGGAGGGGAGAGCGAGGTGCGCCATGGCCCATGTCCTCTAGATTACAGCATGTAGAGGTGAAGGCCAGCATAAAATTACATTCGGGCTGTGTATACGCTCAGAGCCAAGTCTGTTCTGCTGATAACCCCCATTTGCTCCCAGTAATTGGAGTACCACACACTGAAAAAGGTCCAACACGTATTTATTCCATAACGGCAAACAAATAGTCCTTTGCGAGCAGACAGTTTGAGACCCATAGAACAGTCCAGTATTGGTGGGGAGTAGGTCAAGGCACAATCCTCAAAGAAACTAAACCGTTGAGGTTTCACCAACGGTTGCTAAGCACAGTGGCTGTTAAATGGACTTTTTAGTTGCAGAGTCTCTTCCAGCGACTCTAGTGAACAGGAACTGGAGTTACCTTCGCTACGTTGCAGCCCCTGTCAGGGGGAAGACATCCCTCCAAGGGAGTTACCAGAGGCCCCGCCGTCACCGGATTAATGCTGTACCGGGCTATTCGGAAGGGTTACACTCCCCGGCCTCCTCGCCTCAGATACAGGTCCCAACACCTTAGGGCCCCTCGGACTCCTCCACCCTCGCGGAACCCAGTCGAAGTCCTGGGCTCCAGGCCTTGGCCGTAGTACCTCACCCCAGGCTTAAGGTGCCTGGGATGGACTCCATCCCTCGCTCCGGCCAGGTCAAGGGCACCTGAGCCCGGATCTCCGGAACGCCAGCACCCAGGCCGAAGGTGCCTGGGTGCGGCCGCGTCCTCCTACTCTGAACCCCGAAGGTCAGGGCGTTCGCCCCTTTTATCTCCTCTCCCTTTGCGTCACAGCGGGTTCCCCGCCCCGCTGTACCGGCGCCAGGAGAGGACAAAAAGGAACAGTCTTGCGGTGCAGGTTCAACTCCGACCCAGGGCGACAACGCCACCTGCAGGCCACAGGGAACCTTGCACCACCAAGAACCACAAAAGGGATTCTCAGATTCCCTAACAATTAGTACATCTGGGTTAAATAACCCATATGCTCCCCCCCAAATTTAAATACCCGCTACACTCTCCCCCCTGTAATTTGACACTGGTCCCCAGTGTCTGGTCCAAACTCACACCCCACAAAGGCGGTGCATAAGCTCTGCCCAGAGACTAAACAATACAAATTAGCCCTGAATTGTGCCAAGACCTAGAATGAGAAAGGGAAAACATAAAACAGTAGAACTATAAAAAACTTTCAATAAAACACTTCTGACATTTACACATGCACAATCCTCCCTCTGACTATCTAAGGACCACCCACACTCAGCAGCCTTGACAAACGAATCTCCTGCAGAAGGGAAAAAAAAAAAAACATCCTGACACAATGTGTGTTTTCTTGGAATGAACAGGCCTGTCCTTGAAAAATGCCCATTCACTCCAATGAGTATGGTGATGCAAGTTTAAAAAAAAAAAAAAAAAGTTGTTGCGCAGCACTGCCACCTGGTGACAGTGCCACGGTAATGACACTTGGCCAAATCCTACAGACAACTTTCCTTTTTCTTCTCTGTGTCTACACTAACTACTCCCCAAAGTCATTATCTTCTTTGCAGTGCAGGGAGAAAGAGGGAGAACAAACAGTAACAGCTCCCATTTCTCCAAAAGAGTAAAACGCCCAAATCAAAAAAAAAAAACTAGGGCACAGTCCTTGTGTTCCGCCAAGTTCAGCAATGAACAATAATAGAGCACACAGGAGTCTTTTCCTCCTAAAGGTAGAACTTTGGGTGCGGCAGGAACAGGGGCTTCAAGTGCTTATCGAAAGTCTCCACATTATACTCAATGTTCTCTCCGTCCTTGCGACAAATAAGCACCCTGTCCGCATAGATGTGCCGACCCAACATCCACTCCGCTTTACAGTCCTTGAACTTCTTGGACACGGGGGATGAGCATGAAAAGTATCGGCGAGCATGGGGGACTTTGAGCTTTTCCCAGACAAACTCATCATACCATCGCTGCTGCAGGACCTCCACTTCAAAAAGCAAGTCCCGGGGTAGGTATGCGTACTCACACCCATACTCACGGGCAACTCTCTGACAGAAGAGCCGGGCCAGAGGTGGCATTGTGGCGCGGTCTCCTTCTCCAGGCTGGACAATGGACTCAGGATGCCGAGGTACTTTAACTACCTCCGTTGGCTTGGACCTAGGAGCCCGCAGCAATGAACGTCCCGTTCCCGTCACCGGAACGGATGAAACAGTAGGTGATTCACAGGATGAAAGGGTAGGCAGGAGACCAGATTTCTCCCCGGGCCCTGGGACCTCCACCCGGGGTGTACTGTCCCCTGTAGACATGGGCAGATCCCTTGGCGCACAGAGCGCGGGTAATGGCATCTTGTCCCAACCCTTGCGGTGAAAGACCTCGTCAATCTCGCGATCATCGCCAGCATCTGACAGCGACTGTAGGTCGGAGGTGTCATACATTTCCAGGCAGGTAATTCCCAGTAGATGTAGAATCACCCTCCCTTACAGGCTCCACCGACAATGGACTCCTGACACCTCCAACCCCACTCACAGACCCAACCCCTGGCTCACCTGGGCCTTCAGTAGAACAGGGATGTCCAGGGCTCTTCTCTCCGGATCCATCCAGGCCAGGCAAGCGGCGGGGCGAAGCTCTTCCACGACCATAGGATGCCTGCACAAGGCCGACTTTCCTCTTCGGAGGTGGGAGCAGGGAGCTTGTGGTGACCGAAGCAGCATCCTCAGATTTTTCAATCTTAGGCCTCGTACACACGGCCGAGATTCTCGTTGAAAAAAACATGTCGTTTTTTTCGACGAGATTCTTGGACAAGAAACTTGTCCCGGCCGAGTGTACACACGCTCGTTTCAAAGAACCCGCGGTTCTTTGAATGGAGCGTACGCGGTCACGTCATCGACTACGACGAGCATGCGCTCGTCACATTCGATGCCGTCGCCGCCATCTTGGTATACCCTACGTATGCCTAGGAAGCTACCGCGCATGCGTCGAATTCATTTCGAACATGCGCGGGCTTCCGGGAGGACAGGTAAGTGTACACACACTCACTTTTCTCGTCGAGAAACATGCCGAGGAGAATCTCGACGAGAAAATAGAGAGCAGGTTCTCTATTTTCTCGTCAAGGTTTCTTGTCGGTTTTCTCGACGAGAAACCCGATAGCCGCGTACACACGACCGATTTACTCGGCAAGACCTCTCTGCCAGCAAGTTTCTTGCTGGTTCTTGCCGAGAAAATCGGTCGTGTGTACGAGGCCTTAGTCTCTGTTTGGGCACTCTCTTTGCCCTGGTCAGCGTGCACAGAAATCTCCGCAAAGGCCTGGATCTCCCCTTCCGGAGTGGCGGTACCTGTGAGGCAGTTGAGGTGGAAGGCCCGGGGCCTTTCTGTGAATGGTTCCACCTCAAAAAGAAACTCCTTGCAGGCCTCACATCGCCCGAATGGCCTCAAGCTGACCACCAGTCCCGAGCAGCCGGGACAGATCACACCGAGGGCCTCTTTGTCTCTGCATACATACAGAGCCAAACGTCCTCGGGGCCTGAGTCTTATTCCTGTATCTGTTATGGAAGCAGCAAAGGAAGTCATCTTCGTGGGGTAAGGAACCAGAATCCACGGGGTACTTGAGGTCATCCCGACTGTCTGCTGCTCCATTGCGCACTGACCAACACGTGCCAGAATCCCCACGTGACTACTTCCACATGGCCAGACTCAGTGGCGGCTGGTGCTCAAAATTTTTGGGCGGGTGCAAACAAACTGAAAAAAAAAAACATCAATTGCCACCCACTGTGCCCATTAAACACAGCCATTGTGCCCAAACGCCACTAGTTTGTCCCCAAATGCAGCCAGTTTGTCCACATATACAGCCAGTTTTCCCCCATATACAGCCAGTTTGTCCCCATATGCAGCCAGTTTCCCCCAAAATACAGCCAGTTTCCCCCCAAATTACAGCCAGTTTCCCACCCATATACAGCCAGTTTGTCCCCCATAATACAGCCAGTTTGTCCCCCATAATACAGCCAGTTTGTCCCCCATATACAGCCAGTTTATCCCCCATATACAGCCAGCTTGTCCCCCATATACAGCCAGTTTGTCCCCATAATACAGCCAGTTTGTCCCCCATATACAGCCAGTTTGTCCCCCATATACAGCCAGTTTTTCCCCATATACAGCCAGTTTCCTCCATATACAGCCAGTTTCCCCCCAACATACAGCCAGTTTATCCCCCATATACAGCCAGTTTGTCCCCCAAATGCAGCCAGTTTGTCCCCCAAATGCAGCCAGTTTGTCCCCCAAACACAGCCAGTTTGTGCCCCAAATGCAGCCAGTTTGTCCCCCAAATGCAGCCAGTTTGTCCCCCAAATACAGCCAGTTTGTGCCTGGCTGCAGGTTTCCCCCCAAATACAGCCAGTTTGTGCCCATAATACAGCCAGTTTGTCCCCCATATACAGCCAGTTTGTCCCCCAAATACAGCCAGTTTATCCCCCATATACAGCCAGTTTGTCCCCCATAATACAGCCAGTTTGTCCCCCATAATACAGCCAGTTTGTCCCCCAAATGCAGCCAGTTTGTCCCCCCAGCCCTGCACTTACCTTCCTTGGGTCAGCGCCGTCCTCGATGTCTTCTCCCGCCCTCGATGTCGCTTCAGCCAATCAGGTTACCGGTAACCAGATCCGGTGAACCTGATTGGCTGAAACGCAACCAGGGAACGCACCCCCGTGCGTCCTCTCGTTAGCTATTTAGAAGCCGATTACAGCCCTCAGGCTGTAGTCGGGAAGCCTATCAGAGCCGCTGGCTCTGATAGGCACTTCTAAAGACCAACCAGACGCTGTTATTCAGATGGCCGGCGCTCAACAGGGGGCCGGCCATCTGAATAGTGGGACAGCGGCGGCGACAATACATAGGTTCATGCAATGCATGAACCTATGTATTGTTGTGAGTGACGGCCGCACGCACTGCCATTGGCCAGACTCCTCCCACAGTCTGCACTTGTTCGCGGGCTTTCCCTTATCCCCGCCCACGATCTGCGCAGCTATGGTGTGCCTCGTGACGTGCCTGCCAACATGGCCGACCTACTCGGAACTCCACCGGGCAGCGAAGTCCAAACACAGACGTTCCCAGCTCCATACACGAAACACACATCCTGGACTTACGAGCCCCCCACGTGTAGTGGCCTCACCCTCTCTCTCTTCTTTATCGGTTACTCTGGCTCTGGTCTAGGGGTACCTTGGAAGGGAGAGCTAGGTGCGCCACGGCCCATGTCCTCTAGATTACAGCATGTAGAGGTGAAGGCCAGCATAAAATTACATTCGGGCTGTGTATACGCTCAGAGCCAAGTCTGTTCTGCTGATAACCCCCCTTTGCTCCCAGTAATTGGAGTACCACACACTGAAAAAGGTCCAACACATATTTATTCCATAACGGCAAACAAATAGTCCTTTGCGAGCAGACAGTTTGAGACCCATAGAACAGTCCAGTATTGGTGGGGAGTAGGTCAAGGCACAATCCTCAAAGAAACTAAACCGTTGAGGTTTCACCAACGGTTGCTAAGCACAGTGGCTGTTAAATGGACTTTTTAGTTGCAGAGTCTCTTCCAGCGACTCTAGTGAACAGGAACTGGAGTTACCTTCGCTACGTTGCAGCCCCTGTCAGGGGGAAGACATCCCTCCAAGGGAGTTACCAGAGGCCCCACCGTCACCGGATTAATGCTGTACCAGGCTATTCGGAAGGGTTACACTCCCCGGCCTCCTCGCCTCAGATACGGGTCCCAACACCTTAGGGCCCCTCAGACTCCTCCACCCTCGCGGAACC
Organism: Rana muscosa; assembly: GCA_029206835.1. Classification (NCBI taxonomy): domain Eukaryota; kingdom Metazoa; phylum Chordata; class Amphibia; order Anura; family Ranidae; genus Rana; species Rana muscosa. The sequence goes on from CM055128.1 coordinate 38,486,865, forward strand.
CAGTCGAAGTCCTGGGCTCCAGGCCTTGGCCATAGTACTTCACCCCAGGCTTAAGGTGCCTGGGATGGACTCCATCCCTCGCTCCAGCCGGGTCAAGGGCACCTGGGCCCGGATCTCCAGAACGCCAGCACCCAGGCCAAAGGTGCTTGGGTGCGGCCGCGTCCTCCAACTCTGAACCCCGAGGTCAGGGCATCCGCCCCTTTTATCTCCTCTCCCTTTGCGTCACAGCGGGTTCCCCGCCCCGCTGTACCGGCGCCAGGAAAGGACAAAAAGGAACAGTCTTGCGGTGCAGGTTCAACTCCGACCCAGGGCGACAACGCCCCATGCAGGCCACCGGGAACCTTACACCACCAGAGTCCTCCAAGAATCACAAAAGGGATTCTCAGATTTCCTAACAATTAGTACATCTGGGTTAAATAACCCAGATGCTCCCCCCCAAATTTAAATACCCGCTACAGGAGTTTAACAAGACACGTGGCCACTCATTAAAATTAGAAGAAAATAGGTTTAACCTTAAACTACCTAGAGGGTTCTTTACTGTAAGAGCGGCAAGGATGTGGAATTCCCTTCCACAGGCGGTGGTCTCAGAGGGGGGAATCGATGGTTTCAAGAGACTATTAGATAAGCACCTGAACGACCACAACATACAGGGATATACAATGTAATAGTGACATATAATCATACACACAGGTTGGACTTGATGGACTTGTGTCTTTTTTCAACCTCACCTACTATGTAAAACCAAGTTGCTCATGACTGCCTTCCCCTAAAGCACCACCTACAGTGGGGAGGGCAGACTGAACCTGCCTACTTACTGCATCATAGGTTGTTCCTTTTTTCTGGAAACCTGCAAAGTTTTGGGCCAGAAGTTCCCCATTTGTGAGCCCATGGTAGCAGCAAATCCAAAATTTCCTACCTATCCAGCAAGAAAGCAGTGAATTTACTTTTGCACTTTGCATTTAAAAGAATCATAAAAGAAAAAAAATACATCCAAAAGTATTCGCCACCAAAATCACATTAGGATAATGACATTTCACACATTCACAATATATTGTATGTTCCCTGCACAGACTGAAAATAACACCGACATTAAATATTTGTACATCTGCTCTTGGGCAGTGGCAGTTCTTTGTCTCCACTTTGAGAAGTCTTCAGAAGTCTGAATCCCGCTGATCGACTTTATCCTGAGAAGGTTTTTACTCCTCTCCGGAGGGAGCACCAGGATCCGTCTTGACATGTGAAGTTTACAAACCGCTGTTTAATGAGATGTAACCATATGTTCCTGGGACATCTACTGCAATAATTAACTGTTTAGGCATTGGCCTCCCGGTGTTCTGTTTATCCTTCCATGACACCGAGCGCTCAGAATCCCAATCGGTGATGTTAACAAAGCTGAAGAGCTGTCTCCGTCTTTTCTTCCTTGTCTTGCTTGGCGACTTGTAAACAAGGTTCTGTACTGTATTGCTTCTAATGCAAAAAAAAAAACACTTTAATTGGGCTTTGTCGTCACTTAGTAGTGTGTCCCCTTTATTTGATTTCTTAGACCTACATGAAAATGACCAATACAAATAAATATTGATGCGTCCTCCATTGCATAACTTTTCCAAAAAGCTCTATCAAGGTGGTAGCCATCTAGTAGAGCTCAAAAATCGTATTCTATTGGAAAGACAACTGGAGGGATGATTTGTCCACCCATTTAAAGCGGAAGTAAACCCATCCATGAAACTACTTCATTTCCGGCACGTGGCGGAAATGTAAAGCCGTGTACACACGTTTGGTTTTACCGATGAAAACAGTCCGATTGACTTTTTTCATCAGACAAACCGATCGTGTATGGGCCCCATCGGTCTTTTTTCCATCGGTGTTTAAATATACAACAGGTTTTAAATTTAACCGATGGTTAAAAAACCGATTGCAAATTACTATCGTCTGTGGGGAACTCCATCGGATAAAAAACCCACGCATGCTCAGAATCAAGTCGACGCATGCTCAGAAGCATTGAACTTCATTTTTCTCGGCTCATCAGAGTGTTTTACGTCGCCGCGTTTGGAACGGTCAGATTTTTGACTGATGGTGTGTGGGCAAGACTGATGGAAGACAGTTTCATCGGATTTCCGATGGAAAAAAACATCGGATTAGAATCCATAGGATATCCGATCGTGTGTACAGGGCTTAACACTCCCATTGGTTGTGCTCTCAACCAAACTGTCAAACCATCCAATGGCTGGTGTCTAAGCTGATCACATGTGCAGCATCATGGCAGTTGTAGATTAAACAGGGACAAAGATGGCAGCTTCCTTGGCTGAAAACAATAGGGGGGTTTACTTACACTTTAATTTCAATCTTGGAAGCAGTGTTAACACTATGTAGCACTTAAAGTGGTTGTAAACCCACTTTAACAACATGCACCTACAGGTAAGCCTAGATTAAGGTTTACCTGTAGGTGCATGAAATATCTCCTTAACCTATACGGTTACTGAGATATTTGCTGAAAACCCAGCAGCGATGACGTCACACTAGCGGGCCGGCATCATTGCTGGTTTTCTAAATGGGATCTTGCCGGCCCGAGCACGCATGCGTGTGACGTCCTCGCCGCTCCGGCCAATCACAGCGCCGGAGCGGCGTTACATGGAAGAGACATCGAGGCAAGATGGCGGCGGCAGCAGAGGGGAACGAGGAGACTTCGGGGGCTTCAGGTAAGTGCCACATAATGAGCTAGTATGCTATGCATACTAGCTCATTATGCATTTCTCTTGCAGGGGTATGTTTAGCTAAAAAATGTGTGATGGGTTTACTTCCTCTAACCACTTCAGCTCTCTGAAGAATTTCCCCCCTTCCTGACCAGAGCACTTTTTGCGATTCGGCACTGCGTCGCTTTAACTGACAATTGCGCGGTCGTGCGATGCTGCACCCAAACAAAATTGACGTCCTTTTTTTCCCGCAAATAGAGCTTTCTTTTGGTGGTATTTGATCACCTCTGCGGTTTTTATTTTTTGCGCTATAAACAAAATAAAGGCCCATAGACACGGTCTGACTTTTTGACAACAAACTTCAAAATTTCCAGGTTTTCAAAAAAATCTGAGCGTGTGTACGCTCCATCAGACAAACTTTTTCAGTTTTCATCGGACAAAAGTTCAAATGGTTCAAAAGTGCAAATGGACAAACTTTTCGGCAACAAAAGTCCTACGTTGGCTAATCCTATTCCTATCGTGTGTACAGAAGTCCATCGGACTTTAGTCCGAAGTACAAACACGCATGCTCCGAAGCAAGGACCAGCCGGAAGTGTTCTGTCTTGTAAAACTAGCGGTCGTAATGGAGATATCACATTCGTGACACGGCAAGTTATGAAATCTAGAAATGCAGCTCACATTCTCTTCTTCTTTATAATGGGATAATAATCAAGCTGCTTTGCTGGTGATACTGACGGAGTAATAACGAACGCCCATTCAGAAACGAACAAAATAGCACGAAACTGAAAAGCGCAAATCAACACAGACCGAACAACTACTAACTCGCGATTAGCAGAAGGAGCCCAAAGGGTGATGCCGGAGAATTGAACTTCCTCTTTTGAAGTGTCGTCAGTACGTTGAAACGTCACTACGTTCGTGTTTGTTGCCTAAAAAGTCCTGCCGTGTGTATGCTATACAAGTTCACGGCCAACGCCCTTCGGACAAAAATCCACGGAAAAGTTTGTTTGAAGTCCGATCGTGTGTATGAGGCTAAAGACTGACAATTTAGGGAAATTTTTTAAAAAAAAATTTACTTTTTGCTGTAATAAATTTCACAAAAAAATGTAAAAAAAAAAAATCAGTTTAGGCCGAAAATAATCGCAATAAGCGTATATTGATTGGTTTGCGCAAAAGTTATGGCATCTACAAACGATGGGATAGATTTATGGCATTTTTATTATTATTTTATTTTTATTAGTAATGACGTGATCAGCGATTTTTAGCGTGACTGAGACATTGCGGCGGACAGATCAGACAATTTTGACACTTTTTTTGGGATCATTGACATCTAACTGTGGGCGGAGGGGACTGGCTGGGAGTACAGAGAGATCGCTGTTCCTAATCACTAGGAACAGACGATCACTCTGAACTCCCCTGTCAGAACGGGGATCTGTTTGTTTACATTGACAGATCCCCGTTCTGGCTCTCTGTGGAGCGATCGCAGGTGGCCAGTGGACATCGCGGCCATGCGCATCGGCTCCTCCGCCGCGCCGTGTCATTCGCAGGAACGAGTCAACCTGCTGCCGTATAATGAGGGCGGCTGGTCGGCAAGTGCTTAGCTTGCAGAAAAAGTAGACCACAGCCCAGGAGGAAAATCACGTTCAAATCACAGGCATACAATAAAGAATATAAAATAAGAGAACTGATCACATGCAATAGTACGCACGTCACATATGTGATAGAATACGACTAAAGTTAAAATAGCATTTTGGTCAAAAGGCTATTACTCAAATGAAATCAAAATTTGATGTCAACATTAACACTGGGTTATACAGTTGTGCTCATAAGTTTACATACCCTGGCAGAGAATATGAATGATAACACAAAAACTTTTCTTTCACTCATGGTTAGTGTTTGGATAAAATATTTGTGGTGATATTCCGCGCAATTTGGACTTTATTTAGGCTCATCTGGTATCCCCAGCAATTTATCCTCCGCTTCTTATGTTGTTCCACTTCTGCTCACTCCTCCTCCACCAATCAGAAATGAACCACAGAACAGGGCTTCCATAGCGTAAAATCGCTTATTTATTTATTAAAAATAGTAAAAAAATTCCAAACTTAAATAAAAATAAATTTAAAAATAAGGCCTGCTGACCTTCCTAGATTCACTCCCTTCTGGTTGTATCTACCGCCAGGTGCCAAGTGAAATCTAACCGCAAACCGTATACCAATGTCAGACAAGTCCCATGGAAGTCACGCCAGCCTGTAGTGTCAGCCTCAGCTTCGGCGTGCGTTCCACCGCTCGAGCCTCGCTAACCAGGCGTGACGTGGACGTGTCTGGATGGTCACCTGACGTGTTTCGACGTATGGTCGTTGTCAAAGGTGGTATCATCCCTTCGTGTCCAACGTCTATAAGCAAGCACTGGCACTTTAGCTCCGCCCCTTCAGGGCGTGCCTTCCTTTTCCAATTTACTATATGTGGAGTGTGTGATCGCTCACATCTATCCTATTTGGCTCCATCTAGTGGTGGTTACGTAGTTGGTTGTTACTATGCCAGTGATTGCTTATATTAATTATTTCCTAAAGACTTTTTATTACATCTGTTTATCCTCTAAGGGGAATATAATTAAATTCAATAAATTATAACCTTAATACATTCATATAGTTCTGCATTTTGATGATTATATGTCTTATTAACTTCTTATATACTTGAGCAAACATTAGGGAATTTATTCCCTGATACATTGTCCCCACTTTCCCTCTATGGGTATTTGTACCATTAGTAACCTAGTGGGATTTTACATTATGTTTTACAATATTCTAAATTCAGGTGTAAGACCCCCCTACTGTTATCAGATATTGTTGTTATTGTATGTATATTTGTTATGATTATCCTATATATATGCTTATCCCCATAGATTCTTATGCTAAATGGTCATACCTATTGTGTATAAGCCTATATTCTGTCCATCTGTTTGAAATACATTACTACATTTTGTGTTTCGCTGTAATACTTTATACACACATTGTACATCAATTTATCCCTCCTATCATTTGGGGGTCGCCAGGGATGGGTTATTTGAATCTCATCTCTTTGTGGTTTAATTTACAATGTATATTGTTTATTGTTTATTGTTTATTTCCCCCACGTCTATTGTATTCCAAAATATATGTTTCCAGAGAGATTCATCTAGTGTGTTGCTATCGTCCCTATTTTCCTATAATCTATATAAGTTATAGGAGCAACTTGTATTTCTTTGTGTCCCATACCCCAATACTGAAGTATGACTTGAAAAAATGATTAGAAATTAGAGAGAAAACAATTGAGGTCGATATCTAGGTTGAGGCCCCTGGGAGCAAGGGACCCCAACCTATGTATCCACCTTGTTTCATTTTGGGATACTTGAATCAACTTGTTACCACCCCTCCAATGATCCTTTATAATGTCTATTGCATAGAAGACCATTCCAGATGGGTCTCTTTGGTGTACTTCATCGAAGTGTCTCGAAAGACTGTGCTTAGGGAATCCCTTCTTTATGTTGGCAATGTGTTCTCGGATCCTCACTTTTAGTGGTCTGGTGGTTCGTCCCATGTATTGCAGGTGGCAAGGACATTCTATCACATATGTGACGTGCGTACTATTGCATGTGATCAGTTCTCTTATTTTATATTCTTTATTGTATGCCTGTGATTTGAACGTGATTTTCCTCCTGGGCTGTGGTCTACTTTTTCTGCAAGCTAAGCACCGTTGGCATTTGTAGAACCCCTTGAGTTCTGGGCATAGTTGGATTTGAGAGGGGGCATCTATGACGTTATGAACAAGCTTGTTCCTCAACGTAGGAGCTTTCCTATAAATGAAGGTGGGTTTCCTTGGAATTACTTTTGAAAGTGTTCTATCTTCCATCAAAATAGGCCAGTATTTTTTAACAATATGTTCAACTTGGGGATATTGATTACTGTACCCAGTGATAAATGCTATTTTCTCATGGGTGGTTGGTGTTTTGATTTTCTTTGTTAATAAAGTTTTTCTATCCACCTTTTTAACCTTTTCTTTAAGTTTCTGCAGATGGTGGTCCTGGTACCCCTTTTCTTTGAATCTGTTCACTATGACCGCTTGCCTGTCGAAATCTTTTTCTTTGTGGCAATTTCGTCTGATTCTTAGTAGTTGTCCTTTAGGAATATTAGCCTTCCATTTTGGATGGTGGCAGCTATTATTGGGTATGTACCCATTTCTGTCCGTTTTTTTTTAAATAGGTTTGTGTGTATAGCATATCTCCTTCCTTCATTATCTCCAAGTCCAGGTATTCCATTTTTTCCTTATGACATTTTCCTGTGAACTTTATGCCGTATCTGTTGTTGTTTAAATTGGATAAGAAATGCTCGAATGTGGTTCCTGTGCCTGCCCATAGGATGATCAAATCATCAATGTACCTCTTAAAGAATCTAATTTCTGGTATGTTCTTGTTATAAATGTACTCCTCCTCCCACATGTCCATGAACAAGTTTGCCACACTGGGGGCATAGCGTGCCCCCATGGCAACTCCCCTGGTTTGGACGTAATATTGTTTATTGTACCAGAAATAATTGTTACTCATGGCCAGTTTCAATCCTTCAAGGATGTAGTCCATCTGATGTTGTGTTAAATCTGTACGTTCCTATAAGGCTTTTTCTACTCCCTTCAGTCCGTCCTCCTGCACTATACTTGTATAAAGGGACTCCACATCAATAGTGGCGATTAAACATTCTCTGACTTCTGTTTGTTTTTGAAGCTCACCCAACAGATGTGAACTGTCCCTCAAATGGGATTTCCCTTGGCTAACCATTGGATTCAAAAATGTATCGATATATTCACTTAGTCTTGAGAAGATGGAATTAATTCCGCTTATGATTGGTCTCCCCGGTGGTTTCAATATACGTTTATGCACTTTAGGTACGTGATATATGACTGGGGTTTTAGTTGATTGAGATACTCAGCCTCTTTTTGGTTCAGAATGCCAATATCCCTACCCTTGGAGACAAATGTTTTTAACTTGCCTTCGAGGGCTCCCTTAGGGTTCCCTTTCAGTTTTTTATAGGTGTTCTCTACTTGCAGTAAGTTGTTCATCTCTTCTTCATAGTCCAGTTTATTGAGTATGACTAGCCCTCCTCCCTTGTCCGCTGGTCTTATTATCACTTCCTTTTTTTCACCTATTTGTTTGATTATTTTCCAAATGTTCTTATTGTTCCTATGTGATTTTCTCTCCAATTTCCTTATGTCCTCCTCTACCATCTTTTTGAATGCTGTCAGGCATTGGTTCCCCGGGGTCGGTGGGTTAAACAACGAGTTGTTTTTCAATGTAGTATGTTTATAGACTGTTGGTTCAACTTTTCTTAAATCTTTATTCAGCTCAAAATGCTTTTTGAGGTTTAGTTTCCTCATAAACTTTTGGAGATCTATATACACCTCAAACTTATCTAATTGTTTCTCAGGTGCATATTTTAATCCCTTATCCAAAATTGCTAGCTCCTCTTTTGAAAAAATGGCATTGCTTAGGTTATAAATGCCTTCCCCTAATATTCCCTTTGGCGTTTTCGTCTTCCCCCTCTCTTTCCTCTTCTCCGTTTGTACAGTCATTGTATCTCTGGGGGGCTTCGTTGTGTCTCTCCCACTCCTGTGGTCTGCCTTCTCTGTCTCGAATTACTTGGTTGTGATGATATGGGCGTTCTTCCATGGGTTCCTGTCCCCTCTGTATATCTCTGTTTGTGGTTCCCCCTTGCCCTCCTTTGTTCCATGTAGGACCCCTCCAGCTCGAGTTTCTGTACGGTACTCGGAACAAAAATACAAACAATATTCGCGCTGCTAACACATATGAGCAGCTACAATACCTGTGGAAAAAAGGCAACAACAAACAATATACAAAAAATGCAGCGCTATGTGTATGACAATGTGAAAAACCAAGTGCTCCAAAATTAACTGAATCACAGAAAAAATAATAAATAAAAATCCAAATATATTAATGAATAAAAAGTCCAATTATATATAGAACTCCAAATAGATGTGATGAAACATATATTCAAATCAATTCCAAAAGGTGCAAGTGAATCTTCCAAAGTAAATATGTGACTTGTAACATAACCACCACCACGTGAAGGGGAGGCTTACCGGATGTAGTGGACCCAATACACATACGTGTATGGGGTCAAACAGGCTGAATACGTATACGTCCGTGCATATGGAACCAGATAAACACTGCGCACCCTTATATCCAAGGTCCAAGCTCAGGAGGGGATACCAGAAATTCAAGCCAATAGGGAATTTGACTCACATAAAGTTCATGTGGAAAAAGAAGGGAGAAGGCACATAGCGTAATAACGCAAAGGATTTTAATGAATATAGGCAAGTACACTTACATTCAATCCATAAATTTGATGCTTTGCAAAGACACTCAGTAGCAGCAGTAGAGTCTCCCGACGCGTTTCGCAAAATGTTGCATCGTCTGGGGCATGCCCCAGACGATGCAACATTTGTATTGTGTATTGGGTCCACTACATCCGGTAAGCCTCCCCTTCACGTGGTGGTGGTTATGTTACAAGTCACATATTTACTTTGGAAGATTCACTTGCACCTTTTGGAATTGATTTGAATATATGTTTCATCACATCTATTTGGAGTTCTATATATAATTGGACTTTTTATTCATTAATATATTTGGATTTTTATTTATTATTTTTTCTGTGATTCAGTTAATTTTGGAGCACTTGGTTTTTCACATTGTCATACACATAGCGCTGCATTTTTTGTATATTGTACGGTACTCGGGCCTGCCATCTCCCTGGTGGTCTGCTGCGGGGTCCTCCTCTGGAAAAATCCCTCTGCTCCTGATGATCGTGTCCTCTGTCTCGGTCTGTTGGTGTTCTCCATCCCCTACTTCTGTATGGCGGGGAGGCTCTATTTCTTGAATAGTTGTTTCTTCTTGGGGTAGTAGGGATTCTGGGTGGGTTTCTATGGTCATCTTGGTACTGACGAATATTGTTAGGGGGTCTGTATTTTGTTTGGTTTTTATTCCTGGCGTGGTTGTGGGTGGGTGGTTCCAAAGTGGTTTCAAATCTCAAATGTTGGGTTGGGTGTTCATTATCACTTTCATTCCCATCATCTTCACTTGAGCTATCTTCCAATGATGGGTTTTCTACTTCCTGAATTTCCTCCTCTTCTTCCGTTTGCCATTTGCCATTTGTACACTCTCCCGCTTCTGTACTCTAGGACATCCCTTTTATACTTTTTTTGTTTTTTTGCTTGGATCTCGATATCATATTTCTTAATTATTTCCTGGAGTCCTTGCTCCTTATCCTTATATTCCTGTGTGGTTGAAAAAGGGGCCAGGGAATTTTTGAGTTCAACAATGTTTGCCTCTATGCCTTTTAATTTAAATTGTCTTCTCTTAATAATAGTATGTAATAGATTGTTTTCACTTTGGTTGAAAAATTTTAACCAATTTTCCATTAAGGAAGGGTCATCCAGATGGTCGTTAGGGTGTATATCCCATCTAAGTCTTCTTGGTGTCATATTTTCCTTGGCATACATCTCCAATGTGGTTATGTCCCACCATACTCGTAATTGCTTCTCCAAGGTGTGCCTAAGTTGTTTTAACAGTCCATCCATACTTTGTTTGTGAGCCACCTGCTCCTGGCTAAAAATGCCATCTACATTTATGTTTCTCTTACCCATATATCCAAAAATGTCCATTGCTGCAGATGTAAAGTCACACCCTCAGGTGTGCTAGATAATATATTTGTGGTGATATTCCGCGCAATTTGGACTTTATTTAGGCTGCTGCCCCCCCTTTGTGTGTAATCTGTCACAGGACAAATTACTAAATGATTGTGATAAATGGTATGGGGTAATTGGCGCTACCTTGTATTCTGGGGACTTGTTTTAATGTTGGATTTTGTTGGATTTTTATATTCCCTCTGCAGGTCCAACTGATAAGCCCCTATGGGATAAGGTTCAAGACTGTGTATATTATGTGCTAATAAACCCAATTTCTATATATTGGCTGTGTATGTGATCCTCAACTTATATATATGTGAAAATCCTGACCCTCTTGGTGCCCTGTGAAGGTTGTGACAGTTGTGCTATTAAATAAATAAATTAGAATAATACCCTTAGTGATTATCCTCTACTTCAACTAAAGTGATGTGTATGATACCTATTTGAGTGTGTATCACTTCATATTAGATGAAAAATCCAGAAACCAAATGGAGCTATGATTAAGCACTGAATCGCAGTGCGAAACGTCAGCTCATACTTGCTGTTTTTTTTGCTGTGGCATATTGTTTGTGCTTTTGTTTTAAATAAAAGAACCTTTTTTGGAGTGCGGCTGTCCAAGCGTTTTTCCTCCGATTTTTTAAAGTGATGTGTATGATACCTATTTGAGTGTGTATCACTTCATATTAGATGCAAAATCCAGAAACCAAATGGTGAAAACAATAGACGTGGGGGAAATAAACAATAAACAATATGAATTGTAAATTAAACCACAAAGAGATGAGATTTAAATAACCCATCCCTGGCGACCCCCAAATGATAGGAGGGATAAATTGATGTACAATGTGTGTATAAAGTATTACAGCAAAACACAAAATGTAGTAATGTATTTCAAACAGATGGACAGAATATAGGCTTATACACAATAGGTATGACCAGTTAGCATAAGAATCTATGGGGATAAGCATATTTATAGGATAATCATAACAAATATACATACAATATCTGATAACAGTAGGGGGGTCTTACACCTGAATTTAGAATATTGTAAAACATAATGTAAAATCCCACTAGGTTACTAATGGTACAAATACCCATAGAGGGAAAGTGGGGACAATGTATCAGGGAATAAATTCCCTAATGTTTGCTCAAGTATATAAGAAGTTAATAAGACATATAATCATCAAAATGCAGAACTATATGAATGTATTAAGGTTATAATTTATTGAATTTAATTATATTCCCCTTAGAGGATAAACAAATGTAATAAAAAGTCTTTAGGAAATAATTAATATAAGCAATCACTGGCATAGTAACAACCAACTACGTAACCACCACTAGATGGAGCCAAATAGGATAGATGTGAGCGATCACACACTCCACATATAGTAAATTGGAAAAGGAAGGCACGCCCTGAAGGGGCGGAGCTAAAGTGCCAGTGCTTGCTTATAGACGTTGGACACGAAGGGATGATACCACCTTTGACAACGACCATACGTCGAAACGCGTCAGTGACCATCCAGACACGTCCACGTCACGCCCAGGTAGCGAGGCTCGAGCGGTGGAACGCACGTCGAAGCTGAGGCTGACACTACAGGCTGGCGTGACTTCCATGGGACTTGTCTGACATTGGTATACGGTTTGCGGTTAGATTTCACTTGGCAGTAAATACAACCAGAAGGGAGTGAATCTAGGAAGGTCAGCAGGCCTTATTTTTAAATTTATTTTTATTTAAGTTTGGAATTTTTTTACTATTTTTAATAAATAAATAAGCGATTTTACGCTATGGAAGCCCTGTTCTGTGGTTCATTTCTGAGGATCTGATTGGTGGAGGAGGAGTGAGCAGAAGTGGAACAACATAAGAAGCGGAGGATAAATTGCTGGGGATACCAGATGAGCCTTTGACCCCTGCAGGGGTACGTCAATCTGGTGAGTGGGGACCCATATGAGGGGGGAGTACCAAAAGTCACCTCTTTACCTGCAAGCTGGAGGATTCCTATTGGCAATATATAATCACCAAAGTCACTGAAAAAAACGCATGAAGGATACTTGAACTTTTTTATGTCAACGCATGAATTTGCTATAGCCGCATGAACTCATCTTGGCTATGCCACATATTCATTTATTTGTCAGTGTTTCTTTTGTTGATTAACTATTTGAATTGAGGAACTATAAGGGAACCAACCCTCACCATCAAAGTGGCTAACCATTACATGACCATTGTGAATTACATTTCATTGGTTTAGTTAATGGGTTAAGCTACAAGGGAATTAACTGGACGTCTAGCAGCTCCCACCTGGGGCAGTGACCAGGGACTATAACTGAAATTGTGTGGTACCAGTTTTTGGCAAAGGATACATTGAAAATACACAACACTTTAAGGTGTGAACTATATGAATTAAGACACAGGAACTCATACGGCACGGATGTCATTTTTGTAATATTGATTTTTTGTGATTTTTTGTAATATTGATTTCACCACTTGGTTTATGGATTTTGCATCTAATATGAAGTGATACACACTCAAATAGGTATCATACACATCACTTTAGTTGAAGTAGAGGATAATCACTAAGGGTATTATTCTAATTCATTTATTTAATAGCACAACTGTCACAACCTTCACAGGGCACCAAGAGGGTCAGGATTTTCACATATATATAAGTTGAGGATCACATACACAGCCAATATATAGAAATTGGGTTTATTAGCACATAATATACACAGTCTTGAACCTTATCCCATAGGGGCTTATCAGTTGGACCTGCAGAGGGAATATAAAAATCCAACATTAAAACAAGTCCCCAGAATACAAGGTAGCACCAATTACCCCATACCATTTATCACAAGTGTTTGGATAAAGCCATTTATTATCAATCAACTGTGTTTACTCTTTTTAAATCATAATGTTAACAAAAACAACCCAAATGACCTTGATCAAAAGTTTACATACCCTGGTGATTTTGGCCTGATAACATATGCACACAAGTTCACACAAAGGGGTTTGAATGGCTATTAAAGGTAACCATCCTCACCTGTGATCTGTTTGCTTGTAATTAGTGTGTGTGAATAAAAGGTCAACGAGTTTCTGGACTCCTGACAGACCCTTGCATCTTTCATCCAGTGCTGCACTGACGTTTCTGGATTCTGAGTCATGGGGAAAGCAAAAGAATTGTCAAAGGATCTGCGGGAAAAGGTAGTTGAACGCTATAAAACAGGAAAGGGATATGAAAAGATATCCAAGGAATTGAGAATGCCAATCAGCAGTGTTCAAACTCTAAGGCTGGTTTCACACTAGGGCGGTGGGTGCGGTGGCGGTATAGCGCCGCTATTTTTAGCGGCGCTATACCGTCGGAATTGCAGAGGTATTCGGCCGCTAGCAGTGCGGTTTTAACCCCCGCTAGCGGCCGAAAAAGGGTTAATACCACCCGCAAACCGCGGCTGCAGCCGCGGTTTGCGGGCGGTATTACCGGGTTGTGTCCCGTTCATTTCAATGGGAAGGAGCGGTGAAGGAGCGGTATACACACCGCTCGTTCACCGCTCCAAAGATGTGGCTTGCAGGAGATTTTTTCTCCTCCCGCCAGCGCATCGCCTCAGTGTGAAAGCCCTCAAGCTTTCACATTGAGCATACTGGGGCAGGAGTTTTTCAGGCGTTATTTATGCGCTATTTTTAGCGCAAAACGCCTGAAAAACTCCTCAGTGTGAAAGGCGCCTAATCAAGAAGTGGAAAATGAGGGGGTTCTGTTGAAACCAAACCACGGTCAAGTAGACCAACTGAAATTTTAGCCACAACTGCCAGGAAAATTGTTTGGGGTGCAACGAAAACCCCACAAATAACTTCAGGTGAAATACAGGACTCTCTGAAAACATGTGGTGTGGCTGTTTCAAGATGCACACTAAGGAGGCACTTGAAGAAAGATGGGCTGCATGGTCGAGTCACCAGAAGAAAGCCATAACTATACAAATGCCACAAAGTATCCCGCTTACAATACAACAAACAGCACAGAGACAAGACTCAAACCTTCCGGCACAAAGTCATTTGGAGTGATGAGACCAAAATTGAGCTTTTTGGCCACAACCATAAACGCTTAATTTGAAGAGGAGTCAACAAGGCCTATGATGAAAGGTCCACCATTCCTACTGTGAAACACGGAGGTGGATCGCTGATGTTTTGGGGATGTGTGAGCTAAAAAGACACAGGAAATTTGGTCAAAATTGATGGCAAGATGAATGCAGTATGTTATCAAATAATACAGGAGGAACATTTGCATTCATCAGCCAGGAAGCTGCGCATGGGACGTACTTGGACATTCCAACATGACAATGATCCAAAACACAAGGCCAAGACGACCTCTCATTGGCTGCAGCAGAATAAAGGGAAGGTTCTGGAGTGGTCATCTCAGTCTCCTGACCTCAATATCATTGAACCCCTCTGGGGAGATCTCAAACGTGCCGTCCATGAAAGACAGCCCAAGAATTTACAGGAACTTCCAAGTGGAATGGGCAGCTTTACCATTTGAGAGGATAAAGAGCCTCATCCACAAATACCACAAAAGACTTCAAGCTGTCATTGATGTTAAAGGGGGCAATACACGGTATTAACTGGGGTATCTAAACTTTTGATCAGGGTCATTTGGGTAGTTTCTGTGGTGATTATGATTTAAAAAAGAGTAAAACACAGTTGATTGATAATAAATGGCTTCAGCCAAACACTAACCATGAGTGAAAGAAAAGTGTTTGTGTTATCATTCATATTCTCTGAAAAATGGCCAAGAAATCAATTCTGCCAGGGTATGTAAACTTATGAGCACAACTGGACAGGGCGGCACAGTGGTGTAGTGTGTAGCACTCTCGCCTTGCAGTAAAAAGGGTCGCTGGTTTGAATCCCAACCATGACACTACCTGCCTGCAGTTTGCATGTTCTCTCTGTGCGGGTTTCCCCCGGGTACTCCGGTTTCCTCCCACACTCCAAAGACATGCTGGTAGGTTAATTGGTTTCTGTCTAAATTGGCCCTAGTATATGAATGTGAGTTAGGGACCTTAGGTTGTAAGCTCCTTGAGGGTAGGGACTGATGTGAATGTACAATGTATATGTAAAGCGCTGCGTAAATTGGCGGTGCTATATAAGTACCTTAAATAATAATAATAATAGGGTGCTTATGACGTAAGCACTTCTCTTATGGCAGGGCCAGCTAGATGGAGATCTTTCCCATCTTCCTGCTGGCACACAGAGCGATAATGCTAATGTGCACGGGGTGATTAGGGTGTGCCCAGGCACACCCCTGTGCCTGCGCCCAGGGCCGCCATCAGGGGGGTACAGGCAGTACACCTGTAAGGGGCCCTGAGAGGTCCCCAGATGGCAACCCCCCTCCTTTTTTTTAAAATAAAAATATGTAGCGGCCTCACCCCCTCTTCTCTGTCTAGGGGTATGTTGAACGTGAGGGTGAGATGCGCTACGGCCCATGTCCTCCCCATTGCAGAAGGTGAGGTGAAGGCCAGTACCAAGTATTCTTCTCGGGCCTGTGTGTTTCTATTCACAACCAAGTCTTGCTGTGCCGACACTCCCCCTTCACTCCCATCAACCAGAGTTCCACACACCGATAAGGATCCAACACCTCTTTTATTGTAACACACACAATAAACAGTTCTTTGTTAGCCAATTAGTTGAGATCCATAAACAGTTCAATACAGTGGGGTGAGCAGGTCGAGGCACTGTCCTAATGATAAACTAAACCACTGTGGTTTCACCAGCGGTTACTATAGCCATTGGCTAGAGAGAGGAACTTGAAACTGATGAGTCTCTACCAGCGACTCGGAACAACATGAATGGAGTACCTTCGCTGCGTTGCGGCCCCTATCAGGGGGAAGATGTCCCTCCAAGGGAGTTACCAGAGGCCCATCCGTCACCGGGTTGATGCTGCTCCAGACTCTTCAGACGGGTAACCTCTCTGGCCTCCTCACCTCAGACATGGGCCCCATCCACCTCAGGGTCCCTCGGACTCCTCCGCCCTTGCGGAGCCCAGTCGAAGTTACTGGGCCCCAGGCCTCCGGTGTAGTACCTCACCCCAGGCTTAAGGTGCCTGAGATGGACGCCAACACTGCTCCGACCAGGCCATGGGCGCCTGGGCTGGAACTCCAGACCGACCGCACCCAGGCCTAAGGTGCCTGAGCGCCGGATGTAGAAGACCTCGTGGCGAGGGCGTCTCTCCCCCTTATCTCCTCCCGTGACGCCACAGCAGGTTCTCCGCCCCCGCTGTACCACCGCCGGAACGGGACAAAAAGGACAGCACTGCGGCAGTGACTCTACCTCGACCTGTGGGAACACCGCCACCCCAGGCCAAGGAGAATAGTACACCACCAAAGTCCTCCATGACTGAAAGTGGTCCAAATCCTCTATGATTTACACACACCTGGGTCATACTACCACCCAGGTGTACCACCCAGATTTAGACCCCCGCTACAAATAATTTTTTTTTTTTTTTTTTTTTTTTATTTAATTTTATTTATTTTTTGTAAGGGGCCCAGAGGTCCACTGAGGCCCGGAGGTCCCCAGGGCCCCGGATGGCAACCCCCTTTTTTTTTTTTTTTTTTTATAAAAATATATTTTTTTTTATAAATTTTTTTATCATTTTTTTTAAGGGGCCCAGAGGTCCCCAGGACCCCGGATGGCAACCCCCCTTTTTTTTGTTCGTCAGCACCCAAAGACCCCCGACCTCAACAACTCGCGGTGGCAGCACCCCCCGCTTCTCAATTCACGGCTGCCCCCCCCCCCGCTACTCAATTTGCGGCGGCAAATGGCCCCCCCGGTTCTCCTCTGCTCCAGGGGGGCCATGCCTGAAGCTGTGTAAGGGGCCCCAAAATTCCTGATGGCGGCCCTGCACGCGCCTATGGTTAGTGGGATGGTGGATTAGGTTCTGCACCAGAATCTGCCAGTATCCAACTCCCAGCGCTTAAACCAAATGCACCACCATCCTCTTATAACCTGTATGGACAGCTAACCTTTTTTTCTCTTACTGTACACAACAATTTACATTTAAAAGGTTGAGACCACCAAAGCAAAAATTGTATCTTGGGTGTATAGCAGTGAATTGAATTACTCCCTGGCTTCTTATATCTTACTAAAATTCAGAAAGCAAGATTTCCCCAATCGGATTTCCCGTTCAGTTACCAAAAGTGGATGGAAGAAGACAGTGAAGGCTGTGACAGGGGACGGGGCCCGGTCTCCAGCGGAGGGTGTCAGCCTCCGGAGTCCAGGATACACGCCGACAGCCCGTAATTGCTTCACCCCTTTCAGCATCCAGCCAAAGCAAAACCGGAGACTCCATTCTGTTATATTTCTCTTATTATTCCTTTTGTTATATTGAAACCTGCAGAACACAGAGGGGGAGAAAAAAATGATTGCTGTTTACAGAAGAACAGTTACAGGCAAATATTCCTTCCTCCTTCTGGTGGATAGTAGGAAGGGGGGAACACTCTGGTGGATAGTAGGAAGGGGGGGAACACTCTGGTGGATAGTGGGAAGGGGGGGGAACACTCTGGTGGATAGTGGGAAGGGGGGGGAACACTCTGGTGGATAGTGGGAAGGGGGGGGGAACACTCTGGTGGATAGTGGGAAGGGGGGGGAACACTCTGGTGGATAGTGGGAAGGGGGGGGGAACACTCGTGGATAGTGGGAAGGGGGGGGGAACACTCGTGGATAGTGGGAAGGGGGGGGGGAACACTCGTGGATAGTGGGAAGGGGGGGGGAACACTCTGGTGGGAAGGGGGGGGGGGACACTCTGGTGGGAAGGGGGGGGGGACACTCTGGTGGGAAGGGGGGGAGACACTCTGGTGGGAAGGGGGGGAGACACTCTGGTGGGAAGGGGGGGAGACACTCTGGTGGGAAGGGGGGGAGACACTCTGGTGGGAAGGGGGGGAGACACTCTGGTGGGAAGGGGGGGGGACACTCTGGTGGGAAGGGGGGGACACTCTGGTGGGAAGGGGGGGGACACTCTGGTGGGAAGGGGGGGGACACTCTGGTGGGAAGGGGGGGGACACTCTGGTGGGAAGGGGGGGACACTCTGGTGGGAAGGGGGGGACACTCTGGTGGGAAGGGGGGGACACTCTGGTGGATGGTGGGAAGGGGGGGGGAACACTCTGGTGGATAGTGGGAAGGGGGGGGGAACACTCTGGTGGATAGTGGGAAGGGGGGGGGAACACTCGTGGATAGTGGGAAGGGGGGGGGGAACACTCGTGGATAGTGGGAAGGGGGGGGGGAACACTCTGGTGGGAAGGGGGGGGGAGACACTCTGGTGGGAAGGGGGGGAGACACTCTGGTGGGAAGGGGGGGGGGAGACACTCTGGTGGGAAGGGGGGGGGGAGACACTCTGGTGGGAAGGGGGGGGGAGACACTCTGGTGGGAAGGGGGGGGGAGACACTCTGGTGGGAAGGGGGGGGGAGACACTCTGGTGGGAAGGGGGGGGGAGACACTCTGGTGGGAAGGGGGGGGGACACTCTGGTGGGAAGGGGGGGGGACACTCTGGTGGGAAGGGGGGGACACTCTGGTGGGAAGGGGGGGGACACTCTGGTGGGAAGGGGGGGGACACTCTGGTGGATGGTGGGAAGGGGGGGGAACACTCTGGTGGATAGTGGGAAGGGGGGGAACACTCTGGTGGGAAGGGGGGGAACACTCTGGTGGATAGGAGGAACACTCTGGTGGATAGGAGGAACACTCTGGTGGATAGGAGGAACACTCTGGTGGATAGGAGGAACACTCTGGTGGATAGGAGGAACACTCTGGTGGATAGGAGGAACACTCTGGTGGATAGGAGGAACACTCTGGTGGATAGGAGGAAGGGGGAACACTCTGGTGGATAGGAGGAAGGGGGAACACTCTGGTGGATAGGAGGAAGGGGGAACACTCTGGTGGATAGGAGGAAGGGGGAACACTCTGGTGGATAGGAGGAAGGGGGAACACTCTGGTGGATAGGAGGAAGGGGGAACACTCTGGTGGATAGGAGGAAGGGGGAACACTCTGGTGGATAGGAGGAAGGGGGAACACTCTGGTGGATAGGAGGAAGGGGGAACACTCTGGTGGATAGGAGGAAGGGGGAACACTCTGGTGGATAGGAGGAAGGGGGAACACTCTGGTGGATAGGAGGAAGGGGGAACACTCTGGTGGATAGGAGGAAGGGGGAACACTCTGGTGGATAGGAGGAAGGGGGAACACTCTGGTGGATAGGAGGAAGGGGGAACACTCTGGTGGATAGGAGGAAGGGGGAACACTCTGGTGGATAGGAGGAAGGGGGAACACACTGGTGGATAGGAGGAAGGGGGAACACACTGGTGGATAGTAGGAAGGGGGAACACACTGGTGGATAGTAGGAAGGGGGAATACACTGGTGGATAGTAGGAAGGGGGAATACTCTGGTGGATAGTAGGAAGGGGGAATACTCTGGTGGATAGTAGGAAGGGGGAATACTGCTCACTCCAATAGCCCAATAAAGTTAGTAAAACGACAAGAAAGTGCTATCATTTGTTTTCTTACTGTACGCCGTCCTCACTTCAGTACATTAAAATGAGCTGCATAATCTCAGAGCCCCACTAGGACAGATGAATTGGGATTACAACTGTTTATTTTTTGCGCAAGACTGACATCTGGTGGTCGCAAGGAAATCGCATGCATGACTTTCCTTATTATAGAGAGGCAAACATGAGAATTTATTACCAGGGAGTCGGGGACACCTTCCTGATAATTCTAGAAGGAGAATCCGAGCAAAGCAGGGAGATGTACGTTTGTTTGGTCAATCCGGGGAAATATGGTGTCCAAAGAACATTTCCCGTCTGGAAGTGAAACCAGCACAGCAAACACTGCAGCTGTGTGCTCCGCAGAGATCTCCAAAATGTGACCCTCCCACTGACACCAACAATGGGGCACTATTGATCTTTTATTGAAAAGAATCAAGCAACCAATTTTATACAAAAGTAAAAAACAAAACCATAGTACAAAACTTCAACAGAAAACAAAGGAATACACATCCATGTTCAGAATATATACAATATATACATAATCCACTACAAAAACATTTTAGAAAACTATCTACATAAAGCAGCAGAGAGGGCCTAAGAGGCACAACCCATCACCTATGTATACAGCCATTTATCAAAAATTAATCAAAAATACTGATAATCTAGGGTGATAAGGAGACAGACAGCCACACACGGGAAAGAGACTCCTGGTAGTCAGGGAGGCTTGAAACCCCTCCACGCCTTCAACCAAGCCCCCTGCCCCCTTGTCTCTCTCAAGCTCACAAATCTTCCCTACCTCATGCAAAATGTCATACACCACCACCTCAACAGGAAGGATTTTTTGCCGAATGCTGACCTGACACCGTGCGTTCCAGGTGAAGCAACGGACTACTAGGCTAACTAAAAAAAGTGTATCCAAACAAAAAACTCCAGCGGTATTGAATGCTCCATACACCCACTCAGCATAACCCAGCCTGGAGAGGAAAGGAACACCGAGGGCCCGCCCCACCTGTTTGTACACCTCTATGTTAAAAGGGCAAGGAAGCAGAAAATGGTCCATAGTCTCCTCCTCATCTGCACAATCCTCCCGAGGACAGCTACGATCCATCCCACTGCGGAATTTCAAATTGCCCCGAACATAGAGCTTCCCATGGAAGCACAACCAGGCCAGATCCCTAAATTTAGGGGGTACTCTATCCAAATTAATCAGTCTTAACCCCGCCCTCAAAACTGGGCCCGGGCAATCCCTTAAGGCCAGTGGGTCATGAAAGACTTCGCTCAAGACTCGACTCATAAGGACTTTCCTTGGAACCGATCTGAGATCTTCAGCCGGACAATCGCCACTGCCGCAGTAACTTCAGGCACGGAGCGACATAGGCTGGTAGCTGACCACGATGACCCCTGCGATTCTTCACTTGGCCACCTTCTTCCCAAAGTCGTAGAAAAGGCCTAAACCAAGATCTAAATATGCCTACTCATCCAGGAGGTTCCACTGCAAGCATAATACCAATGTTAAACTTGAGAAATCGCAGTGAAAAGAAAAGAACTGGGTTGACCATACCTAAGCCACCCTCCCTCCTGGATAGGTAGGTGACATTCCTCTTGATGGGGTTCAGTCTGTTCCCCCACAGCATCTGGAAGAACACACTACTGACCCTAGCATAGAGAGACACTGGCAAGATGCAGACAAAGCTGACATACAAGAAGATCGGAATCAGGTAAGTCTTAATCAGATCAACCCTTTCCCTCATAGATAACTTCCATCTCTTCCAGCTGACCACCTTAGTATTGGCAATTTCCAGTCTGCCTTCCCAGTTTTTGAGGCCATAGTCACCGGGTCCAAATTCAATGCCTAGTATCTTAATTCTTTCCTGGGGCACTGGAAAGGTGTCCGGGAGATCAAACCCCTCACCTTCCTTTCCCATCCAGAAAACTTCAGTCTTTTCCTGATTGATCTTGGAGCCTGATGCTTCAGAATACCGTGATGTCAGAGAGACCACCTCCTCCGCTTCATCTGTCCCAGTGACAATCACCGACACATCGTCCGCATAGGCAACAACCCTCAATGGCGGCTCACCCGGGAGCCCCACTGGTACCCCAGACAACATGCTGCTCTCTAGCCTCCTGATGAAGGGGTCGATTGCAAACACATAGAGCAGGGGACTCAGGGGACAACCCTGGCGCGCCCCGGAGCCAACATCAAAGGACTGTCCAACCCAACCATTAACAAGAGGGAAGCTTTCTGCCCCCTTATACAAGACTTTCAGCCAATCGTCAAAACCACCCGGCAGACCGTACTTACTAAGGAGCAACCACAGGTACTCATGGTTAACACGATCAAACGCCTTTGCCTGATCCAATGTCAGCAAATACTTTCGCCAGCCTGCAGCCCTGCTCCGCTCCAAGGCCTCCCGGACAGCTAAAACCGCTGTGAAGGTGCTCCTACCCTGGACCGAACAGTGCTGATGGCGAGAAAGCAAAGACTCTGCCACTGACGATAGGCGCCAGAAAAATATCTTTGCCAGTATCTTTCTAGCGACATTAAGAAGGCTGATGGGGCGTCAATTCTCAATCATCGAAGGATCTTTACCCTTTGAAAGAAGAATCACAGTCGAGTGCCTCATGGAAGGGGAAAGCACCCTTTCAGCAAGGCAACTGTTACAAACCTCTATCAAATGTGGGGCCAGAATAGACTTAAAGGCTTTGTAAAACTCAGCCGTCAAGCCATCCAGTCCAGGTGACTTTTTGATGGCAAGCTGTTCAATTGCACTCATCACCTCTTCGACTGTGATCTCCTCTGTCAAATTCATCAATGGAACATCTCCACCATTTAGACCTGGAGTAGAGTCCAAAAAGCCTTCCATCTTGTCACGGTCAAGCTCTTTCCTCCCAAGAAGGTCGGCATAAAAGGACCTCATGACCTCCAGAATCCCTGACCTGGACTTTGTCAAGGAACCCGTACTGTCCTTAAGGCCAACGACCGTTTTAACAGCTACACCTTGTTTGCAGTTCTGGTAAGGGTCAGGCGAGTGGTACTTCCCATAGTCCCTCTCCAGAACCAAAGAGTCATGCCGGTCATATTGACACTTCCTGAGAAGGAGTTTCACTTCGGAGATTGCCCCAGGATCTCCTCCTCTCGCGACAAGAATATCCAGCTTCCTCCGTAAACGTTGGTAGGTCATGCATTTATTAAACTGATTTCTATTGGCTAGGCCCCTGAAGAATCCAGTGATCCTCTTTTTGGTCAGCTCCCACCACTCAGCCTTGCTGCTCCAAAAGTCCAGGATGGTCACCTGTGCCTGAAAGAATTCCTCAAAGGATTGTCCAACATGTTCTTCCTTGAGTAGAGTCGAATTCAATCTCCAGATTCCCTTGCCCCTCTGAGGGGCGTCTGAAGCATTCAGGACCACAGATAGCATACAGTGATCAGAGAACTCTACTGCCTGCACCACTGGGGGCGAGAAAGCAGAGGCCTCCTTTAAAAAAAAAAAAAAAAAACCTATCTATCCTACTCTGACTATTACCACGATGAAAGGTGAACCCGGTGTCATCTGGGAGGTGCTTAATGTGCACATCCACAAGACCAGCATCCCTAACCATACTATTTAAAAAAAACGTATATATGTCATATCCCAGCCTGTCCTTGAAGTCCTTCCTGTCCTTGGGCCTAGTTACTGTATTAAAGTCACCTCCAAAGACCACTTGCCGGGATGTAAAAAGAAATGGCTTGATCCTTGTAAAAAGGCATTTCCTGTCCCACTTTGTGTGCGGTCCATAAACATTGATTAAGCGCAAAAATAGAAAATGACCCGACGCACTCAAGGGAAACAAGGGCATGCTTCCATCCCTGTATAAACGTATAAAGTAGGGGGGGGGGGGGGGAAATGTGGGACTTTAAATGAAGCATGTCGTTGTGAAATAAAAAGGGAAAGAGAACATTAATTAAAATGTATATTTAATTATATGCCATATACCCCTAGGGGCTGTCCATATTATGA
Organism: Rana muscosa; assembly: GCA_029206835.1. NCBI lineage: Eukaryota > Metazoa > Chordata > Amphibia > Anura > Ranidae > Rana > Rana muscosa. The sequence goes on from CM055128.1 coordinate 38,510,785, forward strand.
AAAAGCAAAAACATTCATTTATATACCATAATAAATTATAGGCAATCATACATGATTTACAGGATAATCATGGTATTAAATGTTCAGCTAATATTCAAAGGACATAGTTGAAACAATCAGTATACACATAAATACAGAAGTTACAAGATCAGGACACAAAAGCAAATAAATATAATAAAAATTCATGATTAGAAAGACAAAGGCTGAGCTGAACATCATAGACTAACAACCAAATAATACAGAAAAAAATGGACTGGACATCATGAGTTGAGAACCCGACGCGTTTCTTGGCTTCTACCAATCATCAGGGGTATGATGTATAATTATATAAACTCTAAAAATTGGGAAAATAAATAGGTAATTAGTTGGTAAAAGGGGATTGAAAATTACAATGGGAGATTGACAGTGGGGGCCATATGATGGAATTACTCACAGAGCAGCCCATGAGTTAAGTCCAGATCCGGCGGCAGATTTAAAAGTGATTCAGACAAGCCATCTCATTTTGATTAAGCGCAGGTCCTGCCATCCCACAAGGACGTCTAAGACCATACATCTCCCAATCTCCACCTCAATAACCCGCCGGACAGTTACCATGCCGGTTTTAAACAACACCGCCACACCGCCATAAGGCTCGGCCGCAAGAGACCAGTAAGATGGACCATACCTCCACTCTCTCTTGGCCATATGAATATCTGCCAAGGAGGTGAACCTAGTCTCTTGCAAAAATAAAATTTCAGCATCTAATTGGCTGAACAAAAAGAAGGCCATAGAACGAGCTCTTACTGACTTAATGCTGGCGACATTAATTGTCACCACTTTTAACGGAGGGGGAACCGCCATTTGGGTTATTGGGTGGATTGTTTCTTAGCTCCCCTCTGCTGCTCGTCACCAGAAGCCTCTCGCTTTCTAGAGGCCGCCTCAAAGTCCATTTCGGAATCAGAACTTCTCTCAGAAGAAGCTCCAGATGAAGAAATATCCCACTTGGAGGACCTATGACGGCTGGAGACAGGAACCGGAGCTTCCCGTCCCCGTTCCGTCCTCACCGCCTGCCTCTTCCGCCTCCCAACCTTCCTTCTCTCTTCCAGGTACTGCAGGTCAGCCTCAGAGATGCCCTCATCTCTTACTTTTTTCTTTAAAGTCTTTCCACAAGACTTCTTTACAGAGGAAGAGGCGTCCTTTTTAGTACACGCTGGTGGGGGGGGGGTGATCCCTTTAAGTCAGACTCAGGAGGGGTAGACTCCTGGGGGGTAACTGACTCGGAGGGCACAGACTTGGAAGGTTCTGACACAAGAGGAGAGGGTACAGTAGGCTGGGGGGACACAGAGACAGAAACAGAAGGAGTACTTACAGACACAGGAGGGGTGGCCACAGGAACTGGAGAGGGATCCTGAGCAGGACCAGGGGACACAGTCACCGCAGGGGAGGATGGTACACCAGGGGCCTCACCCTCCATCCTGTCCAGCCTTGACATGTCATCTACTACCTCCTTCTCCATATTGTGCCAGGCTTCAGGACACCTGCTGTAGGGGTGGCCAAGGCGCAGGCACAGGTTGCACCTGATCATCTTAGTGCAGTCCTTAGCCATATGACCCTGACCCCGACACACTGAACATATCAAGGCTGAACAGGAGGAGCTCAAGCGCCCCTTTTCTCCACAGCGGTGACACAGCTTCGGCTGACCAGGGTAGAAAACAGTCATCCTATCCCTCCCTATGAAAGCTGAGGAGGGCAGGTGACGGACAACATTCCCATCCCTGGCCAACCTGACTGTTACCGACCATCCCCCAGTCCAGATGTTACGCTCATTGAGGATTTTATTGGGCTTGGTCAAAACCTCCCCATAGTACTTTAACCAGACCTCTAGATCCCGAGCAGGAACACTCTCATTAGTCAGGATAATTGTTATTTTTTTTACTGTTGACCTCTGAGAAACCGCAACAAGGACCAGACCTTCCCATTCAGGTCTTGACCTGCACCGAGCCTCATATCGCTCCCAGAACAGGTCAAGACCCTCTGGCCTGGTGAAGCTAACCGTATAGTCCCGTGTCCCAGCTACATGTATAAAAGGCATACAGGTCATTTGCACCAAAACCCATCTCCAATATCAAGTCCACCACTGCACGCCGTGCTGGAGGGATGGCACCACCTTCCCATTTCAGAATAATTACATTACGTCTTGGACCCCCAGCAGAAGCCAGAGACCCAAGACCAGATCTTGGGGTGCTCAAAGTGGCAGCTTGTAGGGGAAAACCCCGCTTGGGAGCGGGACTACCAGGAGCAGAGTGTACCGCCTGTGCAAATGTAGGTTTATCAGGGCCAAGGGCCCACACTGAAGTCACATTACTCTGTATATTATTATTATTATCATTATCAACTGTATGAACTGAAATTGCAGGATCTGTAGCAGGACGATTGTTCATCACACTGGTACTGGGGTGATTGTTATCAGTCACAGAACTATTCAAATTCCCATCAGGAATAGTCAAAGTTGCTGCAATACCAGCTGTCTCCTGATGCTGCACTGTAGAGTCCTCAGCAGCAGTGGGGCAAACAGCTTTGGACTCAGCCAAAGAAGGGTTAATGGGCTGTGCTGACACCTGTAGTCCATCCACAGAAATGACATTTTTTAAACGTATCTCTTGCTGCATTGCAGCCTCAGCAGGCACAACATTGCTGCATACAGGACTAGCAGCCTGATTGTCATTAGGCACATTGTCAGCATCAGTCACAGTGTTGAAAGGAACAAAAACAGTCTTATCCACAACATGAGATTTAGCAGGCTTTACTTTATCAGGTACATCATCAGTAATGTCTTCCTCGTTAAACACCATCTGATCCCCCCGCATAGGAGACTCCATTACCTGGATGGCCCTCAGCATGCCTCCCGAGTCCTGGGAAGGCATGGGGCTGCTTACCTCTCCCTGGGGGGCAGGGGGTCAGAACTGGGGGTCTCCTCCTCCTCCACCTCCATCTTTGTCACCCTTGCAAACCTCTTGTCGTTACAAATTTTTTCCTTAAAGGGCCCATCTCTGCCTTCCATCATGGCCACAATGGTCTCCTGATGATCCACACGGACCTTGGCCAGCTGGATTTCCGGATCCATGGATCCCCGTTTCTGGCTATGTAAGCCCTCACGTTGCCTTCGCAGGCGCTTCAACTCCGCTCTCAGCTTGTCCCTCTCCCTGTTCAGGACCTTAATCCCGGCCACCACTCGCTCCCGAATGGCCTCCGAGCCTTCATCCTCACCAGGGGCAGAGAGATCAGCTTGTGCAGAGGCAGGCAGTTCACCTGATGGCCCAGGAGATGGCTGGGAGCCTCCAGCAGGAGAAGCCCCGCCGGCCTCCATGGCCTCCCCAGAAAGGGGGCCAGGAGAGCTGGGAAAGATTTCACCACCACTCCCTTCTCACAGAGCAGCTTCAGAGGCACCTTCCTCCTGACACACCTGTGCTCCAATGATGGGCGGGGCACTATTCCTCCCACTGACACCAACGATGGGGCACTATTCCTCCCACTGACACCAATGATGGGGCACTATTCCTCCCACTGACACCAATGATGGGGAACTAATTCTCTCACTGATACCAACGATGGGGCACTATTCTTCCACTGACACCAATGATGGGGCACTATTTCTCTCACTGATACCAATGATGGGGCACTATTCCCTCCACTGACACCAATGATGGGGCACTATTTATCTCACTGACACCAATGATGGGGCACTATTCCCTCCACTGACATCAACGATGGGGCACTATTCCTCCCACTGACACCAACAATGGGGCACTATTCTTCCACTGACACCAATGATGGGGCACTATTCCTCCCACTGACACCAGTGATGAGGCACTATTCCCTCTACTGACATCAATGATTGGGCACTATTCCTTCTAATGACACCAACGATGGGGAACTAATTCTCTTACTGACACCAATGATGGGGCACTATTCCCTCCACTGACATCAACGATGGGGCACTATTCCTCCCACTGATACCAATGATGGGGCACTATTCTTCCACTGACACCAATGATGGGGCACTATTCCCTCCACTGACGTCAACAATGGGATACTATTCCTCCCACTGACACCAATGATGGGGCACTATTCCTTCCACTGACATCAATAATGGGGCACTATTCCTCCCACTGACACCAATGATGGGGCACTATTCCTCCCACTGACATCAGTAATGGGTTACTATACCTCCCATTGACACCAATGCAAAGCATTTTCTGATTGGATGAGGTGGAAAGACAGGAGGGTAATGTCACAATAAAAAAAAGAAAAAGTGCTATGTACAGCCCCCCTCCAAAAACCATGACCTGCCAGCATTACATAGAGAATCACAGAGACCCAGTATTTACATCACTGGTTCTAAAATAAGGAATGTAATTAAAAAGGAACGTTTCAATAAGGATGAATGCTGATCATGGGCACACTCAAGTCGTCTTCCTGGCTGTACATTGTGGCAGAAGTGTGCAGAGGCAGAATATTGCAGATCCTCTGGCAAGCGAGACAATAAACATGTATGTAATTCAATTGTGTTTTAGTTGTTTGTCCGGAGTCCAGCTTTAACAGTTCGCTGATCGATTCCGCTTGTTTCCTGGAATTGGTCTTTAAAAGATAATGTAATGGCTGAAAGAACAAGACAGTGAAAGATAAGGAAAAGATTTATGGCAAGCTCTGACTGGTGAAGCACAGGCTCAATTCTACGGAATCCAAGGAAAGCGGGAGATATTCAACTCTTCGGGGGTCAGTCCACACAAAAGGAATATTTTGGCTGTAACCTTGACTGTAGCTGATAACTGCATCAGAACTTCATTTGTTACTGCTGTATTATCCTTCTACACTGTGGACAGGGTTAAATGGAATATTCATTTATGCTGAAGTGCAGCAGCCATCTTTGAGGAGACCACTTTGTAATACTCATCTATGGAATGTCTCCAGTGCAGGGGGCAGCCATCTTGGATGGGTACGGAGTAGCCTGGAGGACGGTGTTTGGTTGATGCAACAGAGCAAGGAAAAGTATGGTCTGCAGGTTAAGGGGGATGGGGGGATAGCCGGGGATGGGGGGCAGGGCAATCTTGAAACACATAGGCCACTTTCACACTGGGGCGGTGGGTGCGGTGGCGGTATAGTGCTGCTATTTTTAGCGGCGCTATACCGTCAGAATTGCAGCGGTCTTCGGCCACTAGCGGTGCGTTATTAACCCCCGCTAGCGGCCGAAAAAGGGTTAATACCGCCCGCAATGCGCCTCTGCAGAGGCGCATTGCCGGCCGTATTACTGCGGTTTCCCATTACTTTCAATGGGAAGGAGCGGTGAAGGAGCGGTAAACACACCGCTCCTCTCACCACTCCAAAGATGCGGCTAGCAGGACTTTTGGAGCGGTCCTGCTAGCCCACCGCCTCAGTGTGAAAGCCCTCGGGCTTTCACATTGAGACTGCAGGGGCAGGAGTTTTCAGGAGGTATTTAGGCGCTATTTTTAGCGCTAAACCGCCTGAAAATCTCCTCAGTGTGAAAGGGGTCTAAAACAAGCAGGTGTATGGGAAAGAGACTGAGCTGCTGTTGCTGCTGGATGAATGGATCCCTGTCATAGCTGACCACATTCAGGTGAGAACTCAGAGCAGAGTCTGAAAATCTTCTCCCTGGGAGGGTGATTTAGATGCCTGGTGAGATCAGACTGTACAAGAGAGCATTCACACCATTTATAAGAAAGGGGGACTGTCTCAGCAGGGTTGAATGGGAGAGATCATCAGCAACTTCTATTCCCTATCTGACTTATTATGGTCCTTTACTGAATCAGAGAACGTGTCCAGAGACCCAGAAGAGGGCACCCTGGGTCTGGTAAGAGCCAAACATCATACACAGTAATCTGTTGTCTGCTGGGAAATGTTGTGCTTTCTTCAAGGACCCCAACTTTGCCGGCCAACTTATTTTTTTTAATCATTCACTGGCCATTGTGATGAAACGGGGGCTGTTAAAGTTGGGACTGCCTTTATATACTGTTGCTAGGTAAACGCAGTTCAGTTTTGTTAATAAATTTGGCCATTAACAGTTCAAATCTGCCGAACCGGCCGAGATTCGAACTGTGTATGGCCAGGCTGACTGTACCAAGTTGATCGATCGATCAACTTGGGTACAACCAGCCTGACGGATTTTACTTGTGATTATCGCTAGCGGCTGATGTAGCTGCTAGCAATAATCACTGTCTTCTCCCGGGGGGGGGGGGCGCACCTGCCGGGAGAAGACAGTGACTATTGCTAGCAGCTACAGCAGCCGCTAGCAATAATCGTGAGAATACAATGTCTCAGCAAGAGGGATTTCCCTGTTAGCGCTGTCTGTGCTGATAGGGGAATTGCAACCCGTGGTAGCAGAAAATAAATTTGCACCCTCTATGGCCGGCCTTACTGTTATATCGAATGCTCCTTACACAGCTTCAGGCATGGGCCCCCTGGAGCAGAGAACCAGGGGGGGTGCTGCCGCTGCAAATTGAGAAGCGCGGGGGGGGGGTGCCACGGATTGAGAAGCGGGGGGGTGCTGCCGCCGCAAATTATTGAGGTCGGGGGGTTGCCATCCGGGCACTTGGGGACCTCTGGGCCCCTTACAGAAAATAAAAAATAAAAATAAAACAAATAAAAAAATAATTTTTTTATAAAAAAAAGTGGAGGTTGCCATCACTCGACAAGGGGCCGGACACCTGAATAGTGGGCGGCAGCAGCGACAATAGATAGATTCATGCAATGCATGAATCTATCTATTGTTGATTGACAGGTGCAGGAGAGAGGGGGCGGCGCTCCTGCACCCACTATAGATGCGCCGCCACTGTTCAGAACCCAGACTGATGGTGATTCCCGGACAGGAGGCAACCCTACTCCAGTGCTGTAATATCAGTTTTGAGTAGACAGATTTTTTAATGCAATGATCTTCTAAAAATAAAAGATATGGTGGAAAAAAACCCAGGCAGAGGGAAAATGACTTTAAAATTACCTGTGGTCTTCTGCAGATGATCTTTTCACCATTACTGACTTACCATGCCTTGCTCTGCAGTGTGTCTATGTGTGGCGGTGGCCATCTTGGTAGGGGCAGGGCTTTGCTTCCTCATGTCAGAACCTCCAGCAAGGAGAACAGTAGGCAAATCACTAAATTGTCAGTAGATTCATGCCGGCGGTTATAAATGCTGCCTGACGCTATCAGCGGCAGATGTCACACTTGTGCTCTGTAAAATTCAATGGCTGGTGCCGCTGCTGTTTGCATGTAACCAGTGATCTGGGCAGTTACTTGTAAATAGAGCCTCCAACTAACCCAGGTGGGCTTTTTTGTGAGTTCTGGGTGTGCACAAACCTGTTTTTTCTGTTATTTATTGAGTGTAATAACTTGGATAGGGATGGGAGAATATGGGATTCCCACTTAAGAACTTCAGGGACAACTTCCTATATACAGTCTATGTAGAGCTCCTCTTCTTCCTCCAGAACCCAGCTAGAACATTGTGAATATCTGACAGTCATATTGAAGCAATGGCCCATTACATGCAGGAACCCGAGGCCCTTTGGTTGTGTAGCAGAATTTCAGTGTCCAGTTTTCATCACTCCTGTGGCTACTGTTCCCACCTGGCTGTAGCTGCCCCCCTCACCAACCCTCCAGGCCAACTTCTCCCCACAGTACTCCAGACTGACACTCACCAGCCCACCCGGCTGACTCTCAGGAGATCTCCCAGACATGCTTACCTGCTCCTGCTGGTTCTCTCCTTGCTCCCGTGCCTCCAGGAAAGGCCTCCTCCATGTGTTTTGGTAGGACCCTTCCAGCACTCGAGCCCTGGCCTGAGGTGTCCCCACCCCCAGACTAGGGGGCACCCTCAAGGGCCACTGACAGCCTCCTTAGGACTCCATTTTTATCTTCCACCCGCCTGCCTACCCCCCCCCCAGCATGACTCATGCCTATTTATGAAGTGGCCTGCCCCTTGCCAGCCCTTTAAAGGGGATTGGCAGAAACCCTCATAAATATTCCAAGCAGCTCCTCCTAACTTCCACCCACTATGTTTGGAACATTCTCCAATGTCCCAGAAAACAGGGAGAGGTACCAGAGAAGCTGCAAGGATGAGTGACCTTGCCCTGAGTCACTAAACCCTGACCCAGATTCATAGCTCAGGCTTTGCCCTGAGTTAAACTTACATTTTCATTACATCAGCTACACTAACAACCTAGCACTACTAGAGGGTGCTACACATAAAATATTACACATAACAGTGCTAACCATTAGTGAAACAGATGGCATGTGAATGATTGAATTATTTGAAAAGGGGTCGGATAATGTTTGTGATCTGTAGCCCACACCAGAGAAGATCTCCACTACCATATAGCCACAACTGAAGGCTTACCATAAGTATATGACTGTCATATTATAAAGACGTCATATATAGCATATGGTAGTGGCACTATTGGTCAGTTAAAAGAAGGTTCTCAGTTCTCCTCGGCAGGGTCCCCTGCTAACAGGAATCAAAAAATACCCACAGGTATCCTCCATCAGCTTCCGTAAATGATTTGAAGAAAAAAAGAGACCAAGCGTGACAAATAGTGTAAAAATCCAATGGGCTATTTAACACAAAGAAAGAACTTACATATAAAACAAGAGTCACCTCGCAGTAAAAACAGCAATCCAGATCAGCCTCACTTCTGGATCCACATCCAGGAACGTGATAATGTCAGCATGTAGCTCCATCCAACGTGTTTTGTCAAAGATGACGTCAAATCATTCACGTGCAAACTGTTTTGGATTGGACTATTATTTTTGTTTATGTGTGGTATTTATTTTTTGGGGAATTTATGTATTTTAGCACAAAACAGTATATGTACCTGTGTAATAGTAGCCTGACATAACAAACTTTAACTTTTTGAGTTCAGATGTTTAAGGACACACCCACAACCCTTGTTCCACATCTACACATTTAAAAACGACAGCAGAAAGTATTGTATCCCAGACTGTGAGTTGTGATGGTGCTGTTCCGTGACACTTGCACATATTTCTTTGACATAGAAGTAAGTTCATCTTTTCATCTTGTAGACTATACCTACACTAATTGCAAAAAAACTATCCCTAAGGAAGGAGCCAAGTTACTCCGAAACACGTCAGATATGTTGATGCAACTCTTCTTATAGATGCTGAAAAGCTGTTATGTGAACAAATATGGTGTGGTAATATGTAACTCATTCGTTTTATTGTGTACTGTATCTTTTGATAACAATATATTTTTTTACTTTTTGTAAACTGATCTGGTATAATTAAACTCTGAATTTTAATGCAAACGTTTTGTTACTGTCTTATGCCTTTAAAGTCCCATTATAGAGGGGGAAACCATGTTTTTCTATGAATCTTAGGGATGTGGCAATATCCAGCAGATATTCGAACCTCCATTTTTTTGTAGAAAAGTGCACACCCTTAAAAGTCCATCTTTTGGACCATGTATCATGCTACTCCCATGTTTAGCATATAACATGGTCAGAGTCTACAGCCCTGCACCCCAAACCACCCCACACAGCACTTACAGAATTCTCTCCACTTGTCATATTTGCATTTGGTACCCTTGTCCAAAAAAAAATACAAATCGTGCTAAAATCACGCGTGCAGAAACGCAAAATGCACAGCAAAAAGCACTGCAGAAATAGGTCAACAGCAAACTGCATAGGTGTGAACCGAGCTAAAATATAAAAATTACAAAAGTGGCAATTTCTCTTCAGGCTTTTCTTTCTATATTAAATTTTTCTGTTTTTTGGTAGAACAGCCTGGAGGTTGGTACGGGACCATGGCTTCCCCCATAAATACAGTTGAGAATTGAAGGTAGCCATGAAGGGACATGAAGTGGGGGCCGTCACAGGATTGCCAGGTTCAATTAAGAGGGGGGAAAAACTAAAAAAGAAAACCAATGTACTTACCTTATCTGAGGACCCATAAGAGGCAATATATTACATTTGTGGATTTAGGTTTAGATAAACTGTGTAAGGAATGGAAAGGGAGGGAAGGAAGGAAGGAGGGAAAGAAAGGGAGAAGAAAGTAAGGAAGGAAGAATGAAACTAAGGCCCCTTTCACAGTGAGGCGTTTTTCAGGCGTTTTAGCGCTAAAAATAGCGCTGTAAAAACGCCTGAAATAATCCTGCCCCAGCATTCTCAATGTGAAAGCCCTGAGGGCTTTCACACTGAGGTGTTGTGCTGGCTGTGTGTTGAAAAAAATCCTGCAAACAGCTTTTTTGGAGCATCTTTTGGGCGCATAAAATAGCGCTGTAAAAACGCCAATCCCCATTGAAATGAATGAGTACCGCTGCAAAAACGCGGTAAAGACGCGGTAAAAACACCCAGAAGCTGTGGGAAGGTCACATGACCGCAGTAGAGTGGAGGATTGTGGGATACCAAATAATCCTTTTTACCACAAAAACGCGGTAAAAACGCATAGGCGTTAGCGCTATTTTCAGCTCTAACGCGGTAAAAACGCAGTAATAACGCTAATTATTTTTAGCGCGTTATTGCAACGCCTCAGTGTGAAAGGGGCCTAAGGGAGGAATAGATAAGGAGGGAAGGATTTGAAGGAAAAATGAGAGGTAACAAATGAATGGAAAGGAGGAAGGAGAAAAAGGAAGGGAGCACAGAGGATGGAATGGAGTGCATAAAGGGATGAAATGGAGGTAGGGAGGGAATGATGTGAGAAAAGGAAAGAAAATAGACAGGGAAGGAATGAAGGAAAGTAAAGAAAGGAGGGAGGGAATGGAGAGAAGAAAGGGAGAAAGCAGAGGGATGGGAGGAGGAAAGGGAGAAAGGGGAAGGAAAGGATAATGGAAGATACAGAAAGAATGAAGGAAACAGAGGAACGGTGGAAATGAAAGGCGCTCCTGTACTGGAGGGAAAGAAGAAGGAAGAGAGGGAGGGAATAGATTGAAGAAAGACAGGAAGCAGAGAGAACAAATAAGGAAACAGAAGGAAAAAAGGGAGTTGTGTGCAGTAACCCGGCACATATGGAAAGAAGGGGGGGCAGGAACCGGGCACATAGGAATGGAAGGAAGGGAGTGAAGGGCAGGAAACACACACATATTGAAGGAAGGGGAGGAGTGGGGGGAAGGAACCAGGCACATAGGGATGGAAGGGAGGGAGTGAAGGGCAGGGGCCAGGAACATAAGGAAGGGAGGGAGTGAGTGAAGGGCAGGAACCAGGCACATAAGCAAAGGAAGAAGTGGGGGGAAGGAACCAGGCACACAAAGAAGGGAAGGAGTGAAGGGAAGGAACCAGGCACATAGGGAAGAAAGGGAGGGAGTGAAGGGCAGGAAAAAGGCACACAAGGAAGGGAGGGAGTGGAGGGAAAGAACCAGGCACACAAGGAAGGGAGGGAGTGGAAGGAAGGAACCAGGCACATAGGGAGGAAAGGGAGGGAGTGAAGGGCAGGAAACAGGCAAATAGGCAAGGAAGGGAGGGAGTAAAGGGCTGTCACCAGGCACATAAGCAAAGGAAGAAGTGGAGGGAAGGAACCAGGCACACAAGGAAGGAAGGGTGTGAAGGGTAGGAACAAGGCAAATAGGTAAGGAAGGAAGTAAAGGGCAGGAACCAGGCACACAAGGAAGGGAGGGAGTGAAGGGTAGGAAGCAGGTAAATAGGGAACGAAGGGGGTAAAGGGCAGGAACCAGGCAAATAAGCAAAGGAAGAAGTGGAGGGAAGGAACCAGGCACACAAGGAAGGGAGGGAGTGAAGGGTAGGAACCAGGTAAATAAGGAAGGAAGGGGGTAAAGGGCAGGAACCAGGCAAATAAGCAAAGGAAGGAGTGGAGAGAAGGAACCAGGCACACAAGGAAGGGAGGGAGTGAAGGGCAGCAACCAGGTACATACGGAAGGAAAAGAGGGAGTGGAGGGAAGGAACCAGGCACATAACGAAGGAAGGGAGGTATGGGAGGAAAGAACAAAGAACAAATTTAATAAAGGGAGAGATGAAGCAGAGGGATGAAATGGGGGGGGGGGGTGTGGAGAGTAGAAACTTACGAAAAGGAGAGAAAGGAGAGAAATGGTAGGTAGGGAGGGAAGGAAGACTGAGGGGGAAGTAAAGAAGGCATGGGGGAGGGAGCTACAACTGCAGCCCATACAATACATCTTAGTCTTCTAAATCCTTTGAAATGTGTTAAAGTCCCAAAGGGTACTTAAACTCATTTATTTCTCTTTTATTACCTTGGTGCTTCCAATTTTTTCTTCTTGGCGCAAAAAGAAGAGTCACCCTCCTTTCTTCTGAACTTCTCTTTGATCAGGAACTACGATTACAGATTTTACCTGCACCAGCTGCTGATGAGATCTAGCATTGTGGTGCATCGGATAAAGTACCTTATTTTTGTCATGTGTTAGGTTAGGGAAGATATTAGGGTGCCCTTCAAATAGAACAGAAGAGTGGTTCAAGCATTACCATGTGCTGTGGTAACGTATGGTAAAACATGCATTATTACAGTGCAAAGGACCTAATCCAGCTTTAAGGTTAATCAATGCTGAAAAAAATAAAATGCGTTTGTATTAGCCACGACAACCAATCAACCGCTCTGTTTAATTTGCTCACTTGCGATCTAAAACCGTCAGCTGGAATCTAACTGTCCACTATGGCCAACGCCTCTCCCTTCCTATCTTTCCTTATACTATTTTCATCACTGTCAGATATACGTGAGCAGACCGCTAATTGCAGACTGTTTCTGCCGTGTTAGTAATTTGCTTTGCTGGGCTTTCAGTGTTTTTTTCCCCCATCCAATAACGCCGGTGTCCTCGCTTCCCGGTTTTGCTCATTACGCAGCTTACCCGTGCATCGAACTTCATTGATGAGAATTCACAGAGAGAAAACATGTCTCCATTTGTTTCATCGGTATACAATATTTCACCCCCCCACCCCCCTTCTTCCAGAGTTAAGCAGAGCTGTTTCTGTTGAAGCCGACTGAATTATTTAAAACCTGGACAGACTGTTAGGCTATTCGTTTGCATTCTGTGAACCTTAAAAAAAAAGAGAAAGAAAGAAATCTTCTGTGTTTTTTGTCGGTTTTGCACTCCTCGAGATCGACATTTCACATTACTAACACAAGCTCGAGACTCTCCGAGTTCCTAATGCATGTTTTGGCATGCCGTTCCGCCTTAATGAGGCCTTGTCTCCTCTTAAAATAAAAACCCGCTTAATAAACCCAAATGACAGCTTGCTAAAATCAGCATTGCCGATTAGCAGTTATCTCTTAACGGAGTATAAACTGAGGATATTTATCTGTCCGGTTATTTATTTACCCAGCAGGATGTCTAACAACATACATCCAAGGCAAAAAAATAAGAAAAAAATATTGAATTAATTTGAAGCAATAGAAGTGGGCCTTCCAGTAAATTTACAAATCTGCATGAATACATTCCAAAAGTGTAATAATATACAGCAACAATAATAATTGTAGCACCCTCCTAGGCTAAGGATGCTAGGTAAATTAGTTTGCCTTGCTCTGTAGCCAGAGGAGCTCTGATCTGCTGTTTTGGTCTGTTCTGGCTCTATAGTCTGGACATTTGATTGATCCCCCCTGGTCCTGTTGATAAATTTCCAGAGCTTACGGAGGGGAAATTCAAATGCCCAGGCTGGGCTCGTATCTTGCTCAAGCCAATCCCTGGGGAGGTGTGCCCAAATAGTGGGTGGGAGGTAGCTAAATAGCTGGGAGCACAGAGAGATGTGTTCTTCCCCTGGATGAAGGTATCTGCCTAAGCCCCGAAGTCCACCTGACTGACTGCTGGACTACTTCCTCCCCTGGATCGAGCCCATGGCCTTGCTTCTACTAGGATTTGTGAGTAGAGCCCAATATCTTGAGCTGCAGTTTCTCTATACTCCCTAGCGGTGGGTGGTAAAAACTGCACCAATGCTCCTAGTGTGCTATTCTATCTTTTGCTCTTCAGCTGCAGAAAACCAGACTGCTTCAGTCTGCTCCTAATACCTGCCCAAACCTATCTTTTGGTCGTCAGCTGCATGAAACTTAGACTGTTCCAGTCTATTTTCCTGTCCTACTCATGCTCTAACATTCTCCTTGTCTACAGCTGGGAGTGAAAGACTGTTGCTACTGTCTAGTGCAGGGGTCTTCAAACTACGGCCCTCCAGGTGTTTAAGAACTACAATTCCCATCATGCCTAGTCATGTCTGTGAATGTCAGAGTTTTGCAATGCCTCATGGGATTTGTAGTTCCCGCAACAGCTGGAGGGCCGTAGTTTGAAGATCCCTGGTCTAGTGAATAGGTGCCTTTTCTATATCTGTGCCTAATATTCTCCTGGTCCACAGCTGGTAGCGAAAGACTGTGTTGTTGTCACCTACAGAAGTGTCCTCTGCAACTTTGTGCCTAGATGTTTTGGAGTATGTCATACCCCACTGTCCTCCTGTGTTATATGTTTCAGCAAAAAAATACAAAAGGACATCCCCTAGCTTCTGCACTAACCTTGGGAAAGAACTGGTTAAATTACTTTACTTTGGGGGAAGCGCTATATAATTATAATAATTAACATAATATAACCATAAAAAAGAATTCCTTGAGCTCCGGTCTGGTTCCTTTGCCTAGATTGAGATTGACTGTACACTGGAACTTTGGGTGTGAAGGAAAGGATATTTTGGAAATTACTCCTTACCCATCTGACCTCTGCTAAGTTTTGGGTTGCCCGTCCTCCAGACATATAGAATGGTAATGGTTTGACAATGGGATGTGGATAAGCCCCCAGCCCTCTTTGCTCTGTTTGAAACATATATGACAGTGTGCCTTTATATTCTAAATGATGTTTCTATCTACTTGGATTGTGAATGACCATTGAGGGCTTTCTATTGTATACACTCTTGTATACATTCTTTTGTATACACCTTGACTTATAAGAGCCTCCTACCCTTCCCCCCACATGGAAGAGAGATAACACACAACTGGCCTACCTTCAGAGAGGTCTACATGTGAAGAGGTAGGCCAATGAGGAGGGAGTTACAATAGTCATGGTTTCACTTTATGAGTATCATTCTAAAAATGACATTTATGTTGCAGGGGATGCTCAAAATCTGACTTGTATCTTAGTGCAGACTTCTGAGAAAATCAGTGAGACAATCACACAAGCAGGAAATGACATATCTGCGGGAGTTCTGAACACCATCTGTGTACAGAACGCCTCTAGGTAGCCATATTGCATTGCATTTTACAGAAAATTACAGTGCTGCAGATTGAAATAATTAATAATATTCCATACATGACTTGTGTCACATTTGTATATGCTATATTTTATCACTTATTTTTTGTTCACTTTTGTGGGGAAAAAAATAGCAAAGTTATTGTTCAATTTAAAAAAGAAGCATAATCCAGACAAAATTTGGGCCCAAACATAAAAATATTTTTTTTTCCAAGGAGAAACAAACAAACTTTACTGCTAGCATCCTTGATATGCCATAATGAATATATGTAGGCAGTGCCCACTCTGTTGCCCCTTTAAAAGAAGAAGAGAATAAGTTTAGCTTGGAGTCTTTTTGCTGGTTGATGGGAAGAGCAATGCCGTGACCTAGGAATGAAAACCTTTATTCTTTGCTACCCCTGGGATGGTACACTGCTACTTAGCTAAGAACTGATGTCTGCTAATAGAAAAATATTTATTCTCATGGACTTGTGCCAAGAACTATTATAATAAAATTGAGTTGAACCGTGTTTCCGGTTGCTTTGTGTGTCTGAAGTGGGTTCTCAGTATCCTTGCTGCTCTGAAGTGAGGAAGCACACCGTAATCACTGCTAGACAGTGCAACTCATGAGGTACACACTTGAAGAAGAAGAGTCCCGGTGACCCCAACGGAGTGCAAACCTTGTCATGCTCGGGGTGGACAGGGAAGAGAGAGCCTGCCCTACAACCATGTGTTTCCGAATGTCAACAAATTTGTGTATTTATAAGGCATTTTTTTATTTTGGAAAAAGCCAAAAGTCTGTTCATTTTGGAAAGAGACAAAAGTCACTAAGTCAGGTGAATAAGGTGGTTGATCAAGTTCGGAAATGGATTTCTGGGCCAGGAACTCGCAAACACGTAATGCATCATGTGCAGGAGCATTGTCGTGGTGGAGAAGCCACCTGCCAGGTGGACCAGAGTTCAGGTCTTTTCCTCTGAACTGATTCCCATAACCTTTTCTGAATTTCCAAGTAACAATGTTGGTTGACCTTTTTACCATGTTCTATGAACTCGTAGTTAATGCTCCCCTTGGGAACAAAAAAACACATTAGCATGGCTATGAACTGAGAACAAGACATGCTTTCTTTGGGCGAGTTGAATTCTTTGTTTTCTGTTACATGCTTTGGTGTTTTGTTTCCAGGCCATAGTGGAAACACCATGTTTTATCACCAGTAATAATCCAATCAAACACCTCTTTATTCTTCAAAAGATCGGATGAAATTTGAACGACGTTCTTTCTGATCTTCTGTCAAGATTTGAGGTACCATCTTTGAGGAAATCTTTCTTAGTCCCAAATCCTCTGTTAGAATCTGCTGCACTGTTACCCTGTTCATATTCAATTCTTCTGCCATCATTCACACACTCAATCATATATCTGAGCGTACCCGAATTCACGCTCTGTCCACATTTGCAAGGCTGCCCACTTCTTGAGTCATTGTGGACATCTTCCTGCCCCTCCTTAAACCACCTATGCCATTCAAAAACACTTGATTTCTTCATGGAATGTTCACCATAAGGCTGCTGTAGCAGAGCTAAAGTTTCACTCGCACTTTTGCCAATTTTCACACGAAATTTGATGTTAATCCACTGATCCAGATTCCTGTCACCCATCGTACGCCAACAGTGCAATGTACACACTTGTTAATTCTTCTACTGCTCTGTAAAGACTGAGTCAACTGGTCTGCGACCCAGGGGAGTGCAAGTAAGGACATTTCAGAACATCCTCAAGTGCGAATGGCGGTGTAATTCACCACCATCGTGCTAAGCTGCAGGCATTCCGAGAATTAAATTGTCACACCCCGTTACACATCACCATGGCCTACAGTAAATGCTGTATGACTTCTTAAGCTGCTAATTGCCATTTCAACACCCTTTTAATCCACCTTGATGCCACTAGAATATTTAGAACTTGGTATCCCTCAGTTAAATCTCTGATATTGGACTAAAAGGGCATTAATACAATAATACAATAAAAGATCTGAACCTAAACTGTTCCCCAAACTACTGGAAAAATATAACATATCCTGATAGGAATATTACAGATACTTATAAATATTGCACTTTTGTCAACACCATCAAATACAACGACCTTACGGTCTTATGGTCTACCTCATGTAGACATCTTTAAATGTTTTGACTCACCCTCCCCTAAAACCCAGGTTATATCCTTCTTCAACAAAAAACTAGGAAACAATACACATTTCTCTAGACCAGTGGTGTTTAACTTTCTTGATATAGGGGGCCTTAAGTGTGGCCCCCCAATGTCACCAAAGAGAGACAGCAGACACTTAACAGGATATATTTAAAGACTGAAGGCATGATTCAAGAGAAGGTCAGAGACTGTGGACACGATACAGGAGAAGGTCAAAGACTGTGAACATAATACAAGAGATGGTCAGAGATTGGGGACATGATACAAGATAAAGTCAGAGACTGAGGACATGCTGCCGGAGACTGTCAGAGACTGCAAATATGTTATAGGAGTTGTTGAAGAATGGGCACATGCTTCAGGAGACAGTTATAGACTGGAGACCTATTACATGAGGGTGCTAGGAATAACTACTATAACGCAATATGGAAACAGATTAGGGTCTGCAGGGGCCACGAGAGCTGTACAAAAAGTGTCTAAGATTCGTATATAGCCCCCGGGCCACAGGTTGGGCACCAGGGCTCTAAAACCTCCACAAGATTAAAATGGGAAAATTAACTTGGCAAAACAATCACAGACCAAAAATGGAAAAAAGTCATACATTATTATATATAAAGCCACTCACTGTGCTAATTACAGGGAAGCACTAAAAATGTCCTGCACAGAAGGTATCCCACATTAATTGAACTTTCTAAATTCTCCACTAACAACTCTTCCCAGTGTTGGAGAGCCTTTGGGTCAACTGGATCCCTAAGCCATATACTATGACACTGCAAGTCCATACGATTGTTCTGGGATCAAGTATTTAAAATAATCTTGGAAATCATCTCTCAGTTTTAGGATTAGCCCTTCCATTGAACTTGCTATCCTCCATATTATTATATATACTTGTTGGAGCCAGAACTATATGTGACAGACTCAACCAGGACAGGGGCTTTTGAATGGGACTGCAGGGTGGCCTCTTGCCAACTAAACTATGGGCCCTGGCTTTTAAGGGAACACTACTCTTTGGGAGATGTGTGCCTGGGGGACCCTTGGAGTGGTCTTGCTTCAGATTTGGGTCCATGTCTCCCCGAAACACACAGATTTGGGTCCTTTGTGCCCAAACCAGCAATGACTGCTTAGACTGTTAGACTCAGAGCAGATGTTAATATGATCATATGATCAGCTCAAAGCAACCTGATACTGGGGTCACCTGCTATAGTCTGTTTATTAAGGTGTTATGTGTTTATTGTTAAGTATGTCTCTCCCTTTCTCCCCAAACTTAAATTGATATATAAAAGTAAGGCATGCCCTAAGAAATTCACCAAAATATGGCAACCATGGCTGGATGTGTCAGAGGATTTCTGGGGGAATGTTCTTATCATCCCAGCTTACTCAGTGAGTTTCTTTCCACTAATGTAGCTTTGGAACAGTGATCTGATGGATGGTTACACATTGGCCAGGTATTGTTTTGTGCGTAACTCTCCGCTACATAAAGGGACTTTGAGAATGTGAGGTTGATACGGGGTCGTATGTGGTGCTGGTTTGAATGTGTATGTGTGAATGTTGGTTGGGGTTTTCTTTGTTTTCTGCACGGACTGCCTGTTTATTGACCATTACTGGATACCTGAATTAGTATACTGTGACAGCAGGAAGGTAAAGTCACCTGGTTGCATCCAGGGGGGTAGATATATTTCGCCCAGATTCAGGCTTTACGCCGACTTATACAACTAGGTGGAGAGTTGTATAAGCCCAGCTGAGGCTAGTGGGCTCATGGATGACTCATACCTCTAGGGAGAGTGTGGGGCGTCGTGCAGACAGGGAGTTGATGAGACCAGCTGAAGCTTGTCAGCTCATTTAGGCCTCTATAAGAACTCCCAGATTCATTAGGTGTTAGCTCATGCCTGGAACCAGACCTGTGTGGACTGTCTAGGGAGAGTGAACCCCTGTGCGGTGAGACAAAGCCTGTGTGGCTATTTGCTTGGACATTTAAAACCAGGGACTTAGGGACTAGGACAGCACTAGGCTGATCCCAGTTGTTAGTTAGGAAACCTGTATGTTTAGTCAGAGGTCAAGTTGACCAGGATTTATTTTGTTTATGTTTCTTTTGCTTTGCTGTGTTTTGTCACTGTAAATAGAAAATAAACCGCACCTTTTTGATTTTGAAAACCACAACCTCCGTTTGCTGGGCCTGTTTTGTGTGGGGAGCCCATCCCGGGGGTCACACACACCCGCTGCCGAGCTAACCCCCTCACAGTTGGTGGAGAACCAGTGGCAGTTTTTTTTAAGCCAGCATGGAGGAGATACTGAAGCAGCTGGCTCTAGCAAATGCCAATCAACAGCAGACAAATGCAGGTTTACAAAAGAACTTCGCAGCCCAGCAGCAAGCTCATCAACAGAGCCTTGCAGCCCAGCAGCAGACAAACGCAACTTTGCAACAGAGTCTGGAGGCTCAGCAACAAGCCCAGCAGCAATCTGAGGCCCGCTTCATAGACCTGTTGCAGAAGCAAGAGCAGAGACTACAACAACAGATGGAAGCAGTAATGCAGCAACGTCCGCAGACCAGTGAGGAAAGCCGTCCCACTAATACCGCGTCCTTTGGGGTGAGTCGTTTATTGACAAAAATGACTGGAGAGGATGATCCAGAGGTATTTTTGACCACATTTGAAAGGACCGCTGAAAGAGAAAAGTGGCCTGAGGAGCAGTGGGCTGGACTGGTGGCTCCTCTGTTAACTGGTGAATCGCAGAAAGCTTACTATGACCTAGAGCCTAACCAAGCAAAAGACTATGTGATGCTAAAAGCTGAAATATTGGCAAGGCTGGGTGTCACCCAGGCTGTCCGGGCTCAGCGTGTGCATAACTGGACTTTCCAGCTTGGAAAACCCCCCAGGTCTCAAATGTATGATCTCATTCACCTGAGCAGAAAGTGGCTACAGCCAGAGACTTTGTCCGCACCAAAGATTGTGGAACGTGTTGTAATGGATCGATTTTTGAGAGCTCTTCCTACTGCCATCCAAAAGTGGGTAAGCCATGGAGACCCAGAGACGGCCGATGGTCTTGTGGATCGTGTGGAGAAATACTTGGCTACAGAGAACCTGACGGCCTCTTCCAGAGACACTCGGACTTTCCACCCTAAGACCAGACCATCCCCAGGGGCGGATAAGAGGATTCCAAGGGGTGAGGGTGGAGAGAGTGAGAGGGTGGGAGCTCTACCCCAAGTTTGGCGAGAACAGCCTGGGAAATCGGCGGCAAGAAGGATCGTTTGCTACCGCTGCCGGCAAGCGGGACATATTGCAGCCAATTGCCCGGTTGTGGAGGAACCCATGCAGTGTGACTTTCTGACGGGCAGACGTCAGTCGCTGTGTGCGACAGTCGCATGCACTGCCATTCGAGGAACTGAGAAACATTTATGCAAAATGTGTGTTAATGGTAGAAATGTTGTGGTATTGCTGGATTCAGGTAGCCTTGTGACCCTGATAAAGGCTGAGTTAGTTAAAACAGAGGTCTCTGGGAATAGCAAGGTAGCTGTTATTTGTGTGCATGGGGACACCCGAGAGTATCCAGTGACTACAGTGTGTTTCGAGACCCCCAAAGGTACCCTCTCTCATCCAGTGGGCTTAGTATCTCAGTTACCGCATGACGCCATTGTGGGAAGGGATTTTCCGAAGTTCTGGGAACTGTGGGATGATCCTGAGCCCCCCACTGGTGCCCCTATGTACCAGGAATGTGATAGCCAGAACTCCCCTGAGAGTGGTGAGGACCATGGGCGTCACCAGGGTGGGACCTGAGGGGGCCACGTCCCCCCCAATTTTACTGTGTGCCCCCCCATGTGCCCCCCCAAGTTAAGTTGTTAGTATTAACAGCGCCGCGGCTATCTGAGTTTCCGTCCGCGGCGCTGAATGACTGAATCTGACTTGTAACAGACGTCAGCCTGTCAGGTGACATCGCGTCTGACGGTCACGGCCGCCGCTATTGATTATGGGAATTGTAGTCCGCGGCGCCGCCTACATCGTGCTCAAGCTCCCTGCTCCCGGGGGGTGGAGTCAGTGAGTCACTGAGAAGAGCAGCGCAGCCAGCCTATCGCGTGCCAACTCCCATCGTCGGTTATTTATGATAAATAAATTATCATATTTTGCCCGCCAACTCCAGTCCAGTCACAGTGCATCTGCCACCAGTGCTGCCACAGGAAAGGTAGGTCACTTTTTTTAAAAAAACAGTAAAAATTTGCTTGCAATTGCATTACCATTTATAATTTAAATCTGAAATAAATAGCTGGTGGTTCTGGTGCCGGACAACAGTAACTTCAAAGATACATAAGATAGAGCTCTCATGGAGGTAACAGAAAAAATACTTAACTAATATTAGAAAAGCATGATGAAAAGATGAAGTAATATTGACTTAATAGTATATAGGAGGCTTTGTTTTTTCTTTTTTCAAAATCCAAACCAATGTGTTTTAGAGGTTAAAATATATATCATTGACCCCCAATATATATATATATATATATTGGGGGTCAATGATATATATGTTAACCTCTAAAACACATTGGTTTGGATTTTGCAAAAAGAAAAAACAAAGCCTCCTATATACTATTTAGTCAATATTACTTCATCTTTTCATCATGCTTTTCTAATATTAGTTAAGTATTTTTTCTGTTACCTCCATGAGAGCTCTATCTTATGTATCTTTGAAGTTACTGTTGTCCGGCACCAGAACCACCAGCTATTTATTTCAGATTTAGGCTGGGTTCACACTGCTGCGATGTGGGAACGCTGCAAATCCACTGCGGGTTTAGGCATCGCAGGTTTTCCGGGGGCAGTTCACACTGCCCTATGCGAACTGCTGGGAGTGTCAATTAAAAGTTAATGACACCCCCAAATCAGTTTGCATATCGCAGTGCGATCTGCAAACTCGAAAAAGGAATCGGATCGCATGGGTGTGAACACCCATGCGATCCGATTCTGCTGCGGACAAAAAAAAGGGTCCTGTGATGTGCACTTGCAGTGCGGTGCGGATCACATTCGAACTCTGACATCGCAGCAGTGTGAACCTAGCCTTAAATGTGAACTTCCGTGCGTGTCGGGTGCGATGCGGGAACCCGCAGTGGATTCGCAGTGTTCTCGCAACGCACCAGTGTAAACCGGGCCTAAGAAATATTTTTTTCAGTTTACAAAATGCATGCATGCAATGACAGTTGATAAGGATTAAACAATAAATTGGTATTTTACCATGAATGAGTTAAAATTTGCTGACAGCGTAGATGAACCGTGAATTAAGAATTCAAATTTCATATTTGTGCGTTTTGTGTACATTGTCAGGAATATTTAATATTTGTGCGTTTCATGTACATTGTCAGGAATATTTCATGTTAATGTGTTTCGTGTGCATTGAATTTTTCTGGAATATTTTATATTTGTGCTTTTCATGTACATTGTCAGGAATATTTCATATTTGTGCGTTTCATGTACATTGTCAGGAATATTTCATATTTGTGCGTTTCATGTACATTGTCAGGAATATTTCATATTTGTGCGTTTCGTGTGCATTGTCAGGAATATTTCATATTTGTGCGTTTCGTGTGCATTGTCAGGAATATTTCATATTTGTGCGTTTCGTGTGCATTGTCAGGAATATTTCATATTTGTGCTTTTCATGTACATTGTCAGGAATATTTCATATTTGTGCGTTTCGTGTGCATTGAATTTGTCTGGAATATTTAATATTTGTGCGTTTCATGTACATTGTCAGGAATATTTCATGTTAATGTGTTTCGTGTGCATTGAATTTTTCTGGAATATTTTATATTTGTGCTTTTCATGTACATTGTCAGGAATATTTCATATTTGTGCGTTTCATGTACATTGTCAGGAATATTTCATATTTGTGCGTTTCATGTACATTGTCAGGAATATTTCATATTTGTGCGTTTCATGTACATTGTCAGGAATATTTCATATTTGTGCGTTTCATGTACATTGTCAGGAATATTTCATATTTGTGCGTTTCGTGTGCATTGTCAGGAATATTTCATATTTGTGCGTTTCGTGTGCATTGAATTTGTCTGGAATATTTCATATTTGTGCGTTTCATGTACATTGTCAGGAATATTTCATGTTAATGTGTTTCGTGTGCATTGAATTTTTCTGGAATATTTTATATTTGTGCCTTTCATGTACATTGTCAGGAATATTTCATATTTGTGCGTTTCATGTACATTGTCAGGAATATTTCATATTTGTGCGTTTCATGTACATTGTCAGGAATATTTCATATTTGTGCGTTTCATGTACATTGTCAGGAATATTTCATATTTGTGCTTTTCATGTACATTGTCAGGAATATTTCATATTTGTGCGTTTCATGTACATTGTCAGGAATATTTCATATTTGTGCGTTTCGTGTGCATTGTCAGGAATATTTCATATTTGTGCGTTTCGTGTGCATTGAATTTGTCTGGAATATTTCATATTTGTGCGTTTCATGTACATTGTCAGGAATATTTCATGTTAATGCGTTTCGTGTGCATTGAATTTTTCTGGAATATTTTATATTTGTGCTTTTCATGTACATTGTCAGGAATATTTCATATTTGTGCATTTCGTGTACATTGTCAGGAATATTTCATATTTGTGCGTTTCGTGTGCATTGTCAGGAATATTTCATATTTGTGCGTTTCGTGTGCATTGTCAGGAATATTTCATGTTAATGCGTTTCGTGTGCATTGAATTTTTCTGGAATATTTTATATTTGTGCTTTTCATGTACATTGTCAGGAATATTTCATATTTGTGCGTTTCATGTACATTGTCAGGAATATTTCATATTTGTGCGTTTCGTGTACATTGTCAGGAATATTTCATATTTGTGCGTTTCGTGTGCATTGAATTTTTCTGGAATATTTTATATTTGTGCTTTTCATGTACATTGTCAGGAATATTTCATATTTGTGCGTTTCATGTACATTGTCAGGAATATTTCATATTTGTGCGTTTCATGTACATTGTCAGGAATATTTCATATTTGTGCGTTTCGTGTACATTGTCAGGAATATTTCATGTTAATGCGTTTCGTGTGCATTGAATTTGTCTGGAATATTTCATATTTGTGCGTTTCATGTACATTGTCAGGAATATTTCATGTTAATGCGTTTCGTGTGCATTGAATTTTTCTGGAATATTTTATATTTGTGCTTTTCATGTACATTGTCAGGAATATTTCATATTTGTGCGTTTCGTGTACATTGTCAGGAATATTTCATATTTGTGCGTTTCGTGTGCATTGTCAGGAATATTTCATATTTGTGCGTTTCGTGTGCATTGAATTTGTCTGGAATATTTCATATTTGTGCGTTTCATGTACATTGTCAGGAATATTTCATGTTAATGCGTTTCGTGTGCATTGAATTTTTATGGAATATTTTATATTTGTGCTTTTCATGTACATTGTCAGGAATATTTCATATTTGTGCGTTTCATGTACATTGTCAGGAATATTTCATATTTGTGCGTTTCATGTACATTGTCAGGAATATTTCATATTTGTGCGTTTCGTGTACATTGTCAGGAATATTTCATATTTGTGCGTTTCGTGTGCATTGAATTTGTCTGGAATATTTCATATTTGTGCGTTTCATGTACATTGTCAGGAATATTTCATGTTAATGCGTTTCGTGTGCATTGAATTTTTCTGGAATATTTTATATTTGTGCTTTTCATGTACATTGTCAGGAATATTTCATATTTGTGCGTTTCGTGTACATTGTCAGGAATATTTCATATTTGTGCGTTTCGTGTGCATTGAATTTGTCTGGAATATTTCATATTTGTGCGTTTCATGTACATTGTCAGGAATATTTCATGCTAATGCGTTTCGTGTGCATTGAATTTTTCTGGAATATTTTATATTTGTGCTTTTCATGTACATTGTCAGGAATATTTCATATTTGTGCGTTTCATGTACATTGTCAGGAATATTTCATATTTGTGTGTTTCGTGTGCATTGAATTTGTCTGGAATATTTCATATTTGTGCGTTTCATGTACATTGTCAGGAATATTTCATGCTAATGCGTTTCGTGTGCATTGAATTTTTCTGGAATATTTCGTATTTGTGCTTTCATGTACATTGTCAGGAATATTTCATATTTGTGCGTTTCGTGTGCATTGTCAGGAATATTTGATGACGATTTAACAATGCACATTTTAGTAAGGTGTGTGTGATAATGCAGTTTCTTATTTAAGTGGAGTTCTGACGCCCAGAATTTTTTTTGAAAGTCAGCAGCTACACATACTGCAGCTGCTGACTTTTATTATTAGGACACTTACCTGCCCTGGAATCCAGTGATGTCGGCAACCCCGGGTGCTGCCGCCGCCATTGTGGGTAAGGGATTCCAACAGTGTAGCCTTGCAGCTTCATGGCCAGCTCCCTACTGCGCTTTCTGTATTGGCCCAGTGGTGGGGGGAGGAGAAGGCCGGCCAAGGTGAAGCACATCGCCGCGACCGTGTCCGCCAGAAGTGGGGACAGGGTACCTGTCAATTTAAAACAGGTACCTGCTCCCCCTTAAAAGGTGTCAAATGTGGCACCGGAGGGGGGGGGGGAATTAAATACGGTAAGCAGAAGTTACACTTTTGGGTGGAACTCCACTTTAGTTATTTTAGTTGATTGCTAGTTGCTGGTTGGATGGGCAACTACATTTATCAATAAGACATTTAATAAAACAAATGGTATTCATTTATGGTAAGTGTTTCAGAAGAACATCATGTATTTTTTTTCCCCCAGATAAAATTTTCTATTATAACTCAAAAAATGGACATCCGTTCATTTTATTCTGTGGTAAATGTTAAGGCCCAGAAGGCTGATATTTCAAAAGAGCAGCAAAAAGGAAAAAGTCAGCCTGGCCCGTCTTCTTCCATTGAGGAGTGTGAAGAGCTTCAGAAGGATGACGTTGAATATGACACTGCTGATTTAATATCGGATAATGATGAACCTTCATTGCAGGTTGAAGACGCAAGCACCTCCTCACTAAGCAATATTCAACACAGTGCTTATGAAGAGCAATTCAGTGAAGCTGAACAGCCACAGAGTGCACAAACATCTGCTAGCATTGAAAAAACAAAGGTACAAGGACCACATGATATCAGCCAGTGTGCTAGTGAAGGGCCAAGACAGCCTGCATTAAAAAAATACCCACAGAAACAAATGGGAGGACGCTTCAGGTCATTCCGCCCACAGTGGTTTGGATCGTTTGACTGGTTGGAATATTCTGTGTCCCAGGATGCTGCATACTGTTTTCCGTGCCGTTTTTTTTCAACACCAAAATATCTCCATGGGCATGCTAAAAAAGTACCGTTTATCAACATAGGGTACAAAAACTGGAAAAATGCACTTGAAACTGGTAAAGGAATACTACAGCATGAGAAGTCTGCTTCACACAAGGATTGCCATGTCAGATGGGAGGATTTCAAAAATAGTGTAAGCCAGGATACATCAATCATGAAGGATCTAACTAAAGCTCATACACGAGAGGTCAATGAGAATAGACATTACTTAAAGACAATTGCCCAAGTTTTGTTGCTAACAGCCAAGACTAAAATTGCCCAGCGAGAGCATCGGTACAGCTCAGATTATGTCAACCATGGTAATGTGCGTGAAATTCTCTATTTAATTGCAGAAAAAGACAGCGTTGTAAGAAACAAAATTACAGGACCAAGGAATGCAAGATATCTACATCCATCTATACAAAATGAACTTTTATCAATTATGGCTGCTCTTGTTAGAGAAGGCATCGCACAGAGCATTAAAGGAAGTCCCTTTTCCATCATTGCAGATGAAACAAAGGATCTGAGTAAATCAGAACAACTGTCTGTCGTAGTCCGATTTTTTCACGATAAGATGATCCATGAACGGTTCTTACAATTCTACCGCGCAGATAGCCTTGATGCTGAATCTCTAACAGGATACATATTCCAGGTCCTAGCATCTCTAGGCATTGATAAAAATTATTGTGTTGGACAAGGCTATGATGGAGCCTCTGTAATGAGTGGCCGGCTTAATGGCGTGCAAGCACGCATTAAAAAGGAGGTGCCTTGTGCACTTTACATTCATTGCATGAGTCACCGCCTCAACCTGGTCATCGTGGACACTGTGAAGAATGTACAGGCAGCAAATGAATTTTTTGTAAAACTCGAAAAGCTATATGTGTTTTGCAGTACATCTGTTGTTCACTCTGTGTTTGCTAATGTGCAACAAGAAATGTCAAGCAAACCAGCTATCCAGCTTAAACAATTAAGTGACACAAGGTGGACATGCCAACATGCAGCCTGCAATGCTGTTCTTAAAACGCTTGGCCCTCTGTTGGAAACTCTCAATATTTTGGCAGAAGGGAACCATACTGAGAGAGCAGTTGAGGCAAAATCAATTCATCGGTTCATTGATTTTGGCTTCATTCTGGCACTTGTGTTTTTTGAGAACATACTAAAAAGGACCCAGACGCTCTCTAACATGTTACAAGCCAAAGATATTGACTTGGCATCAGCTGTCCTTCTTGTGCAAACAATTTTACAAGAGCTTGAAGAAGTGCGCAATCCAGAGAGGAGACCTGAAGCTAATTCTGGAACAATAGAAAGTGTCTGGGCAGAAGCAATCCAACTGAGCATCAAGTGTGGAATATCAGCACCAAATGATGATTCTACCGAACCGCCTTCCAAGAAGCGAGATCGCCGGCCTCCTCTCAACTTAAGAAATAGCGTCATTTTGGAAACTGTAGGGCATCGACAACAACTGCTCAAAAAAGATGACTTCATTCAAATGTTCATGTATGTTGTTCTTGACAGAATAATTTCAGAGCTAAAATCTCGATTTTCAAAAGATTCTCTGGAAATCATGGAAGGCGTACAGTCTCTGAATCCTCGATCAGATTCATTTCTTAATTTTGAAAAATTGCTACCAATGGCCAAATTCTACTCCTGCAACAAAGAAAACTTGGAGATTGAGCTGAAACAGGCAATGCTAACCCTACAGAGGAAAAAATCTTCAGATGCCATTAAGGTGGACACAATTCTTGAGTTCACTAACTTTCTGGAGCCTTACTCTATTCCATTTCTTGAACTTTATCGGCTATGTAAAATAGCTTGTGTTTTGCCAGTCAGTAGTGCCTCATGTGAAAGAAGCTTTTCTGCACTAAAGTTAATAAAATCATTCCTACGCACAACAGTGACTGAGGAAAGGCTTTCAGATCTTGCCACATTGTCAATTGAGGCCAGACTTGCATCCCAAATAAATATGGGACTTGTAGTTAGCAGGTTTGCATCAATCCATAAAAATTCACGTTTAAGCCTATATTAGCGTGAAAGACAAAATTTAAGTTCAATTTTTTTCTTTATGCTGTGCACTTTAAAAGCATAACACTGCATATTTGTTGTGACGTTGCACTTTATTTTACGTGCACTTGTTTCCTTATTTAAGAATTGCTATTTGAAAGTTAGATATTTATAGTTAAAGGGACACTATAGGGTCAGGAATACCAACAGGTTAATTTCATTCTCCTCTGTCTGTCCTATGAGGCTGCAGGATCCCTGACCCTCTGTCTGGACAGTGCTGATCACATGCACCCTCCCAAGAAAAAAAAAACCTCTCTAGCAATACACACCAAACTGAGCATGTACAGCTTGCACCAAGACTGTACTATCAGGAGGGGACTGTGGAAGAAGGAGAGGATCAGAGAAGACAGGATCAAACAGCCTTTTCACACAATGCACAGGTTTAGCCCCTTAGGTTTCAAAGTGAGTATAACAAGCATGCTTTACTGCATATACAGACTGATTTTACTGTTGTGGGTTTAGGAACAATTAAAGCTCAAGTTGTTCTGGTGACTATAGTGTCCCTTTAACAAAAATAGTTACAATTATTGTTGTTCATTTATATAACTATAGCTTGAATATGTTTTGGTACATACCTGGAAAAATTATTATTATTGCCTATGCTTCAACATAGGTATTGCAGTTCATTTTGCAATGTTTACCATTATGCGGTTTAATAGTGTTTTTTTGTAGGGGATTTTAAATTATTATGTACACTTCAACTATAGACTTAAATTAGCATGATGAAGGGCCAACCCTTCTTAGTAGTTTTTCATGGAAGTAGGGCTAAATCAGCTTTTCTTACAGGACAAGCTAGCCCATTATAGTTGGCCCTTCATAATGCAAATTTTTGTCTATGGCTATGGGTCACATTAAAGGGACTTTTTGCACATTGATAAAAGTCCGCAGTTGGACTGAAATGTTGACGCTCAAGTGTATTGTATGTTGCACAAATAAAACAAAGGTGAATTTGTAACAAGACCTCTGGAGTGCATTCTATTCTTGATTTAATTTATTTTTTAATACACATGTGTGTGTGTGTGTATATATATACTGTATATATGTATGTGTATATATGTGTGTGTGTGTATATATGTATATATACACACACACGTTTTATGGTTGGCCCCCCTACTTTTGTCCTTGTCCCCCCATGTGCCCCCCCTAAATGTGAAAGCTGGAGACGCCACTGGTGAGGACTCTCCGGAATTTCCCTTATCAGTATTGGCAGGGGAGACTCAAGAAACTGGAGAGGAGCCCACCTCCTCAGACGAAAACCTACCGTCTGTGGAGTTTTCTGATCTTGAGGTTCACAGGGAAAACTTTGCCACAGAACAGTTGAGAGACCCCGCCCTAATAAAGGCACGGGAAAACGTAGTGAAAATAGATGGCGAGTTAGTGAACCCAGATAATACCTGCACTTACCCATACTTCAGCGTAGAGAAGGACCTACTGTATCGGGTGGCAAAAAGGGCAGAAGAAACCGTTGAGCAGCTTGTGGTGCCCAAACCTTACAGGAAGTTGGTGTTGGAGTTGGCCCATGGGCACATTCTTGGAGGTCATCTGGGGACAGAGAAAACCCGAGAGAGGGTATTACAGAGATTCTATTGGCCGGGGGTGATGAAGGGCATAGAAAATTATTGTTCCTCCTGCCCTGTGTGTCAGAGGTTGGCCCCGATGCCACATTTCCGTAGCCTGCTGGTCCCTCTACCCATCATTGAGGTCCCGTTTGAGAGGATCGCCATGGATTTGGTAGGTCCTATAATCAAGTCCGCTAGGGGGCACCAGTACATATTAGTTATAATGGACTATGCCACCCGTTATCCAGAAGCGATCCCTCTCCGAAATACCTCGGCCAAAACCATAGCCAAAGAGCTATCTCTTGTGTTTAGCCGGGTGGGTATTTGTAAAGAACTGCTTACGGACCAAGGTACACCCTTTATGTCCCGGGTTATGAAGGAGCTGTGTAAATTGTTCAAAGTGACGCAATTACGTACATCTGTGTATCACCCCCAAACCGATGGGCTGGTTGAAAGATTCAACAAAACCCTAAAACAAATGTTGAAGAAAGTGGTGGATAGAGATGGAAAGGATTGGGACTGTCTACTTCCTTATCTGATGTTTGCTATTAGGGAGGTGCCCCAATCCTCTACGGGATTCTCCCCCTTTGAGTTACTGTATGGGAGACACCCAAGAGGGCTGTTGGATATTGCCAAGGAAACTTGGGAAAGTGAGAGTTCTCCCCACAGGAGTGTGATTGAGCATGTCGCCCTGATGCAAGACCGAATTGCACAGGTAATGCCCATCGTGAAGGAACACTTGGCCCAAGCGCAGTTAGCACAGCAGAGAGTGTACAACCGTGGAGCCAAGACCCGTACCTTTTCCCCGGGGGATAGGATACTGGTACTTGTCCCTACGGTTGAAAGTAAATTCCTTGCCAAATGGCAAGGCCCCTATGAGATAATGGAAAAAGTGAGCGAAGTGAATTACAAGGTCAGACAACCAGGAAGGCGAAAGCCCGAACAGATCTATCACGTTAATCTGTTGAAAGCCTGGAGGGATAGAGAGTCCCTAGTCGCAGACACTTGGTCACCAGCTCAAACTGGTTGCGTGATTCTTGAGGTTGGAATAGCAGCCACCTTGTCACAACCCCAACAACAGGAGGTTAAGGAGTTTGTGCTTCGCAACAAGGAGGTATTCTCTGAGCTGCCGGGACAAACATCTGGGGTAGAGCATGACATCATTACCCCACCCGGTGAAAGGGTGAAGTTAAAACCCTATCGGATCCCAGAGGCCCGACAGGAGGCAATACGGGAGGAAGTACAGAAAATGCTGAACTTAGGAGTGATAGAGGAGTCCCAAAGTGATTGGTCTAGTCCCATTGTGTTGGTGCCTAAACCGGATGGGAGCTGGCGATTTTGTAACGATTTTCGTCAGTTGAACAAAGTTACAAAATTTGACACCTACCCCATGCCACGTATTGATGAGTTGATCGACCGGCTGGGAACAGCCCGATACATGACGACTCTTGACCTCACAAAAGGGTATTGGCAAATCCCCCTGGCCAAGTCGGCCAAAGAGAAAACCGCATTTGTAACCCCAGACGGGGCGTTCCAATATAAAAGAATGCCGTTCGGGTTACAGAATGCGCCGGCCACATTCCAGCGGAAAATGGACCAGATGCTGAGGCCCCATCGGAAGTATGCTGCGGCTTACCTGGATGACGTAATTGTCCATAGCACAGATTGGGCCTCACATCTGCCAAAAGTGCAAGCAGTCCTGGACTCTGTTCGGGAAGCGGGGTTTACGGCTAACCCCAAGAAGTGTACCATTGGGCAGGAGGAGGCCAAATATCTTGGGTACACCATTGGGAGGGGAGTAATAAAACCCCAACTCAACAAAATCGAGGCCATCCAGAGTTGGCCACGTCCCAACAGCAAGAAGCAGGTACGAGCCTTTCTGGGAATCGCTGGGTATTATCGGTGATTCATTCCCCACTTTGCTTCTAAGGCTGTGCCCCTAACCAACCTGACGAAGGGGAAAGGGTCGGTCATGATTAAATGGACCCCCGAGGCTGAGGCAGCATTCCAATTCTTGAAACAAGCCTTATGTAGCCAGCCAGTGTTGTACTCACCCGACTTCTCTAAAGACTTTGTCGTACAAAGTGATGCGTCAGATGTGGGGTTAGGAGCAGTATTGTCCCAGGTCTGGAACGGGGAAGAGCACCCAGTCATTTACCTCAGCAGGAAGTTGAAGTCCCATGAGGTAAATTACGCCACCGTTGAAAAGGAGTGTTTAGCGGTGAAGTGGGCTCTAGATTCCCTTCGGTACTACCTGCTAGGTAGGCACTTTGACATGGTTACGGATCACGCTCCGTTAAAGTGGATGGCTCAAAACAAGGAAACAAATAGAAGAGTGAATAGGTGGTTCCTGGCCCTCCAGGAATTCAACTTCACAGTAAAGCATCGCCCTGGCGTTCAAATGGGGAATGTGGATGCTTTGTCTCGAGTACATGAATGCCTGATTGCTGGTGTTCCAACCCCGAGGTTAAAACAAGAGGGGGGGGGTATGTGACAGCAGGAAGGTAAAGTCACCTGGTTGCATCCAGGGGGGTAGATATATTTCGCCCAGATTCAGGCTTTACGCCGACTTATACAACTAGGTGGAGAGTTGTATAAGCCCAGCTGAGGCTAGTGGGCTCATGGATGACTCATACCTCTAGGGAGAGTGTGGGGCGTCGTGCAGACAGGGAGTTGATGAGACCAGCTGAAGCTTGTCAGCTCATTTAGGCCTCTATAAGAACTCCCAGATTCATTAGGTGTTAGCTCATGCCTGGAACCAGACCTGTGTGGACTGTCTAGGGAGAGTGAACCCCTGTGCGGTGAGACAAAGCCTGTGTGGCTATTTGCTTGGACATTTAAAACCAGGGACTTAGGGACTAGGACAGCACTAGGCTGATCCCAGTTGTTAGTTAGGAAACCTGTATGTTTAGTCAGAGGTCAAGTTGACCAGGATTTATTTTGTTTATGTTTCTTTTGCTTTGCTGTGTTTTGTCACTGTAAATAGAAAATAAACCGCACCTTTTTGATTTTGAAAACCACAACCTCCGTTTGCTGGGCCTGTTTTGTGTGGGGAGCCCATCCCGGGGGTCACACACACCCGCTGCCGAGCTAACCCCCTCACAATACCCATAAGTGCCTTACGTGCTTGTAATGTGAGTTAGTTTTCTTTGGATCTTCCTTTGTAAAAACTAAAATAAACACATTTAAAAAAAAAAAAAATATGTCTCTCCCATTGCGTGCCTCCTAGGTGTGCATTCCCATTGTTAATTGAGTCACCTATTGTTTCTGTCTCTCTGATCATCTCTTGGAGATAATATTGTGACCACTTTACCTTGTTATCGAACCATTGTGGTTGGCTTATGCTTATGATAATGTGTAATGTACTTTGTATTCAGGGTTGTGGGCTTGGTGCCAAACGGTCTAGCTATGCTAATTATATTCCTGTTTACAGTTTGCATTGTTAGGGTAATGTGATCAGGTTCTACCTGATCTTCTGTGCTATATATTCTGTGTGAGTTTTCAATAAAGTGAGTTTCAGTTTGCATTCAAGCTAGTGTCGTCTAGTATCTTTGGTGCAATATTTAACTCTAAGGCTGGGTTCACACTTGTGCGGTGCAAATTCCAGCTCTCTTATCTCTGCAAAAAGATAAGAGAACTGTTCAGCAGATCATCTCCATTTTAGCTGCGAATTTGGAGACCTGGGAGAGGGGAGGGGGAGGGGGGGAAGTGTAGTGAAGTGAAGGAGAGAAATCCTGATGAGAACTAAACACATCTGTGAATCAGATGCGTGCCCATAGAAGATAATGGACCTGAATTCTCACCTAAGCCGCACCGCAATGCCTAGAAAACGCACACGTTTTTTTGGGCAATGCGCAGTGCGAATGCATCGCACATATGTGAACCAGCCTCATTGAAGTCAATGTATTTTATAATGTTATGCGAATTAGATGCGGTTTAAGCCACAACCAATTCGCATAGGTGTGAACCCAGCCTCATACTTGGTTCCTGGTTCCAGACTGGAGGAAGCTATATCTTGACGGAGGCACCCAAGCTGGGTGCTGGGCGGTTCTGTCACATTGTAATCATTTATATTCTATATATGGATAAATCTATTAATTCACGCAACTGGAATTCTTCTACTCCTCCGGGATTTGCAGACATCATTGTAAATTTGTAATGTGCAGATGAACAAATTTTTGCAATCATAAATAACTGTCATCTAGAATTTCAACAAGCCTGGCATAAATGTCTTATGCACCCTTTTTGCAATAATAAATAGGAATCCCATCCTGTAAGATTACCCCTGTGACCTCTCCATACACCTGAGACTGGCATCAAACTTTTACTAACTGACATAGGCATGCGCACAGGGTGTGTCGGGTGTGCCTAGGCACCCCATGTGCATTAGCATTATTCAGGAGAAGCACCAGGCGGGTGGTTGGGGGTGCCAGTGGCCATTGTAAATGCCCCCATTATATTAAAATCTAGGTTTGTCTTTAGGAACACATTACACCCATATTTAGGGTGTATAGCAATATGCTCCCAATCAACTGGCTCCCACCACCAGCTCCCCCTACTGTGACAGCAGGTGGCGTTCATGTGTGTTTGAGCTTTGGGGTGCACACAGGGCCGCCATCAGGAATTTTGGGGCCTCTTACACAGCTTCAGGCATGGGCCCCCTGGAGCCAAAGAGAACCACGGGGGGGGGGGGACCTCCGGGCCTCTGGGGACCTCTGGGCCCCTTACAAGAAAAAAAATAATAATACAAATAATAAAAATAAATAAATCATTTTTATAAAAATAAAAAAGGGAGGTTTCCATTGGAACACTGGGGACCCCTGGGCCTCTGGGGACATCTGGGCCCCTTACAAAGAAAATTAAAAAAATAAATAAAATAAAATAAAAAAATAAATAAATAAAAATGTAATAAAAAAATAAATAAAAAAATTATTTAAAAAAATTAAAAAAGGGAGGTTTCCATCCGGGGCCCTGGGGACCTCCGGACCTCTGGGGACCTCTGGGCCCCTTACAAAAAATAAATAAATAAAATAAATAAATAATAAAAAAAATTAAATAAAAAATTAATAATAAAAAAAAATTATAAAAAAAAAATTAAAAAGGGGGGGGTTGACATTCGGGGCCCCGGGGAACTCCGGGCCCCTGGGGACCTCTGGGCCCTTTACAAAAAAACAATTACAAAAAAAAGGGGGGCAACCGGGCCCCTTACAGGTGTACTGCCTGTACCCCCCTGATGGTGGCCCTGGGTGCACACCCTAATGCAATAGGCTGTGCACACCTATGCTAACTGATCTTGACTCAGTTCTAGTTATAAGTAATACTACCTTCACCCTCAGGGTATCTTCTTATGCATTCAAATGTTATCATATTGTATCATTGCCTGTTCACAATGCCCACATGCTAAACACTCCATTTTGGCATGCGGGCAGCTGTCAGTTTTGGGCTGGAGTAAGGCGCACTGTGGGTGGTGTGATGCTCATTTTAACATGTCACACAGTTTCCTTTTTTTTAATTATTTACCTTTATGTGAAGAGCACAAAGAGACACAACGGTGACATGTGGTGCCTACCTGTGAACTGATTTAAAATTCAGCATGTCGGCATTTTACCGCATTTCAGTGCACTGCACCTCTGGGCTGTGCTGCAGTGCAAACAGGGCACGTAGAAAACAAATATTTTCTGTGTTCCCTAGCGATGACTGGTATTCACCAGTCACCGCATTATGTGAGACCTCGCTATACCAATTACTGTTTAACTGTTTATACTAGGGCTGCACCGATACTGATACTGGTATCGGTACCGATACTAAGCATTTGCATAAGTATTTGTACTCGTGCAAATGCTCCGATACCTGAAACCAATACTTTCAGGCTCGGTTCTTTCAGCTGTCAGCGGGATTCCCCCACTGACAGCTGAAATGTAAAAAATGAATAAAAAAGGAGCGGGGCCGCTGCATCCTTAACAACAGCTGTCAGTGGACTTCCCCTATTGACAACTGAAGTGTAAAGTAATTCCCAGCAATTGGAACTGTCAAAAAAAAAAAAAAAAAAAAGCAGCCGGGCAATGTTTATCAACAACATTGCTCAGCCACTGAAACAGAGTTAAAAACAAACATTGTATCTTTTTGTATCTTTCTGTTTATTCACCTACAGATCAAAGGGATGAACTTCGATCTGCAGATAAAGTCAGTTTAACCACTTCAATACAGGGCATTTTCACCCCCTTCCTGCCCAGGCCAATTTTCAGTTTTCAGCGCTGTAACATTTTGAATGACAATTGCGCGGTCATGCAACACTGTACCCATATGACATTTCTTTTGGTAGTATTTGATCACCTCTGCGGTTTTTATTTTTTGCGCTATAAACAAAAGAAGAGCGACAAGTTTGAAAAAAAAAAACACAATATTTTTGATTTTTTGCTATAATAAATATCCCAATTTTAAAAAAAAAAAATCCTCAGTTTAGGCCAATATGTATTCTTCTACATATTTTTGGTTAAAAAAAAAACGCAATAAGCGTATATTGATTGGTTTGCGCAAAAGTTATAGCGCCTGCAAAATCTCCATCTAATTATTATTTCCCTGCTGATTTTTTTTCGTTCACTTCTATTTTATAAACGAATAATAATTCAAACTTTTTTTTCTTTGTTTTGTTTGTTAATTTTTTTACACCTTTAACACGTTTCACATTGAAAAAAGCACAACATTTAAAAAAAAAATATTTGATTTATAAATAACTTTTCAATGCTTTGTACCATTTCTGACAGCTGACGTGTAAAGAAAACAATTGCAGTAGGTATCAGTAATTAGTATCGGGAAGAAAAAAAAGTATCGGTACTCGTATTCGTAAAGAAAAAAAATGGTATCAGTGCATCCCTAGTTTGTACCAATCTTATATTGAACTCCTGTAAACTTAGACATAGCTGCTTCTATGACTATGTTCCATTGCCTGTTTACATAAAGTGGTTGTAAACCTCAGACATGAAAAATCAACAAAGTGTATCCCTCTATAGTGCTTACTTGTCTTAAT
Organism: Rana muscosa; assembly: GCA_029206835.1. NCBI lineage: Eukaryota > Metazoa > Chordata > Amphibia > Anura > Ranidae > Rana > Rana muscosa. Next base: position 38,548,068 of record CM055128.1, read on the forward strand.
GCAGAGTACTAAGTGTAATTTTTCTGTCTGCTGCTTCCTTCCTCTGCTTTCAGCATGAATCACTTCTGACAAGTTTTTCTGACACCATGAGAAAAAAGGTGACAGGGGAGGGACCTCCAGCTTATGGACAGCCTCAGCTCTGTTCCTGTTTGCTGTGTGAAGTGGGGGGGGGGGTCACTTTCCTCCAATCAGCTCTCAGACCTCTCCTCACTGAGCTCTGCAGGGCGTGACTTCAGCTCTCTGCCCCCTTTTTGCTGACAGCACAGGCAAGCTTTATAAATTCTGCACTTTGAACGGCTGTAGAGAAGAGAAGACACCAGATAAACAGGTACAACTTATGTAGGAGGATTTGTTTCATCTCTGTGTATCACCTGAGGCAAGTCACTTCACTGGGCATATGTAAGGGTTTAAAAACTTTAACCTAATAAAAATGAGGGGAAAAAAAGGAGCACAAGGTCCACTTTGATAAAAGTTTGATAGAAATCGGCCAGCATCAGGACAGTTTTGCATCACCGAGAACAAAATGGTGGCCGTTTGCACAAAGACACTGACTCCCAGATGCATGAATGTGATTTAAATGGGTGAAAGATGGCTTCAGCTCCTGGTCTCTCCCTGTAGAGAAGTCCTCAGACGTGTTTCGCCTATTTCAGGGCTTAATCGTCTATGATTGGTGCTGCCTGTCAAACTCTTCAAGAAAGAAAGAAAGAGATGGATTTTACTTCCTCAATATTCTTGGCTCTGCATACATACTGCAGACAGAGTTTTGGCATATGAAATATTTATTTTCTTTCTTTGTTCTCTCTAAACTCAGCATATCGGCTTAAAGGAGTTGTGAAATCTTTTGTCTGCACTCTCTGTCCCCCCAGTGCCCCTTGAAGGATGACAGCCCCATGCACCGAACGAGAGAATATTATAGAAACGTTCACAAATAAGCGGCAGGGGCTGCACAGGATCGTTTTTCAGGGGAGAAAAATATGATGCTATCACAAAAGGTCGCGGCCCGATCCTACATGTTGGTGGCCCCCTGGGAAATGAATGGAGGTATTTATTTTCACAAGGGACCACAGCATGAACTAAGGCTCACATAAGATGCCTATTCTGCGGGGATCTGAACATACTCATTACAGACACAATAAGACAGCACGTGGAAGGAGAATGTAATAGGACCTTTGGCTCTGGTGCGATTTATTGCAATGATTTAGAAGGCTGCAGTTGAAGGAATTGCATTTTGGACAGATTTTATTTTATTGCGTGCAATACAAGGGTATATGATCCTGTGGAAATTACATCTGTTACCTCAATTTTATCGAGAGGACAACCTTTAAAGTGAATCCACTCCTTTTTATGAATTCTTTTTATATGTATATGTGGTCAACTTAGGCTAAATAATATCAACGTGTGTTACTGTTGCCTTGCCTTGCCTTTAGTTGTTTTCAGGATGTGTTACCTGCCAAAGGATTTGTATTTCTGAGTTCTTTGGTTTTCGAAGCCCAGCCAGGTGGATGACACTACAGTTTTAGATTGCAAGAGACCTGAAGTGGTGTCCCTCAGCCAGCTGATTGGACACTTAAAGAGCAGCAGCAGTCTGATGAGGTAATTCTTCTGTTCACACGGCCCTCTCCTATCAGGCATGTTTCTTATAAGGACATTTGCATTCATCACACGTGATTCGCTCTCACTTCCACCCTCTCACAGCCTAAGTTATGTGGATCCAGTCCTCTCATCTCTAATTAAAATTACAGTAAAGATATTCCATTCCATAACTTCGTGCTTTGCCAGTCATCGACAACGTTTTGTTGGAAGTGAATTAGGAAGGATACCAAAGGATCAATTACAGGGGTAGGCAACCTCGGCCCTCCAGCTGTTTTGAAACTACAAGTCCCATGAGACATTGCAAGACCCTGACAATCACAGGCATGACTCCTAGAGGCAGAGGCATGATGGGATTTGTAGTTTCACCACAGCTGGAGGGCCAAGGTTGCCTACCCCTGAATTAAGATAACATGCTCCTTTACCCGATTATACAGTAGAAGGTATGAAATCCCGTTATAATTGAAAGAAAAACCCACAAAGGGGAGGGAAGCAAGGGGGCTGGGACTTTCCGATAACAGAAAATGTATACACAAAAATTAAATATATAGCTAAAAATAAGCTATAGACGATTAAAGTGATTTAAAGTCCTCTTCCCGGGTCCCTCTTCGGCGCGCTCCTGGCCCCTCTCTCCTGTTGAGTGCACCTACAGAAAGCAGCTTTCAATGGGGGCACCCGAGCCGAGCCACAGCTCCCTGTGTCCATTCAGACACGGAGCCCCGACCCGGCCAGGCCCCCTTTCTCTCGTCATTTGCTGACTGGCTTTGATTGACAGCAGTGGGAGCCAATCCACTGCTGTGTCTCAGCCAATCAGGAGGGAGAGTCCCGGGACAGACGAGGCACTCGTGGACATTGCTGGATAGAGATGGGGCTTGGGTAAGTATTAGGGGGGCTGAGGGGGCCTGCTTCACACAGAAGGCTTTTTTATTTTAATGCATAGAATGCAATAAGATGAAAAAACCTTCTGCCTTTACAACCACTTTATTGGATGCTAACCCCCTGAGGAAGACTAAAAAGTTGAAACCCATTTTCCTTTGTGCATCTGCTACTACGATTGATTTTGTGTTCCTGCTACAAGTGTGCACCGTATGCAATTCTATACCAGTATACCTTTGTATTTTAACATTTCATGATGTATTATGGTGTCGCCATTTTTCTAGGGGCTTTTTAATGACACCAAAGAATCATTAAAAGAAAAAAAATCTGCCCAATCCAGTCACATGTTGGTTTATTTAAACTGATTTGGCTTTTCTTGTTGGAACTAGCGTAACTGTCAGTAGACATTCTTCCATTTTTCCTTGTAAAACAATAGCTATTGTAATGCTTGTTTTAGAGGCTATGATGCAATATTGAAGTAAGGGAAAACGGAAGGGAGTTAGTAAGAAAGAAGGAAATGAAGTGGGAAGAGGTCCATGGGATCCAGGGGAAGAGCACCCGAAGGAAAAGGTCCAGATAACCCAGAGGAAGAAAATCAAGAAGAAGTGGTCCAAAGAACCCAGAGGCAGAAGACCGAGAGGAACAGTATCCAGAGGAATAGGACCAAAAAGGAGGACCAAAAGCAAGAGTCTTAGGGGAAGAGGTCCAGAGGACCAAGAGAAAAAGGGCCAAAGAAAGCGATCCAGAATAAGAGGTCTAGAGGTACCTTTAAACAGCAAAAAAAAAAAAAAAAGAATAAGTTGGCAAGGCAAATTATCAAAATGTTATTAAACTATATTGATGATTACACAAATAAGATAACATTTTTGTATCGGAAAATGTAATTGCAAAAGTTTTTATTGTGTGCCACTTCCAAGCCACCTGGCTTTGCGTGACCCTGTCCCTGTAGAGTTAGGCATGATCCACACAATTCGCCCACCACCTAAGAATAGACTTGAGGTCAGGCAGTAGTAGATTTGTCTGCCCTGACAAACATAGCGGCTAGTAAGCTATTACTGTAGGTATTGTAGATAAATATACGTTTCTACTAGTCAATCCACTACCAATTGATCGGCTCGTCAATTGGTTTTGGAATCAGTCCAATCTCCATAATGCCGCGTACACACGGCCGTTTTTAATGTCATTGAAAAAAAACAAGTTTTTCTCGACGTGATTTTTCGTGTTTCCTCTCAAGCCTGCCTTGCATACACACGTTCATGAAAAAAAACGCTCGAGCAAAGCACGGTGACGTACAACACGTACGATGGCACTATAAAGGGGAAGTTCCATTCGGATGGCGCCACCCTTTGGGCTGCTTTTGCTGATCCTCGTATTAGTAAAGTTTGGTGAGAGACGATTCACGCTTTTCAGCCTCATGCTCTTCAGTCCATTACAGCGTGACGAATGTGCTATCTCCATTATGAATGCTAGTTTTACCAGAACGAGCGCTCCCATCTCATACTTGATTCTGAGCATGCGCATTTTTTTTCCCCTCGTAAAAGCATACACACTACCATTTTTCACGACGTTAAAAAGAACGACGTGAAAAACGACGTGAAAAAATAGAGCAGGTTCTTCGTCGTTGAAAATGCTCTGGAGCCTACACACGATTGTTTTTAATGACCAATTTAAAAAATGGCATTTTTAACGTCATGAAAAACGGTCGTGTGTACGCGGCATAAGAGTTGTTAAAACGTGTATTAGTTGTCCATTTTTGTTAATCTACTATAATAACATTTATGTATACCCATAATACAATGGTAGTTGGATGGGTGTAGTTGGGCTACAGTGACTTGATACCCACACTGATGCTGCCCTCCTAAGATCAGGGAATCTTGCAACTGCAGAAAAAAGTGAAACAAAAGGGAATGGTCCATTGGTAAACCGCAGAAAAGGTAAACCAAAAAGGCTTAGTGCATTATCAACAGCACGTAATACATAGCATACAAAAAAGAAATGGATGTAACAGCATTGTATGTAAACTCAAGAACCAAGGGTCTTCAACACAACGGAACTCATATAGTCCAAACAAGCAACATAAAACAGTTGATGCATTTCGTTGGTTATACTCCCTTCTTCAGAGCAAAACGATGAACTCTTTTATCCTGTAGTAAAGGACTGTTGATAATACAATAAGCCTTTGAACCCTTTTATTTCACTTTTTCAAGCAAATCTTCCCAATCCAGTGTAGTACCCTCTAGTGCTAGAAGTGTAGATATATATATATATTTTTTTAGTGTGTGTTTAGTGTAGGTAAATGTATGCAGGCTTAGCTGGCAGCCAAGCCTGTCTGTGTTTTCCTGGGTTGGGCAGAGATCCAGGGAAAGCTGTATGACTCACAGGCAGCATCAGTGTGATCAGTGTGACCTCCCCCCTATTTCTAGAATGTACTGGAACCTTCTAGAAAAATGGGAGGAGAGGTAAGGTGGAGCTGCCTGGAGTATTCTGAGGGCTCTGACCAATCCCCAACTTGGGTTGGCAGGGGGCAGGCCCCTCAAATACTCTGGGTCAGCCCAGCTGGGGGAGAGAGTTCGGGTGGAAGCTGGAGATGGAGTGTTAGGCTGTCGTGGCCTTTAAGGGAGCTCCCCAGTCTGGGGGAGGGGGTGACCTTGGGCCTGGGCTCAGGGTGAAGGCAGGACCTTCTCAAAATGCAGGGGGGTGTCCAGGCCAAGAGGCACTGGGAGCAAGGAGAGGACAGTGGGAGAACACTGCCAGGCAAGTCTCCAGGAGGGAGAGGAACACCCAAGAGGGCTGGTGAGTGACACACAGTCAGGAGGACTGGGAGGCACGCCTGATAAGACTGGGATGGAGCAGTCTGGGATGGGTGCAGAGCCAGTAAGGAGGACTGTGATGGCATGGGCAGTGGAAAGGGGCAGCTAGGAGGGCTGGCAGTGGCTGAAGAGGTGGTACTGGGAGCAGTAGTGGTGTAGTGGTTAGCACTTTCACCTAGCAGCAAAAGGGTCGCTGGTTCCAATCCCGACCACGACACCATCTGCCTGGAGTTTGCATGTTCTCCCTGTGTCTGCGTGGGTTTCCTCCGGGTACTCCGGTTTCCTCGCACACTCCAAAGACATGCTGGTAGATTAATTGGATCTTGTCCAAATTGGCCCAGTGTATATGTATATATGTGTGTACGACTGTGTGTCCTAAGCAGGTCGAGTAGCCACAGATAGGACAGCTAGCACCAAGAATTTTATTTTTTGCAACACCATAGGGGCCCACGGTCCCTGCCTGCAAAGGGCATTTAACCAAACCCAGCTGAGATTGTGCTGGGTCTGAAACCTATGCTAGCTGGTCCTGGGAGTGATAGTCTGCAAAAAAGTGTGCACTGGAGGTAGAAGAGGAGAGAATGTTTATACTGGAGTGTATATAGTTCAAGTGCCTAACGAGTTTCATTGATCAAATGGGCATCCCATGTGCACCCTTACCCATCCAAGTTCAATTCCCCTAATAAAAAAAATAACAAACAAAGCTTCAAGGATAGTTTCTTGCTTCTGAGTGACTGAAAATGTGTGTCCCTGGCTGGGCAGGGTGGGAGACAATCACATTCACCACATTCATTTACGTGGTAGAGCTACACCAGATTTGATGTTGGTTGACTTCAACTAATTTGTCCATTTTTGTCAGCATTTGTACACCTCACCAGTTGACACTATTCCCTTTCTCCTTATAAAATAACAGCAATTCCAATGCTTGTTATACCAAGTAAGGATGGAAGGGAAGGAGTTAAGGAGAAAGGAAAGTATGCAAGAAAGAAATAGAGGGTAGGAGGAAGAGAGTTCAGAGGGGTGAGAGGAAGAAAATATTTTTGGAATTTATTTTAAAATGCTTTACATGTGAAGATTGTTGGTGACAACTAAATTCCTGGCTTTCATGCCGATCCAATTAATTCAGCACTTTCTGACTGAATAACCTGTAACAAGTCTGCATATCAGGTAATCTGGCTCCACTCTTAAGCCTAGTACACACGGCCGAGAATCTCGTCGTAAAAAACCCCGTTGTTTTTCTCGACGAGATTCATGTCAAGCTTTCCTTGCATACACACTGTCAATTACTAATCTCATCGTTGTAAAGCGCGGTGACGTACAACACGTACGACGGCAGTATAAAGAGGGAAGTCCGATTCCAATGGTGCCACCCCTTGGGCTGCTTTTGCTGATCTCGTGTTACCGCGTGTTAGTAAAAGTTTGGAGAGAGACGATTCGCGTTTTTCAGCCTTGTGCTTTTCAGTCCGTTACAGCGTGACGAATGTGCTATCTCCATTATGAACGCTAGTTTTACCAGAAGGAGCGCTCCCGTCTCATACTTGATTCTGAGCATGCGCGATTTTTTAAGACTCGGAAAAACATACACACGACCGGTTTTCTCGTTGGGAAACAGGCCGACGAGAAAAATGAGAATCCTGACGAGAAAATAGAGAGCAGGTTCTCTATTTTTCTCGTCGAGTTTTCCGGCAGTTTTCTCGACGAGAAACCATACACACGAACGGTTTTCTCGGCAAGAAACGACAAGAAAACTGTTGGGAGAGCTTTCTTGCCGAGAAAACCGGTCGTGTGTACGAGGCCTTACTTTCTAAGCTCCTCATCAAGGACTCAAACCACTGAAGCCCTAGGATCAGCAATCGTGAAGACAATCCGCATTTAGAGTAGAGGTCAGCGATGGCAGCTGACCACATTTTTGTCACTGGTGGCACCTGTCTGTCATTAGTAAAGACAATTCAAATTGCACGTTGGGTAAACCTATTGCTTGGCACTTAGTTGTCCATTCTCTGTGTAAGATCTGACTTGGGCTTCTGTCCTTCAAATAACAGCCAGCATTCGCTACAGGTGGCAATGGTTTTCCCCACTTCAGAGTGCAGGCAGGTCCATGCCATTTTCAATAGGCCAGATCTGTGCTTTCTCTGCCTGCCCGAAGCTGCTGCATTTGAGGCAAGACTGATTACTAATACACTTAGTCAAGTACTTGTGAACCTGTCAAATTAAGCCCATTTAGTGAATATGTTGCAGTATACAGCTGGATAACTTGTCAGGGAAGCTCGCTCGCCGACTGAATTGTGATGAATGTGAAGCTCATGAGCTTGACAATAGGCAGTGAATCACTGGAGAGGCAAGGGCACAGTTCCCACTATAGTTAAAAATGAATGGTGGCTTTGTAGCCTCACTCTCACTTCCATCCAAGGTCTCTAACAATCGAAACTGTGTTATAGCGGTAGACGTGCATACTTATCAACTGGCAGGGAGCTCGTGAATGCATTATGCTGGACAGGTAGGGACCATTTCATTGCTTTTAAATGTTCTAAAAGCCTCTTTTGTGTTATTGCATTTTTTATTTTATTTATTTATTTTTTTACTGTTGGTTCGATTTTGCTCAAGGATACCAAATCAGTGACTGTCCATTAAAGGTCATTAAAAGTCCTACAGCCTTTGTTAGCACTGTCTTTAGGACATTAATCTTGTTTGGTTCATTTCATGTTAAAATGTTCTCTAAAATGGTGTAATGCCACGTACACACGACCGTTTTTAATGTCACTGAATAAAACTGCATTTTTCTCGACGTGATTCTTCTCAAGCCTGCCTTGCCTACACACTATCGTTGAAAAAAATGCTCGAGCAAAGCGCAGTGACGTACAACACATACAACGGCACTATAAAGGGGAAGTTCCATTCGGATGGCGCCACCCTTCATGTTAGTGTAGCGGCCTCACCTCTCTCTCTTTCTTTGGTGGTTATATGGCTGTTGTCTAGGGGTACCTGGGAGAGAGAGAGAAACACACCACGGCCCATGTCCTCCGTAACTGGGAGGTGAAGACCAGAGAGTGGGCTTTTGTGTAGGTGTCCTAGAGTCAAGTCCAGTCCTTCGTCCCTGACTCCTTTGCTTGAGTAACCCAAGTTCCACACAGTGAATAGGTACAACTCAGTTTTATTCTTCTTGCCAAGCAATAAAACAATCTTTCTCCTTTGGAAAATGAGGGGACAGATCGAGGCACAATCCTTTCCCTTCTTGCTGCTGCCCACTGTGCTGTCACCAGTGGTGAATAGTCACTGCCACTGACTAGGTAATATAGAACGTGAATTTACCTTCGCTCACTTTGCCCCTGTCAGAGGAAGAAATCCATCCAAGGGAGAAGTGGAGGCCTCTCCATCACCAGCGATGCTGCGCCGGGCTCTTCAGAGAAGTTACCACGCGCCAGTCCTCACGAACTCAGGCACGGGCACCCAAGGAGTTAGGGCCCCCTCGGATTCCTCCACCCTCGCGGAACTCAGTCGAAGGTACTGAGCCCCAGGCATCCGCCATAGTACCTCACCCCAGGCTAAAGGTGCCTGAGATGGACTCCATCTCCGCTCCAGCTAGGCCAAGGGCGCCTAGGCCTGGAACACCGGAACGCCAGCATCCAAGCTAAAGGTGCCTGGGTGCGGCCACGTCCTCCGACTCTCCTCCCAAAACAGGGCGTCCGCCCATTTTATCACCTCTCCCTTTGCGTCCCAGCGGGTTCCCCGCCCCGCTGTACCAGCTCCAGGGGAGGAAAAAAAGGCACGGTTCGCGGTGTGAGTTCAACTCCGGCCCCAGGCAACAGTGCCACCCAGGGACCCCAAGGAACCTCACACCACCAGAGTCCTCACATAATTCAAATACCCGCTACATTAGTAAAGTTTGGAGAGAGACGATTCGCGCTTTTCAGCCTCGTGCTTTTCAGTCCGTTACAACGTGACGAATGTGCTATCTCCATTACGAACGCTAGTTTTACCAGAACGAGCGCTCCCGTCTCATACTTGATTCTGAGCATGCACATTTTTTTTTTCACGCCGTTAAAGCCCACACACGCCCGTTTTTCATGACGAGAAAAACGACGAGGTGAAAAACGACGAGAAAAATTAGAGCATGTTCCAAATTTTTAATGGCCATTTTTCACGTCGTGAAAAAGGCTCTGAAGCCCACACACGATCGTTTTTAATGAGCATTTTAAAAAATTGCATTTTTCTCGTCATTAAAAACGGTCGTGTGTACGCGGCATAATTCTATTGTCAGCCACAATATTTTCATTGACTCTTCTAAAGTCATGACTTGTTGAACCTCCCTATAGCAGGGGTGGACAAAACAACCAAAAGATCCCTATCTGAGAAAAAAATTGGGCCCCTCTATTCAACTACTGTCCGAGTGTAAACACCTCGTCTCTAAATATATAGATAGAGAGACAGGCAGGATAAAAGCTAGTAAGGATCAGAAATATTGGAAAAGTTCAGACAAATGTCACCCTAGAGTCAATGTTGAAGAAGACATTGAGATGGTTTGTTGGTGGTTTTTATAGGTGCAATCAACGCTGTATCCTGGCCTAAGCCAACAAGGCCCAGGCCTAGGGCAGCACTTTGCAGGGGGGCAGCACAGAAAGAGTCCCCGCCGGCTTGCGCTGTTAGTGTAGTGCCAGTATTATGGGGAGGACTGGGCTGAGAGGCAAAGCCTAGCGCCCCCATAAAGCGGCCGCACTGTTTCCGGTATGTGGGCGGCCGGCATTCCGTAACTGTAGGGGGAAGGCGCAGCTTCTAATTTTGACCTATCATCCTGGACCACAAACCTTCCTCCCTGTGCTATATGTTTTCTGCTGCACCATTGGCATGGTTGTATCTTCTAAGTACTCTCCATCAAATTATCAGAAATTTGTGCTTAAAGTAGAACTATAGGCAACACTTTTTTTCATTTTGGATAGAGTAAGGGAGGGTTATAGCCCCTGTCCGTTTATTTTTTACCATCCTGGCCCCATTGCAGAGATTTCCCCTCACTTACTGCCCCGTAGCCAAACAGGAAGTGAGAGGAAATCTATGCAAATTAAGGGAATCCATTCCCCCCCCCCCCAGGCCCTCAGAACTAGTGTCCCCACTCGAAAAATTTCAGGGCGGGTCTTAAACAGAAAGGGGTGTGGTCTTGACAGGAAGGGGTGGGTCATATTTAAATTAGGGGGTGCACGAGTTTAGTCAGGCCTAGGGCAGCACAACCTAAATACCAAAAAATTGGGGAAACTCCCACGCTGCCCTAACGTGAAATGGATGGGTGAACCTATAACCCCTGACAGGAAAGGGGTAGGGGAGGGGGGCACTGCTGCCAGACACCTGTGAATCCAATTCGGGAAAACTCGGAACAATATAAAACAGTGATGGTGTAAGCGCTGTGTTTAAACAAAGAGAAAGTGAGAAAACTGGGAACAGTGTGACTGATAACACACTAAACCTAAATAATATTGTGACCTTATATGAAAAAGTAGATAACTTAATTAAACTCAAATACAATCATGTGAATCAACGTGATCGTGTAACCGTATCCAAATTGTCCAATCGTGCTTAATCCAAAAAAGTGTAATAATATATAAATACACTTATAAAAAATATATATATATATAGTTGAAGGGTCCAAGTAAATCCAATTAGACCGTGCAATCCAAAAGTATATAAGAAGTGATTCCCATCACCAAAATTAAAAGTGGAAAAATAAAACACACATTGGTTCAGTGCTTAAAACTTGATTTCTCTTCAGTGCTCCATGTCATGGATATGCAGTAGTGTTTGTCTGTCAGCTTACCTTCCTTCCCATGTGTTCATCTTAGAGGCCTGAGCCCTTTCACCTGGCTTCCTTTATAATCTCCTCCCAGCCTGACTCCACCCCAGGCCCCATCACAGAACACTATATTAACCTGTGCACTGCAAGCCTGCTTTGCTGATCAACGTGTTTGTTAGGCATTGTGTGTTTGGGTTCCTGCCTGCCGTGTGCTACGTCTGTCTCTCTGTTACATATTTGGCTTGTCCCCGACTATCCCTGTCTGCTCGTGACCCTTGACCTTTGGCTCGTTCTTTCGTTATCCTTGTCTGCTTGTGGCCCCTGACCTTCAGCTTGTTATTCGGTTCTCTCATATCTTGTGCTGCTGCTTCCCCTCTTTTCCCCTTATCCTACGGGGCGTGAGCTAGGAAACTCCAGGGGCCGCGACCTGGTCCCAGCCTGCAGCATAACATCCTCACCACTAGAGGCCCTGGAGAAGACCTGCTGGGTCTTAGACTCCGCGCCCTGGGGAATCTTGGCTCTAGCTTCCGTTAGGATTCCGGTTGTGCTCCTCTGGTCCCGCTTTCCACAACCACCCAGTTTCCTATCCGCAGCAGTCAGCCATAGGGTTCACTACCTTGCGGTGCACTCCGGTCCCCCTACGGTGTGCATCTGTCACCTGGCCACAGGTGACCCTGACAGTTTGATCAGCCATGAACCCGGCTGACATCCCGCTTCCCGCGGATGATCCATTGCAGGGCATAGTTTGCAGACTTGAAACCCAGGAATCTAATCAGACTCAGGTGATGCGATTCCTCCAGGATCTGGCTTCTCGCTTCGAGCAGCTTCAGGCCTCCTTGGGAACCCCCGAATCCGCAACCTCAAATACAACCAGCGGCTGCACCTATTGCACCAGTCGCAGCCACACACTCACTACAACTGCCAGCTCCATCCCGTTTCTCTGGGGACTCCAAGGCTTGCAGGGGGTTCCTTAGCCAATGCACGATTCATTTTGAGCTCCTGCCCCAAAACTTCCTGTCTGATCGGGCTAAGGTAGCCTATATCATTTCCCTCCTCTCTGGTGAAGCTTTAGCCTGGGCAGCCCCTCTGTGGGAACTGAATGATCCAGTGGTTTCTAGCCTGTCTGGCTTCTTGAAACTTTTTCGGAATATCTTCGAAGAACCGGCTCGTGTCTCTTCAGCGGCCAGCGCCCTTTTACGTCTCCGCCAAGAGTCTGCTTCTGTGGGACAGTATGCCCTTCATTTCCGCATACTGTCGGCTGAGTTGAGCTGGAACAATGAAGCCTTAGTCGCAACTAGGGATGAGCTTCGTGTTCGAGTCGAACATACGTTCGACTCGAACATCGGCTGTTCGATCGTTCGACGAAGATCAAACGATTTGGGCCGTTCGCGCCAAATTTGAGTGACGCGAACGGCCCACAATGCACTACGCCATCGCAGTGTCATCCAGGCGCTGTGATTGGCCAAGCATGCACTGTGACCCCGCATGCTTGGCCAATCACAGCGCCGGCAGCGAGGAGAGCAATGATTGGCCACAGGCAGGATGCCTGTGGCCAATTATTGCTGAGGGTGTTTAGTACACGCCCCACACTATAAAAGGCCGCCAGCACGGCGGCCTAGTGTAGTGTGTTCCGGAGCAGGGAAAGAGAAGCATAGGCAGGGACAGTGACATTTATTTCTTTCTTGCTTAACCTGGATTCCTTTAGTTTAGGGAAAGAGAAGGATAGGTAGGGAGAGTGTCAGTGTGTTTTACTGTGCGAGTCCTTGTTTCTAGGGACAAAGAAGGAAAGTGAGGGGAATTCTCCTTGTGCTATAGTGTGCTTTAAAAAAACATTTTTTCTAGGGACAGAAAACTCTAGGTAGGGAGAGTGTCAGTTTCTTTCACTGTGCGAGTCCTTGTTTCTAGGGACAAAGAAGGAAAGTGAGGGGAATTCTCCTTGTGCTATAGTGTGCTTTAAAAAAACATTTTTTCTAGGGACAGAAAACTCTAGGTAGGGAGAGTGTCAGTTTCTTTCACTGTGCGAGTCCTTGTTTCTAGGGACAAAGAAGGAAAGTGAGGGGAATTCTCCTTGTGCTATAGTGTGCTTTAAAAAAAAAAAAATTCTAGGGACAGAAAACTCTAGGTAGGGAGAGTGTCAGTTTCTTTCACTGTGCGAGTCCTTGTTTCTAGGGACAAAGAAGGAAAGTGAGGGGAATTCTCCTTGTGCTATAGTGTGCTTTAAAAAAAAAAAAATTCTAGGGACAGAAAACTCTAGGTAGGGAGAGTGTCAGTGTGTTTTACTGTGCGAGTCCTTGTTTCTAGGGACAAAGAAGGAAAGTGAGGGGAATTCTCCTTGTGCTATAGTGTGCTTTAAAAAAACATTTTTTCTAGGGACAGAAAACTCTAGGTAGGGAGAGTGTCAGTTTCTTTCACTGTGCGAGTCCTTGTTTCTAGGGACAAAGAAGGAAAGTGAGGGGAATTCTCCTTGTGCTATAGTGTGCTTTAAAAAAACATTTTTTCTAGGGACAGAAAACTCTAGGTAGGGAGAGTGTCAGTTTCTTTCACTGTGCGAGTCCTTGTTTCTAGGGACAAAGAAGGAAAGTGAGGGGAATTCTCCTTGTGCTATAGTGTGCTTTAAAAAAAAAATAATTCTAGGGACAGAAAACTCTAGGTAGGGAGAGTGTCAGTTTCTTTCACTGTGCGAGTCCTTGTTTCTAGGGACAAAGAAGGAAAGTGAGGGGAATTCTCCTTGTGCTATAGTGTGCTTTAAAAAAACATTTTTTCTAGGGACAGAAAACTCTAGGTAGGGAGAGTGTCAGTTTCTTTCACTGTGCGAGTCCTTGTTTCTAGGGACAAAGAAGGAAAGTGAGGGGAATTCTCCTTGTGCTATAGTGTGCTTTAAAAAAACATTTTTTCTAGGGACAGAAAACTCTAGGTAGGGAGAGTGTCAGTTTCTTTCACTGTGCGAGTCCTTGTTTCTAGGGACAAAGAAGGAAAGTGAGGGGAATTCTCCTTGTGCTATAGTGTGCTTTAAAAAAAATAAATTTCTAGGGACAGAAAACTCTAGGTAGGGAGAGTGTCAGTTTCTTTCACTGTGCGAGTCCTTGTTTCTAGGGACAAAGAAGGAAAGTGAGGGGAATTCTCCTTGTGCTATAGTGTGCTTTAAAAAAATAAAATTTCTAGGGACAGAAAACTCTAGGTAGGGAGAGTGTCAGTTTCTTTCACTGTGCGAGTCCTTGTTTCTAGGGACAAAGAAGGAAAGTGAGGGGAATTCTCCTTGTGCTATAGTGTGCTAAAGCATTCCTCATCAACCATCTTTGAAATCCTTGTTTTTTGGACAGTCAGGGAAATTGTCGTTGTGCTATTCTGTGCAAAAGCAATCATCCTCAACCATATTTAGAAATCCTTAAGTAAAGGGACAGAGAAGGACACCTGAAGGTAGCCCTTATTGCTTTTTTCCCATCTCCCTGCAGGCCATCTATTAGAATGTCTGGAAGGCAAACAAGGAGAGGCAGACAGTCAGGAGGCAATAAAAGAGGGCAAGCAGGCTCTGTGTCTGGGGGCAACAGTGCTGGTCGTGGACGCGGTGCATTGTCATCAGCACATGGCCATGGGACACGCTTGTCCTTCTTTTCGGCAGCTGGACATGTTGAGCCACATCATGCCGAAGACTTGGTAGAGTGGATGACCAAGCCCTCCTCCTCCTCCTCATCCTCTCTCACCCAGGCTCAGGGTACTGGCAAAGCAGCTGCCAAAGCGTCCTCTTCCCTGGTATCAATGTCAGACTCATCATCAGTCACTCCTTCCCTAGACCCACCATGTCCTCCTCCTGAGGAGTCCCCCGAACTGTTTGAGCACAGTGTTGGGTACATGCTCCAGGAGGATGCCCAGCGTTTCGAAGGCTCTGATGATGAAACCCAGCTACAGGAAGGCAGTAGCGTGAGAGCAGACAGAGGGGATGCTCAAGAAGGACACCAATCTGGCAGTCATGTTCCAGCAGCTGCAGCATACTGCCAGATTGGCTCCAGTGATGAGGAGGGAGGGGATGATGAGGTCACTGACTCCACGTGGGTGCCTAATAGGAGAGAGGAGGAGGAGGAGGATGAGGAGGAGGCACATCTCCAACGAGGCAGGATGCCCTTTGGTGGCCAGCGTAAGGGCAGTACACCGACGGAATCACACCGCAGAGCTCCGCCTGTGCAGGGCGCTGCCTCTGCCCGTCATTCAAAAAGTTCCTTGGTGTGGGCCTTTTTTGAGGCTAGTGCATCAGATCGCACAGCTGCTGTTTGCAACATATGTCTCAAGCGTATATCGCGTGGCCAAAACATCAGCCGCTTGGGTACCACATGCCTGACCAGACATATGTTGACCTGCCATGCAGCTCGTTGGCAAGCCTACCTCAAAGACCCACACCAAAGAACAAAGCGGACCTCTCCTTGCACCGCATCAGCTGGGATCTCCAACCCCACTATAACTTCAGTCCTCTCTGAAACATGCACTGAGAGGAATGAAGGTGTAGAATTAGGTGTGTCACAGCCAAGTACTTGCGGCCACTCTGCTAGCAGTACACCGACGTCCGATTCTAGCAGGCAAATTTCCCTGCCCCAGCTGCTGGACCGTCGAAAGAAGTTCACTCCCAGCCATCCACATGCCCAGCGGTTGAATGCTAGCTTGGCTAAATTGCTAGAGCTTCAACTGCTGCCTTTTCAGTTGGTAGACTCGGCCCCCTTCCGTGAGTTTGTGCAATGTGCGGTTCCTCAGTGGCAGGTTCCCAAACGCCACTTTTTCTCACGGAAGGCTATTCCGGCTCTCTACCGGCATGTGGAAGGCAATGTCTTGGCCTCGCTGGACAGGGCGGTCAGCGGTAAGGTGCATATTACCGCTGACTCATGGTCCAGCAGGCATGGACAGGGACGTTACCTTTCTTTCACGGCCCATTGGGTCACTCTTTTGGCAGCTGGGAAGGATGCAGGACAAGGTGCAGTAGTGTTGGAGGTTGTTCCACCGCCACGCCTCCAAAATGCTACTACTGGTTGTGACACACCTCTCTCCTCCACCCCCTCCTCTTCTTCTTCCTCCATGGCCTCTTCCTGTGGTTTGTCCTATGAACCAGCGGTGCTCCGTAGCCGTTCACGGGGCTACGCAAGTACGCAGGCAAAAAGATGCCATGCCGTGCTTGCGCTGGTGTGTTTGGGGGACAGAAGCCACACTGGGGCAGAGGTCCTGTCTGCTCTGCAGGGCCAGGCCGAGAGGTGGTTGACGCCACGCCAGCTTAAGCCAGGAATGGTGGTTTGCGACAATGGCACCAACCTCCTCTCCGCCCTCCGACAGGGACAACTGACCCATGTGCCCTGTGTGGCTCACATCCTTAACCTGGTGGTGCAGCGGTTCTTGGGCAGGTACCCGGGCTTACAGGATGTCCTGAGGCAGGCCAGGAAAGTCTGTGTGCATTTCCGCAGATCTTATAATGCCAGTGCTCGCCTGGCTGAGCTGCAAAAGGAGTTGAACCTGCCCAAGAACCGCCTTATATGTGACATGCCCACCAGGTGGAACTCAACGTTGGCCATGCTGCAGCGGCTGCACACGCAGCAGAGGGCCATCAATGAGTACCTGTGCGACTACGGCACCAGGACAGGGTCAGGGGAGCTTGGTTTTTTTTCTCCACGCCAGTGGGGCATGATCAGGGATGCATGCACTGTCCTGGCACCATTTGAGGAGGCCACGAGGATGGTGAGCAGTGACAGTGCATGCATCAGTGACACTGTACCTCTTGTCCACCTGTTGGAGCACACGCTGCGTGGAATAATGGACAGGGCACTTGAGGCAGAACAGAGGCAGGAAGAGGAGGACTTCCTTGCCTCTCAAGGCCCCCTTTACCCAAACAGTGTTCCTTCTGTCCCACCCATCGCACAGGAAGAGGAGGAGGAGGAGGAGGAGGAGGAGGAGGATTGTGTCAGCATGGAGGTGGAGGCTGGCACTCAGCATCATCAGCAGCAGTCTTTTAGGGATGATTTACAGTCCCAAGAAACCAGTGGACTTGTACGTGGCTGAGAGGAGGTGGCTGCGGATCATGTCGTCCTTAGTGACCCAGAGGACTCCGGAGCGAATGCCTCAGCAAACCTACGCTGCATGGCCTCCCTGATCCTGCAAAGTCTGCGGAAGGATCCTCGTATTCTTCGGATCAAGGAGAGGGACCATTACTGGCTGGCCACTCTCCTTGATCCACGGTACAAGGGTAAGGTTGCGGACCTTATGTTACCGTCGCAGAGGGAGCAGAGGATGAGACAACTCCGGGAGGCCTTGCAGAAAGGTCTGTGCAACGCGTTCCCAGAGACTGGGAGGTTACAAACTCCTGGTCCTGGACAACGAGTTGCTGAGGCTTCGGCCAGTCAAAGAAGGAGCAGTGGGGAAGGTGGCCGTCTGACCGATGCGTTCAGACAATTCTTTAGTCCGCAGCCCCAAAGTATGATCGGTTCCAGCAACCATCGCCAGCGTCTGATAAACATGGTGCAGGAATATCTAGGGGCAAGGTCAGACTTGGACACCTTCCTCACCGAAAATCCTCTGGCTTACTGGGTCTTGAGGATGGATCACTGGCCAGAGCTTGCACAGTATGCAATTGAGCTACTGGCCTGTCCTGCATCCAGCGTTCTTTCGGAACGCACATTCAGTGCTGCTGGAGGATTTGTCACGGATCACAGGGTGCGCCTGTCCACCGACTCGGTTGATCGACTGACTTTCATCAAGATGAACCAGTCTTGGATCACCACCAGCTACCACACACCTGATGCTGATATAACAGACTAATTGATTTTAACATGTCACATCCCTTCAAGACTGATGCTGATGCTGAGTGCCTGTGCTGTTATGTTGACTGGCTATCCTCCTCCTCCGAGTCCTCAATGATACGATTGATGATGATAGCTTGGAAGATCATTTTTGTTTATGGGTGCCGCCACCAGTGGCTAAGGCCCAATTTTTCAGCCCCTGTTTTACAGGGGCGTGTAATTACAATTTTTTTAGCAGTA
Organism: Rana muscosa; assembly: GCA_029206835.1. NCBI lineage: Eukaryota > Metazoa > Chordata > Amphibia > Anura > Ranidae > Rana > Rana muscosa. Next base: position 38,566,124 of record CM055128.1, read on the forward strand.
ATTTGCCATAGGGCTCATTGCTGTGCTCCAAGTACAGTATCTGTGAGGGGTTGGAGTGTTGTGGCACCAGTGCCTAAGGCCCAATTTTTCAGCCCCTGTTTAACAGGGGCGTGTCATTACAATTTTTGAAGCAATACTTTGCAACAGGGCTCATTGCTGTGCTCCAAGTACAGTATCTGTGAGGGGTTGTAGTGTTGTGCCACCAGTGCCTAAGGCCCAATTTTTCAGCCCCTGTTCAACAGGGGCATGCAATTACAATTCTTGATCTAATAATTCACAGCAGGGCCCATTGCTGCACCCACCAAGAGTAACTCTGAGGGCTTACAGTGTTGTGGCAACGCCACCACCACCACCACCACGAAAGGCCCAATTTTTCAGCCCCTGTTCAAAAGGGGCATGTAATTACAATTCTTGAGCTAATAATTCACAGCAGGGCCCATTGCTGCACCCACCAAGAGTAACTCTGAGGGCTTACAGTGTTGTGGCAACACCACCACCACCACCACGAAAGGCCCAATTTTTCAGCCCCTGTTCAACAGGGGCATGCAATTACAATTCTTGATCTAATAATTCACAGCAGGGCCCATTGCTGCACCCACCAAGAGTAACTCTGAGGGCTTACAGTGTTGTGGCAACGCCACCACCACCACCACCACGAAAGGCCCAATTTTTCAGCCCCTGTTCAAAAGGGGCATGTAATTACAATTCTTGATCTAATAATTCACAGCAGGGCCCATTGCTGCACCCACCAAGAGTAACTCTGAGGGCTTACAGTGTTGTGGCAACACCACCACCACCACCACCACCACGAAAGGCCCAATTTTTCAGCCCCTGTTCAACAGGGGCATGCAATTACAATTCTTGATCTAATAATTCAAAGCAGGGCCCATTGCTGCACCCACCAAGAGTAACTCTGAGGGCTTACAGTGTTGTGGCAACACCACCACCACCACCACCACCACGAAAGGCCCAATTTTTCAGCCCCTGTTCAACAGGGGCATGCAATTACAATTCTTGATCTAATAATTCACAGCAGGGCCCATTGCTGCACCCACCAAGAGTAACTCTGAGGGCTTACAGTGTTGTGGCAACGCCACCACCACCACCACCACGAAAGGCCCAATTTTTCAGCCCCTGTTCAAAAGGGGCATGTAATTACAATTCTTGATCTAATAATTCACAGCAGGGCCCATTGCTGCACCCACCAAGAGTAACTCTGAGGGCTTACAGTGTTGTGGCAACACCACCACCACCACCACCACGAAAGGCCCAATTTTTCAGCCCCTGTTCAACAGGGGCATGCAATTACAATTCTTGATCTAATAATTCACAGCAGGGCCCATTGCTGCACCCACCAAGAGTAACTCTGAGGGCTTACAGTGTTGTGGCAACGCCACCACCACCACCACCACGAAAGGCCCAATTTTTCAGCCCCTGTTCAAAAGGGGCATGTAATTACAATTCTTGATCTAATAATTCACAGCAGGGCCCATTGCTGCACCCACCAAGAGTAACTCTGAGGGCTTACAGTGTTGTGGCAACACCACCACCACCACCACCACCACGAAAGGCCCAATTTTTCAGCCCCTGTTCAACAGGGGCATGCAATTACAATTCTTGATCTAATAATTCACAGCAGGGCCCATTGCTGCACCCACCAAGAGTAACTCTGAGGGCTTACAGTGTTGTGGCAACACCACCACCACCACCACCACCACGAAAGGCCCAATTTTTCAGCCCCTGTTCAACAGGGGCATGCAATTACAATTCTTGATCTAATAATTCACAGCAGGGCCCATTGCTGCACCCACCAAGAGTAACTCTGAGGGCTTACAGTGTTGTGGCAACGCCACCACCACCACCACCACGAAAGGCCCAATTTTTCAGCCCCTGTTCAAAAGGGGCATGTAATTACAATTCTTGATCTAATAATTCACAGCAGGGCCCATTGCTGCACCCACCAAGAGTAACTCTGAGGGCTTACAGTGTTGTGGCAACACCACCACCACCACCACGAAAGGCCCAATTTTTCAGCCCCTGTTCAACAGGGGCATGCAATTACAATTCTTGATCTAATAATTCACAGCAGGGCCCATTGCTGCACCCACCAAGAGTAACTCTGAGGGCTTACAGTGTTGTGGCAACGCCACCACCACCACCACCACGAAAGGCCCAATTTTTCAGCCCCTGTTCAAAAGGGGCATGTAATTACAATTCTTGATCTAATAATTCACAGCAGGGCCCATTGCTGCACCCACCAAGAGTAACTCTGAGGGCTTACAGTGTTGTGGCAACACCACCACCACCACCACCACCACGAAAGGCCCAATTTTTCAGCCCCTGTTCAACAGGGGCATGCAATTACAATTCTTGATCTAATAATTCACAGCAGGGCCCATTGCTGCACCCACCAAGAGTAACTCTGAGGGCTTACAGTGTTGTGGCAACACCACCACCACCACGAAAGGCCCAATTTTTCAGCCCCTGTTCAACAGGGGCATGCAATTACAATTCTTGATCTAATAATTCACAGCAGGGCCCATTGCTGCACCCACCAAGAGTAACTCTGAGGGCTTACAGTGTTGTGGCAACGCCACCACCACCACCACCACGAAAGGCCCAATTTTTCAGCCCCTGTTCAAAAGGGGCATGTAATTACAATTCTTGATCTAATAATTCACAGCAGGGCCCATTGCTGCACCCACCAAGAGTAACTGTCAGGGCTTACAGTGTTGTGGCAACACCACCATCAAAGGCCCAATTTTTACTACCACTGTTCAACAATTATATGTAATTAAAATTCCTGATATAATAGTTGACAGCAGGGCGTTCCAGCACCAACCAAGAGTAACTGTGAGTGCTTACAGTGTTGTGCCAACACCAACAACTAAGGGGCCTATTTCTGCAGAGTATATACGGCAGGTCCCTACTTTCAAACATCCAACTTACAAACGACTCCTACTTGCAAACGCAAGAAGACAACAGGAAGTGAGAGGAAATCTACCCCTAGGAAGGAAAATTCTCTCCTGTAAGAATTAATATGGGAGAAAGGTGTCTCCTCTGTACTGATGCTTTATCACCAATCCTTGTTTCAAGAAAAACACCACATTTCAAAAACAGTTGTCATTGGGACGGAAAGTGAGGTGAAATGTTCTGAACAGGGGCACAGACAGCAAAACAAATGTTACAGGGGTGATAACCCTTACCTATGTTTTCCAAAAAGTTTAAAAATAGATTTTTGGGCTGGAGCTACACTTCAACAATGTACCTGTTCAAAATTACAAACAGATTCTACATAAGAACAAACCTACAGTCCCTGTCTTGTATGCACCGCCTGTATACGGCTGTTCAGAGTATATAGGACCTTTTTTATTTTATGTGCGGGGTTCCCCTTAATATCCATACAAGACCCAAAGGGGCTGGTAATGGGCTGGGGTAGGGGGGGGGGGGGTCATGGGGTAGCTATGCCATTTTTCTTAAAGATTTTCATCCATATTACCGGGACCAGACATTACATTAAAGCCGCAAGCAGTTTTAAATGGCTTTTTTTTCCTTTAGAAGTGTCATTTTGTGCAGGGACAGTTCTAAACACGGGAAACACGTGGCACTTCACAGGCATACTTTAGACACCCCCCAGGTACGATATTTAAAGGAATATTTGACTTTTTTTTTTCACTTTATGCATCATTAAAATGACTGCTCCCGAAAAACGACCGTTTTTAAAACTTCTTTTTGCATTGATACATGTCCCCTGGTGCACAACCCGGGTTCCCAAACCCTTTTTAGGACAATAACATGCATAATAGTTGTTATAATTAGCACTTTAGAATTCGAACGTTCGCATCCATTGTATTTAATAGGGTTCTAATGTTCGTACGAACTTTCGGTCCGTTCGCGGGTTCTGGTGCGAACCGAAGCGGGGGGTGTTCGGCTCATCACTAGTCGCAACCTTTTTGCATGGCCTGTCTGATAGAGTGAAGGATGAATTAGCAGGAAGAACCATCCCCACTGATCTGGCCGGCGTTATCTCCTTGTGTAACCAGATCGATATTCGCTTTCAGGAGAGGACCTTAGAAAAGCAACGCCAGCACTCCTTGGTTCTTAGTCAGCCTGAGCTCCCCTCTCTTCGACCCGTAGAGCATCTCCTACCAGCTGAGGAACCCATGCAGCTGGGTCGGACCAGGCTATCCCCCGAGGAACGTGCTAGGCGCAGAACTCTTGGTCTGTGTCTTTACTGTGGGGGCAAAGGTCATTTTCGTGACACTTGCTCTCTTTGTCCAGAAAAACGTTTGGGTCCACTTCATCTGGAAAGTGGAGTATTGGACCCAGAAATATCACCTTCCCCTTCTCGTCTTCTGCTTTCTGTGCTCCTTCATGTTGGTGCTTCTTCTCATTCGGTCTCAGCATATCTGGATTCCGGAGCCGCTGGTAACTTCATGGACTGGAAAATCGCATCGTCCATGAGACTTACTCTTTTGCCCCTCACCACGCCATTGGTGGTCTTGGCGATTGATGGTACTGTTCTCCCAGGGGGACCTATCCGCTTCCAGACCCTCCCTGTTAAGATGTCGGTAGGGACACTCCACCAGGAGTGGATATCCTTCCTTATCTTACCCAAGGCCTCAACGCATATAATTTTGGGTCTCCCCATGGAGCTCCATTCTCCTCATGTGGACTGGACTACTGGACAGATCCTGGCTTGGGGTCCCTCCTGTTCCTCGTCCTGCCTACCCAAGGTTGCCCCCTGTGAACCTGAGCCGGTCATTCATTCCAGGTTGCATAACCATTTACATTTCTCTGTCCCTAACCACCCTTGGACGCACAGCCAGGCTAGCTTGTCTACAAGTCCTGCAGTCGCTACGTCTTGCGATGCGATTCAGGTAGTCGCTACACCTGACTCAGCTATTCACTCTGCCTCTGTACTAGTTATGCCAGTCCAGCCCATGCCCAGTGAGCCTCCTACTTTTTCTTGTTCAGGACATTCTGCTTGTCCTTCAGCTATTCAGCTTGATTCCGGCGACATGTCACCTTTTAACCAACCTGACTTCAGGGTTCCACTGACATCTGCCCAGTCTGATGGTCCTGTGCAAGATGATCAGTCCCCCTTTAAGGGTCTAGGGGACCCTCCTCAGATTCCTGTTGATCCTCTCATGCCCTTGCTTATTCCTAGAGAGCCTTTGGTCCTCAATAGATCTTCTTGTCATCTCCCTACCTCGTTTTCGGTCTCTGAGGATAATCTTAAGTACGAGGTTAGACAAGTTCTGGATTCTCGGCTCTGCAGAGGCATTCTTCAGTACCTTGTGCATTGGAGAGGTTTTGGTCCTGAGGAGGTGTCTTGGATCGCTGCATCTGATGTCGCTGCACCTCATCTGTTGAGGAGATTTCATCAGAGATTTCCCTTTAAGCCTGGGCCCAGGCGGGGGAGGGCCCATAAGAGGGAGGGTACTGTCATGGATATGCAGTAGTGTTTGTCTGTCAGCTTACCTTCCTTCCCATGTGTTCATCTTAGAGGCCTGAGCCCTTTCACCTGGCTTCCTTTATAATCTCCTCCCAGCCTGACTCCACCCCAGGCCCCATCACAGAACACTATATTAACCTGTGCACTGCAAGCCTGCTTTGCTGATCAACGTGTTTGTTAGGCATTGTGTGTTTGGGTTCCTGCCTGCCGTGTGCTACGTCTGTCTCTCTGTTACATATTTGGCTTGTCCCCGACTATCCCTGTCTGCTCGTGACCCTTGACCTTCGGCTCGTTCTTTCGTTATCCTTGTCTGCTTGTGGCCCCTGACCTTCAGCTTGTTATTCGGTTCTCTCATATCTTGTGCTGCTGCTTCCCCTCTTTTCCCCTTATCCTACGGGGCGTGAGCTAGGAAACTCCAGGGGCCGCGACCTGGTCCCAGCCTGCAGCATAACATCCTCACCACTAGAGGCCCTGGAGAAGACCTGCTGGGTCTTAGACTCCGCGCCCTGGGGAATCTTGGCTCTAGCTTCCGTTAGGATTCCGGTTGTGCTCCTCTGGTCCCGCTTTCCACAACCACCCAGTTTCCTATCCGCAGCAGTCAGCCATAGGGTTCACTACCTTGCGGTGCACTCCGGTCCCCCTACGGTGTGCATCTGTCACCTGGCCACAGGTGACCCTGACACTCCACCTCTGTGCCTGTAAGCAGCTTACCTTGTTGCTAATTAAGCTTAGCACAACCAGGTCACAGGGTTATTCAGAACAGGTGGACAGTAGCTTGGATGATGCCAGTCTCCTTCCTGTTGCTGCAATCCTCCCAAATATCATGTATAAAATCAAAGAAGTTGGGTCATAGTATAGTACCACCAGTGTCCAGAGATACACACACACACGCCAGAAAGGTACTCACTTCACAGATAAGAAATATGGGAGCATCTCCACGAGCGCTGAACTCGTCGTCCCTCTAATTGTCTGTGGCTTTGTGTGGATCCCAGTGCAGTGGTGTCTCAGGTGGACATCGTATTCAATGTAATGAAAGATATAGCAAACATAGCATAGTCCCGTACCAAAAGGTTTTATTAGAAATAAACAATAAAGTATAACACTCACATAAATTTTAAAAGACGACTGCAGGGTATCCTACGAGCGCCTCGTTCGTCTACCTGCTCAGGTCCTGGTCTGTCAGCGAACCTCCAATCCCTACGCGTATCGTCACGTGTCATGTGACTTCATCAGGGGATGCTAGAGTGAAGGGCTGCTGACGATATATAGTCTGCTAATTGGACATCCAGCGGACATACGGCCGCCATTTTGTTGTGGTCCTATTTTGTAAACAAACCGGCGCCATTTTGCTAGGGTCATTCCGGAGTGTTTTTAACCTATATAGTGTATACTAGTACACATGTTCAGCCATTGGTCCACGGTCGCCATTTTGTTGAAGTGCCAAGAACATACACATAAACAGACAGATATCATTTTGTCTAGGCTGATGCTTGTCAGTCTGACAACAATATCGAGATTTATATCCTGTTTATTGCAGTAGCCATATAGGCCGGACTAGAGGGACCAGCTACAGAATAATGGGTCCAGCGTCTTGCCCTAGTGGCTAATCCACCTTTTGTCAAGCAGGCCAAGGGAGGGGATTTTAATTCAAATCCTGTCAACGCTCACACCCATCACTCCTGATATTACCAGGATCATAGGTTGGTCAACCACTGATCCAGGCTGCAGTAGCACAACATCATAGCAAGGAGTGGCGTGAGAAACGACAAGATAGACGGCTCGTTGGCACTGAACCAGAGAAAGGACATTGCACAAATTAAAATGTATAAATCAGAATCAGAATCTTAACCTCTGATCCAGAGACCTATACACATATATTACTGTATAAAAATATATTTAATGTATATATATACACATATAAAAATATATATAAAATTTTATATAAAATTAAATTAAAAATGTTAAAATATTCAAATATTCAAATAAATTATGATCAATCCATTAAAATGATAGTACATCGGTGGTATTCATAGGGAGTGGCAGGTAGACTAATATTTTCAAGGTATAGAAGTATTCTGGAGGAGTGCCGCACACCAAAATCCCAGCACGAAGACCCAGGCCTCAAATCATAGCATTCATTACAAAGATGATTATAGATAATTATACAAAACAAAATCATAAAAAATATTTTATAAAATATACATAATATATATATTAATAGAGGGGGGGGGAGGGGGGAGGAGGAGGGAGGAAAGAAGGGGGGGGAAGGGAAAAGGGAAAAGGAAGAGGGGAGAAAAAAGAAGAAAAAAGAAGAAGGAAAATGGGGGGGGGGGCAGGGGAAGGGGAAGAAGGAGAAGGAGAAGGAGAAATGTTAATAAATTAATTTTGTTGATGCTGGGGGAAAAAAGGCAGAAAGTGCACACAGAACCATAACAAAGGAAAAAGAAAAAATGGAAGAGTGGGGAAGAGAGGGGGAAAGGGGGAAGAGTTAATTGAGAGAAAAGGTTTGGGCAATTTGTAATGAAAAAGTGTTAGTGATTAATGATTAACACTTTTTCATTAACAAATTGCCCAAACCTTTTCTCTCAATTAACTCTTCCCCCTTTCCCCCACTCTTCCATTTTTTCCTTTTCCTTTGTTATGGTTCTGTGTGCACTTTCTTCCTTTTTTCCCCCAGCATCAACAAAATTCATTTATTAACATTTCTCCTTCTCCTTCTTCCCCTTCCCCCGCCCAGCCCCCCCCCCCCATTTTCCTTCTTCTTTTTTCTCTCCTTTTCCCTTTTCCCTTTCCCTCCCCCCCCCCTTCTTTCCTCCCTCCTCCTCCCCCCCCTCCCCCCTTCCCCCCCTCTATTAATATATATATTATGTATATTTTATAAAATATTTTTTATGATTTTGTTTTGTATAATTATCTATAATCATCTTTGTAATGAATGCTATGATTTGAGGCCTGGGTCTTCGTGCTGGGATTTTGGTGTGCGGCACTCCTCCAGAATACTTCTATACCTTGAAAATATTAGTCTACCTGCCACTCCCTATGAATACCACCGATGTACTATCATTTTAATGGATTGATCATAATTTATTTGAATATTTGAATATTTTAACATTTTTAATTTAATTTTATATAAAATTTTATATATATTTTTATATGTGTATATATATACATTAAATATATTTTTATACAGTAATATATGTGTATAGGTCTCTGGATCAGAGGTTAAGATTCTGATTCTGATTTATACATTTTAATTTGTGCAATGTCCTTTCTCTGGTTCAGTGCCAACGAGCCGTCTATCTTGTCGTTTCTCACGCCACTCCTTGCTATGATGTTGTGCTATTGCAGCCTGGATCAGTGGTTGACCAACCTATGATCCTGGTAATATCAGGAGTGATGGGTGTGAGCGTTGACAGGATTTGAATTAAAATCCCCTCCCTTGTCCTGCTTGACAAAAGGTGGATTAGCCACTAGGGCAAGACGCTGGACCCATTATTCTGTAGCTGGTCCCTCTAGTCCGGCCTATATGGCTACTGCAATAAACAGGATATAAATCTCGATATTGTTGTCAGACTGACAAGCATCAGCCTAGACAAAATTATATCTGTCTGTTTATGTGTATGTTCTTGGCACTTCAACAAAATGGCGACCGTGGACCAATGGCTGAACATGTGTACTAGTATGCACTATATAGGTTAAAAACACTCCGGAATGACCCTGGCAAAATGGCGCCAGTTTGTTTACAAAATAGGACCACAACAAAATGGCGGACGTATGTCCGCTGGATGTCCAATTAGCAGACTATATATCGTCAGCAGCCCTTCACTCTAGCATCCCCTGATGAAGTCATGTGACACGTGACGATACGCGTAGGGATTGGAGGTTCGCTGACAGACCAGGACCCGAGCAGGTAGACGAGCGAGGCGCTCGTAGGATACCCTGCAGTCGTCTTTTAAAATTTATGTGAGTGTTATACTTTATTGTTTATTTCTAATAAAACCTTTTGGTACGGACTATGCTATGTTTGCTATATCTTTCATTACATTGAATACGATGTCCACCTGAGACACCACTGCACTGGGATCCACACAAAGCCACAGACAATTAGAGGGACGACGAGTTCAGCACTCGTGGAGATGCTCCCATATTTCTTATCTGTGAAGTGAGTACCTTTCTGGCGTGTGTGTGTATCTCTGGACACTGGTGGTACTATACTATGACCCAACTTCTTTGATTTTATACATGATATTTGGGAGGATTGCAGCAACAGGAAGGAGACTGGCATCATCCAAGCTACTGTCCACCTGTTCTGAATAACCCTGTGACCTGGTTGTGCTAAGCTTAATTAGCAACAAGGTAAGCTGCTTACAGGCACAGAGGTGGAGCACTGAAGAGGAATCAAGTTTTAAGCACTGAACCAATGTGTGTTTTATTTTTCCACTTTTAATTTTGGTGATGGGAATCACTTCTGATATACTTTTGGATTGCACGGTCTAATTGGATTTACTTGGACCCTTCAACTATATATATATATATTTTTTATAAGTGTATTTATATATTATTACACTTTTTTGGATTAAGCACGATTGGACAATTTGGATACGGTTACACGATCACGTTGATTCACATGATTGTATTTGAGTTTAATTAAGTTATCTACTTTTTCATATAAGGTCACAATATTATTTAGGTTTAGTGTGTTATCAGTCACACTGTTCCCAGTTTTCTCACTTTCTCTTTGTTTAAACACAGCGCTTACACCATCACTGTTTTATATACAACCTAAATACACTACTCGGTGCAAAGGGCTTGTAATGACTCCTGAAAGTTACAGAAGCTCCTGTCAACCATCCTGGACCAGTTTTGTTTTTTTGTGCCAAAAAAACACATAAAATTGACAAAATAGAGACAAATAGAGATTGATACACCTACAGAAAGTAAAAAGAACACAAATACAAAACATAAATACAATCATAAATTAAATACGAAAAACTACATAGTTACATAGTTACATAGTAGGTGAGGTTGAAAAAAGACACACGTCCATCGAGTCCAACCTACGTGTGTGATTATATGTCAGTATTACAACTGCCCTACTAAACGAAAGCTTTGTTGTCTTTTTTTGTTTAGAAGAGGACAGATTTAAAAGAATAATATTACTATTAATATTAAGACTTGCATGTGTGGTGGACACTAGATTAACCGCTTCAGCCCCGGAAGATTTGGCTGCTCAATGACCGTGCCATTTTTTTGCAATACGGCACTGCGTCGATTTAACTGACAATTGCGCGATCGTGCGACATTGAATAAAAACAAAACTGACGTCCTTTTTTTCCCACAAATAGAGCTTTCTTTTGGTGGTATTTGATAACCTCTGCGGTTTTTATTTTTTGTGCTATAAACAAAAGAAGAGCGACAATTTAGAAAATAACACACTAGCTTTTACTTTTTGCTATAGTAAATATCCCAATTTAAAAAAAAAAAAAAAATAAATTCCTCAGTTTAGGCCGATATGTATTCTTCTACATATGTATTGTAAAAAAAATCCCAATAAGCGTATATTGATTGGTTTGCGCAAAAGTTATAGCGTCTACAAACTATGGGAAAGATTTATGGCATTTATATGGCGTTTTTTTTTTTTTTTTTACTAGTAATGGTGGTGATCTGCAATTTTTTTGTGGTATTGCGGCGGACAGATCGGACACTTTTGACACATTTTTGGGACCATTGACATTTACAGAGCGATCAGTGCTATAAATATGCACTGATTACTATGTAAATGTCACTGGCAGGGAAGGGGTTAACACTAGGTGGCGATCAAGGGGTTAACTGTGTTTCCTAGTGTGTGTTCTAACTGTGGAGGGTGATGGGACTAACTAGGAGAGATGACAATTCGTGGTTTCTACTTTGAGGAAACACACGCTGTCATCTCTTCTCAGACAGCATGGGGATTTGTGTGTTTACACACACAAACCCCTGCGCTGCCGCGCTTGCACAAGATCGCGCGTGTCCGGCGGTAATCACGCGTGTGTCCGGCGGCAATCACGCGCATCGGGTTCCCCACTGTGCAGCGGGCACGCGAGCCTCCGGCGGCGCTCGCACACCCTCTGGTGGCTCTCCTGGGCGAAGCCGTATATGTACAGGATTTCGCCCAGGAGAGCCATTTTGCCGCAGTATATCTGCGTGAGGCGGTCAGGAACCGGTTAAGATTATTCTTGCCTACTTATAGCTTGGAGGAGGAGAGCGGATGGTGACATACAGCGCACACAGAGGAAACAACATATTGAGGCCTGCCATTTTCTTGTCCTGTGCCTGTTGTAGACGGGTATTAGTCGTGTGGTGGTCACGTCCTCCATGTTCCCCTCCTAGTTGGGCGCCAAGCAAAGGTCACATGAGAGGCCTACCCTACCCTACCTACCTCAGGGTGGGTTCTTCTGAGCTATGCTAGGGTCACTGCCTCACACATGGGGTGCCTTTACCTGAACAACTAACTGAACTCTAATAAACTCTCTCGATGTATTGTATTGTGTATTGTGACCCATGGTTTGTTTAGTGTGCCGCTCAGGCTCGATCACTATGGGGAGTAGTGTGGGTGATGTTGCAACCACTGCAGGAGTGCCAGCAAGGGATAGAGCTCGTCCCAGCTCCTGTAGTCACAGGAAGGAAGAGAGGAAAGATCCCTGGTGCCGCACATCCACGGAGTCCACGGAGTCCTATGGTGGTATGAGAGAGACAACCTCAGCCACGCGCCCAATGCCCAATGCGCTTCCCAATTATTTACAATACATTATAGAGAATCCACTTAGGTGTATGACACATATTTTCTGGTTTTGTTGTAAAACAGATCTGCGAGTTCTCCAGAGGATATCTTACCACTCGAGTCTCCTAGCAATATGAAAAGCCAGAATATGATTCAACTTGGCAGTAAATAAAAAAATATATATATATATATATATATATATATATATAATTGTATGTTGTATTGGGAAGTTTATACTAATTTTTTCCCCCCAATGAGTTGGCCAGTCCAAACAGTATTTTAGGGCATGGCAGGCCACTTTTATTTAACAGAACAGAAAGTTCACATAACATCAATTGCCCACAGAAGGATTCTTTCACATCAACATGAACAGACAACTAAAAATGCCAAGCCACCTGGCTCCCTTGTTAGCAGCACCGCTGCTCTTTTTACCAGTCCCTCTGACTGTGTTGTCCCAGCTGTTCACTTGGCTCTTAGCCTCTAGTTGCAGAGCCCTGCTGCACAGCCCACTCCTGGCCTCTGGATAGGGGTTCTCCTAACACCCCGATAGGAGCCCACCTGACTCCTGAAACAAGACCTCCTGTCTCCTGGCTGGGGCTCCTCGGACCCCTGGGTAAGACCTTCTGTCTCCAGACTCCTGGCTGGGGCTCCTCTGACCCCTGGGTAAGACCTTCTGTCTCCAGACTCTTGGCTGGGGCTACCTCTGTCCCCTAGGTGAGACCTGCTGTCTCCAGACTTCTAGCTGGGGCTGCTCCAGGGGCGTACCTAGAGCATTTGGCACCTGGAGCGGATCCTTAATCTGGCACCCCCTCCCCACCTTAAAATGTAAAAACACCCCACTGTGCCCCCTGCATACCTCTGTATCCTTCAATATCTCTGTCATTACTGTGTACCCCCTCTCCACAACTGCATCTCTGGACCCCTTTACATTACACAGCACCCTGCACCTCTGGACCCATTTACATTACACAGCACCCTGCACCCCTGGACCCCTTTACATTACACAGCACCCTGTACCTCTGGACCCCTTTACATTACACAGCACCCTGCACCTCTGGACCCCTTTACATTACACAGCACCCTGCACTTCAGAACCCCTTTACATTACACAGCCCTTGTACCTCTGGACCCCTTTACATTACACAGTACGCTGCACCTCTGGACCCCTTTACAATACACAGCCCTTGTACCTCATGACCCCTTTACATTACACCGCACCTCTGGACCCCTTTACATTAACCCAGCACCCTGCACCTCTGAACCCCTTTACATTACACAGCACTTGTACCTCTGGACCCCTTTACATTACACAGAACCCTGCACCTCTGAACCCCTTTACATTACACAGCACCCTGCACCCCTTTACATTACACAGCACCCTGCACCTCTGGACGTCTGTATGTTACACAGACACCCCCCTAACAGTTCTGGACCCCCTACATGTTACACAGACCCCCCTACAGTGCAGACCCCCTCCCTACAGTACAGACCCTCCCCTACAGTACACCCCCCCCTACAGTAAAGACCCCCCTTACAGTACAGACCCCCCTGACAATACAGACCCACCCCCTAACAATACAGACCCCCCTACCAATACAGACCCACCCCTACCAATACAGACCCCCCTACCAATACAGATCTCCCTAACAATACAGACCCACCCCCTAACAATACAGACCCACCCCCTAACAATACAGACCCCCCTAACAATACAGACCCACCCCCTAACAGTACAGACCCCCCTACCAATACAGACCCACCCCCTACAGTGCAGACCCCCCCACAGTCCCATAATGTACGTCAGACGATCGGGACATGCACAGCACTAGTGGACTGGTCGGGTCCCCTCCACCTGTGTCGACATAGAGGGGAGGCGGCTTCACTCCGCTCAGCTGTGCCGAGACTGATCAGAGCCGCGACCACAGAGAGAAGGGGATCCGATGGGTGTCACACTCCGGTGCGGCCCGCGCCCCCCCCCCCCTCCCATCCCGCAAAGCCACTATCTCAGGCTCTCTCCACGACGTGTGTTCTGTCATCGCGCGCCGCTGCCTAAACCCGATCACTGCCTAAACCCGCCCGCTGTCTCTCAACCTGCCCGCTCAGCCCTGCTGTCTCCGCTTCAGTCGTGGAGGGGAGGGGGGGTGCCTGCCGCTGCCTAAACCCGCCTGCTGTCTCCGCTTCAGTCGCGGAGGGGGCGCCTGCCGCTGCCTAAACCCACCCGCTGTCTCCGTTTCAGTCGGGGGGCGCTGGCCTAACACCCCCCCAGTGTGTGGCACCCCCCTCCCCCCACTTAGTATGCCACTGGGCTGCTCTGACACCTAGGTGAGACCTTCTGTCTCTTGACTCCTGGCTGAGGCTCATCTGACCCCTGGGTGAGACCTTCTGTCTCTTGATTCCTGGCTGGGGGCTCCTCTGACCCCTAGGTGTGACCTCCTGTCCCCAAACTCCTGGCCGGGGCTCCTCTGACCCCTGGGTGTGACCTCCTGTCCCCAAACTCCTGGCCGGGGCTCCTCTGACCCCTGGGTGAGACCTTCTGTCTCCAATTTTGGAGCTGTCTCAAAACTGGGGGCTCTGAGCTATCCTCAGGCTTGAGTATATAACGACCCCGCACACCTGTGTACTCAGACAGGCTTTAGGCACCTGGTAAAACATTTTGGAACCTTTAAGCTGCAGGCCTGTTTTGTTGTAAAACAGATCTGCGAGTTCTAATGAGGATATCTTACCACTCGAGTCTCCTAGCAATATAAAAAGCCAGAATATGATTCAACTTGGCAGTTAAAAAAAAAAGATATATAATTGTATGTGGTATAGGTGAGATTATACAATTTCTTTTCCCCCAATGAGTTGGCCAGTTCAAACTGTGTTTTAGGGCATGGCAGGCCACTTTTATTTAACAGAACAGAAAGTTCACACAACGTCAATTGCCCACAGAGGGATTCTTTCACATCAACATGAACAGACAATTAAAAATGCCAAGCCACCTGGCTCCCTTGTTAGCAGCACCGCTGCTCTTTTTACCAGTCCCTCTGACTGTGTTGTCCCAGCTGTTCACTTGGCTCTTAGCCTCTCATTGCAGAGCCCTGCTGCACAGCCCACTCCTGGCCTCTGGATAGGGGTTCTCCTAACACCCCGATAGGAGCCCACCTGACTCCTGAAACAAGACCTCCTGTCTCCTGGCTGGGGCTCCTCGGACCCCTGGGTAAGACCTTCTGTCTCCAGACTCCTGGCTGGGGCTCCTCTGACCCCTGGATAAGACCTTCTGTCTCCAGACTCCTGGCTGGGGCTACCTCTGTCCCCTAGGTGAGACCTGCTGTCTCCAGACTTCTAGCTGGGGCTGCTCCAGGGGCGTACCTAGAGCATTTGGCACCTGGAGCGGATCCTTAATCTGGCACCCCCTCCCCACCTTAAAATGTAAAAACACCCCACTGTGCCCCCTGCATACCTCTGTATCCTTCAATATCTCTGTCACTACTGTGTACCCCCTCTCCACAACTGCACCTCTGGACCCCTTTACATTACACAGCACCCTGCACCTCTGGACCCATTTACATTACACAGCACCCTGCACCCCTGGACCCCTTTACATTACACAGCACCCTGTACCTCTGGACCCCTTTACATTACACAGCACCCTGCACCTCTGGACCCCTTTACATTACACAGCACCCTGCACTTCAGAACCCCTTTACATTACACAGCACCCTGCACCTCTGGACCCCTTTACATTGCACAGCACCCTGCACTTCAGAACCCCTTTACATTACACAGCCCTTGTACCTCTGGACCCCTTTACATTACACAGTACGCTGCACCTCTGGACCCCTTTACAATACACAGCCCTTGTACCTCATGACCCCTTTACATTACACAGCACCCTGCACCTCTGAACCCCTTTACATTACACAGCGCTTGTACCTCTGGACCCCTTTACATTACACAGAACCCTGCACCTCTGAACCCCTTTACATTACACAGCACCCTGCACCCCTTTACATTACACAGCACCCTGCACCTCTGGATGTCTGTATGTTACACAGACACCCCCCTAACAGTTCTGGACCCCCTACATGTTACACAGACCCCCCTACAGTGCAGACCCCCTCCCTACAGTACAGACCCTCCCCTACAGTACACCCCCCTACAGTAAAGACCCCCTTACAGTACAGACCCCCCTGACAATACAGACCCACCCCCTAACAATACAGACCCCCCTACCAATACAGACCCACCCCTACCAATACAGACCCCCCTACCAATACAGACCTCCCTAACAATACAGACCCACCCCCTAACAATACAGACCCACCCCCTAACAATACAGACCCCCCTAACAATACCGACCCACCCCCTAACAATACAGACCCACCCCCTAACAGTACAGACCCCCCTACCCATACAGACCCACCCCCTACAGTGCAGACCCCCCCACAGTCCCATAATGTACGTCAGACGATCGGGACATGCACAGCACTAGTGGACTGGTCGGGTCCCCTCCACCTGTGTCGACATAGAGGGGATGCGGCTTCACTCCGCTCGGCTGTGCCGAGACTGATCAGAGCCGCGACCACAGAGAGAAGGGGATCCGATGGGTGTCACACTCCGGTGCGGCCCGCGCCCCCCCCCCCATCCCGCAAAGCCACTATCTCAGGCTCTCTCCACAATGTGTGTTCTGTCATCGCGCGCCGCTGCCTAAACCCAATCACTGCCTAAACCCGCCCGCTGTCTCTCAACCTGCCCGCTCAGCCCTGCTGTCTCCGCTTCAGTCGTGGAGGGGAGGGGGGGTGCCTGCCGCTGCCTAAACCCGCCTGCTGTCTCCGCTTCAGTCGCGGAGGGGGCGCCTGCCGCTGCCTAAACCCACCCGCTGTCTCCGTTTCAGTCGGGGGCGCTGGCCTAACACCCCCCCAGTGTGTGGCACCCCCCCTCCCCCCACTTAGTATGCCACTGGGCTGCTCTGACACCTAGGTGAGACCTTCTGTCTCTTGACTCCTGGCTGAGGCTCATCTGACCCCTGGGTGAGACCTTCTGTCTCTTGATTCCTGGCTGGGGGCTCCTCTGACCCCTAGATGTGACCTCCTGTCCCCAAACTCCTGGCCGGGGCTCCTCTGACCCCTGGGTGTGACCTCCTGTCCCCAAACTCCTGGCCGGGGCTCCTCTGACCCCTGGGTGAGACCTTCTGTCTCCAATTTTGGAGCTGTCTCAAAACTGGGGGCTCTGAGCTATCCTCAGGCTTGAGTATATAACGACCCCGCACACCTGTGTACTCAGACAGGCTTTAGGCACCTGGTAAAACATTTTGGAACCTTTAAGCTGCAGGCCTGTTTTGTTGTAAAACAGATCTGCGAGTTCTCATGAGGATATCTTACCACTCGAGTCTCCTAGCAATATAAAAAGCCAGAATATGATTCAACTTGGCAGTTAAAAAAAAAAGATATATAATTGTATGTGGTATAGGTGAGATTATACAATTTCTTTTCCCCCAATGAGTTGGCCAGTTCAAACTGTGTTTTAGGGCATGGCAGGCCACTTTTATTTAACAGAACAGAAAGTTCACACAACGTCAATTGCCCACAGAGGGATTCTTTCACATCAACATGAACAGACAATTAAAAATGCCAAGCCACCTGGCTCCCTTGTTAGCAGCACCGCTGCTCTTTTTACCAGTCCCTCGGACTGTGTTGTCCCAGCTGTTCACTTGGCTCTTAGCCTCTCATTGCAGAGCCCTGCTGCACAGCCCACTCCTGGCCTCTGGATAGGGGTTCTCCTAACACCCCGATAGGAGCCCACCTGACTCCTGAAACAAGGCCTCCTGTCTCCTGGCTGGGGCTCCTCTGACCCCTGGGTAAGACCTTCTGTCTCCAGACTCCTGGCTGGGGCTCCTCTGACCCCTGGGTAAGACCTTCTGTCTCTTGACTGTAGGCACCTAGTAAAACATTTTGGAACCTTTAGGCCTCTTTCAGACGGGGCGGATCCGTGAAGATCCGCCCCGTGAAGCTCCGCTTGCTCAGCGGGGATCGATCCGTTGATCCCCGCTGAGCCGGCGGATGACTGGGCGGTCCCCGCACACTGTGCAGGGACCGCCCTGTCAGAGCGCCGCTCTCCCCTATGGGGAATCGGATGACGACGGACCGTAGAGTCCGTTGTCATCCGATCCGCTCCGCAGACGGAAGGAAAAATAGGATTTTCCTCTGTCACACTTTTTCGGAGCGGAGCGGAGCAGATGTCAGCGGACATGTCACCGCTGACATCCGTGCTTCCATAGGGGTGCATGGAGGATCCGTTTCAGGTCCGCCTAAAAAACTGACAAGCGGACCTGAACGGACCTCCGTGTGAAAGAGCCCTTAAGCTGCAGGCCTGTTTTGTTGTAAAACAGATCTGCGAGTTCTCATGACGATATCTTACCACTCGAGTCATCTAGCAATATAAAAATCCAGAATAAGATTCAACTTGGCAGTAAAAAAATAAAATAAAAAATAGATATATAATTGTATGTGGTATTGGGGCAATTATACTCATTTTTTTTCCCCAATGAGTTGGCCAGTCCAAACTGTATTTTAGGGCATGGCAGGCCACGTTTATTTAACATGACAGAAAGTTCACACAACATCAATTGCCCACAGAGGGATTCTTTCACATCAGCATGAACAGACAACTAAAAATGCCAAGCCACCTGGCTCCCTTGTTAGCAGCACCGCTGCTCTTTTTACCAGTCCCTCTGACTGTGTTGTCCCAGCTGTTCACTTGGCTCTTAGCTTCTCATTGCAGAGCCCTGCTGCACAGCCCACTCCTGGCCTCTGGATAGGGGTTCTCCTAACACCCCGATAGGAGCCCACCTGACTCCTGAAACAAGGCCTCCTGTCTCCTGGCTGGGGCTCCTCTGACCCCTGGGTAAGACCTTCTGTCTCCAGACTCCTGGCTGGGGCTCCTCTGACCCCTGGGTAAGACCTTCTGTCTCTTGACTGTAGGCACCTAGTAAAACATTTTGGAACCTTTAGGCCTCTTTCAGACGGGGCGGATCCGTGAAGATCTGCCCCGTGAAGTTCCGCTTGCTCAGCGGGGATCGCTCCGTTGATCCCCGCTGAGCCGGCGGATGACTGGGCGGTCCCCGCACACTGTGCAGGGACCGCCCTGTCAGAGCGTCGCTCTCCCCTATGGGGAATCGGATGACGACGGACCGTAGAGTCCGTTGTCATCCGATCCGCTCCGCAGACGGAAGGAAAAATAGGATTTTCCTCCGTCACACTTTTTCGGAGCGGAGCGGAGCGGATGTCAGCGGACATGTCACCTGACTGTGTTGCCCAGCTGTCCTGGTTCACTTGGCTCTTAGCCTCTAGTAGCAGAGCCCTGCTGTACAGCCCACTCCTGGCCTCTGGATAGGGGTTCTCCTGACACCCCGATAGGAGCCCACCTGACTCCTAAAACAAGACCTCCTGTCTTCTGGGTGGGGCTCCTCTTACCCCTGGGTAAGACCTTCTCTTGACTCCTGGCTGGGGTTCCTCTGACCCCAGTCTCTAAAGTCTTCTGGATGGGGCTTCCTCTGACCCCAGTCTTCTGTCTCTAAACTCCTGGATGGGGCTCCTCTGACCCCTGGGTGAGATCTTCTGTCTCCAATATGGGAGCTGTCTCCAAACTGGGAGCTCTGAGCTATCCTCAGGCTTGAGTATATAATCACCCTGCACACCTGTGTACTCAGGCTGTAGGCACCTGGTAAAACATTTGGAACCTCTAAGCTGCAGGTTTATGGAATGCAGGAAAAGCCAAAAACACAGCTTTTCTGTGCTAAGAATTGATAATCTAAAACCTTGGATTAAGCCTTAATGCAAATCCTGTGTCATTTTATCCTACATTTTCACAGTAGCAGGGCATCGCACTGTCGCATTCAATAAACTGTCATTCCTCCCTGTCATGTGCTGAATACCTTAACCCTTGGCCTAGGTATTCAACTATACTTATAAAAATGGATTTGTGATATGCAATTAGATAAAGTACACATAATCATTAAAAGCCCCCCTGGCTCTCTGGCTTTTATATTTAAAGTGAACCTGTCAGTAAGAAAAAAATTCCCAACAGGTATACCTGCAAAAGAAAAGGGTGAATATATTTTTTCGCTGCCTGCACCACCAATACGCTGCTCTGTTCAAGGGAAATTCTCAGTAAAGGTCTGCTGGGAGGCCAACAATTCAGGGAGTGTAGATCTAGTTTGTCCACTGGAGCGGGCGGCCCTATGGTCAGTGGGGCAAACCCCCTAAAAAAATGTCCACACCACAAAAATTATACAATGAAATAAGCTTTATTTCAAATGCCAAACATTGTACAGATACCATAATGTCCCTCAAATGAAACACAATTAAAAACAACCATCTCTCGGGTTTACAGAGAATGGTCCAAAAAAGAGAAAATATCCAGTGAGCGGCAGTTGTGTGGAGGAAAATGTCTTGTTGATGTCAGAGGAGAATGGGCAGACTGGTTGGAGATGATAGAAAGGCAACAGTAACTCGAACACTCGTTACATCCAAGGTATGCAAAATACCATCTCTGAATGCACAACACATCGAACCTTGAGGCAGATGGGCTACAGCAGAAGAAGACCACACCGGGTGCCACTCCTGTCAGCTAAGAACAGGAAATTGAGGCTACAATTCGCACAGGATCACCAAAATTGGACAACAGCAGATTGGAAAAACGTTGCCTGGTCTGATGAGTCTCGATTTTAGCTGCGACATTCAGATGGTCGGGTCAGAATTTGGCATAAACAACATGAAAGCATGGATCCATCCTGCCTTGTATCACTGGTTCAGGCTGGTGGTGGTGTAATGGTGTGGGGGATATTTTCTTGGCACACTTTGGGCCCCTTAGTACCAATTGAGCATGGTTTAAATGCCACGGCCTACCTGAGTATTGTTGCCGACCATGTCCATCCCTTTATGACTACAATGTCCCCATCTTCTGATGGCTCCTTCCAGCAGGATAATGCACCATGTCACAAAGCTCCAATCATCTCACTACTGGAAGAGTCCACAAAGTCGCAGCAATGCGTACGAACCGAACCCACTCCAATAGGTCACGAAGGGATTGATAGGGGTCACTGCCGGCTTAGGCGTTTCGAATACAAGTCTTCTTCCTCAGAGCTCAGCCTGGCTGAGCTCTGAAGAAGAAGACTTGTCTTCGAAATGCGTAAGTCGGCAGTGACCCCTATCAATCCCTCCGTGACCTATTGGAGTGGGTTCGGTTCAGACGCATTGCTGCGACTTTGTGGACTCTTTCAACGCATGTTTTTACGTATGTTTGTAAGTAGGATTCTTTTATCTCTTTTAAATAAATTCACCCAAGGATAATGCACGAGGCTGGTGCCCTTTCTTTTTTCTTCTTGTCATTTACCGCTAGCATACCCCTATCCGTGAGGGCAGCAAGGCCAAAGTGACATTTATCATTCCACTTACAGACTGTCTGGTATTCCACTTGTGCGCAGGAGTTTTTTCGTTTTCTGTTATTCATCTCACTACTGGACAATGAGGTCACTGGACTCCAATGGCCTCCACACTCACCACATCTCATCCAATAGAGCACCTTTGGAATGTGGTGGAATGGAGATTCGCATCATGGATGTGCAGCCGACAAATCTGCAGCAACTATGTGATGCTATAATGTCAATATGGACCAAAATCTCTGAGGAATGTTTCCAACACCTTGGTGAATCTATGCCACAAAGAATTAAGGCAGTTCTGAAGGCAAAAGGGGTTTCAACACGGTACTAGCATGGTGTACCTAATAAAGTGACCAGTGAGTGAATATCTGCAATATACCCTGTATGTAAATTAAAAAAAACATTTATTATATATATATATATATATATATTTACAGCAGATACACATGAGCCAGAACACAAAAGGGAGAATGATTGTGAATACAAGTACTGAACCCAAAAGTATAAAATAAGAGCTATAAATTAAAGTAAAATACAAAATAGGGAAAAAAAATTGCGCTACTAAATGAAACAAGTAAATTTATATATATATATATATATATATATATGTATACATACATATACATACACATATATATATAAGGCTGCCAGCATCAGCAATCAGACACAATGCAAAGGAAAATATATAGGGTACATGAACCTGCTTTCTAGCTTCGCCATTTTTTTGTATTTATTCGCGATCACTATTATGCAAGCCTCTGCATTGATGCCTGTATTGAACAACAATTTTTTATTTTTATTTTAAAACCTTGTGTGGTTTGTTCTGGATGTTTTTTATGAATAAATAGGAGTTTTAATTTTTACCATCTGATCCTGCACTATGTGGAGCCTCCTTTTTTTCACTTTTTCATATGATTGATATCATTACTTTGGATGTGCTGACGGTCTGGAATTCTGTGTCACTGCCTTGGAGAGAGCTGATCCCGGGAGTCCATCCCTTTTATGGCTAGTCTGTGAGGAGATACCCAGATGAATCTACAACTACACCTGTCGCCTGTTTGACCCACCACCGCTGGTGTGTGAGTCCACGTTTAGGGGTAAGAGTATTCATTTCTTCTCCCCCTTCCTGGTGTTGGAGTCACATCCCTGGGTGCCACAACGGTCTGAAGTAATGCTATGTATGAATCATAAGCCAGCTTGATTCTATATGTGGAGACCACGCTCTGATGTTCACCTACTCTTTTGATTCTAGTTTTTAAACTGGACATTTTCACTGAACTTTTTCTGTTATATGGTCATATTACATTGTGACATATAGATTTTGGTGTGAATTTATGACTTGTGTATTTGCACCTGGTTATCAGTTCACTAGATCACTCTAAGTCACTTATTTCTTCACCTACTACATACCTAGATTCACACGTGTCTCTGGGCTTTTGTCACTATTTTAGGCGCCACATTTATTATCTATATATAAATTAAAGTACACATACAAATATAAAAGTGCACCAAGGGTAACAAATTATGTCACAATACAATCATGTTGAGAAGGAAGAGATCATCTGTAGTATAAGAAAAATCCGCCCAGGGAATAGAGTAAGATTAGCTCTACGTGTTTCATGGCACGTGCAGCTTCATCAGTGACCGGTTCCCTTTAAAAGCATTCCTGTTGCTAAGAATGGTGATATTCTAACCAATAACTATCCCAATATGCCAATTCCTTCCATACGGATCGGGTAAGGGTGTCAGAGCTACAACCCCAATTCCAAAAAAAGTTGGAATGCTGTGTAAAATCTACTTAAAAACAGAATGCAAATTTTGCAAATCTCATAAATCCATAATTTATTCACAATAGAAAATAGAAAACATATCGTATGTTCAACCACTTGCCGACCGGCTCACGCCGATATACGTCGGCAGAATGGCACGTACAGGCATATCAACGTACCTGTACGTCGCCTTTAAGAGCTCCGTGAGTGTGATTGCAGATACCTGCGATCGTCTCACGGAGAGGAATAACGGGGAAATGCTGATGTAACCAAGCATTTCCCCATTCTTCCTAGTGACTGGACACTGATCACAGCTCCCTGTAATCGGGAGCGGTGATCAGTGTCGTGACACACGTAGCCCATCCCCCCTACAATTAGAACACATCCCTAGGACACACTTTTCCCCTTCAGTGCCCACTCCTGGTTAACCCATTCACTGCCAGTCACATTTACACAATAATCAATGCATTTTTATAGCACTGATCGCTGTATAAATGTGAATGGTCCCAAAATAGCGCCAAAAGTGTCTGATGTGTTCGCCATAATGACGCAGTCACTATAAAAATCGCTGATCGCCGCCATTACTAGTAATAAAAAAAATATTAATAAAAATGCCATAAAACTATCCCCTATTTTGTAGACGCTATAACTTTTGCGCAAACCAATCAATAAACGCTTATTGCGATTTTGTTTACCAAAAATATGTAGAAGAATACGTATAGGCCTAAACTGAGGAAAAAAAATGTGTTTTTTATATATTTTTTGGGGATATTTATTATAGCAAAAAGTAAAAAATATTGCTTTTTTTTCAAAATCGTCGCTCTGTTTTTGTTTATAGCGCAAAAAAATAAAAACCGCAGAGATTATCAATTACCACCAAAAGAAAGATCTATTTGTGGGAAAAAAATGACGTAAATTTTTGTTTGGGAGCCACGTCGCAAGACCGCGCAATTGTCAGTTAAAGCGACGCAGTGCCGAATCGCAAAAAAGTGATCTGCTCTTTGGCCAGCCAAATGGTCCGGGGCTGAAGTGGTTAAACTGAGAAAATTGACAATTTTAGGGTTAAAAAATAAGGTAATTTAGAAATTGATGGCAGCAATAAATCTCAAAAAAGTTGGGACAGGACAACAAAATGACGGATTTTTGGGGGAAATGGGGTTGTATATAATACATTCCTTTTATCATCTAATATTTTTGCTGAACGCAGTCATGAGATTCCTGTTTGCTTTAGTTATTTCTCAGGCCTCCCCCATGGACGTTACTAGTTCATGAATTTTGTCATTTCTATTTTAGAACATATTTGGCTTTACTGGTATATTTATCAGAAGGGTCTAGCTATGAAAGCCAGAGGCGTTGCTAGGGGGGTGCGGGGGGTGCGGTCCGCCCCCGGGTGACACCCGCTAGAGGGGTGACACCCTCCCTTTTTTTTTTTTTTTTTTTTTTTTTTAATTTTTTTTTTTTTTTTTTTTAATTTTTTTTTTTTTTTTACAGCTGACCCATTCATTGATTAATTTCACCCCGCTGGGCTGGAAGCCTGGAACAACACCTCCAGCGCCGCGGCCGCGCCTGGTGTGTGTCCTCCGGCTCCTTATTCTTCCTATTCCTAAATTCCAATCCTCCTCCCTACCCTACAGAGCCAGCGAGCGACTCAGCCTGTCACATCATCACACTGCACTGTGATGATGTGACGACACGCACTAGCATTGCTAGCCAGGTGCGGGGGGGGGCGGGCCGCACCCGGGTGACACCCACCAGAGGGGTGACACCCGTGGGTAGCGCAGCGGCACCACACTGACATTGCCCGCTGCCTGTGCCTTAGGCTCACGCTGCGGCTGTGTCCCTCAGCGGAGCGGAAGGAAGCCGCCGCCCCCTCTGCCTCCTCTATGTTTACATCCACAGAGGAGGAGGAGGAGCCCGCGCTCGAGAGACACACCGCTGTGTGTATCTGCCGCTCTGTTCTGAGGTCTGTAAGGTAAGGGGGGCATCTTTACTGATGGGGGAGGGGGTGTCTGTACTGCTGGGGTCTGCACTAGGGGGAGTTTGCACCAGGGGGGCTGTAACTGAGGGGGTGTCTGTACTGAGGGGGGTCTGGTACCAAGGGGGTGTCTGTACTGAGGGGGGTGTCTGTAACTGAGGGGGTGTCTGTACGAGGGGTGTCTGGTACTGTGGGGGGTGTCTGTAACTGAGCAGGGTGTCTGTAACTGAGGAGGTCTGCACTGAGGTGGGGGTGTCTGTACTGATGGAGCGGTCTGTACTGAGGTGGGGGTGTCTGTACTGAGGGGGTGTCTGTACTGAGGGGGGTGTATGTACTGAGGGGGGTGTATGTACTGAGGGGGGTGTCTGTAACTGAGGGGGGTGTCTGTAACTGAGGAGGGGTCTTTAACTGAGGGGGTGTCTGTAACTGAGGGGGTGTCTGTAACTGAGGGGTGGTCTGTACGAGGGGGAGTCTGTACGAGGGGGTGTCTGTACTGAGGGGGGTGTCTGTACTGAGGGGGGTGTCTGTACGAGGGGTGTCTGTAACTGAGGGGGTGTCTGTAACTGAGGGGTGGTCTGTACGAGGGGGAGTCTGTACGAGGGGGTGTCTGTTACTGAGGGGGGTGTCTGTACTGAGGGGGGTGTCTGTACTGAGGGGGGTGTCTGTACGAGGGGTGTCTGTAACTGAGGGGGGGTGTCTGTAACTGAGGGGGTCTGCACTGAGGTGGGGGTGTCTGTACTGATGGAGCGGTCTGCACTGAGGTGGGGGTTCATACTGAGGGAGGCGGGTCTATATTGATGGCGGAGAGTCTGTACTTAGTGGAGCGGGTTTGTACTGAGGGATGGGATCTATACTGTGGGAGTGGGGTCTGTAGTTAGTGGAGGGGGGTCTGTACTGAGGGGGGACTATAGTTGTTGGGGGGTGACACCATTTTTTTTCGCACCGGGTGACACCAACCCTAGTGACGCCACTGATGAAAGCCTTTACTTTTCTTTACTTTGGCCTCCAGCGCATTTTGCTCTTTTGTTTTCTTCAACACAACCTCACTTCTGGGCTGCTGGAAACTAGAACCTTATAGACCATTTTGGTGTTTAATTGTTAAAAAAGACTGAATAGTTATGTCAGCAAGAGGCTTAAAGAAAGTGATTGGGGTTAGTAAAGCAAGCGTATGAAGTTAGACTCTCACTTTGATAACGGAATTTTATTTTTAGGGGCATCTTACACATTTAAAGTATTTCCAATCCCAAAAACAAAAATGTAATATATTGCAGTTTACCCATCCTTAGATGTGGTGGCTGCAGTAGTGTTTTTTTCCCCCTTTCTGTGCTAGGTTGACAATGCTTAATAGCCCTTCATTAGAACAATAGGAAGAAGATAATAATTTTAGCCAACTGTAAGGGGGCATTCTTCCCACTGAACACCAGTGTAAGGGAGCATTGTTTCCACCGACCACCAATGTATGGAGGATTCTTGCCACCAACCCATAATGTAAGAGGGCATTCTTCCCACTGACCACCAATGGAAGGGGCATTCTTCCCACTGACAACCACTGTAAGGGACATTCTTCCCACTGACCACCAATGGAAGGGGCATTCTTCATACTGACCATCACTGTAAGAGACATTTTCCCACTGACTACCATCCCTGTAAAGGGCATTCTTCCCGACATCCTCCAATGTAAAAAGCACTCTTCTCAATGACCACCACTGCAAGGGGCATTCTTGCCACAGACCACCAATGTAAAGGACATTTTTTTCCACTGACCACCCACTGTAAGGGGCATTCTTCCCACTGATCACCAATGTAAGGGGCATTCTTCCCACTGATCACCAATGTAAGGGGCATTCTTCCCACTGATCACCAATGTAAGGGGCATTCTTCCCACTGATTACCAATGAAAGGGGCATTCTTCCCACTGACCACCAATGTAAGGGGCATTCTTCCCACTGATCACCAATGAAAGGGGCATTCTTCCCACTGACCACCAATGTAAGGGGCATTCTTCCCACTGATCATCAATGTAAGGAGCATTCTCCCCACTGATCACCAATGTAAGGGACATTCTTCCCACTGATCACCAATGTAAGGGGCATTCTTCCCACTGATCACCAATGTAAGGGACATTCTTCTCACTGATCACCAATGTAAGGAACATTCTTCCCACTGATCACCAATGTAAGGGACATTCTTCCCACTGATCACCAATGTAAGGGACATTCTTCCCACTGATCACCAATGTAAGGGGCATTCTTCCCACTGATCACCAATGAAAGGGGCATTCTTCCCACTGACCACCAATGTAAGGGGCATTCTTCCCACTGATCACCAATGAAAGGGGCATTCTTCCCACTGACCACCAATGTAAGGGGCATTCCTCCCACTGATCATCAATGTAAGGAGCATTCTCCCCACTAATCACCAATGTAAGGGGCATTCTTCCCACTGATCACCAATGTAAGGGGCATTCTTCCCACTGATCACCAATGTAAGGGGCATTCTTCCCACTGATCACCAATGTAAGGGGCATTCTTCCCACTGATCACCAATGTAAGGGGCATTCTTCCCACTGATCACCAATGTAAGGGGCATTCTTCCCACTGATCACCAATGTAAGGGACATTCTTCCCACCAACCCCATTGTAAGAGACATTCCTCCCACTGACCACAAGTAAGGGGCACTTTCCCAATAAAATCCAATGGACTAATTTCGTTTTTTTTTTGAGACCTAAAACTTATTTCAACAACTCCTTTGGGGTAAAAAAGTTGAGTAAGTCTGGTCTAGACAAAAATCAAAGAGCCCACAATTTCTGATAAACTGTCCCGTTCCTTCCCATGCTGATACACCTCTGTAATCCCTTCCCATTGTTCAAAAGGGCCGCTACAAGTCTCTAGCAAAAGGTTTAATAAAACGCATGCATTGAAATCAACATTTTACAAATGTTATTCCGTCTGAATTATATCTCCAGTATAAAATAGATTATTAATTAAATACGAATGCACTTGGTCCTCTTTTAAAATGTCATCAATTCTCTACCTGCCCTGGGAGAGGTTCATACTTCTCGTTGGCCGTCCTCACTTCAGGTTTGTGTGCAGAAAGGCTGCTATTGATTTATTTTTTGAGCATTTGATCATCAGAGCTGCAGCGTTGGCAAATGACATTTCATAAATATAGAGGAAGGAGCATGGTGTCTGCTGGGAGTGCCATTAACAATTCAATGGCCCTAGGATAACCTCCTTCCTCGTTCTCATCTGTTATGTGGTAAGTAGATCCACCATGATAGAGAGACAAATAAAGCAAAAGGGAAACCATTTATCCAAAGGAGACATCCAGCGGAGGCTTTCTAATTTAACTATGGATGCCGTTGGAATACAGAACAGCGTGGGGGCCTGGAACCAAACTTGTGTCAATGTGAAACTCTATACCGTTCTCAATACTCAAACAACTTTCATCTTTTAAAGTGGCTCTCTAGTCATTATTCTCAAGTGTTGAATAGTGGTAGTGGGTTTCTCAACATACTTAGCAATGGGCAAATTGACAGTCTCTTTAACCATTTCACCGTCTCTTCATTCCCCAAAACATTGAGGCAAAAAAATTGGAATCACATTGTCATGTCTACTTTTAAAAAAAAGGCTAATTTTGGGGGTGTTTTACTGTCCTGACATTTTTACATACATTTTTGATACATTTTATAACTGATAATTGAAACTGTTTTTTTTTTCGTTTGTATAGCAAAATTCTTAAATTCAATTACCGTATATACTCGAGTATAAACCGACCCGAATATAAGCCGAGGCAGCTAATTTTACCACAAAAAAAATGGGAAAACTTATTGACTCGAGTATAAGCCTAGGGTGTCCATCTGCATGCCTCACTTTGCCTCACTGTGTCCATGTGCATGCCTCACTGTGCCCGTGACTCACTGTACCCACGCCTCACTGTTTTCATGTGCATGCCTCACTGTGCCCATGACTCACTGTGCCCACGCCTCACTGTACCCATGCCTCACTCTGCCTTACTGTGGCCATGCCTCACTGTGTCCATGTGCATGCCTCACAGTGCCCATGCCTCACTGTGTCCATGACAAGACTGACGCTTAACATAGGAGTCTATGGAAGGGGTGCCCGTCTTTGAAAAATCGGTGCTCCCCGGCCGTAGGTCCCCCAGACAAAAAACTTTGCACACTTGTAGAGAGAAGTAGGGCTACATGTGTGCCAAGTTTCGGGTCCAGGGGACCTACGGCCGGTACCGGGTCCCCAAAGTCACCGGAGAAATTACTGTTTAACATGGGAGTCTATAGAAGGGGTGCCCGGTTTGAAAAATCTGTGCTCCCCGGCCGTAGGTCCTCCGGACAACAAACTTTGCACACTTGTAGAGGAAGAGTTGGGCTACGTGTGTGCCAAGTTTGGGGACCTACGGCCGGCCGGTACTGGGTTCCCAAATCTGGGAGATCAGGCGCAAAAAGGTGACTCTAGTATAAGCCGAGGGGGGCATTTTCTGCACACAAAAAATGTGCTGAAAAACTTGGCTTATACTCGAGTATATATGGTACTAAAGTTAACAAATACCTCTCAGCTCCATCTCAAAAAATATATAAAATTGATTTGGGTGCAGTGTTGCAAGTAATTGTGAGAAAAAAAAACACAGCAATGAAAACTGAAAAATGGCCCGATAATGAAAGTGTTAAAGTGGAACTGAAATTAATTAAAAATATTTCAAATGTATCTAAAGCCATAACTTTTTATTTTTTCTGCTGCCAAAACCAGCTGTTGACAAGACCTGTGCTTGAAGTCACACTGGAAAAAATACCATTGAAGGTCCAATTCATTTCTAGTCCATACACATTGTAATCCATCAAGCCCTGATGAAGGGGGCATTTTTGGACCTGTTGGAACCTGTTGGCTACTTACATAGTTACATAGTAGGTGAGGTTGAAAAAAGACACAAGTCCATCAAGTCCAACCTATGTGTGTGATTATATGTCAGTATTGCATTGTATATCCCTGTATGTTGTGATCATTCAGGTGCTTATCTAATAGTTTTTAGACATGTGCATTCGTTTTCGTCCAAAAGCATTTTCGTCCGAATTTCGGGGGTTTTTCGCGTTCGTTTTAACAAACGATAACAAACGCGCAGAATCCGAAATCCGAAAGATCCGACATAAAAAAATCTTTATTTTCGTTTAGTTGCGGCAACAGCTCGATACAGATAGAAGATTCGACATGACGGTGACAATAGCGATCTGTGTCTATCGAACCTGCGGTTGAATGTGCCTAACCTAACTCTACTAGTCCGAGATTATTCAACATAAAGAGAAAAGATTCAATAATATAGAGACATGAAGATTCGACGAAGCAGCTAAAAACATACAATCGCCAGGAGCGGACATTTATGGTCAAATGCTCAGCCCATAGGCTATAGAAGAATTCTAATTTTGGTTGACTAGTAATAATAATAATAAATAAATATAATTATTACTAGTCATTCAACATTAGAATTCTACTATAGCTTGTGGGCGGGGCATTCGACCGGAAATGTACGATTGCGGCATCGTACAGTTTAGCTGCTCCGTCGAATCTTCTTTGAACATTCGACAGACACCATAAGCCTTCAATGACAGATTCGACCTTAATTCATTCAGATTTTCGGACGAATGCAATTTTTACCGAAACATAATAAATAAAAACGAATTTCGAGAGTAACTAAATCAATGTATTTTTCGGACGAAAACAAAATCCCGAAACTAAATATTTCAGTGTGCACATGTATAATAGTTTCTTGAAACCATTGAGACATCCGCCTGTGGAAGGGAATTCCACATCCTTGCCGCTCTTACAGTAAAGAACCCTTTACGCAGTTTCTTCTAATATGAATGAGTGGCCATGTGTCTTATTAAACTCCCTTCCAAACTGACCAAATGGCCAACCCCACCAAGTCCATTTAGAGTGTGTACTATCTTCCTTAAAAGGTGATATCACTTTCCAAACCATTCCTATTTGTTGTTACTTACCCACTAGTTCTGTATATACCACAGCCAAAATTGGAATACACTTGTCCTCTAACAGAACTGCAATACGCACGTGTCTGCCCTGACCACCTTGGAAGAGCATCTACACTATATTGTCAAAAATATTGGGACACCTTGCTTTACACGCACATGAATTTTAATGGCATTCCAGTCTTATGCCGCATACACACGACCGTTTTTCATGATGTTAAAAATGCCATTTTTTAAACTGGTCATTAAAAACGATCGTGTGTAGGCTCCAGAGCATTTTTAACGACGTGAAAAATAGCCTAAAAAAAATTAGAACCTGCTCTATTTTTTCACGTCGTTTTTCACGTTGTTTTTTTTTAACGTCATGAAAAACGGTAGTGTGTATGCTTTTAGAAGGGGAAAAAAATGCGCATGCTCAGAATCAAGTATGAGACGGGAGCGCTCGTTCTGGTAAAACTAGCGTTCGTAATGGAGATAGCACATTCGTCACGCTGTAACGGACCGAAGAGCATGAGGCTGAAAAGCGTGAATCGTCTCTCACCAAACTTTACTAATAAGAGGATCAGCAAAAGCAGCCCAAAGGGTGGCGCCATCCAAATAGAACTTCCCCTTTATAGTGCCGTCGTATGTGTTGTACGTCACCGCGCTTTGCTCGGTTTTTTTTTTCATGAACGTGTGTATGCAAGGCAGGCTTGAGAGTAAACACGAAAAATCAAGTTGAGAAAAACGTCGTTTTTTTAAATGACATTAAAAACGGCCGTGTGTACGCGGCATTAGGGTTCATTGATGAGTTGGCCCACCCTTTGCAGCTATAACAGCTTCAACTCTTCTGGGAAGGTCGTCCATAATGTTTAGGAGTGTGTCTATGGTAATGTTTCATCATTCTTCCAGAAGCGGATTTGTGGGGTCAGGCACGCAGTCTCCACTCTAATTCATCCCAAAGGTGTTCTATCGGGTTGAGGTCAGGCCAGTCAAGTTCCTCCACCCCAAATTGGCTCATCCATGTCTTTATGGAACTTGCTTTGTTCACTGGTCCAAATCATTTTGTTGAAGGGTGGATTATGGTGTGGGGTTGTTTTTCAGGGGTTGGGTTTGGTCCCTTAGTTCCAGTGAAGGGAACTCTTAAGGTGTCAGCATACCAAGACATTTTGGACAATTTCATGCTCCCAACTTTGTGGGAACAGTTTGGGGATGGCCCCTTCCTGTTCCAACATGACTGCCCACCAGTGCACAAACAAGGTTCCTAAAGACATGGATAAGCGAGTTTAGGGTATATAAACTAGACTGGCCTGCACAGAGTTCTGACCTCAACCCTATAGAACACCTTTGGGATGAATTAGAGCGCAGACTGTGAGGCAGGCCTTCTTGTCCAACATAAGTGCCTGACCTAACAAATGCGTTCTAGAAGAAGAACCTTGTGGACAGCCTTCCCAGAAGAGTTGAAGCTGTTATAGCTGCAAAGAGTGGGCCAACTCAATATTGAACCCTACAGACTAATGCTGCGTACACACGACCGTTTTTAATGTCATTGAAAATTACAACATTTTTCTCAACGTGATTCTTCACAAGCCTGCCTTGCCTACACACTATCATGAAAAAAAATGCTCGAGCAAAGCGCGGTGACGTATGAAATGTACGACGGCACTATAAGAGGGAAGATCCATTCAGATGGCGCCACCCTTTGGGCTGCTTTTGCTGATCCTCGTGTTAGTAAAGTTTGGTGAGAGACGATTCGCGCTTTTTTGCCTCGTGCTCTTCAGTCTGTTACAGCGTGATGAATGTGCTATCTCCATTACGAACGCTAGTTTTACCAGAACGAGCGCTCCCATCTCATCACTTGCTTCTGAGCATGCACATTTTTTCCACGTCGTTAAAGCCTACACACGGTCGTTTTTTCATGACGAGAAAAACGACGACGTGAAAAACAACGAGAAAAATTAGAGCATGTTCCAAATTTTTATTAATAAATAAAAAAAACGGCGCCAATACAAGGAATTCCAGAGGCCGGTGTGCGTAAAGCACTGATTAGTCAGCAAAAACACCAGAAGTGAGTTTTGTTCATGGTCTGAACAATGAAAACAATGTCCAGATAACGTCCAAATGATACCCAAATATAATGGATTAATAAATATAGTCCCATGCACATCTGAACGAATCCACTTGATGGTAGGATAAATGATCAATCATTGATGGAGGAGGACAGTAAGTATCACGCTATGGTCTGTGTCCTCTCCTCCCATTGATTTGGTCGCACGCCCGCGATACGGGTGAAGCACTACCCTCCATTGGTTCCTGGTCCACGGTGATTTGCCTGTTCTGCTCAAGCCCGCCAGCATCCTGCTGTCCCCTGGGATCAAAGGCCGCGACTGGGTTACAGTCAACTGACTCTCGTGGGCTTGCCTCTGGTAAGCTGCTAATTTAAGTGGTGGAGGGCACCTATGTTTGTTGTGATCACCGGGTGCTATTTACATACTGATCATTTATCCTACCATCAAGTGGATTAGTTCAGATGTGCATGGGACTATATTTATTACCATATATACTTGAGTATAAGCCGACCCGAATATAAGCCGAGGACCTAATTTTACCACAAAAAACTGGGAAAAAGTATTGACTCGAGTATAAGCCTAGGGTGTCCATCTGCATGTCTCACTGTGCCTCACTTTGCCTCACTGTGTCCATGTGCATGCCTCACTGTGCCTTACTGTGCCCATGCCTCACTGTGCCTTACGGTGCCCATGCCTCACTGTGCCTCACTTTGCCTCACTGTGTCCATGTGCATGCCTCACTGTGCCTCACTGTTCCCATGCCTCACTGTGCCCATGCCTCACTGTCACTGTGCCCCTGCCTCACTGTGCCCATGCCTCAGTGTGCCTCACTGTGCCCAATCTCCCTACCTGATCTCCGGCGCTGTGTGACTAGACTGATGTTTAACATTGGAGTCTATGGAAGTGGTGCCCAGCTTTGGAAAATTGGTGCTCCCCGGCCGTAGGTCCCCTAGCCAACAAACTTTGCACACTTGTAGAGGGAGAGTGGGGCTACATGTGTGCCAAGTTTGGGGTCCAGGGGACCTAGGGCCGGCCAGTACTGGGTCCCCAAAATCACCAGAGAAATTATTGTTTAACATGGGAGTCTATGGAAGAGGTGCCCCAAGTTTGGGGTCCAGGGACTGGCTAGGATCAGGCGCACAAATGTGAAGATTGACACAGACTCGAGTATAAGCCGAGGGGGGCATTTTCAGCACAAAAAAATGTGCTGAAAAACTCGGCTTATACTCGAGTATATACAGTAATCCATTATATTTGGGTATCATTTTGACATTATCTGGACATTGTTTTCATTGTTCAGACCATGAACAAAACTCACTTCTAGTTTCTGGCGTTTTTGCTGACTAATCAGTGCTTTACGCACACCAGCCTCGGGACTTAATTCCTTGTATTGGCGCAGTTTTTTTTGTTTATTATTGCTTTGTGTTTATTCCACCATAGCTGCTGCCTTTTATTATTCAGTTAATTTATTTTTCTTTTATACAATAGCGCAGCTTTTCTATCTTTGATTGTTCCAAATTTTTAATGGCCATTTTTCATGTCGTGAAAAATGCTCTGGAGCCTACACACGATCGTTTTTAATGACCAAATTAAAAAATTCAATTTTTCAATTAAAGTTCATGTGCGTGTAAAGGCAGGCGTCCCAATACTTTTTGGTAATATAGTGCACGTCATCCAGGCCCAGCTAATCAAGGGGGGTAAATTTCAGAACATGAAAAGTGAGAGAGGATGAAAGTGCCACCAACAGAGTGACGGGGGAGATCAAGCACACTGCAGCTGGAGGGGGGCACTTTACATGGTAAGAGTGCCATAATGTATGAATATGCTACCCACACTTGCACATTATAGAAAAAGCTCCAGGGAGGCGGAAACCCCTTTTCCTTCCACTTTAAGTCAGTGGATTATTTCCTGAATAAATTCTGCACACTTTTAAAACAGAATTCTGAAGATTTATTCCTAACCTGCCTGCAGAGCCACAAGTGAAAATTACCATAACTAGCGGCAAATCCCCCTCGCATCTAGCTACAGCGCTGCCAATAGTTGTTTGTATAGAAGGCGTATACTTTACAGCCTGAAGTGCGGTTGTTAAGAAATATTTATGCATTGTTGCTTCCCATAACACACCTCATTATTCATATAGTCACATAAAATAATATTATTCAGGTGTCACGACATTTTTCTTAAGCTTTTTTTTATTTCTTGTATAATAAAATACAGTGATTTCTAGCTCCGGAAGTTTTGAAAAACTGCTGATAATATTTCTTGGCACGTGGAAGTTGTGGTGAGATGGTACAAGAGGGACCAAAAGAGTCATTCTCTAAAAGAGGAAGAAATACACCGGCTCCTTCTTAAAGAGAATCTGTCATTGTGTTTAAAAAATTACAACAAAAACAAGTTTTAGAATACAAGATCTTATCGTTAGAGTCACAAAATTCTGATGATGTTAGATTTACAAAATCATAGAAGACTGATGGCAGAAGAAGACCAAGTGGTCCATCTGGTTTCTTTTTTTTTTTTTATAATTCCTTTATTTAAATAGAAAGTGCGTTCAACAATTAACACATATAGCAGAGATACATAATAAAAATCAGACAGAAAGATCAGACGTGGTCATGAGATGAGGTAAACATATCAGATACCCGGCTCTACACAGTGAATAAAGCACATGAAGAAAATACTGTGTATTGGCCTCCACTCTCTCCCTCCAGTATCAATTCTTCTGCCCCGGGTTTTGTCTAGGGGTACCTGGGGGGAGAGAGTGCGGGGTCACCACGCCAATGTTCCCACTGCAGATGTGTGTGTAATGGGAAACAATTCTCTTTTACCTTCGGGTCGGTTTTCTGCATCTGGAGCCTCCTCACTGAGTTCTTGAACAATGTCTGCCAGTAAATGAGCCCCACACCAATAAAGTCCAACACTCCTTTATTCTTCTCGATGTAAAAGTGAACACAATCAGTTGGACTCCCTCAACGAACAGAACAGACAAGGGGGTGTGGATGCGAGTAGGCCCAGGCACAATAAACTCTCTTACTTCCTTCCTAGAAGTAGATTCCTGCTCCCAATCAAGTAAAACATCCCTCCGGGCGGTCTCCGGAGGCTCACCCGTCACTGGCAATTTGCTGCACCAGGTCTTCAGGTAAGTACCCCCTCCGGTCCCACTGGATTCGGGTACCCACACCCGGGGTCCCCTGGGAAGTCCATCCCTCGCGGAGCCTTAGTCCGGGACACTCAGTCCCAGACCTCCATCCAAGTACCTCACCCCAGGCTAAAGGTGCCTGGGATGGAACACGACCTCCGAACGTCCTCTAGGCCTAGGCTGCCTAGACTCCCAACACGAACCACCGCCCTCAGGCTGAAGGTGCCTGGGACTCGACTCCCCCCACCACTGCAACGATGGCTCAACCCCGGGCCCAAAGTGATAGCGCCACCCGGTGGGCCCCAGGGAGCCATACATCACAATTTCCCCACCAGATTCAAAACAGAAAAGCACATACCTGCTACAACGGTATAGCGATAAAGTCGGTGTGCGAAGCCGGGGAGGCATTCTAACAAATACTTGCATGACCTAGAACCGATAATAACGTATGCAAGGCTATATAATACAATAACATTTTTTTAAAGTGGAAGTAAACCCTTCTATCATTTTCAGCCAAGGAAGCTGCCATCTTGGCCTCTGTTTAATCTTCAACTGACATGATGCTGCACATGTGATCAGTTATGACACCAGCCATTGGATGGTTTGACAGTTTGGTTGAGAGCACAACCAATGTGACAGTTAGCATTTCCGGCATGCCGGGAATGTAACTGTTTTTTGAAACTATTAAATCATTGGGTTTACTTCCGCTTTAAGTTTTAACAGTTGTTTGGGATGCAAAGCAACCCAAAGGCCAGGTGGGCCCAAGCATGGGACACATGCAATAGGTAATGCACACCAGGATATTCACAGTATCTGATCAAAACAGCCCATGATTGGGTAAGAGTTAAGGGGAGGGGTGTATACCAAGGGGGAAAGGGAGAGGTAGAGGGTCAGACAACCCTAAAGCCCTGTACACACGAGCGGGAATCCCGCCGAAAAAAAACTTTGGTTTTCTCAACGGGATTCCTGGCAAGCTTGTCTTGCCAAGCGCTGTGTACACACGCGACCATCCAAAAGAACCGCCGTTCTTTTGAATAGCAAGAACGCGGTGACGTCATCGACTACAACGAGCCGGCGCTCGTCACATTCTATGCCGTCGCTGCCATCTTGCTACACCCTGCACTACCCTTGTATGCTACCGCGCATGCGTTGAAGTCTCATCGAGCATGCGCAGGCTTACCTGGGACAGGTAAGCATACTCACGTATGGTTTGCTCGGCAGGAAACCCTCTGCCGAGAATCCAGACGAGAAAAATATAGAGCAGGTTCTCTATTTTTCTCGGCGAGATTCCCGTGAGTTTTTCTGCCGAGAAACTATACACACAAACGGTTTTCTCAGCAAAAAGCTCTGCCAGCAGTTTTCTTGCAGAGAAAACCGGTCGTGTGTACGAGGCTTTAGAGTGGGAAAGGGACAAGGACCAGGGGGAAAAGGGAGTGAGGCGAGGGGTAGGGAGGGGAGAGGAGAGGTGGAAGCATAGTGGAGTGTGAGGGCAGATAGCAGAAAATAGGAAAGAGTAGAGTTAAGAAGGGTAGCGCCCCCCGACTGGGGAGCGGGACAAGCCCAATGGGTCAGCCAAACTGTGCAACTTCACGGAGATAAGCGTCCGTGTCTATAAAGTGTTGCCAAGGTCTCCAGGTCTACCGGAAGGTCTCCTCCCTGTTGTGCAAGGTGGCGGTAAGATCCTCAATGTCTCTTAGTTCGTTCACTTTAGAAAACCACAGGGACTTCGCCGGTGGGTTCTCCGATCTCCAACAGAGGGGGATGCATGCCTTGGCAGCATTCAGTAGCTGAATGGTGAGAGAGGCCTTGTATTTCTTGATGGGTCATTCTGTAAGGTGAAGCAGGCAGGCCGCGGGGTTCCCCTCGAGAGAGACACCAGTCAGGTGTTTGATCGTGCGAGCCACCTCAAGCCAGAAAAGGGAGAGTTTGGGACAGGCCCAAAAAACGTGCAGCATCATTACCTCTGCAGTGCCACAACGCCAACAAAGGCTAGAGACCTGCGGGAAGAAATGGTGCAGAGTGGTGGGTACCCTATACCATCGGGTCATAATTTTGTAGCAGGTCTCTTGGACTCTGGTGGCTATTGAGTATTTATGAGCAAACTGGAGAATCTTCTTTCTCTGGGGGTCAGTGAATTGAATGCCGAGTTCTAATTCCCACTTAGAGAGGAACGGGGGAATAAACCCTTCTGCTGGTCGAGTCAAGGAGGAGTAGATAAGCGAGAGACTGTCCTGCACTGGCTCCCGCAATGGCAGATGTGTTCTAGTTCAGTAAGTTGACGGGAAATGCCCGGTGTCCGAAGGCATCTGCGCAGAAAGTTGCGCAGCTGTAGACCGCTTCAGAAGTCCTCCTTTTTTATTTTTTATTTTTAATCTTCATGTTACATTTACTAGCTTATGATTGGCTCACCACCTCTGTTCCAATCTACTACTCTTTTGGTAAAATAATACTTTCTAAGGTTAGTTTTGAACATACCTCCTGCTAGCTTGAGGTCATGTCCCCTTGTTCTTGAACCTAGCTTCATATTGAAAATGCTGTCCTCCTAAACCTTATTCAGACCCAGTGGCGACCCGTCCATAAGGGCCGTAGGGGCACCGCCCCCCTAATCCATGCTCCCAGCCCCTAATCTGCCTGCAGGGCGCCGGACGTATGGATTTCAATGGGGTTTTTTCTTTTTTGAAGCACATGATTAGAGCCTAAAGCCCTGTACACACGGGCGAGAATCCCGTCGAAAAAAAAAACTTTGGTTTTCTCAACGGGATTCCTGGCAAGATTTTCTTGCCAAGCCCTGTGTACTCACGCACATTAAAAAAAACGCAGTTCTTTTGAATGGCAAGAACGCGGTGACGTCATCGACTACGACGAGCATGTGCTCGTCACATTCGATGCCGTCGCCGCCATCTTGCTTCACCCTACACTAGCCTTGTATGCTACCGTGCATGCGTCGAAGTCTCATTGAGCATGCGTGGGCTTACCGGAGGACAGGTAAGCTTGTTGCAGCATACATACACACAGTTTTCTCATCGGGAAACAGGCCGACGAGAATCCCGAGGAGAAAATAGAGAGCAGGTTCTCTATTTTTCTCGTCGAGATTCCCGGCAGTTTTCTCGACGAGAAACCATACACACATACTGTTTTCTCGGCAAAAAGCTCTCCCAGCAGTTTTCTTGCCGAGAAAACCGGTCGTGTGTACGAGGCTTAAGGCTATAATTAAAAAACAAATTCAAAAACTTGCGCTAAAGTGCTAATTTGTGAATGAAAGACTGCATCTGCTGCGCAAAAAGTGCTAAAACTTTAACCAGTTCAGATCCGGCTATAGCCAAAAGGCGGCTGCAGCGCGGACCTGAACTGCCGGGTGGATGTCCCCAGAACGTCCTCTTGTTTACTTCCGCAATGCGCGCCCTCGGCGGCACGCATCACCGAAGAGCTATGCCCGCTGTGTCACGCGCGTGCCGATGCGCGTGCCTGGCGGCCACGATGTCCGCCAGGTACCCGCGATCGGCGGTCACAGAGCCAGGGACGTGGATCTCTGTGTGTAAACACAGAGATCCACATCCTGCTAGGGAGAGGAGACTGATGGTGTGTCCCTTGTACATAGGGACAACCATCGGTCACCTCCCCCAGAAAGTCCCCTCCCCCCACAGTAAGAATCACTCATGAGGGAACATATTTAACCCCTTCCCGCCCCCTAGTGGTTAACCCCTTCACTGCCAGTCACATTTATACAGTAATCAGTGCATTTTTATAGCACTGTTTGCTGTATAAATGTGAATGGTCCCAAAATAGTGTCAAAAGTGTCCGATGTGTCCACCGCAATATCGCACTCCTGACGAAAATTGCAGATCACCGATATTACTAGTGGAATAAAATAAAAAATAAAAATGTCATAAATCTATCCCCTATTTTGTAGGCGCTATAACTTTTGCGCAAACCAATCAATAAACGCTTATTGCGATTTTTTTTTTACCAAAAATATGTAGAAGAATACGTATCGGCCTAAACTCAAGGAAAAAAAATGTAAAAAAAAATTGGGATATTTATTATAGCAAAAAGTAAAAAATATTGTGTTTTTTTTTTCAAAATTGTCGCTCTTTTTTTGTTTATAGCGCAAAAAATAAAAACCGCAGAGGTGATCAGATACCACCAAAAGAAAGCTCTATTTGTGGGGAAAAAATTATAAAAATGTCATTTGGGTGTAATGTTGTATGACTGCGCAATTGTCATTCAAACTGCGTCAGCGCTGAAAGCTGAAAATTGGTGTGGGCAGGAGGGGGGTTTAAGTGCCCAGTAAGGAAGTGGTTAAGTATGTAGCAGGCATTTAAATTTGGGGGGGGAGCATCTGGGTTATTCAACCCAGATGCACTAATTGTTAGGGAGTCTGAGAACCCCTTTTGTGGTTCTTGGAGGACTCTGGTGGTGTGAGGTTCCCTGCGGCCTGCAGATGGCTTTGTCGCCCTGGGCCGGAGTTGAACCCGCACCGCAAGACTGTTCCTTTTTTTTGTCCTTTCCTGGTGCTGGTACAGCGGGGCGGGAAACCCGCTGTGACGCAGGGGGAGAGGGGATAAAAGGGGCAGACGCCCTTACCACGTGGTTGTCCGGAGTGGTGGTCCGATGGTTCAGAGTTCGGAGTTGGAGGACGCGGCCGCACCCAGGCACCTTCAGCCTGGGTGCTGGCGTTCGAGTTCCGGCCCAGGTGCCCTTGACCTGGCCGGAGCGAGGGATGGAGTCCATCCCAGGCACCTTAAGCCTGGGGTGAGGTACTATGGCCAAGGCCTGGGGCCCAGTAACTTTGACTGGGTTCCGTGAGGGTCGAGGAGTCCGAGGGGCCCTAAGGTGTTGGGACCCGTATCTGAGGTGAGGAGGCCGGGGAGTGTAACCCTTCCGGATAGCCCGGTACAGCATTAATCCGGTGACGGCGGGGCCTCTGGTAACTCTCTTGGAGGGCTGTCTTGACCCTGACAGGGGCTGCAACGTAGCGAAGGTAACTCCAGTTCCTGTTCACTAGAGTCGCTGGAAGAGACTCTGAAGCCAAAAAGTATGTTTTACAGCCACTGTGCTTAGCAACTGTTGGTGAAACCTCAACGGTTTAGTTTCTTTGAGGATTGTGCCTTGACCTACTCCCCACCAATACTGAACTGTTCTATGGGTCTCAAACTGTGTTCGCAAAGGACTATTTGTTTGCCGTTATGGAATAAATACGTGTTGGACCTTTTTCAGTGTGTGGTACTCCAATTACTGGGAGCAAAGGGGGTTATCAGCAGAACAGACTTGGCTCTGAGCGTATACACAGCCCAAAGGTAATCTGATGCTGGCCTTCACCTGTACATGCTGTAATCTAGAGGACATGGGCCGTGGCGCACCTCGCTCTCCCCTTCAAGGTACCCCTAGACCAGAGCCAGAGTAACCAATAAAGAAGAGAGAGAGGGTGAGGCCGCTACACGTATAATAAACAAATATGGAGCAGCGCTAGCAGCGAATACTAGACAATAAATATCCTAGTGCTGGGTGCACAATGCATCAATAAATTTGTGACAACAAAAAAATATATATGAATAAAAAACAAACAACAATGTAACAATAAGTGAAATACTACAGTGCCTTGTTGTTCACTGGAAGAAAAACTCCAACTCCACTATTTTCAAGTATTTCAGTGCTTCAGTACTCAGTGAGACAATTTCTACTCCAGTGTTCCCACAGAAGAATAAAGTTATCCCCCTTCGGAGACCCCACTCACCAGAGATAGTGGATCCTCAGCTTCGCAGTCTGGGATCATATAAAGCAATGATCAAGAGATCTGGATAAATTAAATGGTACCTCATCAAAACTTTTTCAGGCTCTAATTGGCTTCAAAAAAGGGTGGACTTTGTTTGAAATATAGAATTTAAAGCAAATTTGTCCCTACCGATAATATACAAAGGTGGTCTTGCACATAAAGCATGAGGTCCTTGCAGAAGTAAAATATGAGCTATGAGAACCAACATTTCTACCGTTACTAAGCAGAACGCACGCTTGTAAGAAACCAATTTTTGCAATATATGGAAGTGAGATGCCTGAGCTCAAACAGCTTGCTCATATAATCAGTCAGACATTTGTGAGCTTTCCTGGCTAAGTCTGTTTATTAAAAAGGCGGCATTGGGCACAGCTGGTGGGGTTGTCAGGCAGAACACGTGCCAGCCGAATGGAGGTGGATTGCTAAGTTCTGGCCATACACAGACTTGTATCACAGGCGTAGATGCCGAAGAGCGTCAGCCGGTATTAGGGATTTAGGCGGCGGTCCAAGAGGAAACTCTGCATATTGTTCCAACGAAGGCCAAACACATGTTGACACATATCTCCATCTCTCTGCCGGGAGTCTCCGAAGATAAATGAGGCCATTACCGTCCGGTCGGGGACCTTGCTATCCGGGAAAGGAATCTGCATTGGCATTTACCAGCGCTGACTGATGCTTTTGTGTGAGCAGGAATGTGAAATGACCCATATTTGTCTTTCCCTAAAGGGAAACTGTAGACATTTTCAATTTTCTTTTTTTTACGCATGTAAATAAGATCAATTTAAAGTGGACCTCCGTACTTTCACCAGTGCAACCCTCTCCCCTCCGAAATGTTTTTTTTTTGTTATTATTATTTCTTTTATTTTGTTTTGTAAAGATTTTTTTTTTTTTTTTTTTGTAAATTCTTGATTCACCTCACCCCCCTTTCTTCATTCTCACCTAGGCAAGAATGACCCATATATAGGTATATCCCCCATCCCCATCATTGGGAGCCAGCTGTCTATTCCTGGTTAGGCAGCCTTCCCCCTAATAATGTGCTGCCAAGTCCAGCCTTCTTCAGTGCTGTGTAAGCCTCCTGAGCTGCACTATACAGGCATACCCTGCTTTAAGTACACTCACTTTACATACACTCGCGAGTAAGGACATACCCCCGAGTGTATGTAAAGTGCCTCACAAGTACTGTACAGACATTTTGCAGCCGCAGTAGAAGGAGCTGAAGCTCCGAGAGCATAGCCCGCCCTGTTCCAGTGTGCCCCTGACACTACAGCCACTGAGACCTCAACTACAGCTCCTGACACCCCCACTACAGCCACTGAGACCTCAACTTCAGCTCCTGACACCCCCACTACAGCCCCTGACCCCCCACTACACCCTAGAAGTGAAAAAGGGTATTGTTTCACTATAAGTACATTTTCGTTTTACATACATGCTCTGGTCCCGTTGTGTACTTAAAAGTGGGGTATGCCTGTATTGTCAAAAGTATTGGGACACCTGCCTTTACAAGCACACAGGGCCGTCTTTAAAGCAGGGCAAAAGGGGCAGCTGCTCTGCGCCCTGTCATTGTTGTGGGACCCAAAGCAGCAGCCTCATACTTGCCAACTATCCTGGTGTAAATTCCATTGTCCCTTTAAGTTTTAGTCCTGTCTTGTGTCCCAATATCTCAGTGTGAAGTGCTGCTACTAATGCTGCCCAGCTCTGCCCTATTGTTGTGCACAGATAACTCACCTGCAGACCCTGTGTAAATAACCTGCATTGATATGTAAATAGCGCTGGCATTCATATGTAAATAGCTGCGGACCGGCGGCATTGATATGTAAATAAAGGCGGCATTCATATGTATATCATGCCCCCCTGAGGTCATATCCACCATCACCTATACTGAATGCTGCCTACTGGGGAGATAAAGGGGCATGCTTGAAATTCCTGCCTGCAACTGTGGTCATTAAGCCTAACATCA
This sequence comes from Rana muscosa, assembly GCA_029206835.1. NCBI lineage: Eukaryota > Metazoa > Chordata > Amphibia > Anura > Ranidae > Rana > Rana muscosa. The sequence goes on from CM055128.1 coordinate 38,610,414, forward strand.
GCCTTTTCTGCAAAGGTAAGCAAATTGGTGGGGGGGGGGGGGGGTAGTGTGGGGTGTGCAGAGGTAGGCAGAGAAGGAATTCTGTGGGTGGATCTGTTGTCTGGAGCTCGGTGGGTGGAGTCGTGATGTCAGTAGACTCCCCACCCACCTCTACACTCCCCTTGTCAACATGCATTTTCTCATGTGTATTCCTTCTACTATGATCACTAACATCCAGTCAAAATCCAGAAAAGTAACCACATGACTTCAGAAAAGGAGTGGGGGTGGGAATTAAAAAATAATGCTAGTGCACGAGATATGTAAATAACCTGTCACTCAAAGCAAGGGGGCGGAACGGACAAAAGTTTTTCTCTGTTTGTCCGTTTTATCTTACTGAACAATAAAAGAGGATTGCTCAGAGCTGGATTAACTCTTTCTGGCAAGACCTGGCACAAATAATAGGAAATCTTATACTCTACATTGTGACAGCAAAAAAAAATTAAAAAAAATTGGGGTTTACATCCACTTTAACTGTGGAGGGATGGGACTGACTGGCGGAGGAGACAGATCGTTGTTCCTAATCACTAGGAACAGCAGATCTCTCTCTCCTCCCCTGACAGAATGGGGATCTGTCTGTTTACATTGACAGATCCCCGTTCTGGTTCTCTTTTCCACGATCGCGGGTGGCTGGCAGACATTGCGGCCGCCAGCCACGCGCATCGGGTCCCCCGCCGTGCAGCGGGCGCACGCCTGCTAAGGCTCTTAAAGGAGCCGATGTACAGCTATGGCGATTCGCGGGAAAGAGCCGACCTGCCGCAGTATAATGACAGCGGCTGGTCGGCAAGTGGTTAAATTGTAAATTAATTATTTTAAATATGTTTCAAATAATTATAAAGAAAAAGAAAAATATCAAAATCCAAGAAACGTTCCCTTTAATAATTACTCTCATTACCTTTGGATTCATGAGGTCTCTAGTACTAGTATACGAGAGATGATATTCATCGTGTGACTCACTTTGTGCGGAGATGACTGTGCCGCGGCGGTGTTGGGGAATGGAAAAACCAGCAGCTCCTAGTCCTTATGTTTACATATACATTTATGAAAGGTTTATGTCTTTCCCTCCAGCAATTTCTCCGAAATTGCTTCTGGGTAATGGCGGTGGCTCTCGGCCCCCTCTGCATCGCGGCTGGTGTTTGACATCTGTACCTTTTTTTTTCTGCGGCTGGGTCAGTTGTGCTGCGTTTTCCTCTATGTCACCGGCAAACCCCCCCCCCCCCCATTTAATAATGCAGAGAAGGTTAGTTTGTTCGGTCACCGGCAAGTCCGTGAACTACATCATACTCCGCAATGTTTGCAGACCCTCGACAGAATGTGACAGCCATAGAGAGCAGATGGCGGAGATGAATAAAATAAATAAATGTGACACTGCCGCAGAGATCGGTCGGATACTTTAACTCTACAGGGGCTGAATGATAAGATTGAGATCTCCGGTCTATCAGCATAAGGCTGAATCGGCAGATTTAAAGGCATACTCCCAGTTCAACTACATCACATCAGATTATGAGCAGACGCCTGCACTGAATGTTATAAACACAATGACAACACATGGAAGCATGTTCTTTTAAGGCTGAACTCCAGGCAAACAGCTTAACCACTTCAGCCCTGGAAAATGTTCCGCCCCTGGGCCCTTCATGACCACGTAATTGTTTGCGATACAGCACTGCATTACTTTATCTACTTCCATACCAGGCCTATTCTGTCACTCCTTTTCTACATGTAAAAATCATCATTTTTTTGCTAGAAAATTACTCAGAACCCCCAAATATTACATATGTTTTTTACCAGAGACCCTAGGGAATAAAATGGCGGCCGTTGCAACTTTTTACGTCACACGGTATTTGAGCAGCAATTTTTCAAACGTATGTAAACATCCCTTGTAATAGGAATAGTGTGTGACAGGTCCTTTTTATGGAGAGATGTGGGGTCTAGAAGACCCCACATCTCTCCTCTAGGCTGGAAAAGGTGAGATCAAAAAAGAAACAATGTCGGCCTTTCCAGCAAAGTCCTGGGCAATGTTTACATCCGCCGGGCAGGACACAACATCATAACGGCGCGCCCGGGCCTCCGAAGGTCATAGAGACTGGGTGGGGACCATCTGGTCAGTCAACTTCCGGCACTTCTCAGGCTCCTCCAATTGTACGGATGAGCCAGGGCGGCGGGGAGGGACGCCTGTAAGAACGATCAAGCGGCTTAACTGCCGCTATGATTGTTCTTACGGTGCACAGATTCGCCGGCTGAAAAAGATGAAAAAGCTGCAGGCGTCATTCAGATATCCCCACTCAAAGTCTAGGACATCATATGACGTCCTCGGGCGTGAAGTGGTTGACAATAGCGCGGTCGTGCGATGCTGTACCCAAATAAAATTCATGTCCTTTTTTTCCCACAAATAGAACGTTTCTTTTTTTCTTGATATTTGATCACCTTTGCGGTTTTAATTTTTTGCGCTATAAACAAAAAAGACCCACAATTTAAAAAAAAAACATTATGTTTTACTTTCTGCTATAAGACTTTTACAATAACAAAAAGTAAAAAAGCTAATTTCTTCATCAATTTAGGCCAATATGTATTCTGCTACATGCTTTTGGTAAAGAAAATCCCAATAGGCGTATATTGATTGGTTTGCGCAAACGTTATAGAGTCTACAAAATAGGGTATAGATTTATGGAATTTTTATTTATTTTTTACTATTAATGGTGGCGAATAGCGACTTATAGCGGGACTGCGATATTGCAGCAGACAAATCGGACACCTAACTGACACTATTTTGGGAACCAGTGACACTAATACAGTGATTAATGCTAGAAAATATGCACTATCACTGCACTAATGACAGTGGCAGGGAAGGGGTTAACATCGGGGGCGATCAAGGGGTTAAAAGTGTACCTAACATGTTTTATCGTGTGTGCTGATTTTACTAAGCAACGTGCTGTTTTTTACTTCCTGCTTTGCAGGAAGATAAAACAGCACATTGCTGATGTCAGGAGAGAGCCCTGTGTTTGTTTACCTACACAGGGCTCTCTTCGGTAATCTCCAGAGCCGATCGTCGGCTGCCGGCGACCAATCAGCGGCCAGAAGCTGCAGATTGGTTGATGCTGCAGCCAATTACAGCAGCACATCCGGGGGAGCGGGGGCGCGTGGGTGCGCTCTCTACCCCGGCGCACGGATCACATACCAGGTACAAGATCTGGTGCAGAGCAGCTGCCCTGCCGCAGTATATCTGCGGTAGGCGGTCATTAAGCGGTTAAAGAAGAACAATTAATAAATAATTATTATTTTGCTGCTCTTGTAGTACTGTCTATGTGTATCCCATGTTGCTAGATGCTTCCTCACCTTCCCCCACAGCCTCCTGACATAGAGTGACCAGACAACCCCGGTTTCCGGGGACAGTCCCTGGATTGAGGACACTGTCCCCGGACCAAGTCTGTCCCCGGTTTTGTCCCCGGATTGGATTTGAACAGGTGCTGGGGCAATTTGAAAGAAGGTCAGTGCAGAATTAAAAATGCCCCATTCAGCTCCGCTTGCATGTTCTTCTTCCTTGGCTAAAGTCCCGGCCAGCCACCTGCCTGCTTATCTCCTTGCCTTCCCTGGCGGAGTGATCTTCCTACGCTCCCCACCCAGTAGTAGCCGGGGCCCGGAGAGTAAGGCCCCATGCACACGAGACGCAGGTGCAAACTCTGCTGAACACACGTTTTTAAACGCTGAAACCGGCGTTTATAAACGCGCGTTTTGCCGCGTTTGCGGCCGCGTTTAGCGGCGTTTAACCGCGTTTGCGTTTATAAGCGTTTCATCATAGACCCTCCCTAAGCTCAAAAAACAGTAAATTTTAACCATTTCAGCCAGTTTGTGAGACCAGAGTGAGTAGCAGCAGCTGAGAGAGCAGCAGTGTACTTGTATTTAGCGTTTCACTTGCCACATCATCTGCCACAAGTTGTGGATTGTCCACTTGCCACGTCACCTGCCACGTCACCTGGCCACATCACCTGGCCACGTCACCTGGCCACGTCACCTGCCACAAGTTGTGGATTGTCCACTTGCCACGTCACCTGGCCACATCACGTGCCACGTCACCTGACACAAGTTGTGGATTGTCCACTTGCCACGTTACCTGGCCACGTCACCTGGCCATGTTACCTGCCACGTCACCTGGCCACGTTACCTGCCACGTCAGCTGGCCACGTCACCTGCCACAAGTTGTGGATTGTCCACTTGCCACGTCACCTGCCACGTCACCTGGCCACGTCACCTGCCACAAGTTGTGGATTGTCCACTTGCCATGTCACCTGGCCACATCACGTGCCACGTCACCTGGCCACGTCACCTGCCACAAGTTGTGAATTGTCCACTTGCCACGTCACCTGCCACGTCACCTAGCCATGTTACCTGCCCACATTACCTGCCACGTCATCTAGCCACGTCACCTGCCACAAGTTGTGGATTGTCCACTTTCCACGTCACCTGGCCACATCATGTGCCACGTCACCTGCCACAAGTTGTGAATTGTCCACTTGCCACATCACCTGCCACGTCACCTGGCCACGTCACCTGCCACAAGTTGTGGATTGTCCACTTGCCACGTCACCTGGCCACTTCACCTGGCCACGTTACTTGCCACGTCACCTGGCCACGTCACCTGCCACGTCACCTGGCCACGTCACCTGCCACAAGCTGTGGATTGTCCACTTGCCACGTCACCTGGCCACGTCACCTGGCCACATCACCTGACACAAGTTGTTGATTGTCCACTTGCCACGTTACCTGCCACAAGTTGTGGATTGTCCACAATGCAATGCAAGCAATTACAGTTTTCTTTTATATTTTTTAATAGTTTTTCATCATTTGCCATCATTTTTGAAATTTCTAATGTTAAAAAATAGGTCACCTTTAAAAACGCTTATAAACGCAAACGCGGCAAAACGCCGGTACCGCGTTTAGCCGCGTTTAGCCGCGTTTAGCAGCGTTTTGCGTCTGAAACGTGGAAAACTTTTGCGTCTCAACCCATTTTTTTGCTTCTGGAAAAACGAGGCTAAACGCAACTGCTTGTAAACGCCAAAAAACGAGAGTGTGTGCATGGACACATAGGATAACATTGAATGGGTTCAGGAGCAGTTGAAAAAAGCGTCCAACTGCCTCTGAACGCGCGTTCAACAGCAAATAACAGCGTCTCGTGTGCATGGGGCCTTAGACTTGACAGGCTGTGAGGCGGGGGCAGAGAGTCGCTGATTGCCGCCATTACTAGTAAAAAAATTAAATATGTCCCCGGATTTCATTTTAAAAATCTGGTCACCCTATCCTGACAACATAGCTAAGAAGAAATCAAACATGTCTCTCTAAAGGACTTTCCCAAGACAAGTGGTATAAAGAAGAATGCAGAGGAAGAGGGGGCGTGTCAACCTCCAGTTTACCTGCATTCCTCTTGCCGCCTCTTTTCTCGGTAAAAGGCTCAGAGTCAAGATGTCGAGTCTGAGCTCATAGCTAAGAAAGAGACAGCTGCTTCCTAACGGCCACTTGTCTTGGCTTTGAGTATTTTCTCAGGACAAATGGCAAAGACAATGTTTTTGGGCGGCTGTGGGGAAAAGGGGGGGGGGGCGGGTGTGATCAGTCCAAGCCCATAGTTACAAAGGAGACGGCTGCTTCTCTAGGCTTTGTGTGTGATCCTGAGACAAGCATCAGCAAGAGAAATGCAGAGGGAGAGAGGGTGTGTCAGTGTCCCGCCATTCTGCATTCCTCTTGCCGCTGCTTGTCTTAGGAAAGTGCTCAGAGCCGGGACACTGTTATGACGCAGCCATCTCCTTTTTAGCTACGTTGTGGAATGGTTGTGAGGAGAGAGAAGGGCACCCAGATCTCTTAGCTAGGAAGGATATGGCCCCTTCATAATGGCTGTTTGTCGTGGCTCTGAGTGCTTTCCTGAGACATGTAGCAGCTTTCCTGAGACATGTGGCAGCAAGAGGAATGCAGAAGGAGAGGGAGCGTGTGAGCCTCCTGTCTTTCTGTATTCCTCTGGTCGCTGCCTATCTCAGGAAAGTTCTTAAAGCTTATCGAAGTGGCCTTTATAAAGTAGCCGCCTCCTTCCTTTCTAGGTTGTTAAAAAGCCATGGGGGCAGAGAGGGGATCCAAGCACTTCTCCTGAGACAAGCAGCAACAAGAGGAATGCAGAGGGACAGGTGACTGACATGCCCCCTCTCCCTCTGCATTCCTTTTGCTGCCGTTTGTTTTGGGAAAAGTGATCAGAGCCAAGACAAGCAGTCCTTATGAATTGGCACTTTACCGAGACAAGCAGCGGCAAGAGGAATGTAGGTAGATGGGAGGTTGACATACCCCTCTTACTCTGCAATCCTCTTGATACTTCTTGTCTTGGGAAATTCCTTGGAGCTGCAATAAGCAGCTATTATAAAGCAGCCGTCTACTTCCTAGCTATGAGGTCAGACTGGATGTCCTCCGCTCTTCCTTCGTATATGCCTAAGAACCTAGCTGGGAAGGCACTTCATAGGGACCTCTTGTCTTGGCGCTGAGCACTTTCTTGAGACGAGTGGCAGCAAGAGGAATGGGTGGACACCTGCACTGCCCATCATACACCTATACAAACAAATGGCCACTGCCATAACTGCCTCCTATAACTGGCCTTTGCAGCAAGGAGCACATGGATGGGCAACACAATGCAAAACAAAACCAAAGAAATTCCGGGGTCAACTTACTGACCGGCCTGCTTACCAACCGAATTGTCCTGTCTAACAGTATGTGTTAAAAACAGGGGTTTTGTTTTCACACATTTGCAAATACATACATAAGCTACAGAGCACCGTCAAGGCACCCCCTTATTTTCTGTAGTCCTAACTCTAAATTTTGAGAGTCACCAAAGTGGAAGCACATGAATTATAATGGATAGGCAGAGGGCAGGTGAGCCTGGAGGGAGCCCAACCCTCATTAAAGGCACATGGACGCACGGGACGCACTGGACACCCAGCATATAGCACCATGGCAGCAAAAGTGTCCAGTACATCCCCTCACCTCCCTTAACTTTGCCATGTCAATGGTATTTCTCAGCCTTTTGAATGAATATACTTTAGACTGATTATGTGGGTTCTCTAAATATTTTGATTCTTATGTTTGTTTTTCAAGCTCTACAGCGCTTCCATTGATATTTTTCCTCTGCTGGTTTATACTCTCCTCTATAGCACCACCACATAAGTACACAGCCCATGTAGTGTTATATAGCGGAGGACTCTGAACCCAACCCACTGGGAGACCTATAGAACTATCTCTATTTTCGCATTGTTGCCACTTTTGGCCCCCATAACCTATACTCCGGACTATGGGCTTTCTCTATTTCTTCCTTTCCCCTCTACCCCCGTGTGGTCCTCCATTCAGACATCTCACTGGTGTCCTTTTGGATCTTGTCACTCATGAGCTTAGCTCCCCACCATGACTGATTTGCAGCTCTTGTCCCTTAAAGTTAAGGGACTTAACTCCCCCAACAAGCACACTGTAGCTTTTCGCTACTTTCAGGCTCAGAAAGCATCTTTTTTTCTGCCTGCAGGAAATCCACTTTTCACCCACTTCTCTCACCTGAATATTTTAGTATCTGGTATCCAGGGATGAGCCGAACACCCCCCTGTTCGGTTCGCACCAGAACCTGCGAACAGACAAAATGTTCGTGTAAACTTTAGAACCCTATTAAATACAATGGACTCGAACGTTCGAAATCTAAAGTGTTAATTATAAAGGCTAATATGCAAGTTATTGTCCTAAAAAGTGTTTGGGGACCTGGGTCCTGCCCCAGGGGACATGTATCAATGCAAAAAGAAGTTTTAAAAACGGCCGTTTTTTCGGGAGCAGTGATTTTAATAATGCTTAAAATGAAAAAATAAAAGTGAAATATTCCTTTAAATTTCGTACCTGGGGGGTGTGTATGATATGCATGTAAAGTGGCGCATGTTTCCCGTGCTTAGAACTGTCCCTGCAAAAAATGTCATTTTTGAAAGAAAAAAAATGCATTTAAAACTGACTTGCGGCTATTAATGAATTGTCGGCTCCCGGCAATACATACAAAAGTCATTGAGAAAAAAAAAAAAAAAAAGCGTGGGGGTTCCCCAGAATTCAATTACCAGGCCCTTCAGATCTGGCATGGATTTTAAGGGGAACTCCACCCCAAGTTTAAAAAAAAATGGCGTGGAGTCCCCCTAAAAATCCATACCAGACCCCTTATCCGAGCACGCAACCTGGCCGGCCGCAGGGGAAAAGGGGGGGACGAGAGAGCGGCCCCCCCTCCCTCCTGAACCGTACCAAGCCACATGCCCTCAACATGGGGAGGATGTCCCCATGTTGATGGGGACAAGGGCCTCATCCCCACAACCCTTGCCCGGTGGTTGTGGGGGTCTGCGGGCGGGGGGCTTATCGGAATCTGGAAGACCCCTTTAACAAAGGGGACCCCCAGATCCCGCCCCCCCCTATGTGAATTGGTAACGGGTACATTGTACCCCTACCATTTCACGAAGAAAGCGTAAAAAAAATGTTTAAAAAAACACACAAACACCTTGAAAAAGTCCTTTATTTAAAAAAATAAATAAATAAACATTCCAGCGGTGAAATCCAGTGTCCCGCGGCGATCCCGATGTCCAGCGCTGTCCTTCATTGGTTGTGCCTGAGCGGACCTGATGGGGAACTCCCTCTCAGTATTTTAAATGTATAGACCCGCCCCTTCTAAAGTTCCCCATCAGGTCCGCTCAGCGGACGAGATGCGGAACATGAGAAGGGGCGGGTCTATACATGTATTACCAAAGTGAGAGCAGTTCCCCATCAGGTCCGCCCCCTCGGTATGTCAGACCCGCCTATGTCATTGGCTTGAGCGGGGAACTTCCTTCACTATGTAAATTTAAATTTACATAGTGAAGGAAGTTCCCCGCTCAAGCCAATGACGTAGGCGGGTCCGACATACCGAGGAGGCGGACCTGATGGGGAACTGCTCTCACTTTGGTAATACATGTATAGACCCGCCCCTTCTCATGTTCCGCATCTGGTCCGCTGAGCGGACCTGATGGGGAACTTTAGAAGGGGCGGGTCTATACATTTAAAATACTGAGAGGGAGTTCCCCATCAGGTCCGCTCAGGCACAACCAATGACGGACAGCGCTGGACATCGGGATCGCCGCGGGACACTGGATTTCACCGCTGGAATGTTTTGTTTTGTTTTTTTTAAATAAAGGACTTTTTCAAGGTGTTTGTGTGTTTTTTTAAACATTTTTTTACGCTTTCTTCGTGAAATGGTAGGGGTACAATGTACCCCTTACCAATTCACATAGGGGGGGGGCCGGGATCTGGGGGTCCTCTTTGTTAAAGGGGTCTTCCAGATTCCGATAAGCCCCCCGCCCGCAGACCCCCACAACCACCGGGCAAGGGTTGTGGGGATGAGGCCCTTGTCCCCATCAACATGGGGACATCCTCCCCATGTTGAGGGCATGTGGCTTGGTACGGTTCAGGAGGGAGGGGGGGCCGCTCTCTCGTCCCCCCCTTTTCCCCTGCGGCCGGCCAGGTTGCATGCTCGGATAAGGGGTCTGGTATGGATTTTTAGGGGGACTCCACGCCATTTTTTTTTTAATTTGGGGTGGAGTTCCCCTTAAAATCCATGCCAGATCTGAAGGGCCTGGAATGGATATTTGGGGGAACCCCACGTCAATTTTTTTTTTATTTGCGGCGGAGTTCCCCTTAATATCCATTCCAGACCTGAAGGGCCTGGCAATTGAATTCTGGGGAACCCCCACGCTTTTTTTTTTTTTTTTATCAATGACTTTTGTATGTATTGCCGGGAGCCGACAATTCATTAATAGCCGCGAGTCAGTTTTAAATGCATTTTTTTCTTTCAAAAATGACACTTTTTGCAGGGACAGTTCTAAGCACGGGAAACATGCGCCACTTTACATGCATATCATACACACCCCCCAGGTACGAAATTTAAAGGAATATTTCACTTTTATTTTTTCATTTTAAGCATTATTAAAATCACTGCTCCCGAAAAAACGGCCTTTTTAAAACTTCTTTTTGCATTGATACATGTCCCCTGGGGCAGGACCCGGGTCCCCAAACACTTTTTAGGACAATAACTTGCATATTAGCCTTTATAATTAGCACTTTAGATTTCTCCCATAGATTTTTCGAATTTGCCGCGAACACCCCAATTTGTTCGCTGTTCGGCGAACGGGCGAACAGGCAATGTTCGAGTCGAACATGAGTTCGACTCGAACTCGAAGCTCATCCCTACTGGTATCCCCTATTTCAGTGGTCTCCAAACTTTGGTCTTTGCTTGCCTTTATCAGGCCCTTGAAACACTTTTCCTCCAACTGACACCAATAATGGGGCACTATTCCTCCTACTGAAACCAACAATGAGGCATTATTCCTCCCATTAAAACCAATGATGGGACATTGTTTATTCCCACTGATGCTGGGGCATTTTCTACTCCCACTGGCCACAGTCCGGCCCTCCTAAAGCCTGAAGGACAGTAAAATGGCCCTTTGTTTGGAAAGTTTGGAGACCCCCTGCCCTAGTATATCAAGCTAGCGCCCAAATGAAACAGACAGGTGTCTTTATAGAGGTGATCATAGTGACTTACTATGCCCCAACCACTACCCAACATATATTACATGTTATTAGCCAATACCAGGCAAGGTCTGACTCTCACGCTACATGGTTCCTACTAAGTTAGCCCAGCGCTGTATCCTGGCCTAGACCAACAAGGCCCAGGCCTAGGGCAGCCACTTTGCAGGGGGGCAGCACAGGAAAGAGTCCCCGATTAGTCCCCTATTAGTGTAGCACCAGTCTTATAAGGCGGACTGGGCTAAGAGGCAAATTAGTTTAGTGCCCCCATAAAGCGGGCGCACTGCTTGCAGGCGGCCGGCATTCCGCAACTGGGGGGGGGGGGCGCTGCTTCTAAATTTTGACTGCCCTAACACCCTGGACCACAAACCTTCCTCACTGTGCTTAATGTTTTCTGCTGCACCATTGACATAGTTATCTCTTCTTAGTTTGCTCATTAAAATTATCAAAAAATTGTGCTTAAAGTAGAGCTATAGGCAACACATGTGCGTAAGGGAAGGTTATAGCCCCTGTCAGTTTATTTTTTAACCATCCCTGTCCCATTGCAGCGATTTCCCTTCACTTCCTGCCCCATAGCCAAACAGGAAGTAAGAGGAATCTATTCAAATTAAGCAAATCCTTCCCCCACCCCCACAGGCCCTCAGAACTAGTGTCCCCACTCTAAAATTTCAGGGCAGGTAAACAGAAAGGGGTGTGGCCTTGACAGGAAGGGGTGGGTCATATTTAAATTAGGGGGTGCACGATTTTAGTCAGGCCTAGGGCAGCACAAAACCTAAATACACTACTGGGTTAGCCCATATCAACTCTAGCATTTTGTGCACTGCTATTGTGGCGGTTTGGAGGCAGGCACCTTTATCCATATCTGGTGGACCAGCCCAGTAGTGCAGCAGCTTTGAAACCAGGTTTACAACATGATAAGCACACTTTTTAATCAGAAAGTGCCATTGCATCCACTGCAGGCCTTCCTCAACTGGAAATCAAAGGGACTCCAAATTTTTCTCATGACACATATCCACGAAACAGGTGATCGCGAAAGCTTGGTCTTTAAGGCACCTATCTGTCTCAAAGGTCAAATCTCAAGTACATTTTACCCCATTTAATGAGCAACTTACCACCAGGCTCCAAGGCAATATTACCAAATTACGCCTTGTTTGGGAACCATGGGTTTTTACCTATCTTTCACACAGCTTTGACCGATGGCTATTGGAGCTTTAATAACAACATTCACAGTGCACATGGACCCAAGTGGGCTTGCCCCCCCTCCCTCTCACCCCTTTTTTACGTAACTGTTTTCACTCTTCCCTACCCCTTCTCCTTCGCCACCATCTCCCCTCTACTTTCTGGTACGCTCTAGTTTCATATGACGTTTGCAAAATTTCCAATGAACTATGACATCCATATTTTCACCCCTACTACTTGCCCTCTGAGATTTTAGGGCTAATATATTGCACTACAACGTACTGTATGTTTATGAGTGTCATTCTTATGCCAACAATGTCATGTAAAGGAAAGCCTCTGTTACAGTATGCTCTTCCCATATGTCCATGTTCAACATTCTCAAAAACTCAATAACAAATTATAGAATAAAAGAAAAAAGTGAAAATGGTAATAGAAATGTTAAAAAGACAATTGAATCCCTTTAAACAAGCATTGGCGGATATGGCAGCAGGACGCAGAACTCGCTCAGCAGCTGGGAATCATGTGCCTTGGAACGCTGATTGACGTCCCAGCTTGAGAGAACTATCTGGCCTATATTTTGCAAGGTTGGATGCCGGGTGCCAAGCCAGAAACATATTACCTTGGGCGAGCAAGGCCCTGTTGTATTCTAAATTATTCATGGCGAAATGAGTACAAACCTGACGAGGGAAATACACGTTTTTTTTTTTTTCTTCTTCTCTTCCAAACCTGGCTGTACAACTCGGAGCATCCAAATCCTGATTTAGCTGGTGGTTGCTGAGTATCAATAATGAAAATGAAAACTCAGTTTAATTAAATTGCTGGAGGGAGCTGGAGGTTGTTGAGGTAGAGGGATGTTAGTGAGCGAGCAAAAGAAAAATATCAAATAACTCCCAGTTAAAGAAGAATTAAACAAAGCGCTTGTTTGCATCCAAAATGATTGCATAATGCAATTGTAATTTAATTTATTTATTTATGGGATTTATTTAAAGCAGATATAAAATCATACATTAAAGTGGTTGTAAACCCTTACAGACCCCTTTCACCTACAGGTAAGCCTAGATTAAGGCTTACCTGTAGGTGCTGGAAATATCTCCTAAACCTACACGGTTTAGGAGATCTTTACAATGTCCCCGAAGGATGCCGTCTTCTGCGCATGAGCTGATGTATTAGGCGCATGTGCACTCTAGAAAGGGCACGCTTTGCCGTTTCAAGCTGGGGTCATGCCGTGACTGGCAGCTCCCGCGCGCATGCGCGTGAGTGACGTCACGCGACTCCGGCCAGTCACAGAGCTGGAGTTCACGGGCCCCGGAAGGAAGAGGGGTGAAGAATGGACGCTTCCAGTCAGCGAGGAAATCGGGGACATCGCAGGCTTCGGTTTCAGGTAAGTGACACATAATGGGCTAACAAAGAGGAAGTAAAACCCATCAGGGTTTACTTCCTCTTTAATACAGCGCTGTATTCATTATTACATCATTACACGTATACTTAAAAATGTCAGTATTTTAAAGCTGAATTCTTGGTAAGGCAATTTTTATATAGACACCTTGCTCCTTGCTTGGACCTATGAAAGTATCTACACTATATTACCAAAAGTATTGGGACGCCTGCCTTTACACGCACATGAACTTTAATGGCATCCCAGTCTTAGTCCGTAGGGTTCAATATTCAGTTGACCCACCCTTTGCAGCTATAACAGCTTCAACTCTTCTGGGAAGGCTGTCCACAAGGTTTAGGAGTGTCTATGGGAATGTTTGATCAGAGTCCAAATCATTTGATGAAGGAGGGGTTATGGCGTGGGTTTGTTTTTCAGGGGTTGGGCTTGGCCCCTTAGTTCCAGTGAAGGGAACTCTTAAGGCATCAGCATACCAAGACATTTTGGACAATTTCATGCTCCCAACTTTGTGGGAACAGTTTGGGGATGGCCCCTTCCTGTTCCAACATGACTGCGCACCAGTGCACAAAGCAAGGTCCATAAAGACATGGATGAGTGAGTTTGGGGTGGAGGAATTTGACTGGCCTGCACCTCAACCCGATAGAACACCTTTAGGAGGAATTGGAGCAGAGACTGCGAGCCAGGCCTTCTTGTCCACATCAGTGCCTGACCTCACAAATGCGCTTCTGGAAGAATGGTCAAACATTCCCATAGACACACTCCTAAACCTTGTGGACAGCCTTCCCAGAAGAGTCAAAGCTGTTATAGCTGCAAAGGGTGGGCCAACTCAATATTGAACACTACGGACTGAGACTGGGATGCCAATAAGGTTCATGTGCGTGTAAAGGCAGGCATCCCAATACTTTTGGTAATATAGTGTGTGTGCCGTACCTAGAAGATCCCCATGGAAGCTGGAAATCACTGTAATAGGCACTGCTACTTCAGTGATCTCCAATAGCTTCCAGGTCCAGTGCAGAGCGGGTGCCCTACTGCATTGTGAACACAGGAGGTGGTTCGTTCACCCTCTGGGCCATTCAGAAAAAGCATTTTCGTAGGGAACGATTTATACCGGAATGCGAGCAATCCCACGCTTTCCATTTTTGGCAGCCTGCTTATTTCAGTAGGCTTCCAAACACAGGGGAATGTGGTAAAAGTATGGCAGGTGCAACTTTTAAAAATCACGCTACACCTAACTGCATGGTACTGCTGTGCCATGCAGCTTGGTAGCCACAAGCGCATTGCATTTCTTAGATGTGTTTGGATGGTATTAACAATTAATGGCACCTGCACGCATCTAGCAAGGGCAGCGAGTTTCTGTGTGGTGTGGGAAACGTGCCTTTCCCGCACCACGTTCTGGTGTGAAAGGGTCCTTTAACTTGATGAGGTGGATATTGTGACATCACCGCTTCACCGCTCCACGTCATCCAGTCAGAAAACATCTTGCATTTATTGAGAAAATGCAAAGTGTTCCCTGAGTGGCGTCCATGCCGAGCAAGCAACTTCTTGTGTTCCCAATGGAATGGGGCAGCTGCTCGGCATGGGACCCAGAAGCTAGAGAAGGTCACTGGAGTAGCAGTGTCTACTACAGGGATTTCTAGCTTCCATAGGAATCCAACAAGTATGGCACATACTGTACAGACTTACATTGGTCCAAGCTGGAGTAAAACCTTGGTTTGAGAGTAACTTGGTTTGAGAGCATTTTGCAAGACAAGCAACATTTTTTAATAAGTTTTGACTTGATATACAAGCTATGTCTTGATATACAAGTAGCGTCACGTCACAACTGAGTATAAAAGAGAAGAGAGGCGCCTCTAAGTGTAGCAATATGGTTATATTTATTGAAGGTACAACAGAGCCGATAAGAGAGAGAGATCTTTCCCATCTCCCCGCCTGCACACAGAGTGATAATGCTAATGTGCACAAGGTGATAAGGGTGTGCCCTGGCACATCCGGCACACGCTATAAATAGGTCTATGAAATTGACCTATTATGGCCAAGTGCTCATATTAAGTCAGTGACATCACAAGCTATCCCATCCTTTTGTGTAATAATCTCTCACCTGCAACGCATTGGCTCATCAATGACAGCTAACTTCCAGGTTTGGAAGAACTTGGGTTCTGACTAAGTCCAGACTTAACACTAGTTAGAACCGTAGCACATACAAATCAGCTACAGCTGCAGCCTCATACCACCTGACTAGTGGTTAGCCAAACTGCCCAGGGTTCGGGTTGAGCCGGGTTCGGCAAACTTCAGAGAAGTTCAGATGCCGAACTCGAACCCCTTTGTAAACCCCAAAGCCAAATGTGTAAAATGAAACATTTTTTGGGCTAATAGGCAAGGGTGTGTATAAGGGAAGCTTTTAAGGGAAAGGGCAGGGACAGTGGTGACATCATTGACCAAAGATGAACATGGCCATATTTGGTCAATGTCATAGCCCAAAAATGGCCAGTTATTGGGCAGTGATGTCACTTCTGTCCTCACCCCTTTGCTTAAAAGGTTTCCCCGTGACGTCATTGTTTCCTAGGGAACCAGTGACAGCGGAAAGCTATCTTATATAGAAGCGGTAAAAAAAACAGCTTGTATACTGTATATAATGCATGGTTTCCACCGAATAGTGGGCCAAGTGGGCAAAAGCTCAGGCATTCGCCCGAACGCCCAAACAGCCAGCGTTCAGTCCAAGCCTAAGTTCAGACTGCACAGTCAGCTTATCCCTGGGAAAGAGGAGACTGAAGAAATGCTTCCTCCTGCCTGCAGCAGACTGATGACATCATCTCAGGCTTGGTTGAGTCATTGATTGGCATTCAAATTATGGCATTTTACCAACAGGTGGAGCTTTAAAATAAAAATAAAATTCTCCGTTGCTATGTATTGTGACATCATGAATATATTCACACTAGTGATGAGCCGAACACCCCCGGGTTCGGTTCGCACCAGAACCCGCGAACGGACCGAAAGTTCGAACGAACATTAGAACCCTATTAAATACAATGGATGCGAACGTTTGAATTCTAAAGTGCTAATTATAACAACTATTATGCATGTTATTGTCCTAAAAAGGGTTTGGGAACCCGGGTTCTGCACCAGGGGACATGTATCAATGCAAAAAGAAGTTTTAAAAACGGTCGTTTTTCGGGAGCAGTCATTTTAATGATGCATAAAGTGAAAAAAAAAAAGTCAAATATTCCTTTAAATATCGTACCTGGGGGGTGTCTAAAGTATGCCTGTGAAGTGCCACGTGTTTCCCGTGTTTAGAACTGTCCCTGCACAAAATGACACTTCTAAAGGAAAAAAAAGCCATTTAAAACTGCTTGCGGCTTTAATGTAATGTCTGGTCCCGGTAATATGGATGAAATTCTTTAAGAAAAATGGCATAGCTACCCCATGACCCCCCCCCTACCCCAGCCCATTACCAGCCCCTTTGGGTCTTGTATGGATATTAAGGGGAACCCCGCACATAAAATAAAAAAGGCCCTATATACTCTGAACAGCCCTATACAGGCGGTGCATACAAGACAGGGACTGTAGGTTTGTTCTTATGTAGAGTCTGTTTGTAATTTTGAACAGGTACATTGTTGAAGTGTAGCTCCAGACCAAAAATCTATTTTTAAACTTTTTGGAAAACATAGGTAAGGGTTATCACCCCTGTAACATTTGTTTTGCTGTCTGTGCCCCTGTTCAGAACATTTCAC
Organism: Rana muscosa; assembly: GCA_029206835.1. Taxonomy (NCBI): domain Eukaryota; kingdom Metazoa; phylum Chordata; class Amphibia; order Anura; family Ranidae; genus Rana; species Rana muscosa. The sequence continues at coordinate 38,627,340 of CM055128.1, forward strand.
CTCACTTTCCGTCCCAATGACAACTGTTTTTGAAATGTGGTGTTTTTCTTGAAACAAGGATTGCTGATAAAGCATCAGTACAGAGGAGACACCTTTCTCCCATATTTATTCTTACAGGAGAGAATTTTCCTTCCTAGTGGTAGATTTCCTCTCACTTCCTGTTGTCTTCTTGCGTTTGCAAGTAGGAGTCGTTTGTAAGTTGGATGTTTGAAAGTAGGGACCTGCCGTATATACTCTGCAGAAATAGGCCCCTTAGTTGTTGGTGTTGGCACAACACTGTAAGCACTCACAGTTACTCTTGGTTGGTGCTGGAACGCCCTGCTGTCAACTATTATATCAGGAATTTTAATTACATATAATTGTTGAACAGTGGTAGTAAAAATTGGGCCTTTGATGGTGGTGCTGGTGCCACAACACTGTAAGCCCTGACAGTTACTCTTGGTGGGTGCAGCAATGGGCCCTGCTGTGAATTATTAGATCAAGAATTGTAATTACATGCCCCTGTTGAACAGGGGCTGAAAAATTGGGCCTTAGGCACTGGTGGCACAACACTGCAACCCCTCACAGCAACTGTACTTGGAGCACAGCAATGAGCCCTGTTGCAAAGTATTGCTTCAAAAATTGTAATGACACGCCCCTGTTAAACAGGGGCTGAAAAATTGGGCCTTAGGCACTGGTGGCACAACACTGCAACTCCTCACAGATACTGTACTTGGAGCACACCAATGAGCCCTGTTGCAAAGTATTGCTTCAAAAATTGTAATGACACGCCCCTGTTAAACAGGGGCTGAAAAATTGGGCCTTAGGCACTGGTGGCACAACACTGCAACTCCTCACAGATACTGTACTTGGAGCACAGCAATGAGCCCTGTTGCAAAGTATTGCTTCAAAAATTGTAATTACACGCCCCTGTTAAACAGGGGCTGAAAAATTGGGCGTTAGGCACTGGTGGCACAACACTGCAACTCCTCACAGATACTGTACTTGGAGCACAGCAATGAGCCCTGTTGCAAAGTATTGCTTCAAAAATTGTAATTACACGCCCCTGTTAAACAGGGGCTGAAAAATTGGGCGTTAGGCACTGGTGGCGGCACCCATAAACAAAAATGATCTTACAAGCTATCATCATCAATCGTATCATTGAGGACTCGGAGGAGGAGGATAGCCAGTCAACATAACAGCACAGGCACTCAGCATCAGCATCAGTCTTGAAGGGATGTGACATGTTAAAATCAATTAGTCTGTTATATCAGCATCAGGTGTGTGGTAGCTGGTGGTGATCCAAGACTGGTTCATCTTGATGAAAGTCAGTCGATCAACCGAGTCGGTGGACAGGCGCACCCTGTGATCCGTGACAAATCCTCCAGCAGCACTGAATGTGCGTTCCGAAAGAACGCTGGATGCAGGACAGGCCAGTAGCTCAATTGCATACTGTGCAAGCTCTGGCCAGTGATCCATCCTCAAGACCCAGTAAGCCAGAGGATTTTCGGTGGGGAAGGTGTCCAAGTCTGACCTTGCCCCTAGATATTCCTGCACCATGTTTATCAGACGCTGGCGATGGTTGCTGGAACCGATCATACTTTGGGGCTGCGGACTAAAGAATTGTCTGAACGCATCGGTCAGACGGCCACCTTCCCCACCGCTCCTTCTTTGACTGGCCGAAGCCTCAGCAACTCGTTGTCCAGGACCAGGAGTTTGCAACCTCCCAGTCTCTGGGAACGCGTTGCACAGACCTTTCTGCAAGGCCTCCCGGAGTTGTCTCATCCTCTGCTCCCTCTGCGACGGTAACATAAGGTCCGCAACCTTACCCTTGTACCGTGGATCAAGGAGAGTGGCCAGCCAGTAATGGTCCCTCTCCTTGATCCGAAGAATACGAGGATCCTTCCGCAGACTTTGCAGGATCAGGGAGGCCATGCAGCGTAGGTTTGCTGAGGCATTCGCTCCGGAGTCCTCTGGGTCACTAAGGACGACATGATCCGCAGCCACCTCCTCCCAGCCACGTACAAGTCCACTGGTTTCTTGGGACTGTAAATCATCCCTAAAAGACTGCTGCTGATGATGCTGAGTGCCAGCCTCCACCTCCATGCTGACACAATCCTCCTCCTCCTCCTCCTCCTCCTCCTCCTCCTCTTCCTGTGCGATGGGTGGGACAGAAGGAACACTGTCTGGGTAAAGGGGGCCTTGAGAGGCAAGGAAGTCCTCCTCTTCCTGCCTCTGTTCTGCCTCAAGTGCCCTGTCCATTATTCCACGCAGCGTGTGCTCCAACAGGTGGACAAGAGGTACAGTGTCACTGATGCATGCACTGTCACTGCTCACCATCCTCGTGGCCTCCTCAAATGGTGCCAGGACAGTGCATGCATCCCTGATCATGCCCCACTGGCGTGGAGAAAAAAAACCAAGCTCCCCTGACCCTGTCCTGGTGCCGTAGTCGCACAGGTACTCATTGATGGCCCTCTGCTGCGTGTGCAGCCGCTGCAGCATGGCCAACGTTGAGTTCCACCTGGTGGGCATGTCACATATAAGGCGGTTCTTGGGCAGGTTCAACTCCTTTTGCAGCTCAGCCAGGCGAGCACTGGCATTATAAGATCTGCGGAAATGCACACAGACTTTCCTGGCCTGCCTCAGGACATCCTGTAAGCCCGGGTACCTGCCCAAGAAGCGCTGCACCACCAGGTTAAGGACGTGAGCCACACAGGGCACATGGGTCAGTTGTCCCTGTCGGAGGGCGGAGAGGAGGTTGGTGCCATTGTCGCAAACCACCATTCCTGGCTTAAGCTGGCGTGGCGTCAACCACCTCTCGGCCTGGCCCTGCAGAGCAGACAGGACCTCTGCCCCAGTGTGGCTTCTGTCCCCCAAACACACCAGCGCAAGCACGGCATGGCATCTTTTTGCCTGCGTACTTGCGTAGCCCCGTGAACGGCTACGGAGCACCGCTGGTTCATAGGACAAACCACAGGAAGAGGCCATGGAGGAAGAAGAAGAGGAGGGGGTGGAGGAGAGAGGTGTGTCACAACCAGTAGTAGCATTTTGGAGGCGTGGCGGTGGGACAACCTCCAACACTACTGCACCTTGTCCTGAATCCTTCCCAGCTGCCAAAAGAGTGACCCAATGGGCCGTGAAAGAAAGGTAACGTCCCTGTCCATGCCTGCTGGACCATGAGTCAGCGGTAATATGCACCTTACCGCTGACCGCCCTGTCCAGCGAGGCCAAGACATTGCCTTCCACATGCCGGTAGAGAGCCGGAATAGCCTTCCGTGAGAAAAAGTGGCGTTTGGGAACCTGCCACTGAGGAACTGCACATTGCACAAACTCACGGAAGGGGGCCGAGTCTACCAACTGAAAAGGCAGCAGTTGAAGCGCTAGCAATTTAGCCAAGCTAGCATTCAACCGCTGGGCATGTGGATGGCTGGGAGTGAACTTCTTTCGACGGTCCAGCAGCTGGGGCAGGGAAATTTGCCTGCTAGAATCGGACGTCGGTGTACTGCTAGCAGAGTGGGCGCAAGTACTTGGCTGTGACACACCTAATTCTACACCTTCATTCCTCTCAGTGCATGTTTCAGAGAGGACTGAAGTTATAGTGGGGTTGGAGATCCCAGCTGATGCGGTGCAAGGAGAGGTCCGCTTTGTTCTTTGGTGTGGGTCTTTGAGGTAGGCTTGCCAACGAGCTGCATGGCAGGTCAACATATGTCTGGTCAGGCATGTGGTACCCAAGCGGCTGATGTTTTGGCCACGCGATATACGCTTGAGACATATGTTGCAAACAGCAGCTGTGCGATCTGATGCACTAGCCTCAAAAAAGGCCCACACCAAAGAACTTTTTGAATGACGGGCAGAGGCAGCGCCCTGCACAGGCGGAGCTCTGCGGTGTGATTCCGTCGGTGTACTGCCCTTACGCTGGCCACCAAAGGGCATCCTGCCTCGTTGGAGATGTGCCTCCTCCTCATCCTCCTCCTCCTCCTCTCTCCTATTAGGCACCCACGTGGAGTCAGTGACCTCATCATCCCCTCCCTCCTCATCACTGGAGCCAATCTGGCAGTATGCTGCAGCTGCTGGAACATGACTGCCAGATTGGTGTCCTTCTTGAGCATCCCCTCTGTCTGCTCTCACGCTACTGCCTTCCTCTAGCTGGGTTTCATCATCAGACCCTTCGAAACGCTGGGCATCCTCCTGGAGCATGTACCCAACACTGTGCTGAAACAGTTCGGGGGACTCCTCAGGAGGAGGACATGGTGGGTCTAGGGAAGGAGTGACTGATGATTTGTCTGACATTGATACCAGGGAAGACGACGCTTTGGCAGCTGCTTTTCCAGTACCCTGAGCCTGGGTGAGAGAGGATGAGGAGGAGGAGGAGGGCTTGGTCATCCACTCTACCAAGTCTTCGGCATGATGTGGCTCAACATGTCCAGCTGCCGAAAAGAAGGACAAGCGTGTCCCATGGCCATGTGCTGATGACAATGCACCGCGTCCACGACCAGCACTGTTGCCCCCAGACACAGAGCCTGCTTGCCCTCTTTTATTGCCTCCTGACTGTCTGCCTCTCCTTGTTTGCCTTCCAGACATTCTAATAGATGGCCTGCAGGGAGATGGGAAAAAAGCAATAAGGGCTACCTTCAGGTGTCCTTCTCTGTCCCTTGAAACAAGGACTTGCAGAGTGAAATAAACTGACACTCTCCCTACCTACAGTTTTCTGTCCCTAGAATAAATGTTTTTTTTAAGCACAATATAGCACGAGGACAATTCAGTCACTGTCCTTCCAGGTCCCTGGAAACAAGGACTTGCAGAGTGAAATAAACTGACACTCTCCCTACCTACAGTTTTCTGTCCCTAGAATAAATGTTTTTTTTAAGCACAATATAGCACAAGGACAATTCACTCACTGTCCTTACAGGTCCCTGGAAACAAGGACTTGCAGAGTGAAAGAAAAAAAACACTCTCCCTACCTACAGTTTTCTGTCCCTAGAAAAAATGTTTTTTTTAATCACAATATAACACAAGGACAATTCACTCACTGTCCTTCCAGGTCCCTGGAAACAAGGACTTGCAGAGTGAAATAAACTGACACTCTCCCTACCTACAGTTTTCTGTCCCTAGAATAAATGTTTTTTTTAATCACAATATAGCACAAGGACAATTCAGTCACTGTCCTTCCAGGTCCCTGGAAACAAGGACTTGCAGAGTGAAATAAACTGACACTCTCCCTACCTACAGTTTTCTGTCCCTAGAATAAATGTTTTTTTTAATCACAATATAGCACAAGGACAATTCAGTCACTGTCCTTCCAGGTCCCTGGAAACAAGGACTTGCAGAGTGAAATAAACTGACACTCTCCCTACCTACAGTTTTCTGTCCCTAGAATAAATGTTTTTTTTAATCACAATATAGCACAAGGACAATTCAGTCACTGTCCTTCCAGGTCCCTGGAAACAAGGACTTGCAGAGTGAAATAAACTGACACTCTCCCTACCTACAGTTTTCTGTCCCTAGAATAAATGTTTTTTTTAATCACAATATAGCACAAGGACAATTCACTCACTGTCCTTACAGGTCCCTGGAAACAAGGACTTGCAGAGTGAAATAAACTGACACTCTCCCTACCTACAGTTTTCTGTCCCTAGAATAAATGTTTTTTTTAAGCACAATATAGCACAAGGAGAATTCACTCACTGTCCTTCCAGGTCCCTGGAAACAAGGACTTGCAGAGTGAAATAAACTGACACTCTCCCTACCTACAGTTTTCTGTCCCTAGAATAAATGTTTTTTTTAAGCACAATATAGCACAAGGACAATTCACTCACTGTCCTTACAGGTCCCTGGAAACAAGGACTTGCAGAGTGAAAGAAACTGACACTCTCCCTACCTACAGTTTTCTGTCCCTAGAATAAATGTTTTTTTTAAGCACAATATAGCACAAGGAGAATTCACTCACTGTCCTTCCATGTCCCTGGAAACAAGGACTTGCAGAGTGAAAGAAAAAAAACACTCTCCCTACCTACAGTTTTCTGTCCCTAGAAAAAATGTTTTTTTTAATCACAATATAACACAAGGACAATTCACTCACTGTCCTTCCAGGTCCCTGGAAACAAGGACTTGCAGAGTGAAATAAACTGACACTCTCCCTACCTACAGTTTTCTGTCCCTAGAATAAATGTTTTTTTTAATCACAATATAGCACAAGGACAATTCAGTCACTGTCCTTCCAGGTCCCTGGAAACAAGGACTTGCAGAGTGAAATAAACTGACACTCTCCCTACCTACAGTTTTCTGTCCCTAGAATAAATGTTTTTTTTAATCACAATATAGCACAAGGACAATTCAGTCACTGTCCTTCCAGGTCCCTGGAAACAAGGACTTGCAGAGTGAAATAAACTGACACTCTCCCTACCTACAGTTTTCTGTCCCTAGAATAAATGTTTTTTTTAATCACAATATAGCACAAGGACAATTCACTCACTGTCCTTACAGGTCCCTGGAAACAAGGACTTGCAGAGTGAAATAAACTGACACTCTCCCTACCTACAGTTTTCTGTCCCTAGAATAAATGTTTTTTTTAAGCACAATATAGCACAAGGAGAATTCACTCACTGTCCTTCCAGGTCCCTGGAAACAAGGACTTGCAGAGTGAAAGAAAAAAAACACTCTCCCTACCTACAGTTTTCTGTCCCTAGAAAAAATGTTTTTTTTAATCACAATATAACACAAGGACAATTCACTCACTGTCCTTCCAGGTCCCTGGAAACAAGGACTTGCAGAGTGAAATAAACTGACACTCTCCCTACCTACAGTTTTCTGTCCCTAGAATAAATGTTTTTTTTAATCACAATATAGCACAAGGACAATTCAGTCACTGTCCTTCCAGGTCCCTGGAAACAAGGACTTGCAGAGTGAAATAAACTGACACTCTCCCTACCTACAGTTTTCTGTCCCTAGAATAAATGTTTTTTTTAATCACAATATAGCACAAGGACAATTCAGTCACTGTCCTTCCAGGTCCCTGGAAACAAGGACTTGCAGAGTGAAATAAACTGACACTCTCCCTACCTACAGTTTTCTGTCCCTAGAATAAATGTTTTTTTTAATCACAATATAGCACAAGGACAATTCACTCACTGTCCTTACAGGTCCCTGGAAACAAGGACTTGCAGAGTGAAATAAACTGACACTCTCCCTACCTACAGTTTTCTGTCCCTAGAATAAATGTTTTTTTTAAGCACAATATAGCACAAGGAGAATTCACTCACTGTCCTTCCAGGTCCCTGGAAACAAGGACTTGCAGAGTGAAAGAAAAAAAACACTCTCCCTACCTACAGTTTTCTGTCCCTAGAAAAAATGTTTTTTTTAATCACAATATAACACAAGGACAATTCACTCACTGTCCTTCCAGGTCCCTGGAAACAAGGACTTGCAGAGTGAAATAAACTGACACTCTCCCTACCTACAGTTTTCTGTCCCTAGAATAAATGTTTTTTTTAATCACAATATAGCACAAGGACAATTCAGTCACTGTCCTTCCAGGTCCCTGGAAACAAGGACTTGCAGAGTGAAATAAACTGACACTCTCCCTACCTACAGTTTTCTGTCCCTAGAATAAATGTTTTTTTTAAGCACAATATAGCACAAGGACAATTCACTCACTGTCCTTACAGGTCCCTGGAAACAAGGACTTGCAGAGTGAAAGAAACTGACACTCTCCCTACCTACAGTTTTCTGTCCCTAGAATAAATGTTTTTTTAAGCACAATATAGCACAAGGACAATTCACTCACTGTCCTTCCAGGTCCCTGGAAACAAGGACTTGCAGAGTGAAAGAAACTGACACTGTCCCTACCTACAGTTTTCTGTCCCTAGAATAAATGTTTTTTTTAAGCACACTATAGCACAAGCACAAAACACACTGACACTCTCCCTACCTATCCTTCTCTTTCCCTAAACTAAAGGAATCCAGGTTAAGCAAGAAAGAAATAACAGTCACTGTCCCTGCCTATGCTGCTCTATCCCTGCTCCGGAACACACTACACTAGGCCGCCGTGCTGGCGGCCTTTTATAGTGTGGGGCGTGTACTAAACACCCTCAGCAATAATTGGCCACAGGCATCCTGCCTGTGGCCAATCATTGCTCTCCTCGCTGCCGGCGCTGTGATTGGCCAAGCATGCGGGGTCACAGTGCATGCTTGGCCAATCACAGCGCCTGGATGACACTGCGATGGCGTAGTGCATTGTGGGCCGTTCGCGTCACTCGAATTTGGCGCGAACGGCCCAAATCGTTCGATCTTCGTCGAACGATCGAACAGCCGATGTTCGAGTCGAACGTATGTTCGACTCGAACACGAAGCTCATCCCTAATTCACACAGACTTGTAAAGTTACTGAAAGTCTGCCCAAGTTGTCAGTATGGGAATACAATATTTTTACACCACGTTATTGATTACAGACATGTTAACACAAACTGGCACTTAATGTTATTTATGGAAACAATAAAATGGAAAGAAAAATGTGACAGCTTCTGGTTTCATGTCACATTAGGGGAAAAAATAGTTCCATTAGATACATAACAGCAAGTAAATATATATCAGAGTAGAAGCCATCACAGTGGTTTTAAATGCAGGGACTGAATGCATCGATGGACAATTTATCCGCTACTTGAACAAGTACCATTGCAGAATTATGTAAAGCGTGTGCAGCTGCCGAAGCATTTGGTATCCTTGGGTTATTATTGTAACATAAAGTTAGATCAGCTGAATTATTTGTGTGCATTATCCAAAGACCACTAGCAACGGGATAAAGATTACTTGTTATGAGGGAAACTGAGGACAAAGCCATATAAAAGCTTAATTGCTATACGTACAAGTGCATATAATATTACGGAATACAATATGTCCTAGTGGACGCTTGTTAAAAGGAATAAATCTGCCATCTCTTTTGGATCCAATTTGTTTTACAAAAAATATATACATACTTTTTTCCTGCCACCTTCAGGCTGGTCTAGTGACGTTACTGGCCCCACCCAATGCGTTTTGTCACAGCCAGACTTCAAAATCTCTCCTGAAGAAGTCTGGATGTGACAGAATGCATTGGAAATAGTCAGTGACTACATGATTTTTTTTTAAAGTTTGGGGATTTGAAAGTGCCGATGACCACCAATAAATGTGGTATTTTTTTTTAAAGGAAGAAGGGTTAAAGTACCATCGACCACCAATAAATGTGTTTTTTTTTTTTATCCACTTCTGCTCTAGAGTTTTTCTTTTATTTTTTGTACACATGTAAAAATCTGAATTTTTGGCAAAACAAAAACCCGCCAGAACATTATATATTTTTATAAAATTAGAGGTACAGTGGACATACCAGTGTTGGGTGAGCTGAGATGTGTAATATGTTGAAACTGTGTAAAGGTTAGTACACCCTGAAGGGCCTGAAGTATGACTTGGGCAGGAGGCCAATATGTGTTCCTGGTAGCCCCAGGAGATAAGAAGGATTGGTAGCCTAAACTTCTTGTGTTTTTTGGTTCTACAGGAGGCTTCAAGATGTACAGTAGGAACTGAATAACTCACTGCTAAAGGGCCCTCTTACAAAGTAAACCATTCAGAAAAGCAAACTCCGATTGAGCATTTCATTTTTGGGTGAACGGAGGCATGTCAAATGCCTAATCTGTGTAAGGGTTAGTATTGCCTGAAGTATGACTTGGGTAGGAGACCAGTATGTGTTCCTGGTGGCCCTGTGGTTGAAAAACGGCAAAGAGTTCCCCAGTAGGTAAGAAGGATTGGTAACCCAAACGTCTTGTGTTTCATGGTTCTACAGGAAGCTCCCAGGTGTAGGAACTGTCTGAATAACCCACAGCTAGGGGGCCCTTTTACAAACTTTTATGTAAAGCATTCAGAAAAGCCAGCTCCGATTGAGCATTTTATTACTGGGTGAGCAAAGACATGTTAAATGCTAATTTGAGCAAGGGTTAATATTGCCTGGAGGGCCTGAAGTATGACTTGAACAGGAGACTGATATGTGTTTTTGGTGGCCATGTGCCCATAAGGTGGTGAGGAGTTCCCCAGCAGGTAAGAAGGATCCATAATCCAAACCATCCATGCTTTATGGTTCAACAGGCGGCTCCGAGGTGCAGGAACTGACCCACTGCTAGGGGCCTCTCGTACAAACTCTTAAATAAAGCATTCAGAAAATCTAGCGCAACCAGACCTTCCATTATTGAGTGAGCAGGGATGTGTAAAATGTCTATTCTGTGTAAGGGTTAGTATACCCTCAATGGCCTGAAGTATAACTTGGGGGGGGGGTGTTCCTGGTGGCCATAAGATGTCAAAGAGTTTCCCAGTAGGTAAGAAGGATCCATAACCCAAACACCTTGATGAGAAAGGAAACCATAGGGTCCGTAATTCCTCTGGACATCTCGCCTGGGTACGAGACGACCAGGACGTATTCTGCTCTCTTTACAGATGCTGCCTGTCCAGCAGAGCATCACCTCCTCCTCATTAATGCAAACCGTGAGAATATAACCCCGCCCCCCAGGTTCTGTTGTGAACTGTTACTACATTCTTCAATGCAAGTTCTTTATTGCACTCCTCTGTGGGAATTATTGTCATCACACCCCATCTACAAGCACGCGGGACTCAAGTGGTTAAAGTTCATATGGTATTGTAGTAATTGGGTTTAGATCTTCTTTCGGTCCAACCTTTTAATCCATGGCTTCCTGAGCATTTCACACGGCCTGCAAATCACGACTTTTGCCAATTAATCGTTTTTGTATGTGCCGTCCTTTAAGAGCCTAGACCGGATGTCCCTCTGGATGTCCCTCGTTAGACTATTGTGTTCAGTAAAGCGCAATGCTATTGATTGGAAGGCGCCAAGTCAAACAAGGATGTCCAAACAAGAGCAAATTTTCTTTTTGGGTCAGTGAGCTAACACTATAAACTAAGCCTGTGTAGGTCTTTTCTATGGTTTAAAGGTAACACATATATTTACTGCTCACATGAAGTGTGTCTGGTATTACGCTGTCATTTCAGTAATAATGGTATCAGTTCCCAGCTGAAGCAAACACTGGCAGAGCAACAATCTGATTTTTTTTCCATTGTTTTCACGCAACTAGTGCTTCTTTTGTAAGTACACTATTATATATACCGTATATATTTTTTCTTTTTTTTTTTTTTTAGGTTTACATTTGAAAGTGACCAGCCTAAAATATTTGTTGCAATAATGCACCTTCCTTAATGGAATGTGATAAAGTATATGTGAACCCCAACCATGTAAAACAACCCATTCAGTTTAAAACAGACATGAAAAGCAAAACATTTCTGCATATACCTGTATATTTAAAAAAAACATTATAAATGCCTTTTTTTTCTTTTTTTATAAGTGATCACATAATCTCTGTTTTCAGCTGCATAGGGTGGCTTAGAGAGCTAGGGGTGGAGAAACAGCAGTACACTGGTCTTCCCAGTGAATAGCTGTGCCGAAGGCATTCGGGCATTCGCTATTTGCGATATAATTTATTTCGGATTCGGTTTTATTCGTAATTGCTTTGTTCGGAAATTCAAATGCTTCCGAACGTCCGAAAGTTGCTAAATTCGTACGAATTTCGATTAGTTACGAAACGAATTGCACAAGCCTACTGTCCAGCCTCCACTGCCTGAAAGGGCCCGATCACACATGAACCCCAAAAAGAGTTACGGCCTCCATAGTGTAAAATCTTAGGCGTTTATTGTTAAAAATATTTATATTGCACTTGCATCAAAGGAATGTAAATTAGGTATAAAAAGATAAGCCGGCCGGCTCAATAAGGCAGCCTGTCCTTCCGGGACCTGCGCTAACGCGGTGACGTCAGCACGTCGCTCCTCCCTTCGCGCTTCGTCACAGATGACGTCGTCCTGGGGCACTACTTTGGTGAAAGTGTTAAGCACTGAGGGATGCATTGGACATCATGTCATCATATGGACTTCCTTTCATATGTTCACTATTGTTTTACTTATAATTTTTTTACTTTAGCACAATTTATTTTTGGATGTGTGCTGTGCGTATCTCACAGAAAAGTTGTTGCTTTCTTATATTCACTCCTTTTTTATATTCACTCATTGTTGATCTGTGACAGCGCAGTAATCCTCATTTTTTCTTTTTTTTTATATTCTTAACATGCCATAAGGCAGAATTCCCGACAGATAAAAAACACAAACTAATGCAGCTCTGCAATCATTATAAAATGTATCTTTGAAATGCAAGTAGTGTAAGTACCTGAATCTGACCAGGTATCAGCCTCTATGTTTCTGTACAGCAGGGCTGGCGATTGAGCGGAAGAAGCAGAACATGAAACCAATTTTGTTCATGTGCAGACAAGCATAGCTAATAGGAAGATAGAGCAGAGTGACGGAGAGATAAACTGATCACTGTATTGCTTCTGCTTTCACAGGTTTATGATAACCAGGGCTCAGAGTACGTTGGACTGAGTGATGCTGGCCATCAGAATGAGGACATCTAGTGGCAGGAAAAAGGACTACGGTGAAATCTCATGATTGAAGGGGCACATTGTAGCATTGTAGTTGTTGTGTTATCTTATCCTTTGATATCCTATTTATTTTTATCTTGATCATTTTTGCTTTAAGGTGTACTGCGTTAAGTCAGTGCATTCATCTCGCTGCGCACATTACCACAGGATGAATTTCACATAAACCTGTTTTTTATGTTTTATTGCATGTTACTCTAAGAGCCAAATGTGAAGATGACCCTAATGTAAATGGCCATCACTTTCTTAAAAGCTGAACTCCTGACAGATACAAAAACACCATTTCATGTAGGTATGCATTCATTACAAAAATCATCAAAATGTATGTAAGCCCTGACAATGACTTATATTATGAGTTCCCTTTTGGTTTGCTAAGTATACCATTGGAATGTTTTGTTATATCCGAGTGTTATCAATTACATTGTTATCTGCGTACTAAAGACCTCCACCCTTCTATGTTAGATTAGTGTAGTGTCTCCTTACACTATGTGCATCAATAGAAACACGCAGCCACATGCCTGATGTAACACCCTCTTAGTTAGACTGCTAAGTAAATTATTTTTTTTATTTTAATGTAGTAAGTGGATCAGTGATTGATTGTTTTTGTCTGTTCAGGGATTTTCCCACGAAACGCGTAGACTGACTATTGACCTCACCATACCTTCGATTGTGTCTTTTTTGTATTGCATTTTTTTTTGCTTTGCAGGCACTTGTAGGCAGTTTTTTTAATTGCAGTTTTGTTTTAGTTGTCAAGTTTAGAGTTACAGAGGAGGTCTAGTGCTAGAATTATTACTCTCGCTCAGATATTTGCGGTGATACCTCACATGTGTGGTGCGAACACTATTTACATATGTGGGCATGACCATATGCATTCACTACTGCACGCAAGCACACAGGGATGGGGCGTTTTGAGAACCGAAAGTGGTGTCTTGACTCCAGTCCTCCAAGGGCATAGAGATGCGCGATGGCCATCTTGCCACTTTTATCTGGAAGCCGTCCACCTAAGGGAAAATTAAAATACTGGGGTTATGGCATCTGGCTGCAGCCATAACCCCGGTATTTAAAATCAAAGTCATGACGTAATTCCCAGTTAGGCAGTCGGCAAGCAGTTAAGACACAGGAAGGAGTTCACCAGCTGACCTGATTAGCACACACCCTGCATCTGCCTTCCCCTTCCAGGAGATGGCTCCCACCCACCTCCTTAGGTGCACAGTTTTCCAAGACAATCAGTCAGTGATCACAGTTTTTACTAAATACACAGGCATCAATGCGCGGTCCCGGAACGAAAGCGAGGACTGGTTCGCAAGCTCTTTATTGGATCAAGGCGCAGCCATCCCTGTACCAAATGGCGAACGAGGCAAGGGCATGTATTCTCCTCTGTTCATGGTACAGAAAAAGAACGGCACATGGAGACCAGTCATAGACTTGACCCATCTCAACCACTTCATTCGAAAAGAAAAACTCAAGATGGAGTTCATCCAGGAGACTGGTTGGTGTCAATCGACCTGAAAGACGCCTACTTCCACTTTACGGTGGCAGCGGACTTCCAACAATTCCTTCGCTTTGCAGTAGGCAATCAGCACTTACAGTTTACCTGTCTCCCCTTCGGTCTAACAACATCACCTTGTGTTTTCTCCAAGGTACTGTTAGCTGTTGTTGCTCTGCTCCGAGTCAAAGGGGTTCGTCTTCATCACTACCTAGACGACCTCCTCCTCCTAGCTCAAGACAAAGGTTAACTTTTAGAGCACAGGAGCCTAGTCATCTCCACCCTTCAAGAGTTTGAGTGGCTCCTGAATCTGGAGAAGAGCCACCTGGAACCAACACAATCCCTTGTGTTTCTCGGTGCTCACTTCAAAACGTTGGCCGAGGAGAAGATTGTGGTAATCCGGGAATCCACTCAACCCTCGCTTCGTCTCACCTCTCCAATGTCTGAAGGTGATTGGCACTATGGCAACCACTATTCCCATGGTGAAGTGGGCACAGTGGCACACACGGCCCTTCCAAAAAGGGTTCCTCCAACAATGTAATTCCTCCAGCAAAAACCAGCGCATCCACCTCACTCCAGCCAAGAGAGGGTCTCTCCTTTGGTGGCTCCAGGGGAAAAATCTTCGCAATTGCCACTCGATCGTTCCCATCACATGGGTCACGATAACCTCACATGCCAGCAATTGGGGCTGAGGTGCTCATTGCCTCGGAAGTAGCTCAGGGCAAATGGAACTCCCCTTCTTTGGGGATTGTGTCCAACATACTGGAACTGCAGGCCGCCTTTTAGGCACTCCTATCATTCTGCCATCTAATAAAGAACTCTTCAGTGATGGTCAGGTTGGACAATACAACCGCGGTGGCCTACGTAAGGAAGCAGGGTGGAACTTGCAGCTAGTCCCTGCTACAGGAGGTGGAGCCAATCATGAGCTGGGTTCAGAGGAATTTGTTCAACATTTCAGCGGTCTACATTCCTGGGATTCAGAATGTACAGGTGAACTTCCTCTCTCGTGTTCAAATGAACAACGAGTTGTCTTTCCACAAAGAGGTGTTCAAGTTGCTCCTGACCCTGGGAGTGTCTCCAGAAGTAGACCTCTTTGCATCCCCATGCAATTGCAAGTTGGCCAAATACTACTCGAGGTTCCGGGATCC
Organism: Rana muscosa; assembly: GCA_029206835.1. NCBI lineage: Eukaryota > Metazoa > Chordata > Amphibia > Anura > Ranidae > Rana > Rana muscosa. The sequence continues at coordinate 38,642,464 of CM055128.1, forward strand.
TCAGGCGTATGGGATAGATGCTAGGGGTGCCGAAATTAATCGGTGCATCGCGATTCGGGTGCATGCGACCGGGAAAATTGATTACCGGGATGATGCCCGCAGCTGCAGGCATCATCCCAGTACCGCGGGCGATCGGCTTTCCAGTGATAACAACTGATGCGGCTAAAAGCCGCTCGGTTGTTATCCAGGAGGAGCGGGAGGGGACATCCCCCCCTTCCGCCGCTCTGACCGGGCCTCCCACGAGCCGCTACTTCCGGCGGCTAGAGACAGACTGGAACGAAGCGTCGGCTTCGTTCCAGTCTGTATGTAAACACGGAAGCTTCGTCACAACGTCACTTCCGCTTTACTCAGCTGCCAATGGCGCCAGTTTTAAAAGAAAATTACAGTATTCCGAATCGCCGTTTTTGGCGATCTGAATATTTTGAAGTGCAAAGGAGGGATTTGGGGTCTTTTAGATCACCGATCCCTCCATAAAGAGTACCTGTCACCACCTATTACTGTCACAAGGGATGTTTACGTTGTGACAGCAATAAAAGTGATCAAACATTTTTTTTTTTAAACACAATGTAAAAAAAAAGAAATAAAATAAATAGAAAAAATATGTTTTTTTAAAGCGCCCCTGTCCAGGCAAGCTTGCACAGCAAGGAAAACACATACTCATGTCGCGCCCGCATATGTAAACGGTGTTCAAATCACACATGTGAGGTATCGCCGCGATCGTCAGAGCGAGAGAAATAATTCTAGCACTAGACCTCCTCTGTAACTCTAACCTGGTAACCGTTAATTTTTTTGGAGATTTTTAGGTACCGTAGTCTGTCCCCATTCCACAAGTGTGCGCAGAAAGACACTCACCTGTCCCACAATCCAGCAACGTTTCCACCCGAACCCTCCATTCTCTCCCCCGCCTGTCCACGACGCTGGCAATACTACTGTAGCCACCCGGCTGTGACAGCTTGCAGCTTCACAGCCGGGTGCGCATGTCTCACTGCGCTGTCCTGCATAGCCGGGCAATCTTCTGGGACCTGTGATGTGTCCCAGAAGATCGCAGGGAGGAAGGGACACCTAGGCGGCCCAAGCAGAAGTGGGAGCTCGTCGGTAATCGTGATGCATCGCGGAATCTATTCTAATCAAATTGCTTACCAGATAATCGTAATCAAATCGAATCGTGAGACCAGTGAAGATGCGCACCCCTAATAGATGCCCTCACGAACCAGTGGAGGTTCAGCAAGGCTTACGCCTTTCCTCCGGTACCTGTGATACTCCAGTTTCTCCGCAGGCTCAGAACAGAGGAAGTGGAAGTCAAAGCAGAAATTCCGTTCTGGCCCAACAGGCCATGGTTTCCTCTCTTAACACTCCTCAGTTATCGAGACTCAGTTCCCCTGCCTCTTAGGCTGGACCTACTGTCCAAAGGCACAACTCTGCAGCCCTGTCCTTCTCACCTGCACCTCAGGGTTTGGTTTTTGAGAGGGGAAGGCTCGAGGCTTTAGGGTGTCCAGAAGAGGCCACCTCGACCCTCCTTAATGCCAGAAGGAAAAGCACCAATAGGGTCTATGAACGTATCTGGTCCAGGTTCACAGATCACATGTCCTCTAGGCCTAATCCTTGTAGTAATCCAGCAGTTCATGATATCCTTAGCTTTTTACAATCAGGTCTGGACCTGTCCCTAGCAGTGAGCTCACTTCGGGTACAAGCATCTCGCCATTCACAGGAGTTTTCATGGGCTAATCACTCCCTTGTTCGCCAGTTCTTCAAGGGTGCTATCAGGCTTAGACCTCAAAGGAAACCGAGGTTTCCCAAGTGGGACCTTCCTCTTGTCCTGGATTTCCATTCTACACTTGGATCAGATCCCGACAAGCCTCTATCAGTGAAAGATCTTACACTCAAGACCACCTTCCTGGTGGCGGTTTCTTCAGCTAAAAGAGTGTCTGAAATCAGAAAACTAGGTTCAAAGGAGCCTTTTCTAACTTTTTTTCCAGACAGAGCAGTGTTAATCCCCATGCTGGGTTCAAACCCTAAAGTAACGTCAGTTTTTCACGAAAATCAAGAAATTGTGCTTCCCACCTTTGGGTCAACAGAAGGCCAAGATGTCCATCCCCTCGATGTGGGGCACACTCTAAGTCAATATCTGGAAGCTACGGCACCCTTTAGACAAACGGATTTTCTTTTCATCCTTCTGCACGGAAAAAACAAAGGAAAGCGGGCTTCGGTTAGATCCATTGCTGCAATGATCGTACAGACCATTCAAAGGGCTTATAAAGCTAAAGGCCTGGCTTCTCCAGAGGCAGTGACTGCACACTGAACTCGGAGTATCTCGACCTCTTGGGCGGCTTTCTGACATGTCGTTCCTGAAGTAATCTGTAGAGTGGCTTCCTGGTCGTCTATCAACACATTTGTGTCTCACTATTGTGTTCAACCAGCTGCCTTGTCATCCGTTATTTTTGGTTTGCAAGTACTGTCGGTTGACGGTGTTATAAATTAGTTTTCTTTGCTCAGCATTTCCCCTCCCGGGTGTGTTTGGCGAGTTATTTACCACACGTATGCTGCCATGGAGCCTGTCAGGAAAACTGAAAATTTCCTATCAAATACTTAAGCCCCGTACACACGATCGGATAACCTATGGATTTTCGTCCGATGGATTTGTCCATCGGAAATCCGATAAAACTGTTTTTCATCAGTCTTGCCCACACACCATCAGTCAAAAAACCGACCGTTCCAAACGCGGTGACGTAAAACACTCCGATGAGCCGAGAAAAATGAAGTTTAATGCTTCTGAGCATGCGTTGACTTGATTCTGAGCATGCGTGGGTTTTTGATCCGATGGACTTGCCCATAGACGATCTGAGTTTTCGATCGGTTTTTTATCCATCGGAAAAATTTAAAACATGTTCTATTTTTTCCAACCGATGGAAAAAAGACCGATGGGTACCATACACGATCGGTTGGTCTGATGAAAACCATCCATCGGACGGTTTTCATCAGTCAAACCGATCGTGTGTACGGGGCTTGACTGTAATTTTCCTTTCCTGATAGGCTCCATGGCAGCAGGAGTCCCTCCCAATGCTTGGAGTAGGCTAGTTACGGAACATGGCTGGTAGTCCAGAGCAAAGATTTATGGGAGAGGTGTCCTATAGGGTAGTTATGGAGGCGGGGCCAACCCACACGTATCCTGCCATGGAGCCTATCAGGAAAGGAAAATTACGGTAAGTATTTGATAGGAAATTTTCAGTTTTCTTCCATTCCTGTGGCCAAGAAGGAGTTAACCGTGGGTACATCAGGCTGATTTATCATCACAGCGGCGCAGCGAACCGGCGTGAAAGATGTAGCACTCAGACTGTAAAAGCCGCCAATTCTGTCGCAATCAATGACATTTTTATTTGCAACTTATTGTAATGTATGTAATGTTTAGGCTTTGCTGTCTTTTGTTTGTGCGGAGGCCTGGAAGAATAAATCTCTTTAAAAAACATGTGTGTCGAAGGTTGAATTTCAATCGTGCAGCATCCACGGCAAGAAGGAATCCCATTATTTGAACCTAAGCTCTCCACGAACCTTCACCCGCCGCAGTTTATTCTGAAGAGGTTCAATGTCTGCCTTAAAACATGTTGGAGTAGATTAGTACAGAGAAAAACGTGAACATTCCAGTCCAAATTATAGCATTTTTATTTATTTTTTGTCCCCCTCTTAATGACGAATTGAGCTGTCCCAGTGAAATGCAAAGAAAATCCAAGGCAGCATGCACTGAGGATTGCAGTGGTGGTATCACAGTGCCCCCTGGTGTCAGCCATGGTGTACTGGATGCTCATACCTAAAAGCATCAGCTTGTGCAACGACTGAGTAGAACACTCATAAAATACATTAAAGCGGAGGTGCAGCTTTTTTTTTTTTTTTTTAAGTCAGCAGCTACTAACAGTGTAGCTGCTGACTTTTTTAATAAGGACACTTACCTGTCCTACTCGCCCGCGATGTCGGTCCTGCCACGGCGATCGATCGCTGCTGCCAGGCTCCCAGCTCCTCCATCCTGACTAAGGGAAACAGGCTGTGAAGCCTTACGGCTTCACTGCCCGTTTCCTACTGCGCATGCGCCACTCGCACGGCGCTTTGTGAATGGGCGGCTTGCCTCCTGGGATACACACAGTTCCCAGAAGGCAGCGCGTCCCATTCACAAGAAGATTAAATGGAAGTTCTCAATCCGAGGACAAGGAAGAGGCACAGCAGAAGGCAGATTAGGGGACTTCCGCATAGCAACAGGCATTTCGGGTGAGTATAAATTATTATTTTTTTCTACTAATTTTTTTCTTCTTTTTTTTAGGATTTTTAATGTATTTTTTTTTCTGGGTGGACCTCCGCTTTAAGTCAATGAAGAGAGACAGACGAAGCGTGGAAGGAGCCTAATTTCTGAACATCAGGCCGTAGAAAGGCTGACATCACAAAAAAAGCACTACAGAAAAAAAAATGGCCCTGTATAATAAAAGAATCATAAAGGACTTATTCACAAAGGTAAGAAAAATCCAGGTAAGTTTAGTTCTATTGAATTTGCTTGCTGTATTTGTAGAAATGTATACAAAGTAATCAATCAAAAAAGTCACCAATTGGTGAGTTTTCATGAAAAAATAGGAAAAACAAGCAAATGATGTCTACCTTTTCAACGCAAAAGTGAGAGCATGAGAAGTGTAGCAAAGAGTTTATTAATTATTAATTGCATAGCTCCCAACTGTCCCTGATTTAGAGGGACTGTCCCTGATTTGGAGCAATGTCCCTCTGTTCCTCATTCCTCCTCATTTGTCCCTCATTTTGGTCTGATCTATAGAGTTGTATATAAAATGCACTTTTTATCTTTCAAAAAAGTGTTTTCCAGCAATAAACCTTTCATCTGATTTCTAAATTGCTGCATTTGTAAATTCCAAAAGCCAATATAAAGGAATAGTAGTGGTAAAAAAAAGCACTTGTGGGTTTAACCAATCTTGTTTTTTTGTACAATTCTCCTTTAACCACTTCAGCCCCGGACCATTTTGCAGCTAAAGGACCAGACCCCTTTTTGCGATTCGCTTTAACTGACAATTGCGCGGTCGTGCAACGTGGCTCCCAAAACAAAATTGACGTCATTTTTTCCCCACAAATGGAGATTTCTTTTGGTGGTATTTGATCACCTCTGCGGTTTTCATTTTTTGCGCTATAAACAAAAATAGAGCGACAATTTAGAAAAAAAATCAATATTTTTTACTTTTTGCTATAATAAATATCCCTAAAAAATATATAAAACATTTTTTTCCTCAGTTTAGGCCGATACGTATTCTTCTACATATTTTTAGTAAAAAAAAATCGCAATAAGCGTTTATTGATTGGTTTGCGCAAAAGTTATAGCGTCTACCAAATAGTGGATAGTTTTATTGCATTTTTATTAATATTTTTTTTTTTCTAGTAATGGCGGCGATCAGCGATTTTTATTGTGACCGCGACATTATGGCAGACACATCGGACACTTTTGACACTATTTCGGGATCATTGTAATTTTTACAGCGATCAGTGCTATAAAAATGCACTGATTACTGTGAAAATGGCAGTGAAGGGGTTAACCTGTAGGGGGCGCTAAAGGGGTTAAGTGTTACTTAATTTGTCTTTCTTACTGTAGGGGGGTGTGGCTTGGCATGTGACGTCACTGATCGTTGTTCCCTATGACAGAAAACAGACGATCAGTGGCAGTCACACTAGGAAGCACGGGGAGAGGTTTGTTTACACTTACCTCTCCCCGTTCTTCAGCTCTGTGACCCGATCGCGGGACACCAGCGGCGATCGGGTCCGCGAGTCCCACAGGCGCAGTCACGGAGCTCGGGACCGGGTCGCGAGCACGCCGGCGATGCGCGTGCGACCCACGGCTGGGCTCTTAAAGGGCAACGTACATGTACGTGGATGTGCCCAGCCGTGCCATTCTGCCGACATATATCAGCGTGAGGCGGTCCTTAAGTGGTTAAGGGGGCGTGGCAATGGGGTGTGTCCTATACCTGCATACTTTTGCTGATAGGTGTCCCTCGTTCCCATCTCAAAAAGTTGGGAGGTATGTAATTAGACTAAGCAATACATGCTTAATAATTTATAAAAGAACAATAATCAATAAATACAACATGAAACTAATAACATAAAAAAATTACATAATAAAAATTACATAAAAAATTACATTACATGTAACAAAAAATGACATGTAATAAAAATAAATTTCTAATACAATAAAAAATTTAGCAACGTTTCTTTCTTAACCACTTCAGCCCCGGAAGGTTTTACCCCCTTATTGACCAGGCCATTTTTTGCGATACGGCACTACGTCGTTTTAACAGACAATTGCGCTTTCGTGCGACGTTGTATCCAAACAAAATTGACGTCCTTTTTTCCCCACAAATAGAGATTTCTTTTGGTGGTATTTGATCACCTCTGCGGTTTTTATTTTTTGTGCTATAAACAAAAAAAGAGCGACAATTTTGAAAAAAAACCCTGTTCTTAACGCATACTGTTAGACAGGTCAATTTGATTGGTCGCTGGCTGGTTGGTAAGTTTGAGCTTGGAAATCCCTTTATATTTGTTTGACATACGTTGCCATTCCAGTGCTCCTTGCTACAAAGACCAATATACCTCAATATGTATTCTACATATTTTTGGTAAAAAATATCGCAATAAGCGTATATTGATTGGTTTGCGCAAAAGTTATAACGTCTACAATATAGGGGATGTATTTATAGCATTTTTATTATAATTTTTTTTTTACTACTAATGGCGGTGATCAGCGATTTTTAGCGGGACTGCAACTTTGCGGCGGACAGATCTGACACGTTTGACACTTTTCTTTTTCGTACATCACGGGACACAGAGCGACTTAGTCATTACTAATGGGTTATATAGTTTACCTTCAGGTGTTGGCACTGGCCAATTCCAAACCGGAAGTACCCTCCCCTATATAAGCCCCTCCCACCCGGGAGCACCTCAGTTTTTTGCCAGTGTCTAAGGTGTTGGCCAAAGAGTAACATGTGTTTTCACTGGGCTTGCGTACAGGTTCTTTTGGGCCTTAGTAAGCTGTTCCGGATCCCACCAAAAAAAAGCTTCATAGCTAAACGGTCGGTACCCGGGCCTTGCAGCAGAAGAGCAAGGTTTTGCCTGTAATGCTTCTCTTAGGAGGGCTGGACCCTGGGATCCAGAGCTCTGGTCATACCCACGACCAAGACGCTGTCTGTGCAGGGTGCTATACAGGTCCAGGGGAGTGGAATCCTTGGGAACCCGGTCCCTGAAGGTTTAATTACAATGCCTGCCGTGATAGGTGAAGTTTGGACTTTTGTGGACCAAACAAAGTCCTGCGGCGGGGATCAGGTAAGTGGGGGCCCTCAGGAACTTGGTTCTATTGGGGGACCCCCAAGCCTAATTTGTCTTTCTGTCTGTTACCTAACGGTATTCCCGCTAAATATCTGTGTTTGCCTATAACTACTGAAAATGTAAAATTTTAATAGTAGTCAAGAAAAAAAAAAAAAAAAACAGGGACCGCGGTACCTGTGTTAAACCACTAGAGGCCGCTGTAGTCCATTTTTCTTGTAAATGTGGATCTTTGGTTTTCTCAACTCAAAAGATCCAGGCAGCTGGTAAGTTTCTCTGAGGGAATCCACTTCCTCTGCCCTGTTGCTGCGTTCATCCACCGCACAGGCCCTCCGGCAAAAAGGGCCCTGGCTCCTAGTCCTCTGTTGGTTTTCGAAAAGGGCGCCATTGGCGCACGGGCGCGCGCGCGGGCGCGTGCACGCGCCTCCTATGAAAAAAAAGGGGCGGGGCGGGTGGATGACGCTCGATGCGCGCCGCGGCGCTTCTGCGCATGTGCGGGCGTCCCAGCATGGTTAAAAGACACAGTACAAGTGTCAGCTGCATGCAAACAGAGCTAGCAACAAACAGTGGCACACAGAGGCGGTTGATGCAGGCATCCCCATAGAAAGGCACTTTAGTGGACACCAGCTGGTATATAGCAGCACCTGTGTTAGACTATTACCAGCAAAAATTGGTGTATGACGACGGGAATACCTCAGCTTTGTGCTTAAAGGATATGTCGTCCAGACGCTCCGGAAATAAATCTTCCAGGAAGCCAAAGGGGTCTCCATCGGGCTCTGAGGATATTGGGCATGCTTGCACTGCACCAATCTCCCCTGAGAATGCAGAGGTCAGTAGCCGTAGAAACCCCGCAGGAATGCCTGGTGCTGCGGCTGTCCCCAGTCCACCTGCTCCTGTATATATAACAGAGGAGGTTTTATCCTCAACTCTGGGAGGATTGGAAGAGAGATTAACAGCATTGATCGCTGCTTCCCTGTCACAGGAAAAGCGCGTCCGATCTCCGTCTCCTCCTTCAGAGTGCCTGTTAGTGGAGGAACAGCCCCACACAGAGATCGACCTACCTGAAGGGGATCAGGATGAGGTTGATTCACTTATAGAGGAATCAACAGTGGAAGAACCTTTCTCAGCTTCTCAGGCTGAAAGATTATGGGTTCAGTCTCTGACTAACATGGTCCGATCAGCATTTAAAATGCCTCTGGCGGAACCACCATCCACTACGGTCTCCTCGCTGGGGTCGCTAAAAGCTCCCCAGGCGGTCTGTTCCTTCCCAATCCACCCTTTATTAGAAGGGCTTATTTACCAGGATTGGGAGCATCCTGATAAAATATTTGCTCCCCCCAAGAGATTTCCGGTGATCTATCCCATGGAGGATAAGTTCATAAGAAAATGGAGGGTCCCTATAGTGGACGCAGCCATCTCTTCTGTTAACAAATCACTGACATGTCCAGTAGATAATGTTCCAATGTTCAAAGACCCAATAGATAAAAAATTGGAGTCTTTACTAAAATCTGCTTTCTCTACAGCAAGTATGGTGACACAACCTGCGGTAGCAGCGATTGGAGTCTGCCAAGCAGTGAAAGATCAGTTGAAACAAGTCTTAAGGGACTTACCAGATCAGCAGGCTCATGCCCTAGCTGACCTGCCTAGAGCCTTGTGTTTTGCGGTGGACGCCATAAAGGATACAATCCAACAGGCCTCCCGCTTTACGCTGTCTATAGTACATATGCGTAGGCTTCTGTGGCTCAAAAACTGGTCTGCTGAAGCTCCCTGTAAAAAACTGCTGGTTAGCTTCCCATTTCATGGAGAACGCTTATTTGGAGAAGATCTGGACAAATATATCCAGAAAATTTCTGCCGGTAAAAGTTCACTCTTACCGGTTAAGAACAAGGGTAGAAGTCCTTCTTTTAAGAGGCCTACCTCTCCAGTCCCGGGCACATCGGCTGTGAAGCAGTTCCGACGGCCTCCGCGGTCAAATTCAGGGGGCAGAAATCAGGGACAATCACAGGGTAACAAGAAGCCCTGGATCAAGAGAGGTACAAAACCTCCCCCTAAGGCATGAAGTATTGCCCCCGCTCAATCGGGTGGGGGGAAGACTTCAGTTGTTCACAGAGACCTGGCGGGACACCATCAGAGACAGATGGGTGCTCTCCGCAGTAAGTCTGGGATACAAGCTGGAGTTAAAAGGCACTCCTCCTGCCCAATTTATGAGGTCAAACGTGCCAAGAGATCCCCAAAAGAGAGGATCCCTCCTTCTGGCACTAGAACAACTATTGCTCCAAGGGGTAATCATGAAGGTTCCCCTGGAAGAAAGCGGATTCGGGTTTTACTCGAACCTTTTCACAGTCCCCAAACCAAATGGGGACGTGAGGCCCATATTAAATCTAAAAGGGCTAAACAAGTTCCTAAATATCAGGACCTTTCGGATGGAGTCGATCCGATCAGTGGCCACCGCCCTACAAGGGCAGGAATGGCTAGCCTCGATCGACATAAGGGATGCTTATCTGCATATTCCCATCTTTCCGGCCCATCAGAAATTTCTACGCTTTGCAGTAGAAGGGCGCCATTTTCAGTTCAGAGCCTTACCTTTCGGTCTGGCCACAGCACCACGAGTGTTCACAAAAATTCTGGCCCCATTATTGGCCAATCTAAGAACACAGGGTGTAACGATAATGGCATATCTAGACGACCTGCTACTAATAGACCACTCAGTGGAAAAGCTGGAAGTAGCTATTCACAAGACAATCGAGTATCTGGAATATCACGGTTGGATTATCAACCGGGACAAGTCAGCTCTAAGACCAGTCAAAAGTCTGGAATACTTAGGGCTAAGGCTGGATTCAAATCAGAGAAAGATTTTCTTACCTCCAGAGAAGGTGTCGTCTTTAAGAAATTTGACCCACTTAGTGGGTACAAAAAGAAAACCATCCATACGTCTCTGCATGAGGCTGCTGGGAAAGATGGTGGCTTCATTCGAAGCGGTACCCTACGGTCAATTCCATTCAAGGAATTTGCAAAGGGCCATACTGTCAGCCTGGAACAAAAAAGTTCAGGCTTTAGACTTACCAATGTCCCTGTCCCCTTCCGTTCGCAAGAGCCTCCATTGGTGGTTGGTGCCCCAGAATCTGGAAAGAGGGAAACCTTTCAGTCCGGTTTCTTGGAAGGTGGTCACTACAGATGCCAGCCTCATCGGCTGGGGGGCAGTGCTGGAGCAATGGTCTCTCCAGGGCAGGTGGTCAGAAGCAGAAAAGGCCCTGCCCATCAATCTCTTAGAGATACGAGCAGCCCGGTATGCCCTAGTAGCATGGACATCCAAACTCCAGGGGTCCCCTGTCAGAATTCAATCAGACAATGCCACGGCAGTGGCATATATCAATCATCAGGGTGGCACCAAAAGTCGTGCAGCCCAGAAGGAAGCAAATTGCATCCTGGAGTGGGCAGAAAGATATGTCCCAGCCATATCTGCGGTTTTCATCCCAGGAGTGGAAAATTGGAGAGCGGACTTTCTAAGTCGCCAACAATTATGCCCGGGGGAATGGTCTCTTCACCCCGAGGTTTTCCAGGCAATATGCCAGCGGTGGGGAACACCGGATGTAGATCTGCTAGCATCCAGATTCAACGCAAAGGTGGACAGGTTTGTGTCTCGCACAAGGGATCCCCTAGCTTGCGGCTCGGATGCCCTAGTGTTCCCTTGGGATCGGTTCAAGCTGATATATGCATTCCCACCGCCACAATTGTTACCGCGATTACTCCGCAGAATCAGGGTAGAAAAGAAACCAGTGATTCTGGTGGCTCCAGCGTGGCCCCGAAGGGCATGGTACGCGGAGATGGTAAAAATGTCAGTGAGGAGTCCTTGGACCCTCCCACTTCGTCCGGACCTGCTGTCGCAAGGACCGATATACCACCCTTCCTTACCAGCCCTAGGTTTGACGGCCTGGCTATTGAAGCCCACATTCTGAAAAAGAGAGGGCTCTCTAATTCTGTGGTATCTACCATGATCAATGCCAGGAAACCGGTATCCAGGCAGATCTATTATAGGATCTGGAAAGCGTACATTACGTGGTGTGAGACCAAGAAATGGCAGCCACGTAAGTACATGATAGGGAGGATTCTGGACTTCCTACAGTGGGCTGTAGATAGGAAGCTGGCCTTGAGTACTATCAAGGGTCAGATTTCGGCCTTGTCAATATTTTTTCAAAGGCCCTTGGCTTCGCATTCACTAGTCAAAGCCTTTATACAAGGAGTGATGCGTATTAGCCCTCCGGTTAGTATTCCCATATGTCCTTGGGACTTAAACCTGGTTCTGTCGGTTCTACAGAAACAACCGTTTGAACCATTACAACACATTTCCTTGGTTCTTCTCACCAGGAAATTGGTTTTCTTAGTAGCCATTTGTTCGGCTAAAAGAGTGTCGGAATTAGCAGCTATGTCCTGTAAGGAGCCATATCTGGTTGTCCATAAGGACAGAGTAGTATTACGTCCTCATCCAGCCTTTCTTCCTAAGGTGGTATCGAGGTTTTCATTTGAACCAAGATGTGGTTCTTCTTTCTTTTTTCCCCAAACCTATCTCAGTAGAGGAAAAGTTATTACATTCTTTGGATGTGGTAAGAGCAGTTAAAGCTTATCTAAAAGCCACTGCTCAGATTCGCAGAACGGATTCTTTGTTTGTTCTGCCGGAAGGCCCCAGAAGGGGTCAGGCAGCATCAAAATCTACTTTAGCCAAGTGGATTCGACAGGTCATAATACAAGCCTATGGCTTGAGAAAGAGACCGCCTCCGTTCAAAGTTAGGGCGCACTCCACAAGAGCGGTTGGAACTTCATGGGCAGTGCATCACCAGGCCTCCCTGGCTCAAGTATGTAAGGCCGCAACATGGTCTTCGGTACACACGTTTACTAGATTCTATCAGGTAGACGTTAGAAGTCAGGAGGATGTCGCCTTTGGGCGCAGTGTGTTGCAGGCCGCAAAAGATCCTCATGCCTGATGGCGCCCAGCTTATGTACCCCCCCCTCATTTGGCATTGCTTTGGGACGTCCCATTAGTAATGACTAAGTCGCTCTGTGTCCCGTGATGTACGAAAAAGAAAAAGGGATTTTTATAACAGCTTACCTGTAAAATCCTTTTCTTGGAGTACATCACGGGACACAGAGCTCCCACCCCTCTTTTTGGGACACTTATTGCTTGGCTACAAAACTGAGGTGCTCCCGGGTGGGAGGGGCTTATATAGGGGAGGGTACTTCCGGTTTGGAATTGGCCAGTGCCAACACCTGAAGGTAAACTATATAACCCATTAGTAATGACTAAGTCGCTCTGTGTCCCGTGATGTACTCCAAGAAAAGGATTTTACAGGTAAGCTGTTATAAAAATCCCTTTTTTTGGGACCATTTACATTTATACAGCGATCAGAGCTAAAAATAGCCACTGATTACTGTATAAATGTCACTGGCAGGGAAGGGGTAAACACTAGGGGGGTGATCAAGGGGTTAAGTGTGTTCCCTGGGAGGTGTTTCTAACTGTGGGGGGGAGGGGACTGACTGGGAGTAGAGAGAGATCGTTGTTCCTGTTCACTAGGAACAGACGATCTCTCTCAGCTCCCCTGTTTACACTGGCAAATCCCCGTTCTGTCTCTGTGTGGAGCAATCGCAGGTGGCCAGCGGACATCACGCCCGCCGGCCACGCGCACTAGCCCTGGGGGCACAGATCTCTCTCTACTTCCCTGGCAGACCGAGGAGCTGTCTGTTTACATTGACAGATCCCCGTTCTGCCTCTCTGAGGAGCGATCGCGGGTCGCCGGCGGACATCGCGGCCGCCAGCCACACGTATCGGCTCCGGTGTCGCATAACATATAATGACGGCGGCTGGTCAGCAAGCAGTTAAAGTATAACTAAAGAAAAAAACTTTTTTTTTACGTTTTGGATAGAGTGGAAAGAAAAGCCCGGAGCAAAAAGATAGAATGCCATAGGCGAAGGGCTGGGCATGACTGAGTGAACAGGGTATGAAATGAGAGGGGATTAATGATTGGCTAAAGGAACTATGAAGGGGAGGGGAGAAGGCTAGATAAAAGGGAGTCCCCGCCCCTCTGAGTTAACACAGCGCGGGGGAAAGTTTCAGAGAACAGCAGCATGTCCTCTGTTGAAAAATTGCTGGCCCAACTTCGGGCAGAGGCTGCAACCCGGGGCGAGGATTGGCTCCAGGAGACCCTGGGGCCGATGCTTTCAAGTCCGGACAGATCGCAAGGTACCGCGGGGAGAGAGGCTGGGCGAGCCCGGAGGTCTAGGCCCCCGGAGCGCTACTCTCCAGGCCCCTCCCCTAGAGCTCAGCGGCAGGTTGGGAGTCCCCCTAGGGCCCCTTCGGGCCCCCCGGCCAAGCGCGCCACATTGCCCAGGGCGGGGGGTACCGGAAGGAATCCCCCTCAGGTTCGGAGCTCGGCGGGGGGTCGCACCGGGAGTTCCGGCGCGGCCGACAGGCCCGTGCGGCGCGTGAAGTCAGAGCAGGCGGGCCCGGCCCCCCGGAGGGTTTGGGGCTCCTGCGTGGGTCATCGGTGGCCGCGGTGTCCGGGCATCCCCCCCCCTCGGCCGGACATCTGGTGCAGGAGGCTGCGCGGGGTGTGGAGACAGTGAGGGATGATGGCGGTGTGGGTGAGCGGAGACAGCGTGGAGGCAAGTCGGCTGACAAATCGGCGTGCAGGTCAGGTGCACGGAGGTGGGACCGATCGGGTCCTGGCCCCTCGGCTTCCAGGGACAAGTCACCTGGTGAGCTGTCATCTGGTGGTGAGGAGCAGGCTGGTGTGCTATCAGAGGGCGAAGTTGGCAGCTCGGAGGAGGATCGGAGACCCAGACGGTCGGTGGCAGCGGTGGATTCAAGTGGATCGGCTGGTGGGAGTTCTTCCAGGCAGCCCGGTAAGTCCCTTTCAATTGATTATGCTGGGGTCCATGCTGGGAAGGGTGGCCAGGTGGTGGGGCCTGCTGCGGACGTGTGTTGGGTCAAGATGATGGGCAGGCAGGGGGGGTACGTTCCCGGATGGGGGAGGTGCTCGGATGGATGGGCTGCAGGGGTTTCTTGCGGGCATCAAGTCCTTAGTCAGCCAATTTGAGAAGGGGGATGGCGGGCGAGTCAGTCCGGCTGCGGCATGGGTCCCACCGACAGGGACGGCGGGGCCCGGGGCTGCGGTGGGGGCACCAGTTCCACCTGTGGGGAATACCGGGGTGGGTGAAGCCGCAGGGGTGGTTTCTGTAGCTTTGGCCACAAAGGAGGGTGGTGCGGTGGAACAGGCGGCAAGGCAGGACATTATTAGGTTGGATGATGCTGCAAAATGTGAGTTGTATGTGTGTTATGAGGCACCGCTGGGATCTCACCTGAAACCTGAAGTGAGGGAAAAGATATGGAAGGGTGAGTATGTGGAGATGTTCTCACTTCTGCCATTGGAGAAGTTTCACCTGGACAGGGTAAAACCAGATGATTCAAAAAAGGAGGATGAGGAAAAGAGGAGGTATAGGCTGATCCCACGGACATTTGCAAATTGGTTGCAAGCATTCTCCATCATGGCTAGTGTCATAGGTCAAAAGAACCCGGAGCATTGTTCAGCGCTATTTGGTTATCAGGACTCTATTGGGGAGGCATACAGAGTGTATGGGGGCACGGGGTGGCTCAGATATGATGAACAATTCAGGCAGAGGAGGGCGGTGAGGCCTGATCTGCGGTGGGATAATAAGGACATCAGCTTATGGATGCGGTTGATGACTTCGCCGAGGGCTTCTAGTCAGTTTTTTCAGGGGGGGGCCGGTGGAACCTTTTCCCCAGGACAATCGGCCAGAAAACAAAAAGGGGTGTGCTGGCAATATAATGAGGGCTCCTGCAAGTTTGGGGGGTCCTGTCGGTTCAAGCATGAGTGCTCCGGTTGCAGAGGCTCCCATACACAGGCTAGATGCTTTAAGCGAGGTAAGGGTCGGGCCGGGGACTCTGGGCAAAAAAGGGAGGACTCCGGTGAAGGTGGAAAGGATGCGGCTGTTTTTCGGTAGGTATCCGGACAAGGGGGTTGCAAGGTTGTTGGAGCAAGAGTTTTCAGAAGGGTTTCGGATTCCGTGTTCTTTGCAGGTTATTCCCCCGATCGCGCGGAATCTGCGATCGGCCTTGCAACAGCCTGCGGTGGTCGCAGAAAAGCTGGGTAAGGAGGTTGCTTTGGGCCGGATGGGTGGTCCTTTCCAGTCCCCTCCCCTGGAGAACTTGGTGGTCTCCCCGCTCGGGCTGGTACCCAAGAAGGAGCCCAACAAGTTCCGCCTCATTCACCACCTGTCTTTCCCGAAGGGCAGGTCGGTCAATGACGTGATTGATCCGGAAGCATGTACAGTCAGTTACACTTCCTTTGATGCTGCGGTAGGATGGGTTCGACGGTATGGCCAGGGGGCGCTGATGGCAAAAACCGACATAGAGGCGGCTTTTAGATTGTTGCCGGTTCACCCGGATAGTTTTCATCTCCTGGGATGTCGGTGGGACAATGAGTTCTATGTAGATAAGTGCTTGCCTATGGGATGCTCCATATCGTGCGCATTGTTCGAACATTTCAGCTCGTTTGTGGAATGGGTGGTCAGGGATGTGTCAGGGGTGAATTCAATCATTCACTACTTGGACGATTTCCTTTGCGTGGGTCCGGCCTCATCCAGGATCTGCGCTGTGCTCCTGGCCACATTGGAGCACGTTGCAGAGCGGTTTGGGATACCATTGGCACCTGACAAAACGGAGGGACCTCGCACGGTTATCACGTTTTTGGGTATTGTCTTGGATTCGGAGGCCATGGAGTGCCGCCTACCATTGGACAAATTGGAGTCACTCAAGACTGAGCTGAGGGTCATGATGGGGGTAAGGAAGGTGCAGCTTAGGGTTCTGCAGTCGCTACTGGGAAAGCTCAATTTTGCGTGCCGCATTCTGCCAATGGGCAGGGTGTTTTGCAGACGGTTGTCGGCTAGCACGGCTGGGGTACGGTCCCCCACGCACTTTGTGAGTTTGGGTAGAGAGCACAAGGCTGACCTGCGGGTTTGGCATTCATTCCTGGAGTCTTTCAATGGGAGAGCGTTATGGATGTCTGGCCCTATTAGCAATTTTGACTTAGAACTGTACACAGATGCGGCTGGGGGGTCTGGGTTTGGGGCTTTCTTTCAGGGCAGGTGGAGTGCAGGCCCGTGGCCGCAGTCTTGGATTGAGGCTGGTTTCACCAAGAATTTGGTCCTGTTGGAACTGTTCCCGGTGGTGCTGGCGGTGGAGTTGTGGGGGGCGTGTTTCAGGAATCTGAAAGTGCGTTTTCATGGGGACAACCTGGGGGTAGTACAAGTCATCAACAAGGTGTCGGCATCCTCCCCCCCAGTGGTGCAGCTGCTGCGCCATCTGGTGTTGAGATGCTTGCAGCTCAATGTGTTTGTATATGCGGTGCACCTTCCGGGGGTGGACAATGTCATAGCTGATGCGCTGTCTCGCTTTCAGTGGGACAGGTTCCGAGAGTTGGCACCGGAGGCGGAGCAACGTGGGGTCCCTTGCCCAGGCTGGCTGTGGAAGATTCCGTTGGAATAGTGTCAGGTTGGATCAGAAAATCGGTAAGTACTGGCACATGGGTGGCGTATGAGAAGGTGTGGCGGGAATGGAAAGAGATGGTTTGTGAAGCTGGTGCTGACCTGGTGGGTCCCAATGTCCGGTTATTGGTGCTCTATTTTCTGGCTAGAAACATGGAGGCCCGCGTGTCCAGGTCCAGTTTGGGTAAGAAGATGGCAGGTTTGGCCTTTCTGTTCAAATGGCAGGGTTGCCCCGATTTTACAAAAGACTTTTGGGTGCGGCAGGCACTCAAGGGATATGGTCGGGGGGGGTCAGAAACCGGATGGCAGGCGACCGGTATCGTTTACTCTATTGGGCGGGATCATGGGGCAGTTGCAGGGCCTATGTTCATCCCCATACGAAGTTCTGTTGTTCACGGTGGCATTCTCGCTGGCATTCAAGATAGGTGAGTTGGTTAGCCCGTCAAAAGCAGTGCACGGGGGGTTGCTGGCTAGCGAGGTGGGCTGGATGGAGCAAGGGATGTTTCTGGTACTGCGGAGGTCCAAAACAGACCAGATGGGCAGAGGTAAGTTGGTCCAGGTTTTTCCGGTCCTAGGTTCCCTGTTGTGCCCGGTAAAGGCGGTTAAAGGGTACTTGGAGGTTTGCCCGTCTTGTGTGGGTTCCTTTCTGATACACGAGGACGGGATCCCACTTTCAAGGTATCAATTCATTGCGGTGTTCCAGAAGTCCCTTCGGGCTTTGGGACTCCGGGAAAAAGAGTTTTCCTCGCATTCGTTTAGGATAGGGGCAGCTACGGAGGCGGCCAGATGTGGGATGGATGAGGAGGCGGTTAAGAAGATAGGCCGGTGGGAATCCAGGAGGTTTCGGCTATACGTGCGCCCGCAGCTATTGGTGGGTCTGGAATAATGTTGGTATACATGCCATGGGGTGTTATGTTTTGATTTGTGTTCTTTTCGGGCTGCTGAGAATATATAAGGGAGATGGGAGATTCTCATGGGGATTTGTTCTTATTTCATTTACAGGTCAAATGCAGGCGTTGGTCTGGATACTGGGCCATTCGTTTGTATTCTGGGGGGCTAAGAGAGCCGATGTTCGACATGAGGGTCGACAGCTGGGGTTCCCAAGACCGGAGGCGTGTGTCCGCTGGCTGGGAGTTCCAGGAATGTTGTGGAGTAAGATGGTTCCGGAGGTGCACCGTTTTGCTCGTTTGGACAGGCCACCTGACGTTTTGGTACTGCACGTAGGTGGTAATGACCTGGGTTTTAGGTCCATGTTAGAAGTTACAAGTGATATGAAATTTGACTTCCTTCGGCTCAGGATGTCATTCCCGGACATGATCATTGTCTGGTCAGACATGGTGGCACGGGCAGAGTGGAGGGGGACGAGGTCCGTGGATGGCATCAATAGGGCTCGGAGAAAAATTAACCGGGACATGGGCAGGTTTGTGGTATGGAATGGGGGGTTGGTGGTCCGACATTTCGAACTGGAGGTGGATACATGGCGGTATCTACGGAGGGATGGGGTCCACATGAACGAGGTGGGGACTGACTTATGGACTTTGGGTTTGCAGGATGGGATCCAACGAGCCCTTAGGGTTTGGAGGGGCACCAAAGGGTAAAGGTGTTTTCCCTTGGGTGCTGTGGCGGGTGTTTGGTCTTTGCGGGAGAAGGAAGTACCTCAAAAAAGCAAGTGGTCAGGACCCATCGGTGGTATGGGTTCTGAGGGTGGATTCCAGCTAACAGAAGTTTAGCTGGATGAGTTGGATAATGGGGGCACTGCGGTCAGTGGTCGGTCGTCTCTGAGTAGCTGATCGGCTTGAGGCCTATGACCATTTTTAGGGTACCGCAGTGTCACGTGGTAATAAGAATATTAGTATGATGAGTAATATCGTGTTAATGTGATTATGGTCATTTTGAGGTTCCTGCAAAGACCAACACTAGGAGGCAATATTTCTGATATGTTCTGGGTTTATGTGTTTTGATGGTTAAAGTTTTTGATAACTGATGGAACAGTTAAAATAAAGGAGGCTGCTACGGCCATGTTTTACTCCAAACATCAATGTGTGGTCTCTTTGATTAAGTATAAGTAAGGTATGGGGGTAGAATGTGGTGGGCAGACCTGTAATACATCGGTTATACAATAGTCAAGGCATTAGAACACCTGTCAGTTTGTATTGCTGTCTGTGCCCCCCATTAAGGAGATCCACCCTCTCTATTTGTCCTGTTTACCATTATTATTGAAAGTAAAAGTAAAAGAAAATGCCAAATTTTGGGTTGTCTCCTGAAAAGTAATAGAGGAGAAATCTTCCAATGGGGACACTAGTCCTGGTGACCTGGGGGTCCCCAAGGAATTCCCTTGAGTTGCAGGGATTTCCTCTCACTTCCTGTTTGGCTATGGGACAGGAAGTGAAGGGAAATCTCCACAATGGGACACAAATTGCAGAAAAAAATCTGACAGGAGTTATAACCCTCCTTTACTCTATCCACAATGAAAAAAAAAGTTTTGCCTATAGTTTTACTTTAAAGCAGAACTTTTCATGTGCATTATCTTCCACTATTGGATAATTGTGTGTACTACAATTCAATTGTATTAATTTTCTCTATGGGGTAGGTGTGTTTGCTATTTGTGAAGGTTCTCATATATCCAGGTCATGGGGTAGCTACCTGTTTTCAGACACTCAACATCTGCCTTCACACATTCAATGGGTGACTGAGTTACCCCTGTGGCTATATATGCTGGGATATGTAATGACACTCAATGGTACTAAAGAAGCTGCTTGGATAAGATGTTAAATGTCTTCAACATTACAGAAAAAAGTCCCCTTGAATGTCACAAACTACTACTAGCTTTGCGTGCTATTATTCACTTGTGTTTTTTTCAACTATGGGTAAGGTATATACACTATTATTTATTCTTATTCTCTTCCCTTATGCATGTTCTTCAACTAAAGGGTTGGAGTGTGTGTGCTATTATTTGCTTGTATTCTCTTCCACTATAGCAGTGGTCTCCAATCTGTGGCCCTGGGGCCAGATGTGGCCATTTGCTTGCCTCTATCTGGCCTTTAGGGGCCCTATTCCACCCAGAACTGACACTAATGATGGGGCATCATTCCTCCCACTGACACCAGTGGTGGGGCACCATACCACCCACTGATTCAAACGATAGGATAATATTCCTTTCACTGATACCAACAATGGGGGCACTATTACTCCCACTAAAACCAATGTTGGGGCACTATTACTCCCACTAAAACCAATGATGGGGCACTATTCCTCCCACTGATACCAACAATAGGGCACTATTACTCCCACTAAAATCAATGATGTGACACTATTCCTCCCACCGATACCAACAATAGGGCACTATTACTCCCACTAAAACCAATGATGGGCTACTATTACTCCCGCTAAAACCAATGATGGGGCACTATTCCTCCCACTGATACCAATGATGGGGCACTATTTCTCCCACTGATACCAACAATAGGGCACTATTACTCCCACTAAAACCAATGATGGGGCATTTTCTACTCCTACTGGCCACAGTCCAGCCCCCCTAAAGTTTGAAGGACAGTAAACTGGCCCTTTGTTTAGAAAGTTTGGAGACCCCTGCACTATAGGATAGATGTATGTGCTGTTATTCATCTGTATTCTATTTCACCATGGGATAGGTGTATGTGCTATTTTTCACTTGTATTCTCTTCTGGGTAAGGTGTGTATACATAATATGTACTCACTTTCCTTCCGCTATGCATGATTTTCCACTAGGATAGGTGTGTGTGATAGTGTTCCTATTCATTATGGGAGAGGAGTGTGTGTGCTATTATTTGCTTGTATCCTCCTCCACTAGGCAATTCCAATTGTCACATCTAGGGACACACTTGGCTGAAGATTTCATATGGAGTGGTGACAACGCTTTGTTGCCTAGACCCCCTATTTGTGCAGCTCAGACAGGATGATACAATGCCTTGCTAATGAGATTCATACTTAACCACTTGCTGAAGCCTGCTGTTGGCTAACGTCAGGATTCCGATCCAGGCTCGGGAAGGATTGCGACCATATGGACTGGCACTCGGCTCGCTGAGAGGCTGAGCCGGCCACTTCCACCCCCTCCACAGCCCAGCACTCCAATGAGCGCAGGGGGGGCTAGAGCAGAGAGCTGGTGACTGACAGTCACCAGCACTCTGCTCAGGGAGCTATGAGAACCGAGCGGTCAGTGGTGTTTGATCGCTCAGTTCTCAGTGTTAGAGCCGGCGAGGGACAGATGCAGCATCCACCTAGGTAAGTCAGCATAGGTGTTGTGGGGGGGTTTCCAGGGACAGTCTCTGGACTAAGGACACTGTCCCCAGACCAAGCCTGTCCATGGTTTTGTCCCCGGATTGGATTTGAACAGGGGCCTGGGCAATTTCAAAGTGCAGAATTAAAAAAAAAAAAATCTGAATTACACACCCCTGCTCCACTGCTCCAACTAGCTTAGGGGTGTATTTTTTCCATTATCTGTGCCCCTTTCTGATAATTGTGTGCTGGTCGGACTATTTCTTCAGTTTCGGACGCATGCCCATTCCACTCCTGCTTGCATGTTCTTCTGCCTTGGCTCAAGTCCCGGCCAGCTGCCTGCCTATATCCTTGCGTTCCCCGGCGGAGTGATCTTCCTCCGCTCAGCTCCGCTCCCCACCCAGTAGTAGCCGGAGAGTGAGACTTAAGAGGCTGTGAGGCGGCTCAGGCGAGCAGCGACAGGCAGAGAGAGAGGCAGCTGAGCTCAGCTGACAGTGTCTGTCCAGCAGCAGGGACAGAGAGGGGAAGCAGATCCAATCATGGGACTGCCAGTGCTTCAAGGCTTCAATACAGGTGTTCTTTGGGGTTTCTGTGATTGTGAATAGACTACATTGCACTGTGTCTGTCTCTCTGGCATAATGGATGGTATCATAACTCATAACATGCCTGCTGCCTGTGTGTTATAATTATGCTGATGATCTTATCCAGTTGCCGACCACCCCAAAGCAGATTTACTGCTACAGGGCGGTCGTGCTGCGCAGGATCACTTATATACGTGATCCTGCATTTCTGGGTATCGGAGCCGATCAGCGGATATAGCGGACTCAATGTCCACCGGTACCCACCGATCATTCTGTAAACAGGCAGAACGACGATCTGCCTATGTAAACAAGGCAGATTGCCACTCTGTCAGTATGGAAGACATTGATCCTGTGTTCCTGCAAAGCAGGTACAGGGATCTATGCCTTCCCTTAGTAAAAGCACCTCCCCACAGTGAGAAAACACTTGTTAGGAACACATTAAACCCTTTAATCGCCCCTGATGTTAAAAGTGTCACTTAGTGTCCGATTTTTCCGATCGCAGTCCTGCTATTAGTCGCTGATTGCTGCCATTACTAGTAGGAAAAAAAACTGTCCCCGGATTTAATTTTAATATCTGGTCACCTTTGTGTAGGAGGAAAGCTGAAGAGGAGTCTGTATATAGGAAGTTGTCCCTGAAGTTTCTTGTGAAAGTCAAGTAAGCATCCCATAACCCCTATCCCCATCCTAATTGTTAACCACTTAATAAAACAACAAAAACAAAGCTACAGACAGTTTTCTGACTTTTGCGTGCCTGTGAAGATTCGTGTGCCTGGCTGTGCAGGAGTGGGGGTTCCCTGTTCATCAGCTCCTACTTGGGGTGTGCTACAAGTAAAATAGGGGAAAGGTCCACTTTAACCTGGCCATACACAAATGTTTATACAGAAAATCTGGACAGTAAATTCAATAATGCCATCAGAAATGAAAGCCCTTCGAAAGTACTTCAACATTGCATTTGCTTTTAATATTCAATTAATTCATTCATTACAGTAATACCTTGGATTGCGAGCATAATTAGTTCCAGAAACATGCTTGTAATCCAAAGCACTCGTATATCAAAGCGAGTTTCCCCATAAGAATTGATTGAAACTGAGATGATTTGTTTCACAGCCACTGCTGGTGTATGCAGTACTGTATGTGGCCAGAGGTGCGGGGGCGCTGGTGACGGTCGGAGACACTCTGAGAAGCTGGGAGACACTCTGGAACTGATCCCAGCTGGGAGTGTCTCTGAGTGTCTCCAATCGTCTCTGAGCATTTCCGAGCCACCAGCGCCCCCCGGCCTCTGGCCACATGAGATAATAACATACACCAGTGGCTTGAATCTTGCTCGTCTTGCGAGACAACGCAAGCAAATCGAGCCAGGATTTTTTTTTTAAATAGTTCATTTTGCGAAACGCTCATATACCACGTTACTCGCAATCCGAGGTATTAGTGTATTAGTATTTTGTTTGTTTGGGAAAAAAATTCTATCTTTTATGTTAGATTTTTTTTCTTCACTAAGGTCAAAAACTATTGCCAATTTGGCCCCATTCAAAAAATCGAGCGAACGTTCTGAAAGCAAATTTATTCAACTGTAATTCTACCTGTGTATGGCCTTCTTTATACACAGGGGTCACAGAGGGAGGTTGCAGGTGAGACCCATTAAAATTCAGCTTCAGAGCTCCATAAATAACTGTTACGCCCCTGCGTGGTACCCCACTCATATGTCTATATTCTATGTTGAGGCTGGATGGGATTATATAACAGGAACGGAATGTTGGGAATCTTTACAATCTTTACAATCTCTACATGTGTATTGCAGCCTTTCTGCTACATATGTGGAAAAAGCCACCCACAGTGACTCCTTCTATGTCCCAGTGCAGGATAAACATATGCAAGGACGGTGTTTGCTTTTTGTCTCATTCCCACCTCCTTTCTCTATTCAGATTACAAACTTCCCTGCTGTAGCTACCAGCACACGTGACAGTCACAGTCCACCTTGCGTGTTACCTGGAGCTGCTTCCTGACTCTGTGCTATTCCCAGATCCTCCTCCGCCCCTCCCCGGCCAGGTAACTCTACTCAGCACACAACCCTTCGCAGACCTGGAGACTGCAAACACTGCGCTCAAATCACTGGATTGACGAGTTTCGCTGTGAGCTTTAATTGATGAGGATTTAATGACCTCAAGAGCCCTACCATGGCCTTTACAAAGACTGCTAAAGATCCTTTCAGTACTCCTGTGGGGCATCTCATAGGTAAGCAATACTAGGAGTTAGCTTGGCGTACTGTCAACCCTAGATTAAAATGCGAACCCTAAGCATACCCCTTTAAGGGAGAAATCAGTTGCTTCCCATGGTTACCAACCTTCCCAAATTTTCTGAGACAGTTCCAGGTTTCAAATCTTTGTGTCCCTAGAATAGGGTGACCAGACATCCCTGGTTTCTGGGAACAGTCCCCGAATTGAGGACACTGTCCCCGGTCCAAGTCTGTCCCCAGTTTTGTCCCCGGATTGGATTTGAACTGGGGCTGGGGCAATTTCAAAGACAGTCAGTGCAGAAATAAGTAAAAAAAAATTATTTTCACACCCCTGCTCTGCCGCTCCTACTAGCTTAGGGGGGTCTATTTTTTTCCATTATCTGTGCCCCTTTCTGATGATCATGTGCTGGTCGGAGTGGAGGGAATATTTCTTCAGTTTCGGGTGCCCACCCAGCTCCGCTCTCATGTTCTTCTGCCTTGGCTCAAGTCCCGGCCAGCCGCCTGCCTGCTTATCTCCTTGTCTTCCCTGCGGAGTGATCTTCTTCCACTCCCCACCCAATAGTAGCCGGGGCCCGGAGAGTAAGACTTGACAGGCTGTGAGGCGGGCGGCGGCGGCAACGGGCAGAGAGTCGCTGATTGCCGCCATTACTAGTAAAAAAAAAGTATGTCCCTGGATTTCA
The DNA here is from genome assembly GCA_029206835.1 of Rana muscosa. Classification (NCBI taxonomy): domain Eukaryota; kingdom Metazoa; phylum Chordata; class Amphibia; order Anura; family Ranidae; genus Rana; species Rana muscosa. Next base: position 38,667,114 of record CM055128.1, read on the forward strand.
TTTTAAAAATCTGGTCACCTAACCCTAGAACTGTCCTTGTTTTTGTAAACTGACTATTCTTATGCCGCGTACACACGATCAGACCTTTTTCCAAACAAACTCCCATCGGAATTCCGACGGAATTCCATCGGAAAGAAATAGAACAGGTTCTATATTTAAATTCCGATAGAATTCATCAGAATTTCTCTCATGGAGCCCACACACGGTCCGAATTTCCGATGAAAAAACTCAGTCGGACTCCATCAGACGTTTTTCATCGGAAATTCCTATCGTGTGTACAAGGCATTAGTATAACCTGCTATCTTATAAGCGTTTGTTGACTTCTTGTCATCTGTTCATGTTGCTTCAGCACTGAAACCTCAACTGAGAAAACATGTAGTTACCATTAGACTGCTTCTTCTAAAAATGCCAGTAGCTTGGCTGTGATGCTGAGCCAAAGGCTTTAGCTGTTTCTGAGTTACCAACCAGAAAGAGGTTCTGAATTCACTCTGACTTTCTAATCTGTGGCTTGCTCTGGATCGGTGACAGCTAACCCATCGATTCATCTCAGGACTAATGGTGAGCTTGCATTTTTTTCAGAACCAGGTTTAGGTCCAAACCTGGTAGTCAGCTGTCAGTCCTGGTCCGAAGAGCTGCAGGCGGGGGGTGATAGTGACCTACCATGGCCACATGGCCATAGTAGGTCAATAATATTGACCTACTATAGCCAAATGTCCAACCCATCTATTCATCTCAGGATTAAGGGTGAGCTTGCATTTGTTTCAGAACCGGGTTCAGGTCCAAACCTGGAACTCAGCTGTCAGTCCTGGTCCAATGAGCTGCAGGTGGGGGGTGATAGTGACCTACCATGGCCATAGTAGGTCAATAATATTGACCTACTATAGCCAAATGGCCAACCCATCTATTTATCTCAGGACTAAGGGTGAGCTTGCATTTGTTTCAGAACCGGGTTCAGGTCCAAACCTGGAACTCAGCTGTTAGTCCTGGTCCAATGATCTGTGGGGGGGGGGGGTGACAGTGACCTACCCTGGCCATATTAGGTCAATAATATTGACTTACCAAGGCCACATGACCTTATTAGGTCAATGATATTGACTTACTACGGCCATATGGCCATATTAGTCAATGATGTTGACCTAATATGGCCACATGTCCATATGACTAACACCAGCCCCTCCCTACTAAAGCCTGTATTGTTCCTTTAAAGGAAACCATTTGCAAAAAGTAAATTGCTGACTTCTCTTTGTGAAAAAGCTACTTGTCTGGCTGTCATGCTGACCCTCTCATTCCAATATTTGAGTGACTTATCTGGGACAGGTATCCAGATAAGAACGTCTGACATTTATCTGACTATCCTAATGTTCCATCCTCGTTCCAGGTGACTGAAAGTCACTGGGTAAACATGACAGCCAGGCAATTAGCATAGGCTGTATTGAACCGGTTAAGGAAGCCACCAAACATCCTCAATTGCTAGGACGAAAGGATGTCTAGTGTCCTCTGTTTCTAGGACAAAGGTGGCTAAAGCCTCATACACACGGTTAGACTTCAAACAAACTTTTCTGTGGATTTTTGTCCAAAGGGAGTTGGCCGGGCACACCCATAGCATACACACGCTCTGACTTTTCTGCAAACTTTCCCAAAACTTTTCCAACATCACGTGGTTTTTCTGCTCTTTTCTGCTTGTTACCGCCACCCTTTGGTCAACTTCTGCTATTGTTGGTTGATTTAAACATTGGTTCTGGGCATGCTTCTTTGTCCATCGGACAAAAGTCAGATGGATTTCTGTACATACGGTCGGACTTTGCTCCATCGGACTTTTGTTGCCGAAAAGTTTGTCCATTTGCAGACCGAACATTTGTCCGATGAAAACCAAAAAAGTTTGTCCGATGGAGCGTACACACGGTCGGATTTTTTGTCAAACTTGCTCATTTTGAAGTTTGTTGGCAAAAAGTCCGACCGTGTGTATGAGGCTTATGAGGGTTCATTTCAATGCTGGCCGGGATGACCAGAAGCTCTGAAGGCAATGGGCGAAATTCAATAAAGGTGCTGCAACGCTTTTCTGGCATTAATCCCTCCTGTTAATGTATTACTCCAAACTGCACCAAATTCAGGTAGTTCTACAATGCGCCACTTCTAGATTGTGCACCAATGAATGCGCCAAATTCAAAATAAAATACCAAAGGTTGGTATCTTACGAAAGTGGAGCTAATTAAGACCAACTTTCTTCTGGCGTACAGAGAAATTGGCAGAAAGATATTGCAAAAGTGTCTTGCGTGCATTCTCAAAGTGGCGCAGTATGCGGCAAATTCAAACATCAAGTCTTAGACAGGTACAGGAATTTGGTGCATGCTGCACCATTTTTAGAGCCTATGAGAAACACTTTTGCAAAATCTGTCTGCGCCAGTCCTTGTGAATTCCAAGGAAGTCTACACTGCTAAGGCCGGCCATAGACGGATCGATTTTCGCAAGAAAATCGCTTGATTCCCTCCCGTGGAGCCATTGTGTTCTCCCGACAGGGGAAGCTGTCCCTACCGGGAGAACACACTGAATATTGCTAGAGGCTTTAACAGTCGCATGTACAAACCAAACCAACCAGATCAACTGACCAACTTGAGTACATTCAGCCAGCCCATACATGGTTCAGCAGGAACCGTCACTGGCCGGGCTTAAAGTAGAACTATAAGCAAAACTTTTTTTTTCATTTTGGATAGAGTAAGGGAGGGTTATAACCCCTGTCAGATTTTTTTTCGCCATCTGTGTCCCATTGCAGAGATTTATCTTCACTTCCTGTTCCATAGGCAAACAGGAAATGAGAGGAAATACCTTCGAATTAAAGTGGTTGTAAACCCTCCCCCAGAAGTTTCACCTACAGGTAAGCCTAGATTAAGGCTTACCTGTAGGTGTTTTCAATATCTCCTAAACCTACACGGTTTAGGAGATATTTGTGAATGGGATTACGCAGTTGTCTACGGCGCAGGCGCACTGTAAATACCATTCACAAATCTGGCGTTGCCGGATTTGACGGCTCCCGCGCGCATGCGCAGAGTGACGTCTTCGCCGCTCCGGCCAATCACAACGCTGGAGCGGCGATACCCGGAAATAACCTTCCAGAGAGATGACTAAGGCCGGAGGGGGAGACGTGGACGGCTTCGGGGGCTTTGATCTAAGGTAAGTAATGCATAATGAGCTAGTATGCTAGTCATACTAGCTCATTATGGCTTTCTCTTGCAGGAGGTCATTTTATTTAAAAATCGAAATTTGGGTTTACAACCACTTTAAGGGAATTCCTTGGGGACCCCCAGGTCACTGGAACTAGTGTCCCTATTGGAAGGGTTCCCCTCTATTACTTTTGTGGGAACAAGCCAAAATGTGGGGTTTTCTTTTACTTTCACTTTTAAAGATAATGGTAAACAGGACAAATAGAGAGGGCGCATCTCCTTACAGCAATAAAAACTAACAGGGGGTCTAATCCCTCTCCTGCCATCCCTAAAAATACAGTCATGAATATGTGTAATAATATGTGTTATGCTATCAGATTTTCAGTTTAAATTGGTTCAACAGCCCCCCTATTGTTATGCTACTGATCAAAAACCCCGCTCTCTCCTCATTGGTTCACTGGATGAGATTGACAGCAGCTGGAGCCAATGGCTCCTGCTGCTGTGTGAGCCAATGAGAAGAGAGAGACCCAGGAGAGCAGTTGCTCTCGTGCACATCACTGGATCGAGATGGGGCTAAGGTAAGTATAAGGGGGGGCTAGGGTGCCCACATTTTTAAACTACCATTCAGGGACACCTCCCCTTCCCAAAAATCAGCTTGTGCTGTAACAAATCACAGCACAGTGATTGGACACAAGAGGTGGGATTTATGATTTCTCCAATCACAAGCAGGGGGCAGGGATTGTGCTCCTCCAGGCATTCCTGGCCAGGACAAGTACTGTTAGTGAGTAAAGCGGTGATGTGGCGGCCTTTTTTGGGGGCATCAGATTGGCCTGGGGGTGGCTGTGTCAGTTTCATTCCGGGACACTGTATTGTCCTGGAATGAAGGTGCCCGGGACAGATCTGCAAAATGCGTGACTGTCCCAGGCAATCCGGGACACGTGGTCACCCTAGGGGGGGCGCTGCACCCAAAAGTTTTTTTTTACCTTAATGCATAGGATGTATTAAGGCAAAAAAAAAAAAATGTTGCCTTTAGAACCACTTTAACTTACACTACCTTGTTCCTCTGAAGGCACCCTGAGAAGGCAATGTCACCAGTTCTTTCAGGGAGATCTTGTACCTAAGCTGCAGGATCTTGCAGTATTCTCATGTGTTCATGTGTGAAATTAAGCACGTGACGTCATACACTTCATCTCGGACATGCACCATATAACATTAAATATTTAAGCAGCAGGATTAGTTAGTAGGATTTTAGACGGGTGCCGAAATTTGTACACTTTTATATATGAAACTTCACAGATTAAAACTTCAACGTTTATTGATTTACAATGTTAAAAACCATTTGGATTAAAATATGTACACATTTGTTACATGGTCGTTGCTGTATTCATTTGTGCGGTGGTATGACAATATAAACTCCCGACATGTTTCGTCCACTGTGACTTCTTCAGGGGTGTTGACGGCTGCTAGTGGTCTAAATGCCTTCACACTTACTGTTAACCAAAAACAGGCTTATAAACTCAGTGTCAAAAAGTGGAGTTCTGTGTGACCACAGGAGGTACAACGGGACCAAAAATGTGTAATGTCCTGAATAGTTACATGGGGGGGCGCCTAAACAGGAAGCAATAACCAGTCTTATACAGACTATAAAGTTGTCTGTGTATTGTGTAGGTCGCCCACGTGGCTGTTTAGGGATTAGGCATCCCCACATGACTATTCAGGACACATTTTTGGTCCCGTTGTACCAAAGTGTGAGAGCCTCCCATGCCTACCCTTTGAGATCTCCCCTCTTTTAGAAGAACACGCCTGGGTTCTTCTCCCTAGAGTGGTTAAAACCAGTTACCGTATTTATGTACCAGCTCTCTTACATGCCTGCTATTATATGACCTCCATTTTACACACCTGATCAGCCTTACAGGACTTGACATCCTGAACATCACCCTACAGTATGTTTGGGTCATTCTCACCGGTCTCTTTTCTTTTTCTCTTCTTGTCAAAATGTTTTAAAAATTTACCATATGTCCAAGATTGAACACCATCTCTTGGAATGTTTTTTTTTTTTAAATCTATGTTCTTTACTTATCGGTAGCGTAATTGTATTGATAATACTTGTTATGCAACTTCAAATTTAACAAAATACGATTGATTCAAAGTGTGAGAGCCGGAGCCAGCTTCGCCCAACCTTTCACAGGCCCAGTGAGTGCTGCAGGAGCAGAGAGGAGAGAAGTGACTGCTAGTCACTTCTCTCCGCTCCAAGCAGACCATGGATTGAGAGATCAGTGGTCATGTGATCGCTTAGTCCTTGGGCTAAAGCCTCGTACACACGACCGAGAATCTCGTTGTAAAAAAAAAACATATTTTTTCTCGACGAGCTTCTTGTCAAGCTTTCCTTGCATACACACTGTCAATTACAAATCTTGTCGTTGTAAAGCGCGGTCACGTACAACACGTACAACGGCAGTATAAAGGGGAAGTTCGATTTCAATGGCGCCACCCCTTGGGCTGCTTTTGCTGATCTCGTGTAACCGCGTGTTAGTAAAAGTTTGGGGAGAGACGATTCGCGTTTTTCAGTCTTCGTGCTTTCAGTTCGTTTTAGCGTGACGAATGTGCTATCTCCATTACGAACGCTAGTTTTTCCAGAAGGAGCGCTCCCGTCTCATACTTGATTCTGAGCATGCGCGATTTTTTAAGACTCGGAAAAGCATACACACGCCCGGTTTTCTCGTCGGGAAACAGGCAGACGAGAATCTCGACGAGAAAAACGAGAATCCTGACGAGAAAATAGAGAGCAGGTTCTCTATTTTTTTCGTCGAGATTCCCGGCAGTTTTCTCGGCGAGAAACCATACACACAAACGGTTTTCTCGGCAAGAAAGCTCTCCCAACAGTTTTCTTGTCGTTTTTTGCAGAGAAAATCGGTCGTGTACGAGGCTTTAGAGCCAACATGGGGCAGCTGCAGCATCACACCGGTGAGTCCCAATGTTAGTTTTTTGTTTTTTTTTTACAAACTCCATGCGTCTCCCTTAAAGTGGAGCTCCACCCTAAATAGAAACTTTTGGTATTTGGAACCCTCCCCCCCTCCGGTGTCACAATTGACACCTTTCAGGGGGGAGGGGGGTGAAGATACCTGTCTAAGACAGGTATTTTCACCCACATCCGGGAGTCCTCTCTCCGGGAATCTGCGGGAGTTATGTCACTTCCCGCAGACTTCCCTTGGTGTTCTGGGAGACACTCGGCTCCCAGAACACAGGAGCACCAATCAGAACGGCGCAGCGCCACTCGCGCATGCGCCGTAGGGAACCGGGCATGAAGCCGCAGGGCTTCACTTCCTGGTTCCCTCAGCGAGGATGGCGGAGGGAGCAGCAGAGCGACGAGCGATCGCTCGTCCTCTGCTGCGGACGTCGCTGGACTCCAGGACAGGTAAGTGTCCAAATATTAAAAGCCAGCAGCTGCTGTAGCTGTAGCTGCTGGCTTTTAATATTTTTTTTTTTCGGCGGAGCTCCGCTTTAAGTTGAAGTTCTTTTTGTACATAGCCTTTTCTTCCTTCTCTTTGTATCAGCTCCGGTTAGGTAACTGATAGGAATTCTGGGTATTCTCCTATCTATCATGCCAGAGGCAGTGTTTTCATGTGTACACTGTCCATTCCCTGCCTGGGAAACAAAGGATCATAAAAGAATCCTGTATCAAAACCAAATAAGGTGCAGGAGAGCAGAGTGTACACAAAGAACACAAAGAGAGGCCATAAAATGCTATGCTACGCAGAAAGGGTGACCTAAGAGATCATCACCTGTAGTCAGGCTGTGCAGAGTTTAAAGAGACCCTGTCACCAAATTGCAGGTAAAAGCACAGAAAAATGAAGCGATTTAAATGCTCACTTGCAATGTTTTATTAACCAGTTTCCGCCCAGTCTATAGCAAATTGACGGTCGGGCAAGGGTTTCATTGTTCTGAGTGGACGCAGCGCTGTATCTTGGCCTAGGCCAACAAGGCCCAGGCTTAGGGCAGCACTTTGCAGGGGGGCAGCATGGAAATAGTCCCCGCCGGCTTGCCCTACACTGTTAGTGTAGTGCCAGTCTTATGGGGTGGACTGGGCTGAGAGGCAAATTAGTCTAGCGCCCCCATAAAGCGGTCGCGCTGCTTCCGGTATGCAGGCGGGCGGCATTCCGCAACTGTGGGGGAGGGGGGGCGCTGCTTCTAATTTTTACTGTCCCATCATCCTGGACCACAAACCTTCCTCACTGTGCTATATGTTTTCTGCTGTACCATTGGCATGGTTATATCTTCTTAGTCCTCTCCATAAAATTATCAGAAATTTGTGCTTATTGTAGAACTATAGGTACAACACTTTTTTTTTCATTTTGGATAGAGAAAGAGAGGGTTATAGCCCCTGCCAGTTTATTTTTTACCATCCCTGTCCCATTGCAGCGATTTCCCTTCACTTCCTGCCCCATAGCCAAACAGGAAGTGATTAAGGGAATCCTTCCCCCCCCCCCCAGGCCCTCAGAACTAGTGTCCCCACTCGAAAATTTCAGGTCCTAAACAGAAAGGGGTGTGGCCTTGACAGGAAGGGTTGGGTCATATTTAAATTAGGGGTGCAGGAGTTTAGTCAGGCCTAGGGCAGCACAAAACCTAAATACACTACTGAGTGGACGTCATATGACATCCTTCAGAACGGCCACTCGTGTGCGTCCCCCGGAGGCACACCGCATCACTGATCACGGTAAAGAGCCCATAACGTAGGCTCTTTACCATGTGATCAGATGTGTCCAATCACAGCTGATCACAGTGTAAATAGGAAGTGCCCATTATCAGCATTCATCTCCTCACACTGACAGTGTGTGAGGAGAGGAGAGACCAAAAGCGGCATTCCTCACAGTGATCAGTGATGCCAATCAATGCCCACCAGTGATGCCAATCATTGCCCATTAGTGATGCCAATCAGTGCCCACTAGTGATGCCAATCAGTGCCCATCAGTGCCACCTATCAGTGCCCATAAGGGTGCATTCACACCTGGGCGTTTCATTTTCAGACAAAAAGTCGCTCGATTTTGCCGCGATTTTTAAGTCACCAATGTAAAAAGCAGAAAAACGCCTGTATTCTGCCTAAAAAGAAGCTCATGTACTTTTTTGAGCTTCAGGCGTTTTGCTTCAGGTGACAGAATGCTCAGATGTGAACATGGGCCGTTTAACCGCTTGCCGACCGCCACACAAACGTATACGTCGACAGAATGGCACGGCTGCGCAAATGGGCGTATATATACGTCCCCTTTACGTGCGACCCTACCGCGAGCTCCGTGCCCGCAGGACCCGCGGACTCGATGTCCGCCGGTGTCCCGCGATCTTGTCACGGAGCTGAAGAATGGGGAGATGTCAGTGTAAACACAACATCTCCCCATTCTTCCTAGTGACATGTCACTGATCGTCTGTTCCCTGTCATCGGGAACAGCGATCAGTGACATGTCACGGCAAGCCACGCCCCCTAACAAGTAGAATCACTCCCTAGGACACACTTAACCCCTTCAGCGCCCCCTACAGGTTAACCCCTTCACTGCCAGTGTAATTTTTACAGTAATCAGAGCATTTTTATAGCACTGATCGCTGTAAAAATGACAATGGTCCCAAAATGGTGTCAAAAGTGTCCGATGTGTCCGCCATAATGTCGCAGTCACAATAAAAATCGCTGATCGCCGCCATTACTAGTAGAAAAAATAATAATAATAAAAATGCCATAAAACTATCCCCTATTTTGTAGACGCTATAACTTTTGCGCAAAGCAATCAATAAACACTTATTGCGTTTTTTTTACCAAATATATGTAGAAGAATACTAATCGGCCTAAACTGAGAGAAAAAAAAAATTATATATTTTTTGGGGATATTTATTATAGTAAAAAATATTTTTTTTTTTTTTCTAAATTGACGCTCTATTTTTGTTTGTAGCGCAAAAAATAAAAAATGCAGAGGTGATCAAATACCACCAAAAGAAAGCTCTATTTGTGGGGAAAAAAGGACGCCAATTTTGTTTGGGAGCAATGTCGCACGACCGCGCAATTGTCAGTTAAAGCGGCGCAGTGCCGAATCGCAAAAAGTGGCCTGGCCTTTGGCCAGCCAAATGGTCCGGGTCTTAAGTGGTTAATGAATGGGATTTTGCTTGTTGGGTGTTTTGGAACTTTTGAGATGAGCGTTTTTCGAGCTGAAAATGCTCAGGTGTGAATGTAGCCTGAGTGCTGCATATTAGGGCCACCTCATCAGTGCCCATCAGTGCCACCTCATCAGTGCCCATCAGTGTCACCTCATCAGTGCCCATCAGTGAAGGAGAAAAATTACTTATTTACAAACTGTTATAACAGAAACTAAGAAAAAAAAATTTGGGAAATTTTTGGTCTTTTTTCATTTGTGTAGCAAAAACTAAAAAATAAAACAGTTGTGATTAAATACCACCAAACAAAAGTTCTAGCTGTCTCAAAATAATGATAAAAATGTTGTTTGGTTACAGCGTTGCATGCCCACGTAATTGTCATTCAAAGTGTGACAGCACTGAAAGCTGAAAATTGGCCTGGGCAGGAAGGGGGTGAAAGTGTGCGGTATTGAAGTGGTTAAATTATATATTTTTTTATTCAATTGCAATGTGCTTTTGAAATTGCTAGAAAATTTGACTACTCCATAAAGAGTCTATTCCCTAGCGCAGCCCCTCCCTCCTTGCATGTCTATTCTCTGAGCTGGCCCAGCTCCTCTGCCCCTCCCCTCACCTTCCTACATATGTTTTTATGTAGCATCCAGGCAGGGCCGCCATCAGGGGGGTACAGGCAGTACACCTGTAAGGGGCCCGGAGGTCCCCAGGGGGCCCGGATGGCAACCCCCTTTTCTTTTCTTTTTTTAAGGGGCCCAGAGGTCCCCAGGGGCCCGGAGGTCCCAGGGGCCCAGATAGCAACCCCCCCCCTTTTTTTTTTTTGTAAGGGGCCCAGAGGCCCGGAAGTCCCCAGGGCCCCAGGATGACAACCCCCCTTTTTTTTTTATAAACATCTTTTTTTTTTATAAATGTATTTATTTATTTATTTTTTGTAAGGGGCCCAGAGGTCCCCAGAGGCCTTAAAGGGATTTTTTTTTTTTAACCACTTAAGGACCAGCCACTGTGTATATACGTCAGCAGAAGGGCACCTGGAGGCACAATCACGTACCTGTACGTGGCCCTTTAACTGCTGATGTTTTTTGACCCCAGATCTCAAATTAAGAGGTCCTGTCATGCTTTTTTTTTTTCAATAACAAGGAATGTTTACATTTCTCGCTAAAGGTATAAAAGTGATCCCAAAATTGACTCGGCGTAACATTATCTTTCACAATATAGAAAAGAAAAGTGGGCCATGAAGTGGAATTTGATTAAAAATTTCTTATGTTTAAGAATATTCATTTTTGACCATAGTGATGAGAAAATTCAAAGGAGCAGGATGGAAATGTTTTCTCAAACAAACTCATTTCTGTGGTTTTCAGAAAAGTCCATTCATTCCAAAATCAAATGATAAATGCAAATAACATTTTTAAAAAGTAACTTCACTTTTGTTGAGAAACAAACATTCCCCTCTGGGTGATCTGTGTACATTGCAAGGATTTTACCAAACTTTCTTGCAGATTCCTACCTTTTGGTATTCTGAATAAATATCTGTATTTATTGGCGTATAACACTCATATTTCTACCCTGAAAATAGAGCGTAAACTGTGCCTGTGTGTTATACACAGGGGGTCGGTAGAAAGTTTTTTTCCTGAATCTTCCCTCTTAAAGTTAGGTTGCGTGTTATACGCCGATAAATACATTAGCTGTTTGTCTGTGTCCATGCGCAAAGTGAATGTGAACGGGAGTGATTTTATAATTATCAATCAGCTGCTTCACTTGCTGGGTTCTGACCAGGAAAGTGGCAGGGACTGCATCCCTTTGGACGTGATTTCTATTTGGGAGCATCTCTCCAAAAATGCCCAAAATCTGACCTGTATCTTGGTGCAGACTTCTAGGAGAAATCAGTAGGCCAATCACACAAGCAGGGAATGACTTCTCTAGGAGGCAGAACGCCTGCAGGTTGCCATATTGCATTGAATTTTACAGAAAATGACAGCGCTTCATTGAAAAGGAAAGGTCGTTTTTAATAACATTCATTTACAATATGGCTTGTATATGCTATATTATTTTTTTATTTGATTTGATTTTTTTTTTCCCCACAAAAAGTTACCCTTTAAGTATTTTAAATGATATTTGTCAATCTGTTGAATTACTGAGAATTTTCATACAAACATTTGCATGAACATTCGTTCAAAAATCTATTAGTGTCATAGGTGTGCGCAGCCTATTGCATTAGGGTGTGCACTCCAAAGCTCAAAACCCACATCCGTGTATGTGTGTGTGTGTGTGTGTGTGTATAAGACAGTTTACTATGCTTCAGTTATGCATGAACACAGTGAGTGATTGGTAGCAATCACTCACTGTGTTCATTCGCAAAAGGAAGGGGCTAGTAAATGACGGTGAGCAGGGGGAATCTGAGCCACATGGAGCGTTTAGGGTGTGCACAGGCACACTGCACAGCCTGTGCGAGCGCCTATGATTAGTGTACCGTATGTCCAGCTAGTTTGACTCCTGGTCCAAGCACACTGCCACCACTGAGAATCATTCACAATCTTTGCTAATCCATTGATCTTTGAAATGCTGTACAATCTTGTGTATGCCCCCCAGCTTTAGTGCCCAAGGCGGAAGCCTCTCCTGCCCCTCCATTGGACTGGTCTGTCCCCTAATGCAATCTTGATGTAACCTGTTGCATCTGGCAATGTTGGTTTCCATAATGTCTGCTGCTGTTTGTTACTGTATAATGAACATTTTGGTTTCTATTCCTGTGACTGATTTCAATCCTTCTGGTTTGTATTCTTGTGACTGATTTAAACCACTTATAAAATAATTACTAAACCATGCAGTATTAATTTTCTTTTGAGCTTTGATCCTAGATAAGGGAACCATGGGTGTGAGAAGGACTGGCTGTAAACAGAGATTTTGGCAGCTGTGGTTTTATGTGAGCCTTGTAAAGCTGGGCAGCACAGTGGCTTAATAATTAGCATGTCTGCCTTGCAGCACTGGGGCCCCTGGTTCCAATCTTGGCCAGGACACTACCTGCATGGAGTAATCACGTCCTCCCTGTGTTTGCATTGGCTTCCTCCTGCACTCCAAATACATGCAGGCAGGGTAATAGGCTAGGGTGACCATACATCCCCGGTTTCAGGGGACAGTTCCCGGATTGAGGACACTGTTTCCGGACCAAGTCTGTCCCCAGTTTTGTCCCCGGATTAGATTTGAACAGGGGCTGGGGCAATTTTAAAGACAGTCAGTGCAGAAAAAAAAAATCAGAATTACACCCCCCCCCCGCTCCGCCGCTCCTACTAGCTTAGGGGGGTGTATTTTTTTCCATGATCTGTGCCCCTTTCTGATGATCATGTGCTGGTCGGAGCGGAGGGAATATTTCTTCAGTTTCGGGTGCCCATTCAGCTCCGCTCGCATGTTCCTCTGCCTTGGTTCATGTCCCGGCCAGCCGCCTGCCTGCTTATCTCCTTGCCTTCCCTACAGAGTGATTTTCCTCCGCTCCCCACCCAGTAGTAGCCAGGGCCCGGAGAGTAAAGCCCTGTACACATGATCGGAATTCCTATGGATTTTAAACCAATGGATTTTTCCAACGGAATTCCGGAATTTTCCATCGGATAAATTTAAAACATGTTCTATTTTTTAATACTGATGGGAAAAAAAAAACGATGGGGCCCATACACGATCGGTTTGTCCGATATAAAAAAGTCCATTGGACTGTTTTCATCGGTAAAACCGATCGTGTGTACAGAGCTTAAGACTTGACAGGCTGTGAGGCGGGCAGCGGCGATGACGGGCAGAGAGTCGCTGATTGCCGCCATTACTAGTAAAAAAAAATATGTCCCCGAATTTCATTTAAAAAATCTGGTCACCTTATCCACTTGTCCCCCGCCCACTGTCAATAGACGGCGGGCGGAGGATACACTCGTTCTGGGAGGACGTCATATGACGTCCTCCCTTTAAAACGAGCTAGGAGGCGCGCGCGCCGCGTTCACAAGGCCCCGGTGCGCGTGCCCGGCGGCCGCGATTGCCGCCGGGCACCCGCGATTGCCTGGGAAACGAGCAGGAAAGTGGGTCTCTGTGTGTAAACACAGAGATCCACGTCCTGTGAGGGAGAGGGGACGGATGGTGTGTCCCTTGTACATAGGGACAACCATCGGTCACCTCCCCCAGTCAGTCCCCTCCCCCCACAGTAAGAACACATTGAGGGAACATATTTAACCCCTTCCCGCCCCCTAGTGGTTAACCCCTTCCCTGCCAATCACATTTATACAGTAATCAATGCATTTTTATAGCAGGGATCGCTGTATAAATGTGAATGGTCCCAAAAATGTGTCAAAAGTGTCCGATGTGTCCGCCGCAATATCGCAGTCACAATAAAAAATCGCAGATCGCCGCCATTACTAATAAAAAAATAAAATAAAAAAAAATGCTATAAATCTATCCCCTATTTTGTAGACGCTATAACTTTTGCGCAAACCAATCAATACGCACTTATTGCGATTTTTTTTCTTTACCAAAAATATGTAGAAGAATACGTATCGGCCTAAACTGAGGAAAATTTTATTTAAAAACAAAAAATGGGTATTTATTATAGCAAAAAGTAAACAATAGTGTTTTTTTTCCAAACTGGACGCTCTTCTTTTGTTTATAGCGCAAAAAATAAAAACCGCAGAGGTGATCAAATACCACCAAAAGAAAGCTCTATTTGTGGGAAAAAAAGGACGCAAATTTCGTTTGGGAGCCACGTCGCACGACCGCGCAATTGTCATTCAAAATGTGACAGCGCTGAAAGCTGAAAAATGGCTTGGGCAGGAAGGGGGTTTTCGTGCACAGTAGAGAAGTGGTTATAATAGGCCCCTGTCTAATTTAGAACTAGTATATATACAAATTGGCCATGCATGCGTATTAGTGCATGCCAGTCCCAAGCCTGTGCAATTAGGCCCTGCTCACATCTGAGCATAGCAACTCACTTACCCGCTTACCTGTTTGTTTTTTGCATGTTTTGGAGCGTTTCTGCTTGCCGCGCATAGGGCAGCCTATTCATTCAGGGCTTCTTTTTTAACAAAGGGCTCTGTTTTTTTTTTAACATTTCACTGCTTTTTGGGGTAAACGGTTAGAATGTACCCGATGCTCATTCACATAGGGGGGGGTCCAGGATCTGGGGGCCACCTTGTTAAAGGGGGCTTCCATATTCTGATGAGCCCCCCCGCCTGCAGACCCCGACAACCGTAGCCCAGGGTTGTCGGGAAGAGGCCCTTGTCCCCATCAACATAGGGGCAAGGTGCTTTGGGGTAGGTGGGCAGAGATTCCCTCCCCAAAGCTCCTATCCCCCCATGTTGAGGGCATGTGCCCTGGTATGGTTCAGGAGGGGGGGGGGGCAGGGCCGGACTGGGAATAAAAACCAGCCCTGGAAAAAATGTCATACCAGCCCCATATCATTATCATACCAGCCCAAAATCATAACGTCATTATCTTCTTGTTCATGAAAGGGAAAATCATACATTTTAAAGCATATTTGAAGAGTGTATTATATATAGATAGACAGATATGAAAGCACATAGGGCTAGGAATATATATATATATAAGAAAATTCCAGTTAAATGTGGTAAAAGTGGTCAATCATCAAGGGGGACCCCAGGAACTCTGGGAACGTGAGGGGGGGGGGGGCGACTCTGGTGACCAGAGACCACCTTCGGCAGAAATAATAAATCCACTAAGGTAAGGGGGGTTACTGATATAAGGGGGAAACCTTTATATCAGTGTCCCTTTACATTATTGTATTTACGCCCCCCTTACATGAGTGACCCCCCCCCTTCAAACTGGCCTGGCGGCGCTGTCACTGACCTCCTCTCAGGTGCACCTTGCAGGACTCAGTCAGTCGGCTGCAGCTTGGTGGCTCTGGTTTTCCTATAGTCCCCTCTCCACAGTCCATGCACGTCTGACGTCTCCCATGACTTCCATCCTGGCAGCACTCCCACTCTTGACTCCTCTCCAGACTCCCTCAGAGACTGCAGACATGATATAAGACAAGAGATGGTCAGAGACTGCAGACATGATATAAGACAAGAGATGGTCAGAGACTGCAGACATGATATAAGACAAGAGATGGTCAGAGACTGCAGACATGATATAAAACAAGAGATGGTCAGAGACTGCAGACATGGTACAAGAGAACAATGCAGCGTCACTGTGCCCATCAATGCAGCCTCAGTTTGCCCATCAATGCATCCTCAATGTGCCCATCAATGCAGCCTCAATGTGCCCATAATCGCAGCCTCAATGTGCCCATAATCGCAGCCTCAATGTGCCCAAAATCGCACCCTCACTGTGCCCATCAATGTAGCCTCAATTTGCTCATAATCGCAGCCTCACTGTGCCCAAAATCGCAGCCTCACTGTGCCCATCAATGCAGCCTCAATGTGCCCATAATCGCAGCCTGACTGCCCAAAATCTCAGCCTCACTGTGCCCATCAATGCAGCCTCAATGTGCCTATAATCGCAGCCTCACTGTGCCCATTAATGCAGCCTCAATGTGCCCATAATCGCAGCCTCACTGTGCCCAATAATACAGCCTCAATGTGCCCATAATCGCAGTCTCACTGTGCCCATCAATGCAGCCTCAATGTGCCCATATTTGCAGCCTGACTGCCCAAAATTGCAGCCTCACTGTACCCATCAATGTATTTTTGAAAAATAATTTTTATTGAAATTTTCGATATCATACAGAACTAGCCCACGCAGGGGTCAAACAGTTGCCCATGCAGGGGCAGATCCCTTGTTACGGGAACATATCGCAACAGGGCACACAAACAACATTAACAAACCGACTTATGCTATAACCCCGATGTGGGGAGAGGTTCAGTTCAGAAGGATCTGTGCTCAAATTGTTACCAACAGGATAAATCAACATGAGATTAGTTGGGTCAAAATACTAACAGAGATATATTGTCAATCTAGGAATCAGTTTCTGCATCCGTTGCTGTGATATTATCATCTAGCCAACAGGTCCATACCTTCTCAAATTTCTGTGGACATCCCCTGCCCGAGTAGCCGGGTGGCTTTATATAGGCGCAAGCTGGCATTCATTAGGCTTTTCCAGAATCTGACAGAGGGGGGAGATGATTTTTTCCAGTTCATCGTAATGGCCTTACGGGCATAATACAATAGCAGGGATATGAGTATTTTTCTGGCTCTGATCATGGAAACTTGTTCCACCAGCCCAAGCAGACAATATTTAGGATCATAAGGAACACGAGTCCCAGTGACCCTAGCAATCACCTAAAGTACTTCTTTCCAGTAATGTTCTATTGCTGAGCAAACCCCAAAAATGTGGAAAAAGTCATCCGGTTGATGGGAGCAACGCCAGCACGCCAGAGAATGCGCCTGCGACATCTGGTGCAGCCTGTGAGGCGTGTAGTGAGCTCTATGCACAATTTTGTACTGGACCAATTTGTCCCATGCAGAGACGAGAGGGGAGAAGGGAAAGTCCCAAATCTCCCTCCAGCCGTCCTTGTCCAGCTCCGGTGTGTCCCCCACCCATTTACTGCAGAGGGAGGACAGCCAGGGGCCGGCAACAACCAGTAGGGACCCATAGAGCTGGGACGTGGGTTTCTCCAAGTCCTTCACCCGAAGGGTGGATTCGAGCTCCGAGTATGCCAAATCAACTGGTTGACCTAAAAACTGGCTCCTGTAGGCATGAGCAATTTGAAGATACCTAAAATGGGCCTGTGCAGGCACATTAAATTTGGTGCATAAAACAGGAAAAAGGGTGAGCTCTCTGTTAGTGACAATACGCTTAAGGGTCAGTATTTTGTATTTGGCGCAGGCCTGCGGATCCGGGATGGTATTGATCTGCGATAGGTTAGGGTTCAGCCACAGGGGGGTGTGAGGAGACCAGGAGTTCGGCTGGGGTGCCCTCAGCGCCTCACCCACCTTCCATGCCCGCATAGTGGTACGCATCGAAGGGGTGAGATGGTGAGGCACCTTTGGCCCCCTGAATTGCAACCCCTTTAACTCTTCCAGAGACCCCCTTATAGCCGCCTCCAGCACCGACGCAGAGTTGGTCAGATCTGGCTGCAGCCACCAATGGGCGGTCAATGTGGCCTCACTTTGCCTATGAATGCAGACTCACCATAGCCTGCTCTTGATCACACACAGCGGACATCTCCTGCTGTGTGTCATGGAGCTGGGTCTGTGTGTTGTCGGCCACGCTGTAACAAGGTCCCGCCCCCCTAGACCGGCTCGTGTGATAGGCGGAACACAGATTCAATCTACTATAACACGAGCCGGTCTAGGGGGACGGGACCTTGTTACAGCACCGCTGACAACAGACAGACCCAGCTTCATGACACACAGCGCTCCCGTTGTGTATTACAAAGAAGAGGAGGAGGCGGGAGCCTGAAGGGGAGCGCTGCAGCCTGAAGCCAGTGATCAAAGCGGCCCCAGGGCGGGCGGCCTACCGGGAAATTTCCTGGTATCCCGGTAGGACAGTCCCTCCCTTTCCTGATCTGTAGGGCTGTATGCTCGGATAAGGGTCTGGTATGGATTTTTGGGGGACCCCACGCCAATTTTAAAATATTTTGGCGTGGGAGGGTCCCCTCTGAATCCATACTAGACCTAAAGGGTCTGGTATGAATCTGGGGGGGGGGGGGGCATGCTGTTTTTGTCGTGATTTTTTTGCCTGCAACATTTTTTTTTTTTTTACATTTAGCTCATCGCCGAACCCCGCTTACAGCTGATGACTCATTGGTTGTTAAACAAGTGGCAGCCGGCTTCCGGGCCCCCTCCTTAGCGACCAGTGTGTTTAAGGAAAAATAAAAAAACCGTAAAACGCAAAATGCATGAAAACTGCATTCAAAAACGCCTAAAAAACTAGAGTTTAAAAACACAGTGCAAAACGTGCCTGAAACGCATCATAGGTGTGAACCTAGCCTTAAGACTACTCCCCCAAGGTTACTCTGGTTGGCAGAGAGCTGTCTCTAATATTTGGATTCCAAGTCCTATCTACTTTTGAGTCTAGCACTCTACCAACATGTCTATTGTCTATGGGGGTCACTGAAATAGATAAAACCAATAGAAATGTTAACTCTTCTCCACTTTGTACAAAACTAGAAAATATTGGCTATAAAGGCTTTAAAACCTTTTCTAACACAAGAAAACACAAGTTTTACAGCCGTGACAAATTGATGTCATTTAGGAATGAGTGGTCACTGGCCTGTCACTGTAAATGAAGGTTTTGCTATGACACAGCAGCAAGAGGTAATAATTAACCTCTGACATGATGTTACGAGACAGGAGAGGCCGTGTCATCTACCGCCAACTCCATTGACCGGATCATTATCAATAGTTCAAAATGTTCCATTGCATGAAACGACCTGAAATCACATCTTGACTTCCTTTTGAATAGAACCTTTTAAAGAGATTGTGCTATACCTACCTACTCATGAAGAGGGAGTGCTGTACTACCGCAATGATAGCATCAAAGGTTGTGTAGAGTTGTAGAGTAAATCTGGTTATAAATGGATCTTTTTTTTTTTTTGACTAGCCATTCAAGATGCACTATTGTATTCAGACTGCGGGAGTCCTTCACTGTCAGAATAGACTGATCAGTGCTATAGCTGATTGATTGCAATCGCTGATCGCTCCTCTCCAATCGGAAGAGCCATAGAAAGATCAAAATTTGACTGGTCCCTGCTGAATCGGCCAAGTTTCCTTCTATCTATAACCAGCTTAAGAGACTGTCTCCAAAATCAGAAACAATATGATTACTAATGAAGGTGCTTCTATAGATACTATTAATTGCTTAAAGGGTTTGTAAAGAATTTTTTTTTTTTTTTTTTTTAAATAACAAACATGTTATACCTACCTCCACTGTGCAGCTCGTTTTGCACAGAGTGGCCCCGAACCTGGTCTTCTGGGGTCTGTCGGCGGCTGTCTCGGCTTCTCCCCGGAAGCACTCACCACCTTCATGCGAACGAGCTCGCATGGTGATGAGTTCTTGCGGGCGCGCTCCCGTGATAAAGGCAGCGGCTATTGCCGCTCACTGTATCACTTGGCACCGCCCCCCGGCGCGCCGCGTCATTGGATGTGATTGACAGCAGCGCGAGCCTATGGCTGCGATGCTTTCAATCCATCCAGTGTAGCCAATCAACGGCCAGGCAGAGAAAAGAGCAGGATGTTGGGGGTGAGCCAGGGACTTTCGAGGGCTCAGGTAAGTAAAACGGGGGCTCGGGGGGGGGAGGGGGGGAGGCGGTATTGTTGGATGTTTTTTCATAGGATGCATAGGATGCATTAAGGTGAAAAAACGTTTTCCTTTACAACCCCTTTAAGTAGCTATGGTTCCCAGCCTAGTACTACATGGGCAATTAAATCTCTCAGCTACTGAGATATTTAAATCCCAAGCTTTTTTAAGTCTCGCTGGGGGTGCAATACTTACCACCTCACTGGTACTCTCTCCTGCAGTACCTCTTCTCTGCCACAAGATGTCCTCAGTTTTACCTATCATCAATCAACCTGGAAGACTGAGGACATACTGTGAGTGTAGAGTATCATGCACCTGTCCCTTGAGGGAGAATCACCACAGCCCCCCCCCCCCACACTCACAGGGCATTTACTAAAGGCAAATAGACTGTGCACTTTGCGAGTGCAGTTGCACTCATTCTCCCCAGAGCTTAAAGAATGTGGTGAGGTGCTGATGGTTTCCATCATCCAATTATGTGCAAGCAAGGGTGATTTTTTATTTTATTTTTCCCTTGAACCTGATTGGGTATTCTTTATAAAGTGAAGGTTCACCACATTCACTAAGCTCTGGGGAAAATAAGTGCAACTGCACTTGCAAAGTGTACAGTCTACTTGCCTTTAGTAAATCCAGCCCATTGTTACTCCACTATGCCTTGCCAGACCTAATATAATTTGGGGTTGGCATTTCTGGTAAGCAGCTTGATTTACCTAGGCGGTGGGTTCATGGATCACACCTAATTACAGCAGCTCGTGTGGACATTACTGTTGGAGCACATTGGACTGGATATATTTTGAATACACTTATGAATTGATATTGTTTCATTTTGTATTTACAGTATTTATTTTTTGTTCCTGAATTTTTTCACACATTACAGTTACATTTTGGAGTTAATGATACACTCTGAACACATTTCTGGACTTGATATATTGGTTTACATATGTGGACCTGATTATTGTTTTACCTTGGACTTATTTTTTTTTACCCCCTATACTTGTTTTTGGTTGTTAATGAATTTTTCACATAGCGCAACTATTTCTTTATCGTTCATCACGGGACACAGAGCAGCCATAGTAATTACTATGTGGGTTATACGCCACCTATAGGTGAATGGACACTGGTACAATCAAAAGACAGGAAGTCCCCCCCCCTATATAACCCCTCCCATACAGGGAGTATCTCAGTATCTCAGTTTTTTCACCAGTGTCTAAGGTGTTAGTCAGTTGGGGTTCTTTTTCAAAACCATAAAATAACATTTTCATGTTTTTTTTTTCTCTCTGCGTGACGGAATCAGTTAAAATGTTCTTTTGCTCCCCGGTGAGGGAACTAACAAAAATCCCACTCCTACCATATAAAGTTTTACTAAATGTACCTATCGACACAACTGTCATATCAGGGTACCGGGTTCCTATTCAACTCTGTTCTACTTTATATTTTATTTTGTATTACTTACTATATTATTTATGTTTCCTTGTCTTTTGTATAATGCATACCTATCTATCCTTGTACAATGAAAATTTCAATAAAAATATTTGAAAAAAAAAAAATGTTCTTTTGCTCCACCTTTTTTCATCCAAAATGCATAAACTGTGCTCGGTGTCTCAGATAATATCCTCAATATTATATCACACAGCTGGACTCAAAAGCTATAAATACTAAAGCAGGGTAAAAATTGTCTAAAAAAAAAAAATGGATTTTTATAACAGCTTACCTGTAAAATCCTTTTCTTGGAGTACATCACGGGACACAGAGCTCCCACCCCTCTTATTGGGATATATATATATTGCTTTGCTACAAAAACGGAGGTACTCCCTGTATGGGAGGGGTTATATAGGGGGGGGACTTCCTGTGTTTTGATTGTACCAGTGTCCATTTACCTATAGGTGGTGTATAACCCACATAGTAATTACTATGGCTGCTCTGTGTCCCGTGATGTACTCCATGAAAAGGATTTTACAGGTAAGCTGTTATAAAAATCCAGTTTTTTTTAGACAATTTTCACCTTGCTTTAGTATTTATAGCTTTTGAGTGCAGCTGTGTGATATAATATTGAGGATATTATCTGAGACACCGAGCAGTTTATGCATTTTGGAAGAAAAAAGGTGGAGCAAAAGAACTGATTCCGTCATGCAGAGAGAAGAAAAAAAAAAAACATAATAATTTTAATTTTTTATTTTATGGTTTTGAAAAAGAACCCCAACTGAACACCCCAATTTTTTATTTTTATTTTCACACGTACCATGGGTGCAAATGAAGGCTCTCTATCAGAGACCTCCAAGGAGAACAATTAGATTGTATCAATGACATCAAGGAGAACAATGATATTAGAGAAAACTGCCTTTGTCACTGAACAGTTACTCAAAGGTGGAGTTACGTAACCACACCAAAGAGGAGATATATTTATCTTTTCAAGGTTATTGTGTTTTAGACTGGGCTCATTATTCATTCCCTGAATGACATCGGCAAATGTCATAAAAACACTGACGTTTAGCTGGAAAGGAAACTAGAGCAGCAGTTATGGACGACATTAAACATATTTATTGGTCTGTATTTATTTGAGAGGAGTGAAAATCATCAGCAAAAAATCCATCTTATGTTACAGAGCTGGATTGAGTATTGGCTGAGTTAGTCATCTGTAATTTAAGGGGTCATTTAATTTATATCTATATTCCTGTTACAGGTCGTCGGGTGAATCACATGCGCTAAGAGCGGCAGTTAGTGGAAGTGTTAAGCCCTGTACACACGATCGGTTTTCCTATGGAGTCTAATCCGATGGATTTTTCCATCGGAAATCCGATGAAGCTGACTTCCATCAGTCTTGCCTACACACCATCAGTCAAAAAACCGATCGTCCAAAACGCCGTGACGTACGACGGCACTATAAAGGGGAAGTTCAAATCCAGTGGCGCCTCCCTTTGGGCTGCTTTTGCTGATTTTGTGTTACCGCGTGTTAGTAAAAGTTTGGTGAGAGCCGATTCGCGCTTTTCAGTCTCCGTGCTTTTCAGTCCGTTACAGCGTGATGAATGTGCTATCTCCATTACGAACGCTAGTTTTACCAGAACGAGCGCTCCCGTCTCCTGATTCAGTCTGAGCATGCGTGGGTTTTTTATCCGATGAAGTTCCCCACAGACGATCGGAATTTGCTATCGGTTTGCTATCGTTTTTTTTTTCCATCGGATAAATTTAAAACAGGTTCTATTTTTTCACACTGATGGAAAATAGACCGATGGGGCCCATACACGATCGGTTTGTCCGATGACAAAAGTCCATCGGACACGGCTTTATAGACGCATATTTATTTCTTTAAGTAGCTAAGGCATCTAAACACTAAGGCCTCGTACACATGACCGATTTTCTCGGCAAGAACCAGCAAGAAACTTGCTGGCAGAGAGGTCTTGCCGAGTAAATCGGTCGTGTGTACGCTGCTATCGGGTTTCTCGTCGAGAAAACCGACAAGAAACCTTGACGAGAAAATAGAGAACCTGCTCTCTATTTTCTCGTCGAGATTCTCCTCGGCATGTTTCTCGACGAGAAAAGTGAGTGTGTGTACACTTACCTGTCCTCCCCGAAGCCCGCGCATGTTCGAAATGAATTTGACGCATGCGCGGTAGCTTCCTAGGCATACGTAGGGTATACCAAGATGGCGGCGACGGCATCGAATGTGACGAGCGCATGCTCGACGTAGTCGATGACGTCACCGCGTACGCTCCTTTCAAAGAACCGCGGGTTCTTTGAAACGAGCGTGTGTACACTCGGCCGGGACAAGTTTCTTGTCCAAGAATCTCGTCGAAAAAAACGGCATGTTTTTTTCAACGAGAATCTCGGCCGTGTGTACGAGGCCTAACACTAGCCAAGACTTACCGGTATTTCTGATTTGAACTGAGTCAAATAGGGTTAGCACCCCTGTCGGGTTGTATTACTTGTGCATAGTAAGAGGCTGACCAATGGGAATAGGTCTGTATAGAGGTTTTTTTTTGGCACAATAAAATAAATTATTGATAATTGACAGCTAACTTGTTTCAGTGGTTATACAAGATTTTTCTTGATCGGGGTTTAGATTTAACCCTATTTCTATTAATCATTTCGATTAGCCACTTTAACAGTGGCTATCCAGGGATCTTATTCTCATTAATTCATTCTTAATAATCTACAGTTAAGAACCTGCTCAGTTAAAGTAGCACTAAAGTCTATTTTTTTTTTCCATAAACCAATTGGTGTAACTATAAGCAAGGCTTCATCCACCCGCCAGCTTGTATACAATTTTTGGGCATTTTGCTCAGGCACCCCTGAAGAAACCTTAAAGAAGAGTTCCGGACAAATTTTTTTTATTGATCCTAGCATTAGTACTAATTAAATACAAAGTTAGACAAAGTTCCTTATGTATTTATTAAAAATATAAATCACTTACTGAATATATTCTCCCTCCTGTTCTGGCCGTTTCCATCATTATTGTGGGCATGTGAAGCCCAATCGATATCTCTTCCTGGTTTGCTTTGGAGAGGTGCATGCTGGGTAACCAGCATGCACCTCTCAATCTCGCGCATGCGCCATTCAACGGCGGCCGTAGCACCGATTGTTTCTAAAGTTGCCATAACAACGGGCGGCGACGGAGGAAGGTCCTGCCCCGTTGTTATGGCAACATAGCTTAACACATCTCGGCGCTGTGATCCACCTTCAATCACGTAATTTCCTGTCAGGAAATAACGCGATTTTTGATCACAGTACTGTCCACAGACTCCTGGGAAATCATTTGTCATCATTTCCCAGGAGCACAGACAAGGGACGAAGT
This sequence comes from Rana muscosa, assembly GCA_029206835.1. NCBI lineage: Eukaryota > Metazoa > Chordata > Amphibia > Anura > Ranidae > Rana > Rana muscosa. The sequence goes on from CM055128.1 coordinate 38,691,403, forward strand.
GACCTAGGAGCGCCGCGGACCAGGAAGTGGGAGATTATGAGGACTACATAGCAACATTTTTTTAGGGTGGAACTCCACTTTAAGGCACCACCAGGGTGCCAGGGCACCCTTGTTAAAAAAGGCTGTTCTATAACCTAGAACTAGACTAGGCTAGATTGAAAAAGGGCCTAGATAGACTTCCCCTTAGGCCCTGTCATAGGTGCATCTTCCTGCTCCCCTGAACTTCATGTCATCATAATTCACATGACCATCGCCTTGGGACTACCGTATTTTCCGGCGTATAAGACGACCTTTTATACTTAAAAATATGCCTCAAAACTCAGGGGTCGTGTTATACGCCGGTACCTGTATGCAGAGTCTCAGTCAGACCGCGGCCGTCCATTGTTCAAAAGCCGCGCCTCCTCCTCGTGCTGGAGCCTCTGTTCAGTGTTCCGCCTATCACGGATGCCCTTTCGTCCTCGGCCTCGGACGAGAGGGCATCCGTATAAGGCGGAATACTGAACAGAGGCTCTGCTGGGAAAATGAGTGTTCAGTCTATCATGGAACAGCACGAGGAGGAGGCGCGGCTTTTGAACAATGGATGTCTGCGGTCTGACTGACTCTGCATACAGGGATAAGGTATGGGATCGTCGAGGTGAGGCATGGAATGGCACAGTGAGGCATGGAATGGCACAGTGAGGCATGTACTGGCACAGTGAGGCATGTACTGGCACAGTGAGGCATGTACTGGCACAGTGAGGCATGTAATGGCACAGTGAGGTGAGGCATGCAATGGCACAGTGAGGCATGCAATGGCACAGTGAGGCATGTAATGGCACAGTGAGGCATGTAATGGCACAGTGAGGCATGTAATGGCACAGTGAGGCATGTAATAGCACAGTGAGGAATGTAATAGCACAGTGAGGAATGTAATGGCACAGTGAGGAATGTAATGGCACAGTGAGGAATGTAATGGCACAGTGAGGAATGTAATGGCACAGTGAGGTGAGGCATGTAATGGCACAGTGAGGCATGTAATGGCACAGTGAGGCATGTAATGGCACAGTGAGCCATGTAATGGCACAGTGAGGCATGTAATGGCACAGTGAGGCATGTAATGGCACAGTGAGGAATGTAATGGCACAGTAAGGAATGTAATGGCACAGTGAGGAATGTAATGGCACAGTGAGGAATGTAATGGCACAGTGAGGTGAGGCATGTAATGGCACAGTGAGGCATGTAATGGCACAGTGAGGAATGTAATGGCACAGTGAGGAATGTAATGGCACAGTGAGGAATGTAATGGCACAGTGAGGCATGTAATGGCACAGTGAGGAATGTAATGGCACAGTGAGGAATGTAATGGCACAGTGAGGTGAGGCATGTAATGGCACAGTGAGGCATGTAATGGCACAGTGAGGCATGTAATGGCACAGTGAGGCATGTAATGGCACAGTGAGGCATGTAATGGCACAGTGAGGAATGTAATGGCACAGTAAGGAATGTAATGGCACAGTGAGGAATGTAATGGCACAGTGAGGAATGTAATGGCACAGTGAGGTGAGGCATGTAATGGCACAGTGAGGCATGTAATGGCACAGTGAGGAATGTAATGGCACAGTGAGGAATGTAATGGCACAGTGAGGCATGTAATGGCACAGTGAGGTGAGGCATGTAATGGCACAAAGAGGTGAGGCATGTAATGGCACAGTGAGGTGAGGCATGTAATGGCACAGTGAGGTGAGGCATGCAATGGCACAGTGAGGTGAGGCATGCAATGGCACAGTGAGGTGAGGCATGCAATGGCACAGTGAGGTGAGGCATGACTAGTCGGAAGGGGGGTGTCTTATACGGCGAGTATATCCCAAAACCAACATTTTAGCTGGAAAATTAGGGGGTCGTCTTATACGCTGGCAAATACGGTATATGCACCATTATCCCCAAGTGCCAGTATGCATGTGTGCCCAAAGACATTTGCAGTCACAATCAGCCTTGGGCTGACTGTGCCTGCGCAGGCAGTGTTTTCATTCCAACATGTAATTCTTTCCAGAAGAGCACAGCCATAGCATGGTGGCTCCAGCAGGACCCTGCAAGCCAATGAGCTACCCTGAAACTGGAAACAGGACCAACAGTCAGGGGACCGGGTGAAACTCTAGAAAAGGAAGTTTTTACAAGGTCAAGGAGCTGCACACTATGGTGTTGATTCACTAAAGCAAATAGACTGTGCAATTTGCAAAGTGCAGTTGCACTCTGCAAGTGCAGTTGCTCCATAGCTTAGTAAATAAGCAGAAGCTCTGCTGACTTCCATTATCCAATCACGTGCAAGCAAAAATGCTGTTTTATTTATTTTCCTTGCACGTGATTGGGAATTCTTTGCAAAGTGAAGCGTTACCTCATTTACTAAGTCCTGGAGCAACTGCACTTGCCGAGGGCAACTTCACTTTTATTATTTGCCTTTGGTTAATCAGCCCCCATGAATCATCCGATCGGAAGTTGTCAGCAGTACTCCACATTAAACTGGAACTAAGGAATCCTCATCCTGTGGGTCCAGCAGGACAAAGTCAGATTATGGAGACTTTCTAGGCAGCATTCAGGTCTCCTCACTACAGACAGCAAAACTGCCATCAAACAGACTCTCCGCACCTCTTTTCTTGTCTTGTTCAGTACAAATAATAACTGCTTGTTTGCGTGTGCACACTTGACAGTTACAGTAAAAATGCATTGCAGGGCTTCCTTTTAGGCTTGAACATTTCTTAAAACCACTATAGATGGCTTAAATTTCAACCCATTCCATCTCAATCGATGGCCTAAATTTTGAGCTGTGGGTAGCCCTGCAAGCGCCACCCTTTGGTTCATCAGCCATGTTTGGTGGCACCACTTCATTAATTCAGGCGTGGGTGCTGTGGCTGCCTGAAAACAACAGCCACGTAAAACCAAGCAACAGACCGCCAAACGTTCATCATAGGAGTCTATAACTCTTTATTGCTGGTAATACTTTGATAACAAGAAGACAAATGGTAGCCAACTTGTTTCGGAGGTCAAAAAAATTCCCCTTCATTAGGGCTTAAATAATGTAAAATAGTCTCTGTCTATAGATAAGGAAAGGTAGTTTCTGCCAAGATTAAAACTGGAGCTGTCTCAATGGGCATGGGTAAAGGTGTCAAGTTCCTCCTGCCCAAACTCGCTCGTCCATGTCTTTACGGACCTTGCTTTGTGCACTGGTCCAAATCACTTGGTGGAGGGGGGATTATGGTGTGGGATTGTTTTTCAGGGGTTGGGCTTGGCCCCTTAGTTCCAGTGAAGGGAACTCGTAAGGCGTCAGCATACCAAGACATTTTGGACAGTTTTATGCTCCAAACTTTGTGGGAACAGTTTGGGGATGGCCCCTTCCTGTTCCAACATGACTGTGCACAAAGGAAGGTCCATAAAGACATGGATGAGTGAGTTTGGGGTGAAGGAACTTGACTGGCCTGCACAAAGTCCTGACCTCAACCTAATAGAACACCTTTGGGATGAATTAGAGAGGAGACTGCGAGCCAGGCCTTCTAGTCCAACATCAGTGCCTGACCTCACAAATGCGCTTCTGGAAGAATGGTCAAACATTCACATAGAGTTGAAGCTGTTATAGCTGCAAAGGGTGGGCCAACTCAATATTTAGGCTGGTTTCACACTGCAGCACAGAGCTGCTCACAGCAGGGGTCCGGTGCGTCCATGTTCACCAATTCAGGTCTGATTTCAGTAAAAAATGTTGTCTGAATTCGGACCTGAAATGGACCAGAAGACGCACAGGACTCCTGTGCAATTTGCACTGGAACCGCTCCAGAGATGAGTGAACCGGCTCCATAGAGAGCCGGTCACAATCTCCTGAAATGCGAACCCAGCCTGAATCCTACAGACTAAGACTGGTATGCCATTAAAGTTCATGTGCGTGTAAAGGCAGGCGTCCCAATACTTTCGGTAATATAGTGTAGATAAGCCTGTTTTCTGCTAGCATGCTGTAGAGTGGGATCCTTGTTCTCTGTGTGGAAGCAGTGGTCCATCTGCAAAGATCTACCCGTCCCCCCTTCCCCACTGAGTCAGACCTATAGCTTTCAAATCAGCAGAAAGAATGAGCTTTGCTGATTTAGAGCAGCAGGACAACCATCAAAGCTCATGCTCCTTACTGATCGAAGAACTCTGGTTCTACCTCAGCAGGGGAAATGGTGGACCTCTGCACAGGGACCACTGAATCCTCACAGAGAACAGGGCACCTTTTCTACAGCATACTGGCAGGGGACAGGCTTTTCTACTGAATCTGCTGCTGCTTTCCAAAGAAAATTAACTAGGACTTTCAACACTATACCATTTGTCATACTTCCGTAAGGCTTAGCCTATGCAACCTTTCTGCAAGTTCAGGCTTGATCCTGTGTGGATTGAGTCCTGGTTTGGCCCTGTAGAAACTGGCAAAGGTGCAGTAGTTCAACTTTTCATTCATTTCTCTTGAATAGCTAACGTAGAACATTTTTCTGGCACAAACAAAAGTAATATTACAGCTGACTCATCCCTTCAGTCTATTCAAGGACACTGTATATACTCGAGTATAAGCCGACCCGAATATAAGCTGAGGCACCTAATTTTACCACAAAAAAACTGGGAAAACGTATTGACTCGAGTATAAGCCTAGGGTGTCCATCTGCATGCCTCACTGTGCCTTACTTTGCCTCACTGTGTCTCACTGTTTCTATGCCTCACTGTGTCCGTGCCTCACTGTGTCCGTGCCTCACTGTGTCCGTGCCTCACTGTGCCCGTGCCTCACTGTGCCCGTGCCTCACTGTGCCCGTGCCTCACTGTGCCTGTGCCTCACTGTGCCTGTGCCTCACCGTGTCCATGACTAGACTGACGTTTAACATGGGAGTCAGATACTTTGCACACTTATAGAGGAGAAATAATTCTACATGTGTGCCAAGTTTGGGGTCCAAGGAACCTATGACTGGCCGGTACCGGGTCCCCAAAATCACCGGAGAAATTACCGTTTAACATGGGAGTCTATGAAAGGGGTGCCCGGCTTTGAAAAATAGGTGCTCCCCGATCGTATGTCCTCCAGACAACAAACTTTGTACACTTGTAGAGGAAGAGTGGGACTACACGTGTGCCAAAGTTGGGGTACAGGGGAGCTACGGCGGGCCGGTAGCGGGTCCCCAGAATCCGGGAGATCAGGCGCAAAAAGGTGACTCGAGTATAAGCCGAGGGGGGCATTTCAGCACAAAAAAATGTGCTGACAAACTCGGCTTATACACGTGTAGCGGGATGCTATATTTAAGGGAAGTATCTGAGTGGTAATAAGGCTCAGATACACAAATTGTTAGGGTTCATGGACCATTCCTGTCCTTGGGAGATAGTACTGATGTTCAGTTCCCTGGGGCCTATAGGTGGCGCTGTTGCCATAGGCCCGGGTTGAACCACGGTACAGGGTTGTGCCTTTTCTTGTCCCCTCTTGACAGCAGTACGGTGGGGCGGGGAACCTGCTGTGCCTGTCGGGAGAGGGTATAAAAAGGGGCGGCCATCTTCCTGGAGGGGTCCATGCCCAGGCACCTTAGGCCTGGGTGTGTGTGTGTGTCTCCTCCGGATGCCCTAGGCCCGGAGGCCTGGGTGTGTTGCCTCCAGGTGCCCTAGGCCTGGAGGTGGAGTTGCTGTTCCATCCCAGACACCTTCAGTCTGGGGTGAGGTACTTAAGAGGAGGCCCGGAGCCCAGCAACCTTTGGCTGGGGTCCGCTAAGGATTGAGGAGCTCCCAGGGTACCGCCTTGCGAGGGGACCCGTATCTTGAATCGAGGAGGCCAGGGAGGTGACCCTTTCTGAAGACCCAGCGCAGAGTTGTGGTGACAGTAAGGGCCTCTGGTAACTCTCCGGAGGCATGTTTTTCTCTTTGACATGGGCCACGTTCTCCAAGAAGGCAGTGCATGATCTGTAGGTCATAGTGGCAGTGACTCTACGCACACCAGGTCAGTGGCAGTGACCAAATAGGGCAAGGCCCTATTCACCCGATCAGTGGCAGTGACCATCTTCAACAAGTCAGCGGCAGTGACTTTCATATTCATTAGGCCTGTGATAAACATTGCACGCCAAACCTGTTCGTGCATATCAGAACAGTAAGAGAACCAAGATTTGAGTTTGTGCCTGGACCTCTCTCCCACCTTATCTGACCTGTGTCTCGTCTCAACCTTTCTGCTCTTAAAGTAGGGTGACCAGACATCTCCGGTTTCCGGGGACAGTCCCCGGATTGAGGACACTGTCCCCGGGCCAAGTCTGTCTGTTTTGTCCCCGGATTGGATTTGAACAGGGGCTGGGGCAATTTCAAGGACAGTCAGTGCAGAATTTAAAAAAAAAATCTGAATTACACCCCCGCTCTGCCGCTTCTACTAGCTTAGGGGGGTGTATTTTTTTCCATCATCTGTGCCTCTTTCTGATGATCATGTGCTGATCGGAGCGGAGGGAATATTTCTTCAGTTTCGGGTGCCCATTTAGCTCCGCTCGCATGTTCTTCTGCCTTGGCTCAAGTCCCGGCCAGCCGCCTGCCTGACTATCTCCTTGCCTTCCCTGGCGGAGTGATCTTCCTCCGCTCCCCACCCAGTAGTAACCGGGGCCCAGAGAGTAAGACTTGACAGGCTGTGAGGCGGGCGGCGACGGGCAGAGAGTCACTGATTGCCCCCATTACTAGTAAAAGAAAATATATCCCCGGATTTCATTTTAAAATCCTGGTCACCTTATCTTAAAGGGACTATTTATTATCCATGTGAAATAAATACAGAAGTTGGACTTTCAGTTGGTGTGGACAGTGGCTTTACTGGGGAGGATTAAGGACTTGTTTCTGACAAAGCCAGAAGTGAGATCAGCTCGGGAGGATTCAAACACCAGCTGCAGGCAGGCCCGAGAAAACTAACACCGCTCGACCTCCCCATCCGGGAGGGTAGAGGCATGTAGTGCGGTGTGCCTCAGTCTTTCCTGCAGAGGAGCCAAATTAAGAAAAGCAGGTAAAGGCTGGGGTGAGTGCGCTATACTCGAGTATATACGGTACATGCTAAATGTTTTTTCTTGCTTTTCAATATCAATACATGCGATTAACAGCCGTGTGCGGTCACTTTGATCTCAAAGTTTTACTATAGTGAATGATTAGAGATATTTATGGCACTGCTTACCAAGAGATATGTTGAAGGAGGAGTGTCTGAACGCCCGAAACACTTTGGATTTTCAATTATTGAATTAAAATCTTTAATGGACTCTTTGATCTTTGGTGTGCCACCTTTACTACTTTATACAAAGCTAAACTTCTCTCAGGACACCCCCCCCCTTTCTTCTTCGGGGTATTCTGATGAATGTGAGCAACCTCACCAAAGCGAATCAGCTTAATTCATTTGATAAACAGTGTTTGTGAATGATTCCTTTTATCATCAATATGTGATCCTGAGATTCTTTTGCATGAATCCCAAGTTTTATTGCTATGAAAAAGTAGATGTGAGATGCTGGGCTTGGATTTTTTTTCTGTCATATAGGAGGTGTTGGTTGGACTTCATAACTAGACTTTGGCCGCTCTACCACAGAGTGGGGCCCTCCAAAGGGGTGATGGCCTCCCATGTTGAGAAATTCAAATGAAGTTGGCAAAAAAAGCAACTGTCGGCCGTCCTGAGAGTCCATTATCATTTATTGTGGATCATACAGTAACAATTCGAAGATAAAAGGAAGCCAATTTGTTTCAGGGTCAACCATCTCCCTTCAATGAGGCTTAAGATGTAAAGGATAATGTTTACTATAGGACCCTATCTTAAGACTCCTGGGGAATTATGTTGATCACACATTTACTACAACTATTAATGATCTTTCTTTGACTCACAACACACCCCTGGAGTCTTCAGATAGTCTTATGTTAAGCATTGCCCTTTTCATCTTAAGCCCAGATGAAGGGCGATTGTCGGCCCTGAAAAAGCATTGACTTATCATTAGGGACCTTAAAGTGATTCTAAAGACAGAAGGTTTACTTACCTTCATGCATTCTGTGCATGAAGGTGAAAAATCTTCTGCATGCAGCTTGCTCCCCAGCCCTACCTAATACTCACCTGAGCCTGATCTTGACCCAGTGATGTGCACGAGAGCAGCTTCTTTCCCAGCTCTCTCCTTCCTCACTGGCTCTGAGACAACAGTGGGAGCCATTGGCTCCCGTTGTTGTCGATCACAGCCAGTAAAGAGGGAGCGGGGGGGCGTGCCCAGCTTTTTGTGTCTTGTGGACACATGACCAGGGTAGATCAGAGCTCACCTCCATACTTGACCTCTTACCCAAAGATGCACACAACTCCACCTTCCTATAACCCCTAAGAAAAAACACACTACTAGTAATTGAAGGTAAATGGTACGAATCAACCTTTTTATAAAAATAAGCTTATGAATAACAAAACATAACAATAAACATATCAGAAATCAAAAAACACACGTGAAACAATATGGGTCATCGAGTAACTTCTGAAGGGAAAGAGAGATTGAATGCTCTTACCGGAACTGGTGGATCCGCGGGTTAGGTAGATCATATGGGCATAAGAAATCTCAAATGAGGGTTCTCTTCTGCTTGTCTGAAGGCTGGATCAAACGAATCTCAGATGGCAACTCTCCAGCAGGCTCCCCAACTTGAAAGAAGGCCCTGGATTCGACAACGATCACTGTAGTCCTCAGATGGAACAGGAACAGCCTCCAGTCCAGAGGTACTTTCCAAAATTGAGATTGCAACAAGGAGAAGACATCAACTCAATCGACCAAACATGGAAAAGAAAATGAGGGGAATGCTCTGATAGTGCAGGTCAATACTGGTTTATTGAAAACCGACAAAGTAAAAGTGATCACATACAAATAAAAGCATTAAAAAGGGGCAGTGAGTGGAGTGGTGTACCAAGCCCAACGCGTTTCGTACCAGAGTACTTCAACAGGGGCATCAAATGTTGATCCTTGTCGAATCCAGGGCCTTCTTTCAAGTTGGGGAGTCTGCTGGAGAGTTGCCATCTGAGATTCGTTTGATCCAGCCTTCAGACAAGCAGAGGAGAACCTCCTTTGAGATTTCTTATGCCCATATGATCTTCCTAACCCGCGGATCCACTAGTTCCGGTAAGAGCATTCAATCTCTCTTTCCCTTCAGAAGTTACTCGATGACCCATATTGTTTCGCGTGTGGTTTTTGATTTCTTTGCCATGGATTTTTGAACAGACATTTTGTGGACTCACTTCATTGTTTTCACTCATATTCATGTTCACTTTGGAGACCTTAAGTTTTTGGTCTCTATCTAAATTTAGCGCTGCATTCTCATTCACAATTTTATCTAACTTAGTCACGTTTCATGTAGCAGCTCTCTTTCACATATTTTTTGTGCACTTTTTGTATTTATTTTTGGACTAGCGCAGTATTTTTTCTTCTAATTTCAATAAACATATCAATCCAGATAACAATGGTTCCTTGTGTCTGTGGCACCAGTTAGCTAAGTTATGACCCCAGCCGCCAAACACCACCTCGGGGACTAACCCAGCTGACCTCAGACACCTACCGGTCTTGCCATTACCCAGTCACTATGAATGGAACCATACCAAGTAGAGGAAGCCTTACCTAAGATGGCTCCCCACCATTTTACCAATAACAACAGGTTTAGACCCCTGCCAAGGACCCCAAACCACCAAAGAACAGCAAAAGAAGTATAAGAGTACTACCCGAAAAAATAGGGCGGGAGGGAGGGACGTTCTTCTGATGATTTCTTTTCTTCAAGTGTACCTAAACCACTCCTACCTAGCACAATACTCTCCAGCTGCTCCCAATCACCTCATCTACTTGACCAATCAGGTAAGCGTCAGTACTGATCGCACTACTTAATATAGTTAACCCCTTCTGCCTGGTTCCCCTTCCACCCAGTCATGTATGCTCTCTGCCTATTTTGTTCCTTCTCAGCTCGGGGCATACCTCAGAGTGGGGCTCTGGAGTGAGCACGTTCTGGTGCCCCCATAGCTCAGCAGAAGGGAACAGCCAGGGGTGACTGTGGGGGACCTGAGAAAAGGAGGATCGGGCTGCTCTGTGCAAAGCTATTACACAGAGCAGGGAAATATGACATGTTTGGTATTCTTTTTTTATTTTAATATTACAAATAGTATCACTTTAAGAAGACTGGTGTCATTGTCACTGGGAGAGAAAGTGATGGGAAATCCAAAATGTTAGTTGTCACCAGGTTTAGGTAAATCTTCCATTGGGGACACCTGTTGAGCTGATAGATACTCAAGAGGGGAAATGTCCCCAATTTATAGGGATTTCCCTCCACTTCCTGTTGAAACTCCAGGGCAGGAAATGAAGGGTTATCTCCCCACAGACTGCAAAAAAAAAAAAAAATGACTAGGGAATGCATCCCTTTCCTACTCAATCCAACACCTTAACATGTTTTGGCTATACATACTGTTAAGTTTGTGATAGCCCATGTAGCACGGCAATGACTCTGCTGTGTGAAAGAACAAGAAAAGGAACAATTTCCATAAAAATATAAAAATAATAAATATAAAAAAAATGATGTAATGCATAGAATGAAAATTACTGGCAAGAACTTCAAATGTTAAATATAAAGGTTAGCTTGGTTTCACTATATGGCAGCCAGGTATGCTGTGCACATGGATTAAGTATTAGGCATTAGGATGTTGGAAAAACTGCATTGCAGCTTCTTGTTTTTTCCTTTTTGTATTTTTAAAACCTCTATGCAATCCTAGGCCCTGCTGCGTGTCGCTGTGCGTTACAGCACATTGGATCACACTGCGCAGAAAAACAACATTTCCTGTTTTTTTTTTTTTTTTTTTTTTTTTTAGCACACACAAACACAGTGGATTGGTGTGAACTAAAGCCATGGGACATAAGGCAAATTGTCTCATTCATTCTTGCATTGGAACTGTTGGGCAGAGCTGCTGCTGGTGTGAACGAGCCTTTTAAAAGAGACTTCATTCATGCATCTGCAAAGATATCCAGAGACCCAGCACCTTCCATTGTAAGACTTTATATTTTTGAGATCTATATGTAGCGGCCTCCCCTCTCCACTCTATCATCAGCTCGTCTGTCTCTTGTCTAGGGGTATCTTAGAGTAAGGTGACCAGATTTTTAAAATGAAATCCGGGGACATTTTTTTTTTTTTACTAGTAATGGCGGCAATCGGCGACTCTTTGCCCGTCGCCACCTGCCACGCAGCCTGTCAAGTCTTACTCTCCGGGCCCCGGCTACTACTGGTAAGATCACTCCGCCAGGGAAGGCAAGGAGATAGGCAGGCAGGCGGCTGGCCGGGACTTGAGCCAAGGCAGAAGAACATGTAAGCGGGAGCGGAATGGGCACCCGAAACGGAAGAAGTATTCCCTCCGCTCCGACCAGCACATGATCATCAGAAAGGGGCACAGATAATGGAAAAAAAATACACCCCCCTAAGCTAGTAGGAGTGGCGGAGCGGGGGGGTGTAATTCAGATTTATTTTTTTAATTCTGCACTGACTGTCTTTGAAATTGCCCCAGCCCCTGTTCAAATCCAATCCGGGGACAAAACTGGGGACAGACTTGGTCCGGGGACAGTGTCCTCAATCCGGGAACTGTCCCCTGAAACCAGGGATGTCTGGTCACCCTATCTTAGAGAGGAGAGAGCGGGGTCACCACGCCAGGCCTTCACCGTAGATAGTTGTGTGGTGTGAGCAAAGTTTTTATTTTACCTTCGGGTCGGTGTTCTGCACCTGGAACCTCCAAAGAGAGTTACCTTGAACAATGTCTGCCAGAAAACGAGCCCCACACCATTAAAGTCCAACACTCCTTTATTCTTCTCAATGCAAAAGTGAACACAATCAGTTGGACCCCTTAGAGAACAGAACAGACAAGGAGGTGTGGATGTGAGTAGGCCCAGACACAATGAACTCTCCACTTTCCTTCCTGAAAGTGGGTTGCGGTCTCTGAGCGAGGGGAATATCCTTCCAGGCGGTCTCCGATGAGAGGCTCACCTGTCACCGGCAATATGCTGCACCGGGTCTTCAAGCAAGTGTCTCCCACCGGTCCATTACGCCCTCCGGATTCGGGTACCCACTCCCGGGGTTCCCTAGGATCTCCTTCCCTCGCGGAACTCAGTGGTGGGCACTGAGCTCCAGACCTCCGTCCGAGTACCTCACCCCAGGCTAAAGGTGCCTGGGATGGAACACGACCTCCGAACGTCCTCTAGGCCTAGGCCGCCTATAGGACCAACACGAACCACCGCCCACAGGCTGAAGGTGCCCGGGACTCGACCCTGTGACAAAGATGGCCGGCCCCTTTATACCCTCTCACAGCAAGCACGGCGGGTTCCCCGCCCCACCATACCGCTGCCGAGGGAGGACAAAAAGGGAGCACAGCACACAGCAATGGTTCAACCCCAGCCCAAGGCGACAGCGCCACCCGTGGGGCTGCAGGGAACTGCATATCACTGGTGTCTCTGCCAGTTTTAAACACACAGAAAAGTGTATACCGGCTACATATATTTATAAAAGTGTTCCTTTACAATAAGCAGGACAAAGCCTAAAATGTTTCTAAAAAAGTATCGCAGTACCTGTATTAATCTTGAAATTAATCCTGTTGACCAGTGGTAGCTGGTGCTTAATATTTTGGGGGGTCGGCAAACTAAGGGATGCTCTGCGCCCTGAGCCCACCCTTTTTTTAAGCCATATAGTGCCTCAGGGTCTAATTATGTGCTTAAAAAAAAAAAAAAAACATAGAAATCCATGCGTCCGCTGCCCTGCATGCAGATTAGGGGCCGGACGCATTGATTAGGGGGGGCGCCCTGCATGGACGGGCCGTTGACTCTTTGTGGAAGCCCCTTGGAGTCCAGGTGCAGAATGTAAGTGACCTAAAGTTATGACCTCTCTGCTCCTCTGCCTCCTAGAGCTAAGCCCCACCACCTACTATCAACTATCAAGTGCCAGACCCTTGGTTACCTGTTGAAGTTCTGGCCTCTAAAGGGCAGGGGTGGGGCTTTTGCACAGGGAGTGTTTGGGTTTAATCTAAATTTGGGTATAAGTGAATGCCCAATGAGACCTTCCACCTCCTAGAGCTAAGCCCCACCACATTCTTTCAGCTGTCAAGTGCCAGATCCTCTACTACTGCTACCTGTTGATGTTTTGGCTCTTAAAAAGAGGGGTTGGGTTTAATCTCGACTTGGTCATAAGTCAAAGCCCCTTGAGCCCTACCACCTACTGTTGAAGTTCTGGCCCTTAAAAGGCAGGGGTGGGGTATTAGCACAAGGGGTGGGACTTGATCTAGACTTGGGCATAAGTCAAAACTCCAAAAATTCTGCCTCCTAGACTAAAGCCCCACCACCTACTCTCAACTGTCAAGTGCCAGACCCTCCTTTACCTGTTGAAGTCCTGGCCCTTAAAAGGCAGGGGTGGGGTATTAGCACAAGGGGTGGGGCTTAATCTCGACCTGGGCATAAGTCGAAGTACCACCTGGGCCTGCAGAGGACACAGGAAGCCTTTGACAAAACAACATAAAGTGCCTGCAATAGAACACTGTTCTCAATAGTTTATGTTTTACTCCGGTAAAGTTTGTTTTAAGTTTAACCTGACCTCAGTTTGTGCATTTGTTATATTTAGCATAATGTCTATGTCATTGTGTTAGGCAAAACAGATGAGGTCACTCACAATGGCATGTGTAGAACTTCAAAGTGTTGCTCAACACAAGGAACCACATGCTATGTAAATGATCTGTGGAAATACCTAGAGTAGGTGAAAAGTGTGTTGGGTTTTCTGTTGGATAGAAAGGGGAAGGGTTTGGGCTCGTTCAGACAATCATGTAAGAAAGCACATATGCATTTTCCTCAAAGCGCTTAATGTGTTTTATTTTTTTGCATTAAAATGTTGCGCAATGCAAGCCACATTTTGCATACATTTTGTTCTGTTCATTTTTGTCATTTCCTGTCTCAATTTTGTGGGCAGTGTCTGTGTTTGTTGGAAATTTGGGCATGTGACCTGAAAAATGCAATAATTAAAACCCACATTACATTTTTAATGTGCTTTCACTGTGTTTTCCATGTGTTACTGTTGACTATAATGTTACGCATGTTTCTGACAATATGCCCAGGAAGCAGGAATTTAGAATTAGTTGTTCTCAACAGGGCCTTGGCCTAAGGTGACCAGATTTTTAAAATGAAATCCAGGGACATTTTTTTTTTTTAATGGCGGCAATCAGTGACTCTCTGCCCGTCGCCGCCCGCCTCACAGCCGATGTCTAACTCTCCGGGCCCCGGCTAATACTGGGTGGGGAGCGGAGGAAGATCTTCCAGGGAAGACAAGGAGATAAGCAGATAAGTCACCCTACCTTGGCCCACTGCCGAACCGCAACCTCTTGGGCCTCCAGCCAGCTGCAGGTCCCCCAACCACCCACAATTCCACACAACCTCCTGTGGTGTCCCACAGTACCAGTCAACCTCCCACAGTTCCCTTAAGCCGCGTACACACGATAGGTTTTACCGATGAAAACAGTCCGATGGACTGTTTTCATCGGACAAACCGATCGTGTATGGGCCCCATCGGTCTTTTTTCCATCGGTGTTTAAAAAGAGAACATGTTTTAAATTTATCCGATGGTTAAAAAACCGATAGCAAATTACTATCGTCTGTGGGGAACTCCATCGGATAAAAAACCCACGCATGCTCAGAATCAAGTCGACGCATGCTCAGAAGCATTGAACTTCATTTTTCCCGGGTCATCAGAGTGTTTTACGTCACTGCGTTTGAAACGGTCGGTTTTTTGACTGATGGTGTGTGGGCAAGACTGATGGAAGACAGTTTCATCGGATTTCCGATGGAAAAAACCATTGCATTAGAATCCATAGGATATCCGATCGTGTGTACAGGGCTTTAGGCCTCCTGAGAGCCCTCAGCCCTAACAGTGCCTCCCAGTACCCCCTAGTTTGCTGCAGAGATTTTAGCACTCAACAGTGCCTCCAACAGTGTTCCACAGTACCCCCTAGCCTCCTACAGTCCACCCCAGCCCCCACAGTGCCCATTAAACCCCCCAGCCTCCTGGAGAGACCTCCACCTCCCTCTAGAGACCTCATCCCCCAGACTTTCCACCAGCTCCCGCTAAAAACCTCATCCCCCACAGGGCCACAAAATCTGCTGCACAGTCTCCTAACCCAATCCAGACCCCTATCCCCCACAGTGACCACCAGCCCCATCCAGAGCCTTCCACGTTTTCAATACATATTTTATATTTCCATACTTTTATTGTGTGAGTATAAACTTTTTTTTATTTTACTGTTGGGGCATGGAAGGTTTTAGAATAATTTATAAGGTTCTGGTCTCAAGTGGAGAACTAGTGCTTGTTGCATCTTTTATGCATTTTTATGAGCATTACATTATAGTCAATGTCTTCAAGTTGTAACTATGTATGAAATATACTAATATTCTAATGTTATATACTAATGTAATACCAACCCCTGAAGGAGCTGCTTGATGTGTTGGGTCCTCTGTTATGTGCCCACACAGAAACATGACACCAAACTGAGTTTTGGCAAAGTAAGTAAGAAAAGGCTATATAGTAAAAAGAAATCCGCAAGGAAGGGTTATACTGTTAGGGTTTACCATCAAAACCTATAAGTCAGCAGTCAACAATCAAACAACAGCAAATATTAGTATTACAGTTGATAACCTATATAGTTTACCGGCTGCCAATAGCGAACACTTAATTGCACACTTCTTTCTTAAACCTACACTGGGTAACCTAACCAAGGGGAGGAACTATAGGTGGTTATCGCAGCAACAGTCAGCAAGAAGAAGCACACATGTATTAAACCTTCTGCTGGCCAGCTCATTGGGGCCTAAGTGTAGCACTTGAGATGGTGTCCCTCTAAGAGTTTGTGCATGCAATGTTAAAGTGTTCCTAGCCGGCAAATATGTCCTTCTGCTAGTATTTGTAGTGAGTGGTTGGCCAGCAGTCACTCGTCAGTCCTGTGTAAGCAGAGGCTTTCTGTCCAAGTGGCATGCTAAAGGGGTTCTCTCTCTGGTGGTAGCGTGTGGCTCTTTAACTGCTCAGCATGCTCCCTACAGTCCAAGTCACAATCCGAATCTCGGGAATAGTGTCCATTTTACCTTTGTTGCTCTCAGATAGGGATCACCCACTCACTGTCCTTGCTGCACTCAGGTGGGTCACAGTTCGTCTCAGCCCTGGTCTCCCTGCAGAAAAAGAACCTTCTTACTCTCTCTGCCTGGGAAAACTATTCCTGTCCCTTCCCTTTAATATCTTTCTTATGGGTATCTAAGTTCCTAGCCAACCTATGGTGATAGCTTAGTCTCCTCAGCGAATTACACTGCCCACAATCCTCCACAATTTTTCTCAGAGTCTCTTGTAACCCATGTCCCCCAGGCACCCTCTAGTGGATGGAGGGCATAATTAACAGTTCTACAGTAAGTGTCTATTTACACCAGCTGTGTTGCAATGCAGCAGGTGGTGTGTGGTCCGGTTGGACCAGCACAGTGTTGATGCGCCAATACTGGCGCATTGCACCGTTCTCTTTTTTTAAAATTTTAAACAAACTTTATTGAAATGTCACGCAGTTACTTTTCATAATGTTCTATCAACTGTCTTGCGATGACCCGTGCTGTGCTCAAAAAAAGTACTTCATGCAATAAATTTTTGTGCTTTTTGATGTGATTTGCGTCAATACAAAAAAAAATGGTGCAAATCGCACTGCAAAAAATCACATGCGATTTGAACAGTAATACAGTGTGATTCCTGTCCGAATCACATTCATTTTCCCCACCGTTCCTGTGTGTGTATAGAAAGGGATTAAAGCGCCATCTAGTGGGCAGTTTAAGAAAATGATAGAACTCACAGTTCATATGTGGTAGCAAATCAGGGCCCGCTTAAGGTGCTCACAGGGCTGGAGGAGAAGTTCCAGAACCCTGTGGGTATAGAGGGGAAGTGATGTCAGATTGGGGTGAACCGCCTCTACATCTCCTCCAGCCCTGTGAGCACCTCCAACTGCCCACTAGATGGCGTTTAATATCGCTCTACACACACACACAGAGGATCGGTGGGGGAAATTGCATGCGATTTGGACAGGAATCGCACAGCAATCCTGTTCAAATCGCATGTGATTCTTTGCAGTACGATTTGTGCCCATTCATTTTGTATTGACGCAAATCTCACTGCAAATTATCGGTTTTCGGTATCGGGAGCATTTGGCCGAGTTCCGATACTCGGTCAAATGCTTGGTATCAATGCATCCAGTGGCGTACCAACTGGGGGGTGGGGGGCGGTCCGCCCCGTGTGCCACACACTGGGGGGGTGTCAGGCCGTTTACCCCCTGCACTAGTGAAGCGGTGACAGCGGGGGGGCTCAGGCAGTGCAGCAGCACTGTTACAGGGCAGGGAGAGCCCGGAGAGGCGAGCTGTGACAGGGTGCAGGGGTGCCTGGGCCGGGTGTAGAACGTACCACGACCCAGGTGACACCCAGAGCCGGCCGAGCGGAGCAGAAGAATACCGCAGGGGAGAGACAGTGAGCAGCGCTGAATAGAGGAACTGCTGGGGTTAACTTTTTATATAAACCAGCAGGTGACTGGTTGCTAGGTGGTCCTAGCAACCAATCATTAGCTTGATTTGAAAAATTAACTCCAGCAGTTTCCACCCTCTGTTCAGCACTGCTGTGTCCAGGGCTGGACTGGGACACAAATTTGGTCCTGGACTTCATCCAAACCAGCCCACTTTAATTAAATAAAAGGGAAAGGGGTGTGAGAGAGAGAGAGAGAGGGGGTGAGTGTGAAAGAGGGAGTGAGTATAGGACCCCTTTCGCTAGAGGGCGAATAGTGCTGCTAAAATTACAGTAAAGTGCCGCTAAAACTAGCAGTGTTTTACTGTCAACGCCCGCCCCAGTGTCAAAGCAGCCTAAGAGTCAGGGAGTGAATGAGACAGAGGAGGGGGCAGAGAGACAGAGGAGGGGGCAGAGAGACAGAGGAGGGGTCTGAGAGACAGAGGAGGGGGTCTGAGAGACAGAGGAGGGGGTCTGAGAGACAGAAGGGGGGGTCTGAGAGACAGAGGAGGGGTCTGAGAGACAGAGGAGGTGTCTGAGAGACAGAGGAGGGGTCTGAGAGACAGAGGAGGGGGTCTGAGAGACAGAAGGGGGGGTCTGTGAGACAGAGGGGGGTCTGAGAAACAGAGGAGGGGGGCTGAGAGACAGAGGGGTGTCTTAGAGACAGAGGGGTGTCTGAGAGACAGAGGGGTGTCTGAGAGACAGAGGAGGGGGTCTGAGAGACAGAAGGGGGGGTCTGAGAGACAGAGGAGGGGTCTGAGAGACAGAGGGGGGGTCTGAGAGACAGAGGAGGGGTCTGAGAGACAGAGGAGGGGTCTGAGAGACAGAGGAGGGGTCTGAGAGACAGGTGGGGGTCTGAGAGACAGGTGGGGGTCTGAGAGACAAAGGGGGAGTCTGAGAGACAAAGGGGGGACTGAGAGACAGAGGGGGAGACTGAGAGACAGAGGGGGGATGCCGGGTACCTGATGGCCAGCAGTGCCAGTGCCAAGTCTCCCTCTAGATCTGGCCTTCGGGGGGTGCTCTCGCTGCTCTGCTACTCCCAGCGGCTCCTTGGCAGCCTCCGCCTCCCGCATGTTCTCTTCCTCCAGGCTCCCGCCTCCCAGCCAGTCTGTCCTCCGGCCCGGGCCGCACAGTTCCTGGATCAGGGAGGAGGTGGAGGAATCGAGGTTCTGGGAGCGCGGGGGTGGTCACGCCCGCTCCTGTTTTTCTCTTC
The DNA here is from genome assembly GCA_029206835.1 of Rana muscosa. NCBI lineage: Eukaryota > Metazoa > Chordata > Amphibia > Anura > Ranidae > Rana > Rana muscosa. The sequence goes on from CM055128.1 coordinate 38,710,157, forward strand.
GGTGGTCAGGGAGGGGGTGGAGCTGTTCTCCCTCTTCAGCTTTTACATCCAACTCCTCTCCTTGCTGGCCACCTTCCTCAAATCCCCGCCGCTGTTTGCTGCCATGCTCCCGCTGCCGCCGAACTCTGCATAAAAAAACAGCCCACTGAGCCATCGGCCCACCGGGAAACTCCCGGTAGTCCCGATGGCCAGTCCATCCCTGACTGTGTCTGCATAATTAAGGTAGGAAGGGGCAGAGCTGGTGGGGTCTGTGTAACATGCAGGGAGTCCAGAGTTGTGTGGGGGGGTCTGTGTAACATGCAGGGGGTCCAGAGCTGTGGGGGGTCTGTGTAACATGCAGGGGATCCAGAGCTGTGGGGGGTTGTGTAATGTAAAGGGGTCCAGAGGTGCAGTTGTGGAGAGGGGGTACACAGTAGTGACAAAGAGATATTAGGGGATGCAGAGGTACGCAGGGGGCACAGTGTGGTGTTTTTACATTTTAACGTGGGGGGTACCAGATATAGGATCCGCCCCGGGTGCCAAATGCTCTAGGTACACCCCTGGGTTCATCCCTACATATAACCTTACAGGAAGATAGGTGTTGAAATGACTGGTCAGGGTCTCTTTAACGAGGGGTCTGCTGTAAAACAACCTCATTTTGATACACTCAATTCGCCATTATTGCCAGGAAAGTTCTAAATGTCTAAACCATCTACTGGCACTTCACCTTCTCCTTTTCCAGCCTGTGCAGCTTTCAGTTTGAGTAAGTCTCTTTTATTATTCTCCAGTCAATAGATGTTAAGTCATATCTCTGGAGATCTAGCCGTAGCCCCGAGCAGCATGTAAATGTATACTCCTCTGTGCACAGGGGACTGCCTCGTCTTGGGTCACTGTCAAAACAGATTGCAGAGTACAGCGCTGAAACACAGATGGACTCCCAGCTCGCATCCTGCTGAACGCGCTCTTATGGTGAACATCAAATATTTCTGCACATCAAATATTTCTGCACACGACCAAATATACACAATTACCCCCCTCCTCCTCCCCTCCTCCCCCCGAGATCAGGTAATATTAAATCACCGTGGTCGATCATTAACGCACACAGCTGGATGTGAAGTACTGGCTCGCCTTTGCCTCTCAAAAAAATGAAGACATCGTAGACCTATCATTTTCTCTGATGCCTTTAGACATATGCACAGGTGTAACTTGCAGTTTGGCTCCATGAACACCTGGGTGCTTAGGTGTGGGTGGAACGCACAGATTCACCATCCAGCCTAACCACTAACACCCGGGTATACCATAAGACAGTAATGGCAAACCTTGACACCCCAGATGTTTTGGAACTACATTTCCCATGATGCTCTACTAAACTACAGAGTGCATGGGCATCATGGGAAATGTAGTTCCAAAACATCTGGGGTGCCAAGGTTTGCCATCACTACCCTAAGAGAAGCTGAAAGCTCCGGCGGCTGGATGGGGCAGGACAGTGCACTGAGCAGTATAAACATTTAGGGCACATGCCCCTTTTGCTAATTAGGAGCAGTATCTGCTCCTTCTTTACTTTTAGATAAGTGGCGCAAGCTTGTGCATGCACCACTCTTTGTTAATTCCCCCCATAAGGCTCAATTCACAAAGCTAACACACCAGGATAGTGGCACGAACTGAGGTCTCCCCAGATCTCCCAGAAGGGAGGTGTGGGGAAAAAAGTTAATTTGGGCATGACAAAAATAAAAAAACACAACACATACAGTCATATATAACAACAGAGGTAGTAAAATCAACAATATTTATTATTCATCATTAAAATAGAGGTATCTAAAAACACGAAGAGTTCGCTACCAGATCTATTGTACAGCCAGCATAATACTTGAGATTGTACAAAGGATGGTGGAATCGACGTGTTTCGCCCAAGATGGGCTTCTTCAGAATACACTTTGTGTTTACAGTTTTAACACACAATGTTGATACCAAACAAAGTGCTGATTTATGGAAACATCTGGCAATAAATGATACTTATGGTGATAATATTTTTTGCAAAGGAAGGAAGTCTCAAATCCACCAGGGTAGATGACATGCTTTGAGGGAAAGTAAAATAGCAACAATCAAGCAGAAATCACCCACAAAGGAAGGAGACTCTGTCTTCACTCACAAGTTCAGTAGCTGAATATACAGAGAAAAGAGACGGCCCAAATATAAAGCCAGATAGAGAACGTACTCAACGTCCAAACGGTCTGGTTAGGTGTGTAAAGGTGGCAGCATGGGAACACACCAGGATAAGTATGAGCACTAGAATGGGCCCTCCAAGATTAACCCATAAATTGCATACAGAGATTATATAGTAAAGATAAGGGTGAATTCTCTGAACGGTGGGAGCTTGCTGATGACGCGTTGATCACGAAATGCATTGAGACTGCTCACTCTCCCTTGGTCTGAGGCTCCAGATCTCACCTCGTGGAGTTTCAATGATCATGAGAACGGTGAGGAATCAGCCCAGAACTACACGGGAGAATCTTATCAATGATCTCAAGGCAGCTGGGACCATAGTCACCAAGAAAACAATTGGCAATGGTAACACACTACGCCATGAAGGACTGAAATCCTGCAGCGCCCGCAAGGTCCCCCTGCTCAAGAAAACACATGTACAGGTCCATCTGAAGTTTGTTAATGAACATCTGAATGATTCAGAGGAGAACTGGGGGAAGGTGTTGTGGTCAAATGAGACCAAAATAAAGCTCTTTGGCATCAACTCAACTCGCCGTGTTTGGAGGAGGAGGAATGCTGCCTATGACCCCGAGAACACCATCCCCACCATCAAACATGGAGGTGGAAACATTAGGCTTTGGGGGTGTTTTTCTGCTAAGGCAGTGGTTCTCAACTCCTGTCCTCAGGACCCACTAACAGGCCAGATTTTAAGTATTACCTTGGTGAGATGCAGACTAGAATACTGCAATCCCTGAGCAGCAAATTATATCACCTGTGATGCATTTCAGTTATCTTGCAAACCTGGCCTGTTGGTGGGCCCTGAGGACTGGAGTTGAGAACCACTGTGCTAATGGGACAGGACAACTTCACCGCATCAAAGGGACGATGGATGGGGCCATATACTGTATAATCTTGGGTGAGAACCTCCTTCCCTCAGCCAGGGCATTGAAAATGGGTTTTGGATGGGTATTCCAGCATGACAATGACCCAAAACACATGGCCAAGGTAACAGGAGTGGCTCAAAAAGAAGTACATTAAGGTCCTGGCGTGGCCCAACCAGTCTCCAGACCTTCATCCCATAGAAAATATGTGGAGGGAGCTGAAAGTTCGAGTTACCTAACGTCAGCCTCAAAACCTTAATGACTTGGAGAGGATCTGCAAAGAGTGGGACAAAATCCCTCCTGAGATGTGTGCAAACCTGATGGCCAACTACAAGAAACGTCTGACCTCTGTGATTGCCAACAAGGGTTTTGCCACCAGTGCCACTGATAAGGCAGTATAGTCAGCCCTCCTGTACTGGGCCCAAGCCCCATCAGTTCAAAAGGGGGGCCAGGCACCTGCTTAGAAGAACCGCCGGCTGTACTGTTTTATTGCAGACACCAATCCTCTTCTGCCTCCCCCTGCCAGCTTCTCCTCCTCTTTCTCCCACCGGCTGCACTGCAGGGAGATTGGTCCTAGCACATGTGCCCCTTATATCTGCTGTCCGGGCCCCCCCGTGCCCCTTTGCCCCACAGCACTGCCAACCTCACTCCTCTCCCACCAGCAGATGCTACGGGCATACAGGGGGATGTTTCAGAAGGGAGAACAGGGGAAGGGGCCAGTAAATATTTCATTCACTGACCCCTTTCTTTCCTGAATGAACATAGTGAGCAATCAGTATCAATTACTCCTGTGTCCATTCATCACAGAGTTTGTGAATGAGCAAGAAGCCTCAGAGCGTTTCCTCAGTCACTTGCGGCCATGGGGGGGGCTTGTCAGGTAGGCTGTATGGGGCCCCCGTGATTTTTTACAGCAGCCCTGTTTGCCAGCAAGTACTAAATCATGTTTTGCAAAGGAGTCAAATACTTATTTTACTCATTAAAATGCAAATCAATTTATAACTTATTTGAAATACGTTTTTCTGGATATTTTTGTCTCTCACTGTTAAAATAAACCGATCATTAAAATGATAGACTGATCATTTCTTTGTCAGTGGGCAAACCTACAAAATCAGCAGGGGATCAAATACTTTTTTCCCTCACTGTATGTGCAGCGTATAATGCCGCGTACACACGGGCATTTTTAATGTCATTGAAAAAAAACAACGTTTTTCTCGACGTGATTCTTCTCAAGCCTGCCTTGCCTACACACTATCGAGAAAAAAAAACGCTCGAACAAAGTGTGGTGACATACAACACGTATGACGGCACTATAAAGGGGAAGTTCAATTCGAATGGCGCCACCCTTTGGGACGCTTTTGCTGATCCTTGTGTTAATAAAGTTTGGTGAGAGACGATTCGCGCTTTTCAGTCTTCGTGCTTTTCAGTCCGTTACAGCGCGATGAATGTGCTATCTCCATTACGAACGCTAGTTTTACCAGAAGGAGCGCTCCCGTCTCATACTTAATTCTGAGCAAGCGCGTTTTTTTTCCCCCCTCGTAAAAGCATACACACTGCCGTTTTATAGAGCAGGTTCTAATTTTTTTCAGGCCATTTTTCACGTCATTAAAGCAGAGGTCCACCCGCGACTTTTTTTTTTTTTTAAATGTCAGCAGCTACTAACACTGTAGCTGCTGGCTTTTAATAAGGACACTTACCTGTCCTACTCGCCCGCGATGTCGGTCCCCCGACGGCGATCGGATCACTGCTGGCAGGTCCCGGCTCCTCCATCCTGACTAAGGGAAACAGGCAGTGAAGCCTTATGGCTTCACTGCCCGTTTCCTACTGCGCATGCGCCACTCGCACGGCGCTTTGTGAATGGGCGGCTGCCTCCTGGGATACACACATTTCCCAGAAGGCAGCCCCATTCACAAGAAGAGTAAGCGGAAGGAGACCCACCGCGGATAAGAAGAGGAACATTAGAGGCAGATTAGGGGACTTCCGCATAGCAACTGGCATTTCGGGTGAGTATACATTTAATTTTTTTTTCTATTCATTTTTTATTTTATTTTTTTTAGGATTTTTATTGTAAAAAAAAAAATCTGGGTGAACCTCCGCTTTAAAAATGCTCTGGAGCATACACACAATCGTTTTTAATGACCAATTTAAAAAATGGCATTTTTCACGTCATGAAAAACGGTCGTGTGTACGCGGCATAAGAGTTAAGGCATTCAACTCTGTTCACAAAGCAAACTCATCAGGATGAGTATACTTATTTCAAAAAGTGACAGTTATTTTCAGCTAAGTCCAATGAGATTTGAAAATTACAGCCATAAAGCTAAATCAGAGAGCCTTATCCTTGTGTTAAAGCTTTGTGAATTGAGTCTATTGCATTTACGTTACATCCTCAGTGTTATGTTATGGGACTTTGTTATTCGCACATAATAAACCAGAAGGCAAGGAATAACACACATTTTATTGGTCTTGTGTCTCTCAGTAAATCAAATATCCAAAGACCAGATTTATATTATTTTTTTTTGGGGACATTGATATGAAATTTCCTTTCTTTCATTTTGTCTGTCGTGTTTGACCAGAATTAGAACTTCCAGCGCTGGGGGTGGATGGAGACGTTGGTTTCTTGCTCTGAATTATCAATAATGAACTCTCTTCTGGGATTAAGCCTGAAGTTTCTTGATCGCATTTTGTTGTGGCTGCGGCTGAGGTTTAGGAAGTTGCTGAGAAAAAAGATATTCTACCTTAAAGGGCGCACAGTGAACTAATATTAGAGAACAGAGTGTTCCCGGAGGAAGATTGCAGGTCTGATTGATGCAGCTAGAAGGAGACATGGTAAGCAGGGGAGGACTACCCACCAAATCCAACACAATCATTAAAAAAAAAAAAATGCAATTTAGAAGAATGATAGTGACGAAAAAAAGTTTAAAGGGGGGTTCCACCCGCAATTTTTATTTTATTTTTAAAGTCAGCAGCTACAAACACTGTAGCTGCTGACTTTTAATAAGGACACTTACCTGTCCAGGGAGCCCCCGATGTCAGCCCCCCCGAGGCCGATCCCCCGATCCTGGCAGCTCCCGGCGCCGCCATCCTCAGTAAGGGAAACAGGCAGTGAAGCCGTGTGGCTTCACTGCCCGTTTCCTACTGCGCTAGGGTGACCACGTGTCCCGGATTGCCCGGGACAGTCCTGCATTTTGCAGGTCTGTCCCGGGCACATTCATTCCAGGACAATACAGTGTCCCTGAATGAAACTGACACAGCCACCCCCCAGGCCAATCTGATGCCCCCAAAAAAGGCTGCCATATCACCGCTTTACTCACTGACAGTACTTGTCCTGCCCGGGAAAGCCTGGAGGAGCACAATCCCCGCCCCCTGTTTGTGATTGGAGAAATCATAAATCCCGCCTCTTGTGTCCAATCACTGTGCTGTGATTCGTTACAGCACAAGCTGATTTTTGGGAAGGGAGGGTGTCCCTGAATGGTAGTTTTGAAATGTGGTCACCCTATACTGCGCATGCGCGAGCCACGCGGTGCTTTGTGAATGGCCGGCTGCTGTCTGGGATACACACAGTTCCCAGAAGGCAGCACGCCCCATTCACAAGAAGACACCGCGAGTAGGATGGCGGAAGAAGACCAGCCGCAGACGAGGAAGAGGCAGATTAGGGACTTCCGCATAGCAACCGCTATTTCTGGTAAGTAAAATGTTTTATTTTTTTTAGGATTTTTGGAAAAAAATAAATTTCAGGGTGGAACTCCACTTTAATGAAGGCAAACAAATTTAATTAAAATAAAAAAAATTAAAATTTGATTAATAAAAAAAGTGATGTGTTAATGCTGCACAGCCCACCTTGTGTAGTTTGGATTAGATATAAATATAAATATAACACTCCATCCAGAAAAATATTCCTCCCAATGACACATATGATGGGGCACTATTCCTCCCATTGACACCAATGATGGGGCACTATTCCTCCCAATGACAGCAATGCCATGCTGAATATGTCAATTTCAAAACCCAGTATAAAGAAATAGCAGTGGTAAAACAAAAAGCACTTGTGGGTTTACCAAATTATTTTTTTTTTATAATTCTCCTTTAAGGGAGGTGTGGCAGGGGGTGTGTCCTATGCCTACATGATTTTGCTAATAGGGGATCTCTCGTTTCCATCTCAAAAAATTGGGAGGTATGCTTCTACACCCCCCACAGCCCCTCCTCTATTTTCAAACTAGCCTATCCTGGTAAGTGGCCTCACATCTCCTGATCAAGCAGTTGTTTCTGGTTGTTATGTTCTGACAATCACCAAGTCCAAAAATGTTGGTTGGGTGGTCGGAAATTATCAAAGGACCATCCATTGATTTCTGTTGGGAAGCCATTTTTGCTTTGATGATCTGATGTCTTCTCATGTAGTGCTTACCATGAACTTTGTGGTTTCCTCTTCAGAGACACACACAGCCGGAAGAACCAAAGAAGAAGACTGGGGCCAGTTTATGAACATCTGTGATGGGATTAACGCTACGGTTGATGGGTGAGTGCACAGTAATGTGGACAGGAGGAAAGGAAGAGAAGGTGTGTGCTTGCCACAACTACCAATTACATTTTAGCTGTCATTTTTCTATGTGCTCGAGTGTTTTGTCAATATAGGGTGGCTGGTGGGCCGGGTTGGAAAAAAATTACAATGTTGCTTTTACAAGAAAGAAGCAATAGGGATTAGCCCAGATATCCTATCCCATCTATTTATTTATCCGTAAAAGTGGTCACTGACTACTACAGCCGTTATAGAACAGTGCATACCTCCCAACTTTTAAAAGCCCCACCGCGGGACATTCAGTCAAATTTTTCCTCCCTGTCACAAAAGTTGTTAAGCAGGGTGGGTGGGGGGTAGCGGGGGGTGCCGTGGGCGGGACAGTTTTTGCCGCGGATGATGGGGGTAGATAAGGGGGAGGCCGCGCCGATCGCGGGGGGGTCTTACCTCCTGCTGCTTCCACTGGCTCTTCTTCCTCTACTTCTACTAAATTTAGGCAGGCATATGCTGTGAGCGAGGCCTGTTTGTTTTGATCTGGGGGCAGGGGAGTGGTTTTAGTGTAGCAGCAGGTGACTGACATGTGTTTGAGCTCTTTGGCGCCTTCTCTGTTTCCAGGGAGAAGGTTCTGGAAAAGGGGCAGGGCAGAGAGCTGGAGTGACATAGGGTGCATGTGGGAGCCTTGACCAATCCTCCTACATATACCCATGGTCAGCCTGCTGTGGGAGGAGTTTTTGGGTGAATGAACTGATTGATTGGGTGTTAGACTGTCCTGGTCTGAGGGAACCCCCTTTCTGGGGGGGGGGGTGCCTCAGGCCGGGAGCTCAGGAGCTCGGGAGCCTCTCTATACACGGTCATAGAGAGGTGTCCTGGAACAGGAGCAGGAAAGAGGACACTTGGGAAGCACGTCTTGAGTAAGTAATTTCAGGAGGGATCCATGCCGTGGTCGGTGAGTGAAATGCACAGTGGGAAGCTCTGGAAGAGACATGCCAGGAGTTGAATGTGGAGCCAGAGGGAGAGACTGTGGGGTTGTTGTGAAGTCAAGTCGCTGCAGCCAGGAGGGCTGGCAGGATTTGCATCGGACATGCTGGGATCAGTAGTCCATCAAGTATCAATTAGCACATTTATTCTACTCTACTAAAATGGTTGCTACCTCAGAGGGGACTGCAGACCCCTGCATGTAATGGGCTATCAGGAAAATACAAGGACTTATTCAGAGTGAGGCCTAGCCATGTGCTAATGTGACAGAAATCTAGATTTGGACAGTGAAGCAAGTGATCTCAAGTATTGTGCTGGAGGAGATGTGCAGAGGAAGAGACTGTCAGATCTAGACGCAACTACTTTTATTCTACTAAGAAGTGTTCATTATCTGGGCATCCCATGTCCCTTTTCCCCATCCAAGTTAATCCCCTAATAAAAACAACAAAGACAAGCAAGAGACTATTCATTGTCTGGGAAAGTGTCCCAAAATAGATGTCTGACCAGCAGAGTGAAATGTGTGGATGTTGAAATACGCAGCGTCCCCATGGGGCCATCGCTACATAATGATGGGACACTATTCCTTCCACTGACACCAATGATAGGGCACTAATCCTCCCACTGACACCAATGATGAGGTACTATTCCTCCCATTGATACCAACCAACTGTTACGCCCATTGACACCAATGATGGGGCACTGTTCCTCCCACCGATACCAATGTTGGGGCACTATTGCTCCCATTAATACCAATGATGGGGCACTATTGCTCCAATTGATACCAATGATAGGGCACTATTCCTTCCACTAACACCAGTGATGGTGCACTATTCCTCCCCCTGATGCCAACGATGTAGCACTATTACTCCCCCTAATACCAATGATGGGGCATTGTTTACTCCCACTGACTCCAAGACATTCCACTGACCACAGTCTGGCCCATTTAAAAAAAAGCCTAAAAGAAAGTAAACTGGCCCTTTGTTTAGAAAGTTTGGAGACACCTGTTATAGACTATCATGGATATTTTTTACCTTTAAAAAGACTCTCAAAACACCCTGGTACTTATTAAATAAATACCTATACATAGAAACCACACCTCAGGCTCGGGTCTCCTGGCTTCAAAGAGAGAGGACGCGGTGTTGCAAGCTGGGCTGCTAAGTGTCTTACGCTCCTGCTATCAAATGGCTCTGAACCTGAAGACAAGAACCAGTGGATGCATCTCCTAGGACTTTCATAGTGCCAATAGTTTGAGTTTTCCCCTTGGCCCCTCCTGCACCCCAAAGCATATCGGGATCTGTAGTTCAGAAAATCAGTTGTTCCGTTACACAATAGTTGTTTTGGACTACACCTCCCAATGCTCTCAGCACTCTGCATAGAAGTGTATGGACCTGCTTAGCTTTGGCTCTCCCCCTGCTGGTCGGAGGAGAATAATGCAGCATAAATTCAGTGTCTTAGTATAGAGAGAACAAATTAAAGGCAATATCTCTTTCAGCATATGTTTGTAGTCCAGACCTGGCTACAGGTATATTTAACAGACCAAAAGAGAGTAAACAAGAGAAAATTATTGTTGGAGTTTTTATACACTTTAAGGGTAATATAAAAACTATGAGTTGATAAAAAGTACAATACATTTATACAGGTCTAAAATATCAGATCTACAATAAAAAATTGTGCAGGAAAGGGGGACAGAGGGATATGGGCCCAATGGAAGACATTTTCAAAGCTGTGAGCCTTCTAAATGTCAATCACTCTAAGAAGGAGCAGGGCTCAGATGGCCATCTGGAATACATAAAGGCACGGCTGTACATGGGAGAATATGGTTGTTATTTCTTTTATAAATATTTTACCACTCCGTTACACTCCATCCGATGAGACATTGCACAAAACAAGTTCATCTCTAACTGCCTCCTAAAACCATAACACCGGGGGAATAGTCCTGGGTAAATACAGAAATTTCGATACATGAAAAATAAAATAGGAATCTAGGGGGAAATCACAGACCAAAACGTTCAGGAGCTGTTCTTCTCTTTCAAACTGTAGACTTTTAAAAGATGAACGCCAGCCTTCCCTTCAGTCTTGCACAGTTGTACAGGCTCCCCTCTTGTATTGAACTGGCTTACTCTGATTACACTGCACACTGCGAGCTTCTCGAAATGTACAGAGGCAGCCTTATTTTCAGACTGGAAGATGTCCAGCATCATCTAGCTTGACTGTCCCTGGCCCACCTCTTTCATTCATTGGATTTCAGTTCTTTCAACCATGGAGGCTCAGATTCACATGAGGGTATTACCTTTGGGTGGCCTCCATGTAAATACTGCCTGCCTATGAACACCCACTCCTCCAGACCGACATTAAGCCATCAAGGCATTTTGATATTTGCATAACTCCTAAACACCTGTCAGCCTTTTATTGCTGTTTGTGCCCTCGACAGGAAGATTTACCCTCTGTATATGTCTAGTTTTCTGTTGTCACCAAAAGGTAAAGTGAAGAAAATCCTAAATTTTGGCTCGCCGCTAGTACAGGAATAGAAGGGGAAATCTTCCAATTTGGACACTAGGTCTGATGACTCTTGTAACATCCATGGATTCCCTACTTTGGATGGATTTCTTCTCACTTTTTGTTTTGGCTTTGGCACAAGAAGTGAAGGCCATGGTTTAGCATCCCCTCCCCGGCCACCCATCCAAATACTGTTGTGTAACGGTTTCAGCCAAATGATCAGACCAGTGGTGATGTGCAATTTCTACTTTACTTAACAATAAACTTCAACATAAATTGTACCAGAGATCATGTGAACACGGGTATACAGTACAGAACATTAACATGAACCGTAAAGAAAGAGGATATAACAATTATACTGCCGTTCAACTAATGTCCACTAGGTGGCAGCAGCGTGTTCTGAGTTCAATCTACAGATAGAATAGAGAGCTAAGGAATCTCACGTGTCCAAGATAGTAATCGTTCGTTCAACAGACTGTGAGTTGAGTGGACCTCCTGCTGGCACAAACTTCACACTGGCACTGCTTTCTACTTGCTTCGGTGAGGAGGTTCTGGTGGCTGCAGATAGGGCCAACCCACTTCCTGGACAGCTTACGCAAATGGACTGTAACAGAGTCCTCTCCAGTGACTGGGGCTTGGAAAGATGCTGCGTGCTCTTGTTCTCACTGCTTGTGGACCGCACACCAGACTTAACAGGGGAGGACCCAGCACCTGGGAACAGCTCACTTGCCCAGTCACTGCTGTCCCATCGGGCAGGATCTCTACGAGCACCGGAACCTGGGTGGAGCTGACATTTATATCCCCCGGGCATATCCAGGAGCTCAGAGGATTGTGGGGAGTTGAGTTAAAGGGACCTGCACCGGAATCTGGACAAAGGAGCATCCCACTACAATACTAACATTACAGTCTGACAGGTCTGTACACATGCAATGCTTTGCCGTGACATACAATTTATTAAAACATAATCTCTCTCTCTTTCCAGGCCAAAAGATGCAGTTAAAGCTTTCAAGAAAAGAATTGCCAAGAACTACAACCAGAAGGAAGTAAATCTATGTCTTTCTGTAAGTAAATAAGATCTGCCCAACAGAATTCCCAGTTTTCACCAAACTTCTGCTGCCACTGCAAAATCAAATGATGGCATCACAACCAAACCCCCATTCTCTTCATATAGTATAAGACTGATGCCTCGTACACACGACCGGTTTTCCTGACATGCCAAATATCGACGTTTTTCCCGACGTGATTCCTCTCAAGCCTGCCTTGCATACCCACGTTGAGGCAAAAAAACTCTCGACCAAAGCGCGGTGACGTACAACACGTACGACGGCACTATAAAGGGGAAGTTCCATTCAAATGGCGCCACCCTTTGGGCTGCTTTTGCTGATCCTTGTGTTAGTAAAAGTTTGGTGAGAGACGATTTGCGCTTTTTAGCCTCATGCTTTTCAGTCCGTTGCAGCGTGACGAATGTGATATCTCCATTACAAACGCTAGTTTTACCAAAACGAGCGCTCCCGTCTCATAGTTGATTCTGAGCATGCGCATTTTTTTTTTCCTCGGAAAAGCATATACTCAAGCGGTTTTCTCGACGAGAAAAAGACCGACGGGAAACATGATGGGAAAAAAGAGAGCAGGTTCTAATTTTTTTGCGAGAAAACCGGTCGTGTATACACGCCATAAGATTACTGTGAAATCTGGCTAGAAGAGATCAACACTTTTGTTATGACCGCCCACAGAGACCATATAGGTTCATGAACACTAGAGGCAGGAGGGTGAATCAGTTCAATGCCTTCTATACAAAAGTAAAGTATTAGATTTGGTGGGGTTGATGTCTACATCAGAAGAACAAAAACTATTTAACGTCTCTACAAATGCTAAATTTTATATAAAACACATTCTGTATGATAACCTCTTGTTTGTACAAATTATCCAGAAAACAATAAGAATTATGTAAAAAAAAACAAAAAAAAAAACAATGTGTATACAGTAAACCCCCCTCCATCGCGGGGGTTACGTTCCAGACCCACCCGCAATAAGTGAAAATCCGCAAAATAGAAACACCCTATTTAAATACACACTAGGCATGTTTTTATAACTTTCACTGTACTTTTAAAAGCATTTTAAGGTCTTTAAACACACTTTTAAAACAATAGAAACACATTTAAACACATAAAAGATAGTGAGAGACATAGCAAGAGCAATGGAAAACACAAAATATTTAATTAACAATGATTTAATCAATAAAATAATATTAATAGGTCTTACAGAAAAAAACGCAATATACCGGGACCGCGAAAACTGAACCGCGATATAACGGGGGTTTACTGTACAGTATATATGAGGTGTGTCTAAAAAGTTTGGGAATGGTATCAGAAAACACACAAAAGACACTTTTGACAACATTCATAAAGCTTCTAGAAACTGTCAGCAAAGGCATCTTTAGGAACTGCTGTCACACATTTGTGGATTGCCGCCATGTCCGTAAATTGTGCGCCTTTCATGACACTCTTCAGGATGGGGAAACAGAAAGAAGTCCTCTGCCTCCAGATCAGGGGAGTACAGTGGATGATCGAGAACAGGTACGGCGTGCTGAGCCAAGAATTGGCGTGGATGTTCCACTATCCAGTCCTGTGCAACTCTGGCTGAACACGGCAGATGCGTCGAAGCAAAAGTTTCAAAACTTCCTCACAGAATGCGGCGTTCACAGTTTGACCCGCAGGAACTAATTCCTTATGGATGATGCCATCATTGTCGAAGAAGGCGATCAACATTGTCTTGACCATGACACCATTCCATCGATTGCCGATTGGATTCCTGATCGAACTGGTAGCACCAGGTCTCATTTCCTGTGATGATGGTTTTGCAGAAAGGATGGATCCTGGTCACACATGGTAATGAAATCTCACAACTTCTGTCCCGTACACTTGCACCAACATTTCATGCGTCTCCGTCACTGTTTTCCCCAATTTGTAGCAGAACTTGATGTTCACTCGTTGCTCTGACCCTACCTCTCACACTCACTACGTTTGACTGCCCGCAACGGGTTTACCTGAATGGTCGCGTGTGCTTCACGTTAGGTTGCGCTTCTTGGCGTGTCTCTGAATAGCCATGTGCATGCTAGGGTGACCACGTATCCCGGATTGCCCGGGACAGTCCCGCATTTTGCAGGTCTGTCCCGGGCACATTCATTCCAGGACAATACAGTGTCCCGGAATGAAACTGACACAGCCACCCCCCGGGGCCAATCTGATGCCACCAAAAAAAGGCCGCCACATCACCGCTTTACTTTCTGACAGTACTTGTCCTGGCCGGGAATGCCTGGAGGAGCACAATCCCTGCCCCCTGCTTGTGATTGGAGAAATCATAAATGCCACCTCTTGTGTCCAATCACTGTGCTGTGATTCATTACAGCACAAGCTGATTTTTGGGAAGGGAGGGTGTCCCTGAATGGTAGTTTGGAAATGTGGTCACCCTAGTGCATGCGCGTGCACCGGGTCCATGATGCCGCTGGGATATCAGACCATTCACCAAACTTTTTAGACACACTTCATACAGTATGTTTAGTGCAGTGATGGGGAAAGATATAGCTCCACAGAGAGATAGTTCTGGCACCAGAGAAAACAAGACACTGGATCGTCACCTAATCCAGCCAAAACATGTCTACTGTTTGTGTTGCTGAGGTTCTAAAAGACCCAGGGGTATCCTTGGGTACCTAGGATTAAATTTGGTGTGTTAAAAAGAAACCAGCTATTCATTAAATGCAAACTGCTCTAATTTAGTAAATCATCTACCCAACAAAATTCTACAGAACGGTTGGAGAAATTGAGGCTTCTAGTGGAGATTAGAATAGATGCACCAGATCCAAAAAAAAAACATTCCACAACCAAAGTTCAGCAAAGATCAAAGTATTTGTCTGCAGGATCATTCTTGTGATTGCGGCAATAATTCCTTTAAACAAAATCCAGGGCACTCAGTTGATGACCCAGGGCGTGTGTCTTGGGTGTTATAGCAAAGACCCTGTTGCGTGCCCCATGGAGTTCACGTATCATAGCAGGATTTATAGAAATGAAGTTAGATCTTGTGAAATGCATTTGCCTGCCATGTATTAACACTGATCCAAAAAAAAATCCCACAACCTAAGTTGAGCAAAGAATAAAGTATTTGTCTGTAGAATTATTCTTGGAATGGTAGTAACAATTACTGTAAAGAAGATCCAAGGCACTCAGTGGAAGACCCAGGGTACGTGTCATGGGTGCCAGGTTATAGCAACGACTCTGTTGTCTATGCCCAATGTAGGTCACATATCATAGCAGGATTCATAGAAATGAAGTTAGATCTTGTGAATTGTGATCTATTTGCCATGTATTAACACTTACGTGTAAGGCAGGAACGTTTTTAGGGCAGGCCAAAAGGGGAAGCTGCTCTGGGCCCCATCATTGTTGTGGGGCCCAAAGCAGCTGCCTCATACTTGCCAACTATCCCAGTTTAAATTCCCTCGTCCCTTGAGGGTTTTGTCCCGTGCTGTGTCCTGATATCTCAGTGTGAAGTTCTTGCCCAGGGTCCAATCAATATTAAAGACAGCCCTGGTGTAAGGAGTCGTAAAAGCAAAGAAGAATCTAATCTCGGAACTCAGAACGCCTTTGGACACTAGTCCGAAGGTAGTTTCCCTGCCCTGTCTTTATTAAGGCTCTTCAAAAGTAGATATGTTGATTTATCTTTACAATTGTTTATTTGAGCCTGCTTTATGTAATACTGCTCTGTAATAGAGTCTTACAAGTGGCAATACCCTGAATTCAGGTTGGCAGTAAGGAAATACTTTAAATCAGGTCATTCATTCCAAACCAGCATGTCGAAACACATATATCCTCCACAGTATCAGGCTGTATGTGTCACAAGTCTTTATGGGAAACTGGAAGAGTAAAGTATTTGAAAAACCACAACTGGGCTTAAAGGATGACTTTACAGGTATAAGAAACTCCTCCAATTAACCCTCTCCAAGCCTCCTGAACTAACCTCCTGCACTGGCCACCTCTGCAAGTGGGTGATCCGGTTTTCATCTATATAAGTTTTAGGTTGGCTTACTCATTAAACTTTCAAAAGTTTTCATTAACCACTTCCAGCCCGGTCAATAGCAGATTGACGTCCGGGAAGTGGTTCTGTTATCCTGACTGGACGTCTATTGACATCCTGCAGGATAACAGCCGCCGCGCAGCAGTGGGGGCGCGCATCACGACGATCGGTGGTGCGGTGTGTCAGTCTGACCCACCGCTACACCGATCTCGGTAAAGAGCCTCCGAAAGAGCTCTTTACCATGTGATCAGCCGTGTCCAATCACGATGTAAACAGGAAGAGCCGTTGATTGGCTCTTCCTCACTCTTGACAGACACGAGTAGAGGAGAGCCGATCGGCCACTCTCCTGACCGGGGTGGGTTTGCGCTGATTGTTCATCATCGCAGCCCCCCCTCGGATGCCCACACTGGACCACCAGGGAAGCCTTCAACATGTGGATAGCCAGGTACATCCCCCATGGCCCTCCACATGTTCCAAAACATGCCCAACATATGCCAATCAGTGCCCACAAATGGGCACTGACTGGCACCATAATAGTACATATAAAAACAGTGATGCTCATCAATGCCACCCACCAGAGTAATCAGTGCCGCCTATGAGTGCCCATCAGTGCCGCCTATGAGTGCCTATCAGTGCCACCTCATTGGTGCCACCTCATCGGTGCCGCCTTATCAGTGCCCATCAGTGCAGCCATATCAGTGCCCATCATTGAAGAAGAAAACGTATTTATTTACGAAAAAATTTACAGAAACAAATAAAAACGTTTTTTTTCCCAAAATTTTCGGTCTTTTTTTATTTATTGCACAAAAAATAAAAATCGCAGAGGTGATCAAATACCACCAAAAGAAAGCTCTATTTGTGGGAACAAAATGATAAAAAAAATTGTTTGGGTACCGTGTAGCATGACCGCGCAATTGTCATTCAAATTGCGGCAGCGCTGAAAGCTGAAAATTGGCCTGGGCAGGAAGGTGCGTAAGTGAGTAAGTAAGTACCGGTAAGTAAGTATTGAAGTGGTTAAGCTGTTTTCAAAAATATTATCTAGATATGCTATTTTTATTGTTTTTAAATTCTAATGTCATCTTTATTTATTTGCCCTCTAATGATTCAGTTGCTGGAGATGTGTATGCAGAACTGTAACCAGAATTTCCAGAATTTGGTGCTTCGAAAAGACTTCCTTAAGGATGTGTTGGTCAAACTGTTGAATCCAAAGTACAACTTACCAATCCAAATGCAAAACAGAATTCTCCGCTTCATCATGGTAAGCTGTCTGCAATTAGTTTATTATTGGTTTTGTGTCTGAACATTGACCTTTTAAGAATGGTTGTCTCCAAAAAATGTGGAACCTAAATGCCATAATTATTTTGTATGTTGATGGTGTCAGGTAATATATCATTTAAACCTTTAGGCCTGGGTTCACACCTTTGCGAATTGGATGCGGCTTAAAACGCATCCAATTTGCATGTCATTAGAAAATACATACATTTTAATGAGGCTGGTTCACATATCTGTGATGGATTCGCACTGCGCAGTGCAGAAAAAAACGTGTGCGTTTTTCTAGGCATTGCGTTCTGGCTCAGGTGCGAATTCAGGCCCATTATCTTCTATGGACACGCATCTTATTCGCAGATGCATTGCGTTGTGAACAGGAATTCTCTCCCCCTGCTCACTACACACCCCCCTCCCCCTCCCTGCTCATCTGATCCGCAGCTACAACGCAGAGGAAGCGCTGAACAGCTGCTTCTTCTCTTCGCACAGAGAACGGAGCTGGACTTGTGTGAACCCAGCCTCCATCCTTGGAAAAACTATGACTAGCCCCTGGTTTCTGTTCCATGATAACTGGGCATATTGCCTAATAGCATTCTCTTCCAAAAACAAGGCCTCTGTGCTGTGGTCCTCTTTAAAATGGCAGCTGGAGTTCACGCTTATTAAAGTCCTCACTGATGGGACATAATATTATTAAATAAAAGATGGTGCGGCGCTAAAAGACCAAGTCTTTAAATCAAATACGACGATCCCAGTGATCTTCTGTTATGATAAAAACTCTATATCATGCAGATGGGTGATGAAACACAGTGAGAGACCTCCACCAACAGATAAAATGGCCGCTCACCTCCCAAAGTGGACCCTTTGGCTATAGAGGGTCACAATAAGTCTTCCCAAATGGGCAAAATAAATCACAGACAAGGACTGCAGCTCTACAGCTAGTAGATGAATGATACACAGACCGGGTCACAGACTGGCTGCAATGCGATGTGAAACATGCAAAAAAAGGAGGACCATAGTGTTTCTCTGCATATACACTTTAATTAAAGATAATGATAAAGTTACACTTACATAAAAAGGCACTATATCCAGTGCCAGGTCACAGAGCGTGAAGTGTAAGCAACGATGGGTGAATGGAGATGGCTGCGGGTGACATCACGTCCTTCCCATCCGTACGTTACGTCTCTATGGGCGGGACTTCATCAGCGGATATCCTATCCTATCTCTATAGCCAAAGGGTTTACTTTGGGAGGTGAGCGGCTATTTTATCTGTTGGTGGAGGTCTCTCACTGTGTTTCATCACCCATCTGCATGATATAGAGTTTTTATCATCACAGAAGATCACTGGGATCGTCATATTTGATTCAAAGACTTGGTCTTTTAGCGCTGCACCATCTTTTATTTATTCATCTCAGGGATTTTGAAGTTTTGACCCTGGTGTACAGCAGCTCTTATTAGGGACTTTTTATTGCGCTGATTTATTTCTTGTTACATAATATTATTAGTTTGAACAAATGAAAAAGTACAATTACAGGGGTCTCTCAATGCCCAAAATCTCTGACATTCAGGTCACATAACATGCAGTCACTAAAAACTGTTGTGAAACTGGCATTGCGATTTGTCTAGATTTACAGGATTCTCCAAACTTTCTAAGGAAAGGGCCAGTTTACTGTCCTTTAAGCTTTAGGGGGGGCTGGAGTGTGGCTGGTGGGAGTAGAAGATGCCATCAATGGGATTGATCAATACCTCATCATTGGTTTTAATGGGGGTGTTGGTGCCCCATTGTTGGTGTCATTGGGAGGAATTGTGCCCCATCATTGGCATCAGTGGGAGAAATGGTACACCAAGGGCCAGATAAAGGCAAACAAAGGGCCGAATTTGGGGCCACAGTTTAGAGACCACTGGTCTAGAAATTAGGGTTTCTACTAATTTTAGTCCCTTGTAAGGTCTAGGCAATTGTTTTCAAGTGGGCCCGGCCTGCATTCTTTACGTTCAAAAAAGGTTTATTCGATAATACCTACATACAGGTGAAATATGCATGTTACATAAATTATACTGTGGGCTGTGGCAATGGAAACAGAAAACAGACATGGATAAGGCAATAAACAACAAAAAAAAAAAACCCACAGGTCAGATATCTGAATACAATCGTTCCTTCAGACTGTGTATTCCTAGGATTACATGGTGGGAATGTGTTCAATACCCCTGAGCACTCTAATGCCACGTACACACGACCGTTATCCATGTCATGGAAAAAAACGAAGCTTTTCTCAACGTGATTTTTCGTGTTTCCTCTCAAGCCTGTCTTGCATACACACGTTCGTGAAAAAAAATGCTTAAGCAAAGCGTGGTGACGTACAACACGTATGACGGCACTATAAAGGGGAAGTTCCATTCGAATGGCGCCACCCTTTGGGACGCTTTTGCTGATCCTCGTGTTAATAAAGTTTGGTGAGAGACGATTCGTGCTTTTCAGTCCGTTACAGTGTGAAGAATGTGATATCTCCATAATGAACACTAGTTTTACCAGAACGAGCGCTCCCGTATCATACTTGATTCTGAGCATGCGCATTTTTTTTCCCCTCGTAAAAGCATACACTCAACCGTTTTTCACGACGTTAAAAAGAACGATGTGAAAAACGACGAGAAAAAATAAAGCAGTTTCTTATTTTTTGTTCGGGCATTTTTCTCTTCGAGAAAAATGCTCTGGAGCCTACACACAACCGTTTTTCACGACCATTTTTAAAAATGGCATTTTTCTTGTCATGAAAAACGGGCGTGTGTACGCGGCATAAGACCTATTAAGTGAAAGTATCGGAGGTGTTCAACCAGCTATCCCGTATTTTGTTGTATTTGGATGGGCAACCTCTATTGATGTAGATCATTTCTTGTCCGGCCTGCATTCTTAATAGGTTGTAGGTCCAAAGTCCAGGCTGAGATCCATGTGTATGTAGCGGGGTCTTTAAATTTAGTTGGGGTACACCTGGGTGGTAGTATGACCCAGGTGTGTAATTGTGAGAGGTTTTGGCCCCCTTTGTATTCGTGGAGGATTGGGTGGTGTATGATTCTCCTTGGCCTGTGGGTGGCGGTGTACCCGCAGGCTCAAGGTAGAATCACTACCACAGTGCTACCCTTTTTGTCCCTTTCCGGAGACGGTGCGGCAAGGGCGGGGAACCTGCCGTGGTGTCGATGGGAGGGGATAAAAGGGGGAGACGCCCTGACCACGAGGTTCTTCGAGGATCTTCTCTTCATGCACCCAGGCACCTTGGGCCTGGGTGCGGCCGGTTCGGAGTTCTGGCCCAGGCGCCCTAGGCCTGGCCGGAATGGATTTGGAGTCCATCCCAGGCACCTTCAGCCTGGGGTGAGGTACTAGATCGTAGGCCTGGGGCCCAGTAACTTCGACTGGGTCCCGCAAGGGCAAAGTGATCTGAGGGTCCCCGAGGTGGACGGGACCCGCGTCTGAGGTGAGGAGGCCGGGGAGGTCACCCGTCCGGAGATTCCGGAGCAGCATCAACCCGGTGACGGATGGGCCTCCGGTAACTCCCTTAGAGGGACATCTTCCCCTGATAGGGGCCACAGCGCAGCGAAGGTACTCCTAAATACGTTCTCTTGAGTTGCTGGTAGAGACTCACAAGTTCCATGTTCTATGCTAAATCAAGGCTATGATAACCGCTGGTGAAATCACAGTGGTTTAGATTGAAACCCAGGATAGTGCCTCGATCTGAAAACGTTCCAACTAGTTGGCTACAGAAGCATTGTTTATTGTGGAGTTTGCAATAAAGTAAAAGTTGGACCGTGATCGGTGTGTGGACTCTGGTTAATGGGAGCAAAGGAGGGTGCCAGCATAGCAGGACTGAGTTTCATAACTAAAGCACATTGGCCCGAGGAAGATACTGATACTGGCCTTCACCTCACCCACAGCCATGGGGAGGACATGGGCCGTAGCGCATCTCACCCTGTCGTGTGACATACCCCTAGACAAAGGAGACGGGGTGAGGCCGCTACACGTGGGGGCTCGTGAGTCCGGGATGAAATTTGTATTGACTTTGAAATTTGAAATGGCTGTGTCTGGACTTTGCTGCCCGGAGGAGTGCCGAGCAGGTCGGCCATGTGATTGGCCAAAGTGCGTCCCTGTGCTCGAAGTCGTGGAAATGACCCCAAGACGGGAAAGGCCCATGCAGAAAGAGCGGGAAGAGGGAGAAGTCCAGCCGTGTGAAGTACTACATGTGGGGACTTTTGCTGCACTGCGCCATGAGGCACCCCGTGACTGCGCAATTCGTGGGCGGAGACTGGAGAAAGCCTGCGAAAACGTGCAAGTCGTGGGAGGAGTCTGGCCATGTGAGGAGATACACGTGGAGACTCTGGCGCGTGGTCAGTGCGTGATGGAGCAGCAGATAGTCGGGATGGCCTCAAGCTCCCCGTGGATTCCGGTTCCCTACCCCACGAAGATGACTGCTTTTGCTGCTCCCCTTACAGACATGGGGATAAAACTCAGGCCCCGAGGGCAGTAGGCTTTGTACTCATGCAGAGACACGGAGGCACTCGGTGTGATCTGTCCCGGATGCTCGGGACTGGTGGTCCACCTGAAGCCATTTGGGCGTTGCGAAGCATGCAAGGAGTTCCTGTTCGAGGTGGAGCCATCCACAGTAAGGCCCCGGGCCCTTCGCCTCAACAGCCTCACAGGTACCGCTACTCCGGAAGGGGAGATCCAGGCCTTTGCGGAGGTTCCCGTACGCATTGACCAGGGCGACCTGACTGCCCAACCAGAGACTGAGAGAGAAAAATCCGAGGATGCTGCTTCGGTCACCACAGATTCCCTGCTCCCACCTCGGAAGAGGAAAGTTGGCCTGGTGCAGGCCTCCTGTGGTCGTGGAAGAGCTTCACCCCGTCGCTTGCCGGGCCTGGATGGATCCGGTTGGAAGAGTCCTGGACATCCCAGTTCTACAAAAGGTCAAGGTGAGTCAGGTGCTGGGACTGTGGTGGTGGTTGGAGGTGTCGGGAGTCCGCAGTTTGTGGAGCCCGCAAGGGAGGGTAGTTCCACGTCTACTAGAGACTATCTTCCCGCCGAGATGTATGACACCTCCGACCTGGAATCGCTGTCAGACTGCGGGGATGACGGGGAAATAGATGAACTGTTTCATTGGAAGGGCTGGGACAAATGCCCGTTACCCGTGCTACGTGAACCGCAGGATTCCCCTATGTCTATAGGAGACAGCACGCCCCGGGTGCAGGCCCCGGAACTTACGAGAAAGTCTAGTCCTTCGGCCAACTTTCCACATTCCACAACATCACCCGTTCTGGTGGCGGGGATGCAGCATGCTTCATTGCGGGCACCAAGAGCGAAGCTGCCCGAGGTAGTGAAAGTACCTCGGCACCCGGAAGCCATCGTTCAACCAGGAGAAGGTGAGCGGGATGCCATGTCTCCTTTGGCCAGATTGCAAAGGCTTTTATCCCAGAAAGTTGCCCGTGAGTACGGATGGGAATATCCCTACTTGCCTCGGGACTTACTTTACGAAGTTGAGGTCCTGCGACAGAGATGGCACGACGAGTTCGTTTGGGACAAACTCAAAGTGACTCATGCCCGGCGATACTAGTCCTGTTCGCCACCGGTGTCGAAAAAGTTCAAAGACTGCAGAGCAGACTGGATGTTGGGGCGCCACATTTATGCGGACAAGGTGCTTATCTGCCGGAAGGATAAAGAGGATGTCAACTATTCGATTGAGGTTTTCGATAAGCATCTAAAGCCTTTGTTCTTGCCTGATCCGAAGTTCTATCTGTGAGAAGAGACTCACTTGTTTTCCCTGCAGTTTCTGGAAATGTCCTTGCCGGAACATTTGAACTGTACCCTGGTTTTTTATTTGGGTTTGTTTTTCTACTCTTTGGAGGAATGAGAGCAGTTTTTGTTGTTTGTTCCCTTTTCTTCCAGAAATCAAAGACTTTTTTTGGGGGGTAGAATCAGTGTAGGGACGCAGGAAGAAGGAAGACTTCACCAAGTGTCATTACCGCGGCACTGTCACCAGGTGGCAGTGTTGCGCAACGGTTGTTGGAATTCTACACTTGCATTACTTTGCCATTTGAAGCAAATGGGTTTCTCGGCTGATAGACTCATTCGTTTCAAGTCAACACACAATGTTAGGATGTTTTTCTGTGTTTTTTTTTTATTTCCCTCATGCAGGAGATTCGTCCGTCAAGACTACTGAGTATGGGGTGGTTCTTAGACAGTGACGGGAGGGATTGTATATATGTGAATGTTCAGATGGTTTTATGAAAAAGTTTTGTGTTATATTCCCCTTCCCCTTGAGCAGGTCTTGGCACAAACAGGGTTTACATTTTTTAGGGATAGCCTCTGGGGCCAGGCTTGTGTCACGACTCCATAGGAGACATGGGTTTGCACCAGATGCTGGGGACCAGCGTCAAATCACAGGGGGAGTATGTAGCGGGGTCTTTAAATTTAGTTGGGGTACACCTGGGTGGTAGTATGACCCAGGTGTGTAATTGTGAGAGGTTTTGGACCCCTTTGTATTCGTGGAGGATTGGGTGGTGTATGATTCTCCTTGGCCTGTGGGTGGCGGTGTACCCGCAGGCTCAAGGTAGAATCACTACCACAGTGTTACCCTTTTTGTCCCTTTCCGGAGACGGTGCGGCAAGGGCGGGGAACCTGCCGTGGTGTCGATGGGAGGGGATAAAAGGGGGAGACGCCCTGACCACGAGGTTCTTCGAGGATCTTCTCTTCATGCACCCAGGCACCTTAGGCCTGGGTGCGGGCGGTTCGGAGTTCTGGCCCAGGCGCCATAGGCCTGGCCAGAATGGAGTTGGAGTCCATCCCAGGCACCTTCAGCCTGGGGTGAGGTACTAGATCGTAGGTCTGGGGCCCAGTAACTTCGACTGGGTCCCGCAAGGGCGAAGTGATCCGAGGGTCCCCGAGGTGGACGGGACCCGCGTCTGAGGTGAGGAGGCCGGGGAGGTCACCCGTCCGGAGATTCCGGAGCAGCATCAACCCGGTGACGGATGGGCCTCCGGTAACTCCCTTAGAGGGACATCTTCCCCTGATAGGGGCCACAGCGCAGCGAAGGTACTCCTAAATACGTTCTCTTGAGTTGCTGGTAGAGACTCACAAGTTCTATGTTCTATGCTAAATCAAGGCTACGATAACCGCTGGTGAAATCACAGTGGTTTAGATTGAAACCCAGGATAGTGCCTCGATCTGCTCATCCCACCGTATCAGGCTGTTAAAACGTTCCAACTAGTTGGCTACAGAAGCATTGTTTATTGTGGAGTTTGCAATAAAGTAAAAGTTGGACCGTGATCGGTGTGTGGACTCTGGTTAATGGGAGCAAAGGAGGGTGCCAGCATAGCAGGACTGAGTTTCATAACTAAAGCACATTCGCCCGAGGAAGATACTGATACTGGCCTTCACCTCACCCACAGCCATGGGGAGGACATGGGCCGTAGCGCATCTCACCCTGTCGTGTGACATACCCCTAGACAAAGGAGACGGGGCGAGGCTGCTACACATAAAAAGAGAAGGATCTGGTGAATTAGAGGAGTTTGTAGAGGCTGCAGGCTAATGTCTGCTCTTATCTTGATGTTATCTTCAGATTGTCCCAGGATCCCCAAAACCTAATCAATTTATTGCGCAGATATAGACCACAACTTATATGATCCAGCTCTGACCACCTGCCCCTGAGATCCTTACCTCCAGTGAAGCTATCCATAGCACTTGGAGGCCAATTGAAAGGTACAGAGGAAGGAGGAGGTGGGTCAGAGTCCATCCATGAAAGGTGAAGTCGATGTTGGGGATCATGAGGATGGATGCCAACACTTACCTTGAGATTTCTGTTCTTTGGACCTGGTGGCACTTTAGTAGATAAATCGACCTTACAGGTTTTCTTTTACTTTATTGTTTCCATGCATAGCATACTAGCTCATTATGATCGACTTACCTGAGATCGAAGTTCTCCTCCGTGCCTTCCCCGCCGCCGCCATGTCTCCGACGATCTTCTTCCTGTTATCGCCGCTCCGGCGCTGTGATTGGCCCGGAGCGGCAATGACGTCACGCGCATGTGCGCTTGGGCCGGCAAGATCCATTCAGAAATCCGGCAACAATGCCGGCCCGCTAGTGCGCATGCGCGTGACGTCATCGGTGCTGTGCTTTACAGCAAATATCTCCTTAACCGTGTAATAATTGGGGTAACGTCGCCCAAGTAATGGTAACTGTGTTACTATGAGGGGAAGAGTAATCAGTTAGATTACTCGTTACCCTCTAAAGCAGTGGTCTCCAAACTGCGGCCCAAGGGCCGGATGCGGCCCTTTGCTTGCCTTTATCCGGCCCTTGGGGCAGTATCCCTCCCACTGATACGAGACACTATTCTGACATCGACAGTGGAGGACTATTTTTCCCAATGACACCACTAATGGGCCACTATTCCTCCCTATGATACCAATGATGGGGCACTATTTCTCCCTGTAATACCATATGTTTAGTCCCACTGATGCCAGGAAAATTTCCACCCTCCGCTGGCCAAACTCCGGCCCTCCAAGAGTCTGAAGGACAATAAACCGGCCCTTTGTTTAGAATGTTTGGAGACCCCTGCTCTAAAGTAACTGCGTTACGTAACTCTGTTTATTCTAACTCAGTTACTTACATCACTGAATACCAAGCACCATTAGTACCACTAAGTTTATGGGGCACTCCACCGTCCAGCAGGCACTGAGCACCATTGGGTTGTACATGCATGAATGTCCACCCATGGATTGTTTTTGACCTAATAATTCTGTATATTTTTTGGTATTTTGAAGTTCTCTGGAAATTGCCTTGTTTGATTTCATAGCTTAATAAATAACAAATTTTGCAATTCTTTCCCTCACTAGACATGGTCCACCGACTCACGTGCAAACGTAGATCAGACCGAAGTCAAAGAATTATACTTAGAATTGATTAAGAAAGGGATTCAGTTTCCTTCTTCCCTAGAGCCTACTGAAGATGAAATTAGACAGTCACAAAAGGTAAGAAGAGATGAAGAATTCCACTAGTTACATCTATAGTGAAGTGTATACGGGTATATAGTGTTTCCTTTGACAGGAGAGACATTTAAAGCTACCATACAATAACAGTCATAGCCCAAATGGTGCTCGTGCTGAAAATAAAATTACCATTTAAAATTAAATAAAACATTTTTTATTGTTAAAGAATTTTCAAATCCAACCTTTGTGTGATATCCCTGGTGTTCCTGCCAGTCCCTCTGCTTTCCTATTAAAAACTGACCACACGAGGCATTAGAACACAGCGTGGTCAGATCTCTAGCTGTATAGTAAGTATACAGCTCTGTAAGTACACACAAATGTTTGCCTTTCATTTTTAATTTAAACTGAATGGGTTGTTTTACAAAGTGGGGGTTCACTATTACCCTATATACTCGAGTATAAGCTACGGCCGGGGAGCACCGATTTTTCAAAGCCGGGCACCCCTTCCATAGACTCCTATGTTAAACGTCAGTCTAGTCATGGGCACAGTGAGGCATGGGCACAGTGAGGCATGGGCACAGTGAGGCATGGGCACAGTGAGGCATGGACACAGTGAGGCATGCAGATGGACACCCTAGGCTTATACTCGAGTCAATACATTTTCCCAGTTTTTTGTGGTAAAATTAGGTGCCTCTGCTTATATTCGGGTCGGCTTATACTCGAGTATATATGGTAATTTAAAGTGGCTCTAAAGGCTGAAGATTTTTTACCTTCCTAACCCCAATACTTAGATGAGCTCCCTCTCGATCCAGCGATGTGAACGAGAACATCGGCTCTCAAGGGACTCTCGGGAGCCACTGTCAATCACAGCCCGTGAGCCAACAAGGATAAAGGGGGCGGGGCTGAGCCGTGGCTCCATGTCTGAATTAACATGCAGAGCAATGGCTCAGGAGCACGCCTGCTTGGGTGCCCCCATTGCAAGCTGCTTGCTTTTCTTTTTTTTTTGCCTTTAATATCACTTTAAATATTGCCTTTGATGATTCCCTTTGAGCCTCAGGTTCCTATAAAAAATGCTTCAGCAGAGGAATGTAGATCAGGGTTTATCAGGGGTGCCATGCTGTATCGCAATGTGTGTTTCCATAGTGCAGGCTGATTGGCCGCCATGCACCATGGAAACACATGATCCTAATCCAGGGTGGGTGGCATTCAGGAAAGCTGTAGCATTCAGAAACGGACGGTAGTCTGCTTCTGTTTAGTCCACCTCTTGCCCACTGCCGTAACTATGCTGTGGTGAAGATTGAAAGGCAGGACTCTACTGTAAAGGGTTGGGGGGGGGGGGGGTAGCATAGGACTCTTGATGTGAAAGGAGGGGCAGGCAGATAACCAAGGTGGCATGGTTGTTGGTGCCAGACAGGCTGGTCTGAGTATTTCAAAAACTGTCAGGAGAATGGGCAGACTGGTTCGAGATTATAGAGAAGCCAACTCAAAATACCACTCATTACAACCAAGGTATGCAGAGTACCATCTCTGCATGCACAACACATCGAACCTTGGAGCAGATGGGCTACAGCAGCAGAAGACCACACCGGGTGCCACTCCTGTCAGCTAAGAACAGGAAACTGTGTGATGCTATCATGTCACTATGGAGCAAATTCTCTGAGGAATGTTTCCAACACCTTGTTGGATCTATGCCATGAAGAATGAAGGCAGTTCTGAAGGCAAAAGGGGGCCCAACCCGGTACTAGCAAGGTGTACCCAATAAAGTGGCCGGTGAGGGTATATTTAGCATCTGTGTACTACTGTGCCTGGAGTTTGGCTTTAAGCTACTGAGGACTAACGTTTTATTACTGGATTGTGTAAACACAACTGTCCGCCAAGTCTGCAGGCACCTAAAACGGAGTATTTTCTGGATGCTGAACTCCCATGAAGTGTATTTTATCCTCAGCATTCTTCACACTTATCGAAAAGTTTCTTTGAATTCAGGCTCATTGAAGCACTTAATTATAGCGATGTACTCGGATGTAATTAGATCCTGTTTATCTTGTTTGCCCAGCTGCTTTGTTTATGTTATGTAATTCATCAGCATGTAAAGACATTGCAGTGCGCGCTCGCTCACTAATGCCCTGTACACACGATCGGAATTTCCGATGGGATCAAATCCGATGGAATTTTCCGTCGTAATTCCATTCAAGCTGTCTTCCATCAGTCTTGCCTACACACTGTCAGACCAAATTCCGACCGTCCAAAACGCCGTGACGCACAACACTACGACGAGCTGAGAAAAATGAAGTTCAATGCTTCCGAGCATGCGTCGACTTGATTCTGAGCATGAGTGGGTTTTTTCTCCGTCGGAGTTCCACACAGACGATCGGGATTTCCGAGAGAATTTTTTTCCATCGGAAAAAAATAAAACATGTTCTATTTCTAAACTCCGACGGAAAAAAAGTCCGATGGGGCCCACACACTATCGGAATATCCGATGAAAAAATTCTGTCAAAAAGGCATAACTTCTCTTTTCTGCCATTCATAAATGTGAATTATATTTTAGGCATCTAGTCAGTGTTAAGCCTCGTACACACGGTCGGACTTCCATCGGACTTTTCCGTGGATTTTTGTCCGAACGGAGTTGGCCGGGCACACCCATAGCATACACACCACAGGACTTTTCTGCAAACTTTCCCAAAACTTTTTCCAACATCACATGGTTTTTCTGCTCTTTACCGCCACCCTTTGGTCAACTTCTGCTATTGTTGGTTGATTTTAACATTATTTGTTTTGTCCATCGGACAAAAGTCCGATGGTTTTCTGTACACACGGTTGGACTTTGCTCCATCGGACTTTTCTTGGCCAAAAGTTTGTCCGTTTGCAGACCGAACTTTTTTTCCGATGAAAACCAAAAAAGTTTGTCCGATGGAGCGTACACACGGTCGGATTTTTTGGCAAACTTGCTCAAAATGAAGTTTGTTGGCAAAAAGTCCGACCAATCCCGCCCCCCCCCCCCGAGCCCCCTTTTTACTTACCTGACCCCTCGAAAGTCCCACGCTCTTCCCCATCCTCCTCCTCGCCGTTCAGCCTGGCTGTTGATTGGCTACATTGGATGGATTGAAAGCAGCGCAGCCATTGGCTCACGCTGCTGTCAATCACATCCAATGACTCGGCACGCCGGGGGGCGGGGCCAAGTGATACAGTGAGCAGCAATAGCCGCTGGCTGTATCACAGGAGCGCGCCCGCAATCACTCACCACCATGCGAACTCGCATATAGGTGGTGAGTGATTGCAGGGAGGAGCCGAGACAGCCGCCGAGGGACCCCAGAAAACGTGGATCCGGGGCACTCTGTGCAAAACGAGCTGCACAGTGGAGGTAAGTATGACATGTTTTGTTATTTAAAAAAAAAAAAAAAAATTAGTTTACAATCCCTTTAAAGGTATAGTCCACCCGTGGGACCATGTTTCATGTTCCACCCATATTTATGGTGTAGCATGAAACATGGTCGCATTCCCCAACCCACATCCTCAAACCACCCCCAACTCACCTAAATCATGGGGTGCTTCTCTTTGCAATAGGTTGGTGTCTCCGATCATACATCGGTGTCATCCATTCTCAGAGATATGTGAATGTAGACCAGTGGTTCTCAACCCTGTCCTCAAGTACCCCCAACAGGCCATGTTTTGGGAAGTTCTCTTAGATAGAATAGCTGTCCAAAATATCAAGCCATTGACTCTGATTTAAAGCACCTGTTCCAGATAAAGGAAAACCTGCAAACATGGCCAGTTGGGGGTACTTGAGGACAGGGTTGAGAATAGGGATGAGCTCGGTGTTCGAGTCGAACATACGTTCGACTCGAACATCGGCTGTTCGATCGTTCGACGAAGATCGAACGATTTGGGCCGTTCGCGCCTAATTCGAGTGACGCGAACGGCCCACAATGCACTACGCCATCGCAGTGTCATCCAGGCGCTGTGATTGGCCAAGCATGCACTGTGACCCCGCATGCTTGGCCAATCACAGCGCCGGCAGCGAGGAGAGCAATGATTGGCCACAGGCAGGATGCCTGTGGCCAATTATTGCTGAGGGGGTTTAGTACACGCCCCACACTATAAAAGGCCGCCAGCACGGCGGCCTAGTGTAGTGTGTTCCGGAGCAGGGAAAGAGAAGCATAGGCAGGGACAGTGACATTTATTTTTTCTTGCTTAACCTGGATTCCTTTAGTTTAGGGAAAGAGAAGGATAGGTAGGGAGAGTGTCAGTGTGTTTTACTGTACGAATCCTTGTTTCTAGGGACAGGGAAGGACAGTGAGGGAAATTCTCCTTGTGCTATAGTGTGCTTTAAAAAAACATTTTTTCTAGGGACAGAAAACTATAGGTAGGGAGAGTGTCAGTGTGTTTTACTGTACGAATCCTTGTTTCTAGGGACAGGGAAGGACAGTGAGGGAAATTCTCCTTGTGCTATAGTGTGCTTTAAAAAAAACTTTTTTCTAGGGACAGAAAACTATAGGTAGGGAGAGTGTCAGTGTGTTTTACTGTACGAATCCTTGTTTCTAGGGACAGGGAAGGACAGTGAGGGAAATTCTCCTTGTGCTATAGTGTGCTTTAAAAAACATTTTTTCTAGGGACAGAAAACTATAGGTAGGGAGAGTGTCAGTGTGTTTTACTGTACGAATCCTTGTTTCTAGGGACAGGGAAGGACAGTGAGGGAAATTCTCCTTGTGCTATAGTGTGCTTTAAAAAAAACTTTTTTCTAGGGACAGAAAACTATAGGTAGGGAGAGTGTCAGTGTGTTTTACTGTACGAATCCTTGTTTCTAGGGACAGGGAAGGACAGTGAGGGAAATTCTCCTTGTGCTATAGTGTGCTTTAAAAAAAAAAAATTTCTAGGGACAGAAAACTATAGGTAGGGAGAGTGTCAGTGTGTTTTACTGTACGAATCCTTGTTTCTAGGGACAGGGAAGGACAGTGAGGGAAATTCTCCTTGTGCTATAGTGTGCTTTAAAAAAACCTTTTTTCTAGGGACAGAAAACTATAGGTAGGGAGAGTGTCAGTGTGTTTTACTGTACGAATCCTTGTTTCTAGGGACAGGGAAGGACAGTGAGGGAAATTCTCCTTGTGCTATAGTGTGCTTTAAAAAAACCTTTTTTTCTAGGGACAGAAAACTATAGGTAGGGAGAGTGTCAGTGTGTTTTACTGTACGAATCCTTGTTTCTAGGGACAGGGAAGGACAGTGAGGGAAATTCTCCTTGTGCTATAGTGTGCTTTAAAAAAAAACTTTTTTCTAGGGACAGAAAACTATAGGTAGTGTGACAGCAGGAAGGTAAAGTCACCTGGTTGCATCCAGGGGGGTAGATATATTTCGCCCAGATTCAGGCTTTACGCCGACTTATACAACTAGGTGGAGAGTTGTATAAGGCTAGTGGGCTCATGGATGACTCATACCTCTAGGGAGAGTGTGGGGCGTCGTGCAGACAGGGAGTTGATGAGACCAGCTGAAGCTTGTCAGCTCATTTAGGCCTCTATAAGAACTCCCAGCTTCATTAGATGTTAGCTCATGCCTGGAACCAGACCTGTGTGGACTGTCTAGGGAGAGTGAACCCCTGTGCGGTGAGACAAAGCCTGTGTGGCTATTTGCTTGGACATTTAAAACCAGGGACTTAGGGACTAGGACAGCACTAGGCTGATCCCAGTTGTTAGTTAGGAAACTTGTATGTTTAGTCAGAGGTCAAGTTGACCAGGATTTATTTTGTTTATGTTTCTTTTTCTTTGCTGTGTTTTGTCACTGTAAATAGAAAATAAACCGCACGTTTTTGATTTTGAAAACCACAACCTCCGTTTGCTGGGCCTGTTTTTGTGTGGGGAGCCCATCTCGGGGGTCACACACACCCGCTGCCGAGCCAACCCCCTCACAGTTGGTGGAGAACCAGTGGCAGTTTTTTTTTAAGCCAGCATGGAGGAGATACTGAAGCAGCTGGCTCTAGCAAATGCCAATCAACAGCAGACAAATGCAGGTTTGCAAAAGAACTTCGCAGCCCAGCAGCAAGCTCATCAACAGAGCCTTGCAGCCCAGCAGCAGACAAACGCAACTTTGCAACAGAGTCTGGAGGCTCAGCAACAAGCCCAGCAGCAATCTGAGGCCCGCTTCATAGACCTGTTGCAGAAGCAAGAGCAGAGACTACAACAACAGATGGAAGCAGTAATGCAGCAACGTCCGCAGACCAGTGAGGAAAGCCGTCCCACTAATACCGCGTCCTTTGGGGTGAGTCGTTTATTGACAAAAATGACTGGAGAGGATGATCCAGAGGTATTTTTGACCACATTTGAAAGGACCGCTGAAAGAGAAAAGTGGCCTGAGGAGCAGTGGGCTGGACTGGTGGCTCCTCTGTTGACTGGTGAATCGCAGAAAGCTTACTATGACCTAGAGCCTAACCAAGCAAAAGACTATGTGATGCTAAAAGCTGAAATATTGGCAAGGCTGGGTGTCACCCAGGCTGTCCGGGCTCAGCGTGTGCATAACTGGACTTTCCAGCTTGGAAAACCCCCCAGGTCTCAAATGTATGATCTCATTCACCTGAGCAGAAAGTGGCTACAGCCAGAGACTTTGTCCGCACCAAAGATTGTGGAACGTGTTGTAATGGATCGGTTTTTGAGAGCTCTTCCTACTGCCATCCAAAAGTGGGTAAGCCATGGAGACCCAGAGACGGCCGATGGTCTTGTGGATCGTGTGGAGAAATACTTGGCTACAGAGAACCTGACGGCCTCTTCCAGAGACACTCGGACTTTCCAACCTAAGACCAGACCATCCCCAGGGGCGGATAAGAGGATTCCAAGGGGTGAGGGTGGAGAGAGTGAGAGGGTGGGAGCTCTACCCCAAGTTTGGCAAGAACAGCCTGGGAAATCAGCGGCTCAAGAGGCCGCAAGAAGGATCGTTTGCTACCGCTGCCGGCAAGCGGGACATATTGCAGCCAATTGCCCGGTTGTGGAGGAACCCATGCAGTGTGACTTTCTGACGGGCAGACGTCAGTCGCTGTGTGCGACAGTCGCATGCACTGCCATTCGAGGAACTGAGAAACATTTATGCAAAATGTGTGTTAATGGTAGAAATGTTGTGGTATTGCTGGATTCAGGTAGCCTTGTGACCCTGATAAAGGCTGAGTTAGTTAAAACAGAGGTCTCTGGGAATAGCAAGGTAGCTGTTATTTGTGTGCATGGGGACACCCGAGAGTATCCAGTGACTACAGTGTGTTTCGAGACCCCCAAAGGTACCCTCTCTCATCCAGTGGGCTTAGTATCTCAGTTACCGCATGACGCCATTGTGGGAAGGGATTTTCCGAAGTTCTGGGAACTGTGGGATGATCCTGAGCCCCCCACTGGTGCCCCTATGTACCAGGAATGTGATAGCCAGAACTCCCCTGAGAGTGGTGAGGACTCTCCGGAATTTCCCTTATCAGTATTGGCAGGGGAGACTCAAGAAACTGGAGAGGAGCCCACCTCCTCAGACGAAAACCTACCGTCTGTGGAGTTTTCTGATCTTGAGGTTCACAGGGAAAACTTTGCCACAGAACAGTTGAAAGACCCTGCCCTAATAAAGGCACGGGAAAACGTAGTGAAAATAGATGGCGAGTTAGTGAACCCAGATAATACCTGCACTTACCCATACTTCAGCGTAGAGAAGGACCTACTGTATCGGGTGGCAAAAAGGGCAGAAGAAACCGTTGAGCAGCTTGTGGTGCCCAAACCTTACAGGAAGTTGGTGTTGGAGTTGGCCCATGGGCACATTCTTGGAGGTCATCTGGGGACAGAGAAAACCCGAGAGAGGGTATTACAGAGATTCTATTGGCCGGGGGTGATGAAGGACATAGAAAATTATTGTTCCTCCTGCCCTGTGTGTCAGAGGTCGGCCCCGATGCCACATTTCCGTAGCCCGCTGGTCCCTCTACCCATCATTGAGGTCCCGTTTGAGAGGATCGCCATGGATTTGGTAGGTCCTATAATCAAGTCCGCTAGGGGGCACCAGTACATATTAGTTATAATGGACTATGCCACCCGTTATCCAGAAGCGATCCCTCTCCGAAATACCTCGGCCAAAACCATAGCCAAAGAGCTATCTCTTGTGTTTAGCCGGGTGGGTATTTGTAAAGAACTGCTTACGGACCAAGGTACACCCTTTATGTCCCGGGTTATGAAGGAGCTGTGTAAATTGTTCAAAGTGACGCAATTACGTACATCTGTGTATCACCCCCAAACCGATGGGCTGGTTGAAAGATTCAACAAAACCCTAAAACAAATGTTGAAGAAAGTGGTGGATAGAGATGGAAAGGATTGGGACTGTCTACTTCCTTATCTGATGTTTGCTATTAGGGAGGTGCCCCAATCCTCTACGGGATTCTCCCCCTTTGAGTTACTGTATGGGAGACACCCAAGAGGGCTGTTGGATATTGCCAAGGAAACTTGGGAAAGTGAGAGTTCTCCCCACAGGAGTGTGATTGAGCATGTCGCCCTGATGCAAGACCGAATTGCACAGGTAATGCCCATCGTGAAGGAACATTTGGCCCAAGCGCAGTTAGCACAGCAGAGAGTGTACAACCGTGGAGCCAAGACCCGTACCTTTTCCCCGGGGGATAGGATACTGGTACTTGTCCCTACGGTTGAAAGTAAATTCCTTGCCAAATGGCAAGGCCCCTACGAGATAATGGAAAAAGTGAGCGAAGTGAATTACAAGGTCAGACAACCAGGAAGGCGAAAGCCCGAACAGATCTATCACGTTAATCTGTTGAAAGCCTGGAGGGATAGAGAGTCCCTAGTCGCAGACACTTGGTCACCAGCTCAAACTGGTTGCGTGATTCCTGAGGTTGGAATAGCAGCCACCTTGTCACAACCCCAACAACAGGAGGTTAAGGAGTTTGTGCTTCGCAACAAGGAGGTATTCTCTGAGCTGCCGGGACAAACATCTGGGGTAGAGCATGACATCATTACCCCGCCCGGTGAAAGGGTGAAGTTAAAACCCTATCGGATCCCAGAGGCCCGACGGGAGGCAATACGGGAGGAAGTACAGAAAATGCTGAACTTAGGGGTGATAGAGGAGTCCCAAAGTGATTGGTCTAGTCCCATTGTGTTGGTGCCTAAACCGGATGGGAGCTGGCGATTTTGTAACGATTTTCGTCAGTTGAACAAAGTTACAAAATTTGACACCTACCCCATGCCACGTATAGATGAGTTGATCGACCGGCTGGGAACAGCCCGATACATGACGACTCTTGACCTCACAAAAGGGTATTGGCAAATCCCCCTGGCCAAGTCGGCCAAAGAGAAAACCGCATTTGTAACCCCAGACGGGGCGTTCCAATATAAAAGAATGCCGTTCGGGTTACAGAATGCGCCGGCCACATTCCAGCGGAAAATGGACCAGATACTGAGGCCCCATCGGAAGTATGCTGCGGCTTACCTGGATGACGTAATTGTCCATAGCACAGATTGGGCCTCACATCTGCCAAAAGTGCAAGCAGTCCTGGACTCTGTTCGGGAAGCGGGGTTTACGGCTAACCCCAAGAAGTGTACCATTGGGCAGGAGGAGACCAAATATCTTGGGTACACCATTGGGAGGGGAGTAATAAAACCCCAACTCAACAAAGTCGAGGCCATCCAGAGTTGGCCACGTCCCAACAGCAAGAAGCAGGTACGAGCCTTTCTGGGAATCGCTGGGTATTATCGGCGATTCATTCCCCACTTTGCTTCTAAGGCTGTGCCCCTAACCAACCTGACGAAGGGGAAAGGGTCGGTCATGATTAAATGGACCCCCGAGGCTGAGGCAGCATTCCAATTCTTGAAACAAGCCTTATGTAGCCAGCCAGTGTTGTACTCACCCGACTTCTCTAAAGACTTTGTCGTACAAAGTGATCCGTCAGATGTGGGGTTAGGAGCAGTATTGTCCCAGGTCTGGAACGGGGAAGAGCACCCAGTCATTTACCTCAGCAGGAAGTTGAAGTCCCATGAGGTAAATTACGCCACCGTTGAAAAGGAGTGTTTAGCGGTGAAGTGGGCTCTAGATTCCCTTCGGTACTACCTGCTAGGTAGGCACTTTGACTTGGTTACGGATCACGCTCCGTTAAAGTGGATGGCTCAAAACAAGGAAACAAATAGAAGAGTGAATAGGTGGTTCCTGGCCCTCCAGGAATTCAACTTCACAGTAAAGCATCGCCCTAGCGTTCAAATGGGGAATGTGGATGCTTTGTCTCGAGTACATGAATGCCTGATTGCTGGTGTTCCAACCCCGAGGTTAAAACAAGAGGGGGGGGTATGTGACAGCAGGAAGGTAAAGTCACCTGGTTGCATCCAGGGGGGTAGATATATTTCGCCCAGATTCAGGCTTTACGCCGACTTATACAACTAGGTGGAGAGTTGTATAAGGCTAGTGGGCTCATGGATGACTCATACCTCTAGGGAGAGTGTGGGGCGTCGTGCAGACAGGGAGTTGATGAGACCAGCTGAAGCTTGTCAGCTCATTTAGGCCTCTATAAGAACTCCCAGCTTCATTAGATGTTAGCTCATGCCTGGAACCAGACCTGTGTGGACTGTCTAGGGAGAGTGAACCCCTGTGCGGTGAGACAAAGCCTGTGTGGCTATTTGCTTGGACATTTAAAACCAGGGACTTAGGGACTAGGACAGCACTAGGCTGATCCCAGTTGTTAGTTAGGAAACCTGTATGTTTAGTCAGAGGTCAAGTTGACCAGGATTTATTTTGTTTATGTTTCTTTTTCTTTGCTGTGTTTTGTCACTGTAAATAGAAAATAAACCGCACCTTTTTGATTTTGAAAACCACAACCTCCGTTTGCTGGGCCTGTTTTTGTGTGGGGAGCCCATCTCGGGGGTCACACACACCCGCTGCCGAGCCAACCCCCTCACAGTAGGGAGAGTGTCAGTGTGTTTTACTGTACGAATCCTTGTTTCTAGGGACAGGGAAGGACAGTGAGGGAAATTCTCCTTGTGCTATAGTGTGCTTTAAAAAAAACTTTTTTCTAGGGACAGAAAACTATAGGTAGGGAGAGTGTCAGTGTGTTTTACTGTACGAATCCTTGTTTCTAGGGACAGGGAAGGACAGTGAGGGAAATTCTCCTTGTGCTATAGTGTGCTTTAAAAAAACATTTTTTCTAGGGACAGAAAACTATAGGTAGGGAGAGTGTCAGTGTGTTTTACTGTACGAATCCTTGTTTCTAGGGACAGGGAAGGACAGTGAGAGAAATTCTCCTTGTGCTATAGTGTGCTTTAAAAAAAACCTTTTTTCTAGGGACAGAAAACTATAGGTAGGGAGAGTGTCAGTGTGTTTTACTGTACGAATCCTTGTTTCTAGGGACAGGGAAGGACAGTGAGGGAAATTCTCCTTGTGCTATAGTGTGCTTTAAAAAAACCTTTTTTCTAGGGACAGAAAACTATAGGTAGGGAGAGTGTCAGTGTGTTTTACTGTACGAATCCTTGTTTCTAGGGACAGGGAAGGACAGTGAGGGAAATTCTCCTTGTGCTATAGTGTGCTTTAAAAAAACATTTTTTCTAGGGACAGAAAACTATAGGTAGGGAGAGTGTCAGTGTGTTTTACTGTACGAATCCTTGTTTCTAGGGACAGGGAAGGACAGTGAGGGAAATTCTCCTTGTGCTATAGTGTGCTTTAAAAAAACATTTTTTCTAGGGACAGAAAACTATAGGTAGGGAGAGTGTCAGTGTGTTTTACTGTACGAATCCTTGTTTCTAGGGACAGGGAAGGACAGTGAGGGAAATTCTCCTTGTGCTATAGTGTGCTTTAAAAAAACCTTTTTTCTAGGGACAGAAAACTATAGGTAGGGAGAGTGTCAGTGTGTTTTACTGTACGAATCCTTGTTTCTAGGGACAGGGAAGGACAGTGAGGGAAATTCTCCTTGTGCTATAGTGTGCTTTAAAAAAACCTTTTTTCTAGGGACAGAAAACTATAGGTAGGGAGAGTGTCAGTGTGTTTTACTGTACGAATCCTTGTTTCTAGGGACAGGGAAGGACAGTGAGGGAAATTCTCCTTGTGCTATAGTGTGCTTTAAAAAAACCTTTTTTCTAGGGACAGAAAACTATAGGTAGGGAGAGTGTCAGTGTGTTTTACTGTACGAATCCTTGTTTCTAGGGACAGGGAAGGACAGTGAGGGAAATTCTCCTTGTGCTATAGTGTGCTTTAAAAAAACATTTTTTCTAGGGACAGAAAACTATAGGTAGTGTGAGGGGGTTAGCTCGGCAGCGGGTGTGTGTGACCCCCGGGATGGGCTCCCCACACAAAAACAGGCCCAGCAGACGGAGCTTGTGGTTTTCAAAATCAAAAAGGTGCGGTTTATTTTCTATTTACAGTGACAAAAACACAGCAAAGCAAAAGAAACATAAACAAAATAAATCCTGGTCAAGTTGACCTCTGACTAAACATACAGGTTTCCTAACTAACAACTGGGATCAGCCTAGTGCTGTCCTAGTCCCTAAGTCCCTGGGTTTAAATGTCCAAGCAAATAGCCACACAGGCTTTGTCTCACCGCACAAGGGTTCACTCTCTCCAGGAAGTCCACACAGGTCTGCTTCCAGGCATGAGCTAACATCTAATGAAGCTGGGAGTTCTTATAGAGGCCTAAATGAGCTGACAAGCTTCAGCTGGTCTCCTCATCTCTGTCTGCACGACGCCCCACACTCTCCCTAGAGGTATGAGTCATCCATGAGCCCACTAGCCTTATACAACTCTCCACCTAGTTGTATAAGTCGGCGTAAAGCCTGAATCTGGGCGAAATATATCTACCCCCCTGGATGCAACCAGGTGACTTTACCTTCCTGCTGTCACATACCCCCCCTCTTGTTTTAACCTCGGGGTTGGAACACCAGCAATCAGGCATTCATGTACTCGAGACAAAGCATCCACATTCCCCATTTGAACGCCAGGGCGATGCTTTACTGTGAAGTTGAATTCCTGGAGGGCCAGGAACCACCTATTCACTCTTCTATTTGTTTCCTTGTTTTGAGCCATCCACTTTAACGGAGCGTGATCCGTAACCATGTCAAAGTGCCTACCTAGCAGGTAGTACCGAAGGGAATCTAGAGCCCACTTCACCGCTAAACACTCCTTTTCAACGGTGGCGTAATTTACCTCATGGGACTTCAACTTCCTGCTGAGGTAAATGACTGGGTGCTCTTCCCCGTTCCAGACCTGGGACAATACTGCTCCTAACCCCACATCTGACGCATCACTTTGTACGACAAAGTCTTTAGAGAAGTCGGGTGAGTAC
Organism: Rana muscosa; assembly: GCA_029206835.1. Lineage (NCBI taxonomy): Eukaryota > Metazoa > Chordata > Amphibia > Anura > Ranidae > Rana > Rana muscosa. The sequence goes on from CM055128.1 coordinate 38,749,752, forward strand.
AACACTGGCTGGCTACATAAGGCTTGTTTCAAGAATTGGAATGCTGCCTCAGCCTCGGGGGTCCATTTAATCATGACCGACCCTTTCCCCTTCGTTAGGTTGGTTAGGGGCACAGCCTTAGAAGCAAAGTGGGGAATGAATCGCCGATAATACCCAGCGATTCCCAGAAAGGCTCGTACCTGCTTCTTGCTGTTGGGACGTGGCCAACTCTGGATGGCCTCGACTTTGTTGAGTTGGGGTTTTATTACTCCCCTCCCAATGGTGTACCCAAGATATTTGGTCTCCTCCTGCCCAATGGTACACTTCTTGGGGTTAGCCGTAAACCCCGCTTCCCGAACAGAGTCCAGGACTGCTTGCACTTTTGGCAGATGTGAGGCCCAATCTGTGCTATGGACAATTACGTCATCCAGGTAAGCCGCAGCATACTTCCGATGGGGCCTCAGCATCTGGTCCATTTTCCGCTGGAATGTGGCCGGCGCATTCTGTAACCCGAACGGCATTCTTTTATATTGGAACGCCCCGTCTGGGGTTACAAATGCGGTTTTCTCTTTGGCCGACTTGGCCAGGGGGATTTGCCAATACCCTTTTGTGAGGTCAAGAGTCGTCATGTATCGGGCTGTTCCCAGCCGGTCGATCAACTCATCTATACGTGGCATGGGGTAGGTGTCAAATTTTGTAACTTTGTTCAACTGACGAAAATCGTTACAAAATCGCCAGCTCCCATCCGGTTTAGGCACCAACACAATGGGACTAGACCAATCACTTTGGGACTCCTCTATCACCCCTAAGTTCAGCATTTTCTGTACTTCCTCCCGTATTGCCTCCCGTCGGGCCTCTGGGATCCGATAGGGTTTTAACTTCACCCTTTCACCGGGCGGGGTAATAATGTCATGCTCTACCCCAGATGTTTGTCCCGGCAGCTCAGAGAATACCTCCTTGTTGCGAAGCACAAACTCCTTAACCTCCTGTTGTTGGGGTTGTGACAAGGTGGCTGCGATTCCAACCTCAGGAATCACGCAACCAGTTTGAGCTGGTGACCAAGTGTCTGCGACTAGGGACTCTCTATCCCTCCAGGCTTTCAACAGATTAACGTGATAGATCTGTTCGGGCTTTCGCCTTCCTGGTTGTCTGACCTTGTAATTCACTTCGCTCACTTTTTCCATTATCTCGTAGGGGCCTTGCCATTTGGCAAGGAATTTACTTTCAACCATAGGGACAAGTACCAGTATCCTATCCCCCGGGGAAAAGGTACGGGTCTTGGCTCCACGGTTGTACACTCTCTGCTGTGCTAACTGCGCTTGGGCCAAATGTTCCTTCACGATGGGCATTACCCATCGGTTTGGGGGTGATACACAGATGTACGTAATTGCGTCACTTTGAACAATTTACATAGCTCCTTCATAACCCGGGACATAAAGGGTGTACCTTGGTCCGTAAGCAGTTCTTTACAAATACCCACCCGGCTAAACACAAGAGATAGCTCTTTGGCTATGGTTTTGGCCGAGGTATTTCGGAGAGGGATCGCTTCTGGATAACGGGTGGCATAGTCCATTATAACTAATATGTACTGGTGCCCCCTAGCGGACTTGATTATAGGACCTACCAAATCCATGGCGATCCTCTCAAACGGGACCTCAATGATGGGTAGAGGGACCAGCGGGCTACGGAAATGTGGCATCGGGGCCGACCTCTGACACACAGGGCAGGAGGAACAATAATTTTCTATGTCCTTCATCACCCCCGGCCAATAGAATCTCTGTAATACCCTCTCTCGGGTTTTCTCTGTCCCCAGATGACCTCCAAGAATGTGCCCATGGGCCAACTCCAACACCAACTTCCTGTAAGGTTTGGGCACCACAAGCTGCTCAACGGTTTCTTCTGCCCTTTTTGCCACCCGATACAGTAGGTCCTTCTCTACGCTGAAGTATGGGTAAGTGCAGGTATTATCTGGGTTCACTAACTCGCCATCTATTTTCACTACGTTTTCCCGTGCCTTTATTAGGGCGGGGTCTTTCAACTGTTCTGTGGCAAAGTTTTCCCTGTGAACCTCAAGATCAGAAAACTCCACAGACGGTAGGTTTTCGTCTGAGGAGGTGGGCTCCTCTCCAGTTTCTTGAGTCTCCCCTGCCAATACTGACAAGGGAAATTCCGGAGAGTCCTCACCACTCTCAGGGGAGTTCTGGCTATCACATTCCTGGTACATAGGGGCACCAGTGGGGGGCTCAGGATCATCCCACAGTTCCCAGAACTTTGGAAAATCCCTTCCCACAATGGCGTCATGCGGTAACTGAGATACTAAGCCCACTGGATGAGAGAGGGTACCTTTGGGGGTCTCGAAACACACTGTAGTCACTGGCTACTCTCGGGTGTCCCCATGCACACAAATAACAGCTACCTTGCTATTCCCAGAGACCTCTGTTTTAACTAACTCAGCCTTTATCAGGGTCACAAGGCTACCTGAATCCAGCAATACCACAACATTTCTACCATTAATACACATTTTGCATAAATGTTTCTCAGTTCCCCGAATGGCAGTGCATGCGACTGTCGCACACAGCGACTGACGTCTGCCCGTCAGAAAGTCACACTGCATGGGTTCCTCCACAACCGGGCAATTGGCTGCAATATGTCCCGCTTGCCGGCAGCGGTAGCAAACGATCCTTCTTGCCGCCTCTTGAGCCGCTGATTTCCCAGGCTGTTCTCGCCAAACTTGGGGGAGAGCTCCCACCCTCTCACTCTCTCCACCCTCACCCCTTGGAATCCTCTTATCCGCCCCTGGGGATGGTCTGGTCTTAGGGTGGAAAGTCCGAGTGTCTCTGGAAGAGGCCGTCAGGTTCTCTGTAGCCAAGTATTTCTCCACACGATCCACAAGACCATCGGCCGTCTCTGGGTCTCCATGGCTTACCCAATTTTGGATGGCAGTAGGAAGAGCTCTCAAAAACCGATCCATTACAACACGTTCCACAATCTTTGGTGCGGACAAAGTCTCTGGCTGTAGCCACTTTCTGCTCAGGTGAATGAGATCATACATTTGAGACCTGGGGGGTTTTCCAAGCTGGAAAGTCCAGTTATGCACACGCTGAGCCCGGACAGCCAGGGTGACACCCAGCCTTGCCAATATTTCAGCTTTTAGCATCACATAGTCTTTTGCTTGGTCATGCTCTAGGTCATAGTAAGCCTTCTGCGATTCACCAGTTAACAGAGGAGCCACCAGTCCAGCCCACTGCTCCTCAGGCCACTTTTCTCTTTCAGCAGTCCTTTCAAATGTGGTCAAAAATACCTCTGGATCATCCTCTCCAGTCATTTTTGTCAATAAACGACTCACCCCAAAGGACGCGGTATTAGTGGGACGGCTTCCCTCACTGGTCTGCGGACGTTGCTGCACTACTGCTTCCATTTGTTGTAGTCTCTGCTCTTGCTTCTGTAACAGGTCTATGAAGCGGGCCTCAGATTGCTGCAGGGCTTGTTGCTGGGCTGCAAGGCTCTGTTGATGAGCTTGCTGCTGGGCTGCAAGGCTCCTTTGCAAACCTGCATTTGTCTGCTGTTGATTGGCATTTGCTAGAGCCAGCTGTTTCAGTATCTCCTCCATGCTGGCTTAAAAAAACTGCCACTGGTTCTCCACCAACTGTGAGGGGGTTAGCTCGGCAGCGGGTGTGTGTGACCCCCGGGATGGGCTCCCCACACAAAAACAGGCCCAGCAGATGGAGCTTGTGGTTTTCAAAATCAAAAAGGTGCGGTTTATTTTCTATTTACAGTGACAAAAACACAGCAAAGCAAAAGAAACATAAACAAAATAAATCCTGGTCAAGTTGACCTCTGACTAAACATACAGGTTTCCTAACTAACAACTGGGATCAGCCTAGTGCTGTCCTAGTCCCTAAGTCCCTGGGTTTAAATGTCCAAGCAAATAGCCACACAGGCTTTGTCTCACCGCACAAGGGTTCACTCTCTCCAGGAAGTCCACACAGGTCTGCTTCCAGGCATGAGCTAACATCTAATGAAGCTGGGAGTTCTTATAGAGGCCTAAATGAGCTGACAAGCTTCAGCTGGTCTCCTCATCTCTGTCTGCACGACGCCCCACACTCTCCCTAGAGGTATGAGTCATCCATGAGCCCACTAGCCTTATACAACTCTCCACCTAGTTGTATAAGTCGGCGTAAAGCCTGAATCTGGGCGAAATATATCTACCCCCCTGGATGCAACCAGGTGACTTTACCTTCCTGCTGTCACAGTAGGGAGAGTGTCAGTGTGTTTTACTGTACGAATCCTTGTTTCTAGGGACAGGGAAGGACAGTGAGGGAAATTCTCCTTGTGCTATAGTGTGCTTTAAAAAAACCTTTTTTCTAGGGACAGAAAACTATAGGTAGGGAGAGTGTCAGTGTGTTTTACTGTACGAATCCTTGTTTCTAGGGACAGGGAAGGACAGTGAGGGAAATTCTCCTTGTGCTATAGTGTGCTTTAAAAAAACCTTTTTTCTAGGGACAGAAAACTATAGGTAGGGAGAGTGTCAGTGTGTTTTACTGTACGAATCCTTGTTTCTAGGGACAGGGAAGGACAGTGAGGGAAATTCTCCTTGTGCTATAGTGTGCTTTAAAAAAAACTTTTTTCTAGGGACAGAAAACTATAGGTAGGGAGAGTGTCAGTGTGTTTTACTGTACGAATCCTTGTTTCTAGGGACAGGGAAGGACAGTGAGGGAAATTCTCCTTGTGCTATAGTGTGCTAAAGCATTCCTCATCAACCATCTTTGAAATCCTTGTTTTTTGGACAGTCAGGGAAATTGTCGTTGTGCTATTCTGTGCAAAAGCAATCATCCTCAACCATATTTAGAAATCCTTAAGTAAAGGGACAGAGAAGGACACCTGAAGGTAGCCCTTATTGCTTTTTTCCCATCTCCCTGCAGGCCATCTATTAGGCAAACAAGGAGAGGCAGACAGTCAGGAGGCAATAAAAGAGGGCAAGCAGGCTCTGTGTCTGGGGACAACAGTGCTGGTCGTGGACGCGGTGCATTGTCATCAGCACATGGCCATGGGACACGCTTGTCCTTCTTTTCGGCAGCTGGACATGTTGAGCCACATCATGCCGAAGACTTGGTAGAGTGGATGACCAAGACCTCCTCCTCCTCCTCATCCTCTCTCACCCAGGCTCAGGGTACTGGCAAAGCAGCTGCCAAAGCGTCCTCTTCCCTGGTATCAATGTCAGACTCATCATCAGTCACTCCTTCCCTAGACCCACCATGTCCTCCTCCTGAGGAGTCCCCCGAACTGTTTGAGCACAGTGTTGGGTACATGCTCCAGGAGGATGCCCAGCGTTTCGAAGGGTCTGATGATGAAACCCAGCTACAGGAAGGCAGTAGCGTGAGAGCAGACAGAGGGGATGCTCAAGAAGGACACCAATCTGGCAGTCATGTTCCAGCAGCTGCAGCATACTGCCAGATTGGCTCCAGTGATGAGGAGGGAGGGGATGATGAGGTCACTGACTCCACGTGGGTGCCTAATAGGAGAGAGGAGGAGGAGGAGGATGAGGAGGAGGCACATCTCCAACGAGGCAGGATGCCCTTTGGTGGCCAGCGTAAGGGCAGTACACCGACGGAATCACACCGCAGAGCTCCGCCTGTGCAGGGCGCTGCCTCTGCCCGTCATTCAAAAAGTTCTTTGGTGTGGGCCTTTTTTGAGGCTAGTGCATCAGATCGCACAGCTGCTGTTTGCAACATATGTCTCAAGCGTATATCGCGTGGCCAAAACATCAGCCGCTTGGGTACCACATGCCTGACCAGACATATGTTGACCTGCCATGCAGCTCGTTGGCAAGCCTACCTCAAAGACCCACACCAAAGAACAAAGCGGACCTCTCCTTGCACCGCATCAGCTGGGATCTCCAACCCCACTATAACTTCAGTCCTGTCTGAAACATGCACTGAGAGGAATGAAGGTGTAGAATTAGGTGTGTCACAGCCAAGTAGTTGCGGCCACTCTGCTAGCAGTACACCGACGTCCGATTCTAGCAGGCAAATTTCCCTGCCCCAGCTGCTGGACCGTCGAAAGAAGTTCACTCCCAGCCATCCACATGCCCAGCGGTTGAATGCTAGCTTGGCTAAATTGCTAGCGCTTCAACTGCTGCCTTTTCAGTTGGTAGACTCGGCCCCCTTCCATGAGTTTGTGCAATGTGCGGTTCCTCAGTGGCAGGTTCCCAAACGCCACTTTTTCTCACGGAAGGCTATTCCGGCTCTCTACCGGCATGTGGAAGGCAATGTCTTGGCCTCGCTGGACAGGGCGGTCAGCGGTAAGGTGCATATTACCGCTGACTCATGGTCCAGCAGGCATGGACAGGGACGTTACCTTTCTTTCACGGCCCATTGGGTCACTCTTTTGGCAGCTGGGAAGGATGCAGGACAAGGTGCAGTAGTGTTGGAGGTTGTTCCACCGCCACGCCTCCAAAATGCTACTACTGGTTGTGACACACCTCTCTCCTCCACCCCCTCCTCTTCTTCTTCCTCCATGGCCTCTTCCTGTGGTTTGTCCTCTGAACCAGCGGTGCTCCGTAGCCGTTCAAGGGGCTACGCAAGTACGCAGGCAAAAAGATGCCATGCCGTGCTTGCGCTGGTGTGTTTGGGGGACAGAAGCCACACTGGGGCAGAGGTCCTGTCTGCTCTGCAGGGCCAGGCCGAGAGGTGGTTGACGCCACGCCAGCTTAAGCCAGGAATGGTGGTTTGCGACAATGGCACCAACCTCCTCTCCGCCCTCCGACAGGGACAACTGACCCATGTGCCCTGTGTGGCTCACGTCCTTAACCTGGTGGTGCAGCGGTTCTTGGGCAGGTACCCGGGCTTACAGGATGTCCTGAGGCAGGCCAGGAAAGTCTGTGTGCATTTCCGCAGATCTTATAATGCCAGTGCTCGCCTGGCTGAGCTGCAAAAGGAGTTGAACCTGCCCAAGAATCGCCTTATATGTGACATGCCCACCAGGTGGAACTCAACGTTGGCCATGCTGCAGCGGCTGCACACGCAGCAGAGGGCCATCAATGAGTACCTGTGCGACTACGGCACCAGGACAGGGTCAGGGGAGCTTGGTTTTTTTTTCTCCACGCCAGTGGGGCATGATCAGGGATGCATGCACTGTCCTGGCACCATTTGAGGAGGCCACGAGGATGGTGAGCAGTGACAGTGCATGCATCAGTGACACTGTACCTCTTGTCCACCTGTTGGAGCACACGCTGCGTGGAATAATGGACAGGGCACTTGAGGCAGAACAGAGGCAGGAAGAGGAGGACTTCCTTGCCTCTCAAGGCCCCCTTTACCCAGACAGTGTTCCTTCTGTCCCACCCATCGCACAGGAAGAGGATGAGGAGGAGGAGGAGGAGGATTGTGTCAGCATGGAGGTGGAGGCTGGCACTCAGCATCATCAGCAGCAGTCTTTTAGGGATGATTTACAGTCCCAAGAAACCAGTGGACTTGTACGTGGCTTGGAGGAGGTGGCTGCGGATCATGTCGTCCTTAGTGACCCAGAGGACTCCGGAGCGAATGCCTCAGCAAACCTACGCTGCATGGCCTCCCTGATCCTGCAAAGTCTGCGGAAGGATCCTCGTATTCTTCGGATCAAGGAGAGGGACCATTACTGGCTGGCCACTCTCCTTGATCCACGGTACAAGGGTAAGGTTGCGGACCTTATGTTACCGTCGCAGAGGGAGCAGAGGATGAGACAACTCCGGGAGGCCTTGCAGAAAGGTCTGTGCAACGCGTTCCCAGAGACTGGGAGGTTACAAACTCCTGGTCCTGGACAACGAGTTGCTGAGGCTTCGGCCAGTCAAAGAAGGAGCGGTGGGGAAGGAGGCCGTCTGACCGATGCGTTCAGACAATTCTTTAGTCCGCAGCCCCAAAGTATGATCGGTTCCAGCAACCATCGCCAGCGTCTGATAAACATGGTGCAGGAATATCTAGGGGCAAGGTCAGACTTGGACACCTTCCCCACCGAAAATCCTCTGGCTTACTGGGTCTTGAGGATGGATCACTGGCCAGAGCTTGCACAGTATGCAATTGAGCTACTGGCCTGTCCTGCATCCAGCGTTCTTTCGGAACGCACATTCAGTGCTGCTGGAGGATTTGTCACGGATCACAGGGTGCGCCTGTCCACCGACTCGGTTGATCGACTGACTTTCATCAAGATGAACCAGTCTTGGATCACCACCAGCTACCACACACCTGATGCTGATATAACAGACTAATTGATTTTAACATGTCACATCCCTTCAAGACTGATGCTGATGCTGAGTGCCTGTGCTGTTATGTTGACTGGCTATCCTCCTCCTCCGAGTCCTCAATGATACGATTGATGATGATAGCTTGGAAGATCATTTTTGTTTATGGGTGCCGCCACCAGTGGCTAAGGCCCAATTTTTCAGCCCCTGTTTTACAGGGGCGTGTAATTACAATTTTTTTAGCAATAATTTGCCATAGGGCTCATTGCTGTGCTCCAAGTACAGTATCTGTGAGGGGTTGGAGTGTTGTGGCACCAGTGCCTAAGGCCCAATTTTTCAGCCCCTGTTTAACAGGGGCGTGTCATTACAATTTTTGAAGCAATACTTTGCAACAGGGCTCATTGCTGTGCTCCAAGTACAGTATCTGTGAGGGGTTGTAGTGTTGTGCCACCAGTGCCTAAGGCCCAATTTTTCAGCCCCTGTTCAACAGGGGCATGTAATTACAATTCTTGATCTAATAATTCACAGCAGGGCCCATTCCTGCACCCACCAAGAGTAACTCTGAGGGCTTACAGTGTTGTGGCAACGCCACCACCACCACCACCACGAAAGGCCCAATTTTTCAGCCCCTGTTCAAAAGGGGCATGTAATTACAATTCTTGATCTAATAATTCACAGCAGGGCCCATTCCTGCACCCACCAAGAGTAACTCTGAGGGCTTACAGTGTTGTGGCAACGCCACCACCACCACCACCACGAAAGGCCCAATTTTTCAGCCCCTGTTCAACAGGGGCATGCAATTACAATTCTTGATCTAATAATTCACAGCAGGGCCCATTCCTGCACCCACCAAGAGTAACTGTCAGGGCTTACAGTGTTGTGGCACCAGCACCACCATCAAAGGCCCAATTTTTACTACCACTGTTCAACAATTATATGTAATTACAATTCCTGATATAATAGTTGACAGCAGGGCGTTCCAGCACCAACCAAGAGTAACTGTGAGTGCTTACAGTGTTGTGCCAACACCAACAACTAAGGGGCCTATTTCTGCAGAGTATATACGGCAGGTCCCTACTTTCAAACATCCAACTTACAAACGACTCCTACTTGCAAACGCAAGAAGACAACAGGAAGTGAGAGGAAATCTACCCCTCGGAAGGAAAATTCTCTCCTGTAAGAATTAATATGGGAGAAAGGTGTCTCCTCTGTACTGATGCTTTATCAGCAATCCTTGTTTCAAGAAAAACACCACATTTCAAAAACAGTTGTCATTGGGACGGAAAGTGAGGTGAAATGTTCTGAACAGGGGCACAGACAGCAAAACAAATGTTACAGGGGTGATAACCCTTACCTATGTTTTCCAAAAAGTTTAAAAATAGATTTTTGGGCTGGAGCTACACTTAAACAATGTACCTGTTCAAAATTACAAACAGATTCTACATAAGAACAAACCTACAGTCCCTGTCTTGTAAGCACCGCCTGTATACGGCTGTTCAGAGTATATAGGGCCTTTTTTATTTTATGTGCGGGGTTCCCCTTAATATCCATACAAGACCCAAAGGGGCTGGTAATGGGCTGGGGTGGGGGGGGGTCATGGGGTAGCTATGCCATTTTTCTTAAAGATTTTCATCCATATTACCGGGACCAGCATTACATTAAAGCCGCAAGCAGTTTTAAATGGCTTTTTTTTCCTTTAGAAGTGTCATTTTGTGCAGGGACAGTTCTAAACACGGGAAACACGTGGCACTTCACAGGCATACTTTAGACACCCCCCAGGTACGATATTTAAAGGAATATTTGACTTTTTTTTTTCACTTTATGCATCATTAAAATGACTGCTCCCGAAAAACGACTGTTTTTAAAACTTATTTTTGCATTGATACATGTCCCCTGGTGCACAACCCGGGTTCCCAAACCCTTTTTAGGACAATAACATGCATAATAGTTGTTATAATTAGCACTTTAGAATTCGAAAGTTCGCATCCATTGTATTTAATAGGGTTCTAATGTTCGTACGAACTTTCGGTCCGTTCGCGGGTTCTGGTGCGAACCGAACCCGGGGGTGTTCGGCTCATCACTAGTTGAGAACCACTGCAGTAGAGGATTTGACAGATTGCAGTGATGTCAGCCACACCTGTATTCTACAGTTTACTTGTAAGCAGGTACAGTTAGCTAGCCTGCCACTAGGTGGCTTGGCTCCAGAATAGTGCACTACAAGGGTTAAATGCTTATTAAAGGGATTGTAAAGGCAGAAGGTTTTTTACTAGAACGCATTCTATGCATTCAGATTAAAAGCCTTCTGTGTGCAGCAGCCCCCCTAATACTTACCTGAGGCCATCTCGATCCAGCAATGTTGCAGGAGTGTCTCGGCTGCCCGGCACTCCCCTCCTCACTGGCTGAGACTACAGCGCAGCGCCATTGGCTTCCGCTGCCGTAAATCAAAGTCAGTCAGCCAATGAGGAGAAAAAGGGGGCGGTGGCGGGCCGCAGCGCTGTGGCTCGGCTCGGGTGCCCCCATAGCAAGCTGCTTGCTGTGGGGGCACTCGGCAAGAAGGAGGGGATGCAGGAGCACAGAAGAGGGACCTGAGAAGAGGAGGATCTGGGCTGCTCTGTGCAAGACCACTACACACTGCTCTGTGAAAATCCACTGCAACAAAGGATGTAAATATAACATATATAAACAAGGCCGAGGATAAATCCAAGGAAAAATTCCGAACTTACTTACCGACCAGCCCGCGGACAACCGAATCAACCTGTCCAACAGTATGCGTTAAAAACAGGGGTTTAGTCTACACACATTTGCAAATAGATGCGTAAGCTACAGAGCTTATTTTTAACTAAAAAAAAAAAACGCAAGACTTTGGTATCACTTTAAGTCTGGAGGAGGAGTCTCCAAATTATTATTTTTTTTTCATCCAGTGAATATTTGTCAAATATATGATCTGACCCTTGTATTGAGAAGTTTGGTGACCCCTGGTCTAGGGAATGAGGAATACGCTGTAATACTGGCCCTATTCCCTGTTCAGCCAGGCTTCCTTCATCTGCGTAACTGGTCCCCTGAAGTGGTCTTGGTGCTCCAGCCATCGGTCATACTCTGACCTCAATACATACAATGGAGGACCAATAGCCCAGCATTGTATATGAGGGCAGTGGCTGCCCACCCGCATCCCAGAGAGATTCATTTACTGAAACTGGAGAGTACAAAATCTGGTACAGTTCTGCATAGAAACCAATCAGCTTCCAGGTTTTATTGTCAAAGCTTCATTGAACAAGCTCAAGTTAGAATCTGGTTGGCTACCATGCACAGCTCAGCTGCACCAGATTCCTAGTGCCTCAGGTTTAGTAAATCCCCCCCAGAGAGTCATAGAGAGAAGGTGGAGAGGTGACACAGGAAGATGAATTTCTTAATCAGAACCACATGTGTCACCCTACTGGCTATGCAGTGCAGAAAATGGCAGTAAATCACAAAGCTGGCTGTTCAGAATTACAATTCCTTTTGCTGGTAGAACCATAAACAGATGTAAAATGTAGTGAGTGTACAGCTTGTATAACAGTGTAAATGTTCTGTCCCCTCAAAATAACTCAACACACAGCCATTAATGTCTAAACCACTGGCAATGAAAGTAAGTACACCCCTGAGTGAAAATGTCTAAATTGGGCCCAATTAGCCATTTTCCCTCCCCGGTGTCATGTGACTCGTTAGTGTTACAATGTCCCAGGTGTGAATGGGGAGCAGGTGTGTTACATTTGGTGTTATCGCTCTCACTCTCTTATACTGGTCACTGGAAGTTCAACATGGCACCTCATGGCAAAGAACTCTCTGAGCATCTGAAAAAAAGAATTGTTGCTCTACATAAAGATGGCCTAGGCTATAAGAAGATTGCTTTGTTTATGTTATGTAATTCATCAGCATGTAAAGACATTGCAGTGCGCGCTCGCTTTCTAATGCCCTGTACACACGATCGGAATTTCCGATGGGATAAAATAGACAAGCAGACTGAGGACATGGATTACTGGAACCATGTCCTGTGGTCTGATGAGACCAAGATAAACTTATTTGGTTCAGATGGTGTCAAGTGTGTGGCGGCGAACAGGTGAGGAGTACAAAGACAAGTGGGTCTTGTCTACAGTCAAGCATGGTGGTGGGAGTGTCATGGTCTGGGGCTGCATGAGTGCTGCCGGCACTGGAGAGCTACAGTTCATTGAGGGGACCATGAATGCCAACATGTACTGTGACATACTGAAGCAGAGCATGATCCCCTCCCTTCAGAGACTGGGCCGTAGGGCAGTATTCCAACATAACGACCCCAAACACACCTCCAAGACGACCACTGCCTTGCTAAAGAAGCTGAGGGTAAAGGTGATGGACTGGCCAAGCATGTCTCCAGACTTAAACCCTATTGAGCATCTGTGGGGCATTCTCAAACAGAAGGTGGAGGAGCGCAAGGTCTCCAACATCCACCAGCTCCGTGATGTCATCATGGAGGAGTAGAAGAGGCAACCTGTGAAGCTCTGGTGACCTCCATGCCCAAGAGGGTTAAGGCAGTGCTGGAAAATAATGGTGGCCACACAAAATATTGACACTTTGGGCCCAATTTGGACATTTTCACTTAGGGGTGTACTCACTTTTGTTGCCAGCGGTTTAGACATTAATGGCTGTGTGTTGAGTTATTTTGAGGGGACAACAAATTTACACTGTTATACAAGCTGTACACTCACTACTTTACATTGTAGCAAAGTGTCATTTCTTCAGTGTTGTCACATGAAAAGATAGAATAAAATATTTATAGATGTGAGGGGTGTACTCACTTTTGGGAGATACTATATTTGTATTTTAACTGAGTATTTAGGTGTCTGCCCAAGGTTTAAATTTTAGCTTTAGAGTCTGCCTGTAAATAATTGTTTCTCATTTTCTAATACTATCACAAAGGAAATGTAGTGGTGTTGCTTCTAGCAAGTGCTCAAATGTTTTCCTTTATTTTTACACTAAAAACATGATGGAATTTGATCGCTATGGGCAAAATTTTATAGCAAGTCTCAGTGAAGTGATCTATGAAGTTGTATTTCTATTTTGCTGATGTCAACCATTGTAGGCATCTGTAAGGCTCCATTCACACTTGTGCAACTTAAAAATTGGTGCGACTTCCATTGCAACTTTTCCGTGCGACTTGACGGGACTTTGATATGACTTGTGCAGAAATGAAAAATTAATTAGGTTCCTTTATTTTCCAACGAATTCCAAATTTTCAGAATGATCGGAATTCGAACCGGTGGAAAATTGATTGACTGGTTTGAATTCTGTGTGTAGAACAGCTGGATGTTAAGGAGCGGGCCGGGAAACCAGACTCATCAGCTGTCAGCGAGTTTCCCCACTGCCAGCTGAATATAAAAATAAAAAAATGCTAGCAATAGAAGAATCCATACCATAAACTTATCGGAGCATGCAGCCCAGCAAGTCAGGATGCTCGCTCGTCCTCCTGAACCATACCAGGCCACATGCCCTCAACATAGGGCGGTGCTTTGGGGCAGGGGGGCAGGGGGGCAGGTTTATAAAATCTAATATTCACCAAACAATCATTTCAGTTGAATCTGCCATTTGCATATATTTAAATGACATTGATTGATTCACCACTAGGAAGGAGCTGGGTTTGGATATGAACTCAGTTTGAACCCAGTTCGCCGGACCTGCAGCAAGCCATCCAATGATTGCATCCCTGCCTGCCCAATGAGCTGCAGGCGGGGAGGAGGGGATTCCACCCTCAGCAGTTGCACATATACACTTTATGTATAACAAATTATCCATCACAAAACTTTGGAATATCTCTTATGGTTTTGCATGTTTTATTTTTTATCTCATAGAGCAGTTTCTTTTCCCCTTTTCTCCACATATACACATGCTCATGACATCATTGACCTAATAGGGCCGCATGGCCATAGTAGGTATCACTTAACTTATTTTGCATTCCAGCAGGCTCCATCCATCGGTGCGCACGGTCCCCCACAGCCTCCAGTCTGTGGTCATGCACTATATTGCCAAAAGTATTGGGACACCTGCCTTTACATGCACATGAACTTTAATGGCATCCCAGTCTTAGTCCGCAGGGTTCAATATTGAGTTGGCCCACCCTTTGCAGCTATAACAGCTTCAACTCTTCTGGGAAGGTTGTACACAAGGTTTAGGAGTGTTTCTATGGGAATGTTTGACCATTCTTCCAGAAGCACATTTGTGAGGTCAGACACTGATGTAGACGAGAAGGCCTGAGGGTTGAGGTCAGGACTCTATGCAGGCCAGTCAAGTTCCTCCACCCCAAACTCGCTCATCCATGTCTATGAACCTTGCTTTGTGCACTGGTCCAAATTCTTTGGTGGAGGGGGGATTATGGTATGGGGTGGTTTTTTCGGGGTTGGGCTTGGCCCCTTAGTTCCAGTGAAGGGAACTCTTAAGGTGTCAGCATACCAAGACATTTTGGAGAATTTCATGCTCCCAACTTTCTTGCAACATGACCGCCAACCAGTGCACAAAACAAGGTCCATAAAGATATGGATGAGCGAGATTGGGGTGGAGGAACTTGACAGGCTATCTATGGAGCCGATTCACATATCTCCGCCGCGGCTCTGGTGCCATTTGCACAGGAGTCCTGTGCGTCTTTTGGTCCGTTTCAGGTCCGAATTCACCCAAAATTTCGGGCTGAAATCGGACATGAAACGGTAAACGAGGATGCACCGGACTCCTGCTGTGAGCTGCTGCAGGCTCATATGTGAACCCAGCCTTAAGCCCCGTACACACGGTCGGACTTTTGGCCAACAAACTTCATTTTGAGCAAGTTGGACAAACAATCCGCCCGTGTGTACGCTCCATCGGACAAACTTTTTTTGCTTTTTTCTTGTTTTCATCGGACAAAAGTTGGGTCTGCAAACGGACAAACTTTTGCCCAACAAAAGTCCGATGGAGCAAAGTCCGACCGTGTGTACAGAAAACCATCGGACTTTTGTCCGATGGACAAAACAACTAATGTTAAAATCAACCAACAATAGCAGAAGTTGACCTAAGGGTGGCGGTAAAGAGCAGAAAAGAGCAGAAAAACCACGTGATGTTGCAAAAAGTTTTGGGAAAGTTTGCAGAAAAGTCTGAGCGTGTGTATGCTATGGGTGTTCCCGACCAACTCCGTTCGGACAAAAAAACACTGAAAAGTCCGATGAAAGTCCAACCGTGTGTACGAGGCTTTAGTCAATGAGTTAGTGTAGTGACTCCACCCCTCCTAACACAAAGTTTCTATCAGAAAGTAAGCAGCTTACACCGTGTTCTCCTAGAAAAGTCATAGCACTTAGGGAAAGGGAATAATTTTCTCCTTTTCCATGGGTGCAGTCTATAGTAAATGTTTTATATATATATATATATAATATAATGTCAAAATAATCAAAATATATATATATATATATATATATATATATATATATATAAACCATTATATATATATATATATATATATATATATATATATATATATATATACTGTATATTATAATGTAATTACATATAAAATATAAAAATAATAAATCATTTATATGTGTGTGTATATATATATATATATATATATATATATATATATATAATATTACTGAAAAGTATAAAACATCAGCTTAAAACATAGTAACTACAGAAAATGAAAAAATATTGGGCTATAATTTCCCTATAACTCTTCTTTGTTGCATACTCTGCACTCCAAGGCCGGGATACTAGTGTTGAAATCTACAGTTTTGCTGTCCACTATTGTCACCTTATGTTGCACACTGCCATTGCATTTTGCACTGTGTCTGACGCAATCGATAGCTGTGTAGATAGAGGGTGGGGCTATACTGTAGGGGAGGGGCTTATAAATGAGGGTTCATCCATAGACATGCTGTCCCAGACAGTACTTATGTAGAAAGCTCACGTGCTCCAAGTTTGAATCGAATACTCCTAGAAGAAAAAGTATAAGAGGCAGGAACCCTGAAAAATACAAGAACGTGTTTAATATTGCATATCGGTTGCCCGGCATGAACATCCCTTTAAGGCCATCAAATCAGAACTTCCCACAAAACTGTATATCACAGTGAGTGGGCGCAGGTAAAGAGATCCCTCGTTGTGTATTGTATACTGGAGCTCATTGCAGCTACTGGCCCTTAGCACCAAAGTAATAAAATCACAGCTGTTGGCACATTGACTGTCCTCATAACACGGTCTGGGAGGACCCAATCTTCACACAGCAATCATTCCTGGATTAAATCCTTCACCTTTCTAGACCTATATTTATAGTAGAAGCCTTCTGCAGAAAATTAGATCAGTAAGTAATTTATCGTAGTTGAGACTTAACATTCTCCTCTGTGTCTGCCAATATCTATACGGCAAAGCAGACTTGGGAAAAAAATTACATAGTGTATATGTGTATATATATATATATATATATATATATATATATACTGTATTTTTTATATATATATCTTTATATATATTGTGACAGCAGGAAGGTAAAGTCACCTGGTTGCATCCAGGGGGCTAGATATATTTCTCCCAGATTCAGGCTTTATGCCGACTTATACAACTAGGGAGTTGATGAAGCCCAGCTGAGGCTAGTGGGCTCATGAATGATTCATACCTCTAGGGAGAGTGCTGGGCGTCGTGCAGGCAGGGAGTTGATGAGACCAGCTGAAGCCTGTCAGTTCGTTTAAGGCCTCTATAAAAACTCCCAGATTCATTAGGTGTTTGCTCATGCCTGGAACCAGACCTGTGTGGACTGTCTAGGGAGAGTGAACCCCTGTGCGGTGAGGCAAAGCCTGTGTGGCTATTTGTTTGGACTTTTACTAAACCAGGGACTTAGGGACTAGGACAGCACCAGGCTGATCCCAGTTGTTAGTTTAGGAAACCTGCATGTTTAGTCAGAGGTCAAACTGACCAGGATTTATTTTGTTTGTTTCTTTTTGGCTTTGCTGTGTTTTTGTCACTGTACATAGAGAAATAAACCGCACCTTTTGATTTTGAAAACCACAACCTCCGTCTGCTGGCCCTGTTTTTGTGTGGGGAGCCCAACCAGGGGGTCACACACACCCGCTACCGAGTTAACCCCCTCACAGTTGGTGGAGAACCAGTGGCAGTTTTTTTTTAAGCCAGCATGGAGGAGATACTGAAACAGCTGGCTCTAGCAAATGCCAATCAACAGCAGACAAATGCAGGTTTGCAAAGGAGCCTTGCAGCCCAGCAGCAAGCTCATCAACAAGCCCAGCAGCAATCTGAGGCCCGCTTCATAGACCTGTTACAGAAGCAAGAGCAGAGACTACAACAAATGGAAGCAGTAATGCAGCAACGTCCGCAGACCAGTGAGGAAAGCCGTCCCACTAATACCGCGTCCTTTGGGGTGAGTCGTTTATTGACAAAAATGACTGGAGAGGATGATCCAGAGGTATTTTTGACCACATTTGAAAGGACTGCTGAAAGAGAAAAGTGGCCTGAGGAGCAGTGGGCTGGACTGGTGGCTCCTCTGTTAACTGGTGAATCGCAGAAGGCTTACTATGACCTAGAGCCTGACCAAGCAAAAGACTATGTGATGCTAAAAGCTGAAATATTGGCAAGGCTGGGTGTCACCCAGGCTGTCCGGGCTCAGCGTGTGCATAACTGGACTTTCCAGCTTGGAAAACCCCCCAGGTCTCAAATGTATGATCTCATTCACCTGAGCAGGAAGTGGCTACAGCCAGAGACTTTGTCCGCACCGGAGATTGTGGAACGTGTTGTGATGGATCGTTTCTTGAGAGCTCTTCCTACCGCCATTCAAAAGTGGGTAAGCCATGGAGACCCAGAAACGGCCGGTAAACTTGTGGATCGTGTAGAGAGATACTTGGCTACAGAGAACCTGACGGCCTCTTCCAGAGACTCTCGGACTTTCCACCCTAAGACCAGACCATCCCCAGGGGCGGATAAGAGGATTCCAAGGGGTGAGGGTGGAGAGAGTGAGAGGGTGGGAGCTCTACCCCAAGTTTGGCGAGAACAGCCTGGGAAATCAGCGGCTCAAGAGGCCGCAAGAAGGATCGTTTGCTACCGCTGCCGGCAAGCGGGACATATTGCAGCAAATTGCCCGGTTGTGGAGGAACCCATGCAATGTGACTTTCTGATGGACAGACGTCAGTCGCTGTGTGCGACAGTCGCATGCACTGCCATTCGGGGAACTGAGAAACATTTATGCAAAATGTGTATTAATGGTAGAAATGTTGTGGTATTACTGGATTCAGGTAGCCTTGTGACCCTGATAAAGGCTGAATTAGTTAAAACAGAGGTCTCTGGGAATAGCAAGGTAGCTGTTATTTGTGTGCATGGGGACACCCGAGAGTATCCAGTGACTACAGTGTGTTTCGAGACCCCCAAAGGTACCCTCTCTCATCCAGTGGGGTTAGTATCTCAATTACCGCATGATGCCATTGTGGGAAGGGATTTTCCGAAGTTCTGGGAACTGTGGGATGATCCTGAGCCCCCCACTGGTGCCCCTATGTACCAGGAATGTGATAGCCAGAACTCCTCTGAGAGTGGTGAGGACTCTCCAGAATTTCCCTTGTCAGTATTGG
The DNA here is from genome assembly GCA_029206835.1 of Rana muscosa. Lineage (NCBI taxonomy): Eukaryota > Metazoa > Chordata > Amphibia > Anura > Ranidae > Rana > Rana muscosa. The sequence continues at coordinate 38,768,535 of CM055128.1, forward strand.
CAGGGGAGACTCAAGAAACTGGAGAGGAGCCCACCTCCTCAGACGAAAACCTACCGTCTGTGGAGTTTTCTGATCTGGAGGTTCACAGGGAAAATTTTGCCACAGAACAGTTAAAAGACCCCGCCCTAATAAAGGCACGGGAAAACGTAGTGGAAATAGATGGCGAGTTAGTGAACCCAGATAATACCTGCACTTACCCATACTTCAGCGTAGAGAAGGACCTACTGTATCGGGTGGCAAAAAGGGCAGAAGAAACCGTTGAGCAGCTGGTGGTGCCCAAACCTTACAGGAAGTTGGTGTTGGAGTTGGCCCATGGGCACATTCTTGGAGGTCATCTGGGGACAGAGAAAACCCGAGAGAGGGTATTACAGAGATTCTATTGGCCTGGGGTGATGAAGGACATAGAAAATTATTGTTCCTCCTGCCCTGTGTGTCAGAGGTCGGCCCCGATGCCACATTTCCGTAGCCCGCTGGTCCCTCTACCCATCATTGAGGTCCCGTTTGAGAGAATCGCAATGGATTTGGTAGGTCCTATAATCAAGTCCGCTAGGGGGCACCAGTACATATTGGTTATAATGGACTATGCCACCCGTTATCCAGAAGCGATCCCTCTCAGAAATACCTCGGCCAAAACCATAGCCAAAGAGCTATCTCTTGTTTTTAGCCGGGTGGGTATTTGTAAAGAACTGCTTACGGACCAAGGTACACCCTTTATGTCCCGGGTTATGAAAGAGCTGTGTAAATTGTTCAAAGTGACGCAATTGCGTACATCTGTGTATCACCCCCAAACCGATGGGCTGGTTGAAAGATTCAACAAAACCCTAAAACAAATGTTGAAGAAAGTGGTGGATAGAGATGGAAAGGATTGGGACTGTCTACTTCCTTATTTGATGTTTGCTATTAGGGAGGTGCCCCAATCCTCTACGGGATTCTTCCCCTTTGAGTTACTGTATGGGAGACACCCAAGAGGGCTGTTGGATATTGCCAAGGAAACTTGGGAAAGTGAGAGTTCTCCCCACAGGAGTGTGATTGAGCATGTCGCCCTGATGCAAGATCGAATTGCACAGGTAATGCCCATCGTGAAGGAACATTTGGCCCAAGCGCAGTTGGCACAGCAGAGAGTGTACAACCGTGGAGCAAAGACCCGTACCTTTTCCCCGGGGGATAGGATATTGGTACTTGTCCCTACGGTTGAAAGTAAATTCCTTGCCAAATGGCAAGGCCCCTACGAGATAATGGAAAAAGTGAGCGAAGTGAATTACAAGGTCAGACAACCAGGAAGGCGAAAGCCCGAACAGATATATCACGTTAATCTGTTGAAAGCCTGGAGGGATAGAGAGTCCCTAGTCGCAGAAACTTGGTCACCAGCTCAAACTGGTTGCGTGATTCCGGAGGTTGGAATAGCAGCCACCTTGTCACAACCCCAACAACAGGAGGTTAAGGAGTTTGTGCTTCGCAACAAGGAGGTGTTCTCTGAGCTGCCGGGACAAACATCTGGGGTAGAGCATGATATTATTACCCCGCCCGGTGAAAGGGTGAAGTTAAAACCCTATCGGATCCCAGAGGCCCGACGGGAGGCAATACGGGAGGAAGTACAGAAAATGCTGAACTTAGGGGTGATAGAGGAGTCCCAAAGTGATTGGTCTAGTCCCATTGTGTTGGTGCCTAAACCGGATGGGAGCTGGCGATTTTGTAACGATTTTCGTCAGTTGAACAAAGTTACAAAATTTGACACCTACCCCATGCCACGTATAGATGAGTTGATCGACCGGCTGGGAACAGCCCGATACATGACGACTCTTGACCTCACAAAAGGGTATTGGCAAATTCCCCTGGCCAAGTCGGCCAAAGAGAAAACCGCATTTGTAACCCCAGACGGGGCGTTCCAATATAAGAGAATGCCGTTCGGGTTACAGAATGCGCCGGCCACATTCCAGCGGAAAATGGACCAGATGCTGAGGCCCCATCGGAAGTATGCTGCGGCTTACCTGGATGACGTAATTGTCCATAGCACAGATTGGGCCTCACATCTGCCAAAAGTGCAAGCAGTCCTGGACTCTGTTCGGGAAGCGGGGTTTACGGCTAACCCCAAGAAGTGTACCATTGGGCAGGAGGAGGCCAAATATCTTGGGTACACCATTGGCAGGGGAGTAATAAAACCCCAACTCAACAAAGTCGAGGCCATCCAGAGTTGGCCACGTCCCAACAGCAAGAAGCAGGTACGAGCCTTTCTGGGAATCGCGGGTTATTATCGGCGCTTCATTCCCCACTTTGCTTCTAAGGCTGTGCCCCTAACCAACCTGACGAAAGGGAAAGGGTCGGTCATGATTAAATGGACCCCCGAGGCTGAGGCAGCATTCCAATTCTTGAAACAAGCCTTATGTAGCCAGCCAGTGTTGTACTCACCCGACTTCTCTAAAGACTTTGTCGTACAAAGTGATGCGTCAGATGTGGGGTTAGGAGCAGTATTGTCCCAGGTCTGGAACGGGGAAGAGCACCCAGTCATTTACCTCAGCAGGAAGTTGAAGTCCCATGAGGTAAATTACGCCACGGTTGAAAAGGAGTGTTTAGCGGTGAAGTGGGCTCTAGATTCCCTTCGGTACTATCTGCTAGGTAGGCACTTTAACATGGTTACGGATCACGCTCCGTTAAAGTGGATGGCTCAAAACAAGGAGACAAATAGAAGAGTGAATAGGTGGTTCCTGGCCCTACAGGAATTCAACTTCACAGTAAAGCATCGCCCTGGCGTTCAAATGGGGAATGTGGATGCTTTGTCTCGAGTACATGAATGCCTGATTGCTGGTGTTCCAACCCCAAGGTTAAAACAAGAGGGGGGGGGGGTATGTGACAGCAGGAAGGTAAAGTCACCTGGTTGCATCCAGGGGGGTAGATATATTTCTCCCAGATTCAGGCTTTATGCCGACTTATACAACTAGGGAGTTGATGAAGCCCAGCTGAGGCTAGTGGGCTCATGAATGATTCATACCTCTAGGGAGAGTGCTGGGCGTCGTGCAGGCAGGGAGTTGATGAGACCAGCTGAAGCCTGTCAGTTCGTTTAAGGCCTCTATAAAAACTCCCAGATTCATTAGGTGTTTGCTCATGCCTGGAACCAGACCTGTGTGGACTGTCTAGGGAGAGTGAACCCCTGTGCGGTGAGGCAAAGCCTGTGTGGCTATTTGTTTGGACTTTTACTAAACCAGGGACTTAGGGACTAGGACAGCACCAGGCTGATCCCAGTTGTTAGTTTAGGAAACCTGCATGTTTAGTCAGAGGTCAAACTGACCAGGATTTATTTTGTTTGTTTCTTTTTGGCTTTGCTGTGTTTTTGTCACTGTACATAGAGAAATAAACCGCACCTTTTGATTTTGAAAACCACAACCTCCGTCTGCTGGCCCTGTTTTTGTGTGGGGAGCCCAACCAGGGGGTCACACACACCCGCTACCGAGTTAACCCCCTCACAATATATATAGATAGATAGATATATATATATATATATATATATATATAGAAGATATATACTGTATTTATTGGCGTATAACACTCACTTTTTCACCCTGCAAATCGGTTGCAAAAAGCGTGTGTGTGTTATACGCCGATACTGCAACTTGGGCTGCCTCGGAGAGAACGGGGAGGGGGCGGGTATTGATCAGGCTGCATTCATGGCAATGGTGAGGCTGCAGATGGGCATTGATCAAGCTGCAATGATGGGCAATTATGAGGCTGCAGATAGGCATTGATCAGGCTGCATTGATGGGCACTTACCCTTATTTTGCTTCAAAGTTCTTTATTTAAGATTTAAGTTATTTTCCTGAAACTTCCCTCTTAAAATGAAGATGCGTGTTTTACGCCTGTGCGTGTTATATGCCGATAAATACGGTATATATTACTGTGCAAAAGGCAGGTGTGGAGAAATGCAGTAAAGTACGGTAAGGATGATTTCAGAAATAGAAGTGTTAATTTTTGGATTTTTTTATCAATTAACATAATGGAAAGTAAATTAACAGAAGAGAAATCCAAATCAAATCAATATGCGGTGTGACCACCCTCTGCCTGTAAAGCAGCATCAATTTTTCTAGATAAACTTCCACACGGTTTTTGAAGGAACTAGGCAGGTAGGTTGTTCCAAACATCTTTAAGAACTAACCACGGATCTTTTGTGAATGTCGGCTGTCTCAAATCCCTCTGTCTCTTCATGTCATCCCAAACAGACTTGATGTTGAGATCAGGGCTCTGTGGGGGCCAAACTATAATTTATAGGACCCCTTGTACTTCACACTTTAGATAGTAATGACATTGGCTGTATGTTTGGGGGTCGTTGTTCTGCTGCAGAATAAATTTGGGCCCAATCATATGCCTCCCTGTATTTCTCAGCATTGAGGACACCATTGATCGGGCAACATTAAGGACCAAAGATGCAGTGGTTGGCCGAGGAAACTTAAGGCAGCAGATGAAAGACACATCATGCTCATTTCCCTTCAACATTGGAAGATGTCCAGCAGTGCCATCAGCACAAACCTGGCGGAAACCAGTGGGACCCAGGTACACACATCTACTGTCCGGAGAAGTTTGGCCAGAAGTGGTCCTAATGGAAGAATTGCGGCCAAATAGCCAAACCTTTGACGTGGAAACAAGGCCAAGCGTCTCAACTATGCATAAAAACATAGGAATTGGGGAGCGGGAAAATGGCAGCAGGTTCTCTGGACTGATGAGTCAAAATGTGAAATATTCGGCTGTAGCAGGAGGCAGTTTGTTTGCTGAAAGGCTGGAGACTGGAGAGCTGTACAATAATGAGTGCTTGCAGGCAACAGTGACGTATGGTGGAGGTTCCTTGTCAAGTTTGGGGTTGCATTTCTGCAAATGGAGTTGGAGATTTGGTCAGGATCAATGGTGTCCTCAATGCTGAGAAATACAGGCAGATACTCATACATCATGCCTTATCTTCAGGGAGGGGTGTGATTGGCCCCAAATTTATTCTGCAGCAAGACAACAAGCCCAAACATGCATCCAATGTCATTAAGAACTATAACTGCTGTGCAATAATTTTTTATAAATACATCCTCATGGGGTGAATCTCACTTCTTCATCTTGCCAATAATAAAACAATAAAAAGGGGGTAGAAGCCTTTTATAGTGGCTAAAGGGGACAGAGCTTTTTGTGGGGTGAAGTACTGACTTCATCCCACAAAAAGTGAAGAAATGTCAGATTAACTGAATAAAACAATATATAAATATATATATATATATATATATATATATATGTGTGTATAATTTATTTTTAATTTTTTTTACATTTCAAATTACTTTTTTCAAAACTTAACTTTTTTTTAAATTTAATTTTTCCTAACTTTAGTTTTTTTAACATTATAGTTTTTTTTCTTAATTTCTTCTCCTTTGATTGTGATGCTATTTGTACAGTAATTGCAGCTCATGTGTAGTTTGCTCTAAATTTATTTATTGCACGTTTGTATTACTTTTTACTTATATAAATCGTTTTTTGCCTTGTGCGGTTTTAGTACGAGTCCCAGAGTACCTCTGCGCATGCAGTTCCTGATTTACAGCCAAATAAAATGTTTTAAAGCACTTTCCTTCCTGTGTGCTCTGCGATTTGGAGAAGTAAATTCTTTAAAGTGGATACTTTAGCAGAATGAAAAGATTTTTCTCTTGTGTCACTTTATGAAGTTACGGGGAATAGAATAAAAAATAATAAAAAACTAAACACTTCCGAACAAATAACTTTTTTTTTTTCTAAATATTTATGTAAAACTTTCCCCGTAAACATTTCTCTGGTGAAAGTGCTTCATTTTCAGACCTGGTATAAACATGGATCACAGCAGTATTTAAGGAGAAAGCGAACCAATGAACCTTTAAGAATAGATCTTTTACTGATCTGACTACAGGGTATTGTGTTCTGGTTCTTGCAAACAAAACAGAATTTTGTGATTTGCTTGCGTCTGCCTGGCTAGTGTTTCAAAGTTGTGTTTTGTATTGTATATATTTAAATTCAATGTGGATCTTTATGGAAAATCTATACACATTTTAAAGTGTATCTATACACATGGCCTGGCTGAGGCACCTGCCTTGGGCGGCATGATGTGAGGAAAGGGGTCATGGCTGGGGCAGGAGCCTTACCCACCTCTGTATTGCCCAACCATGTCCTGGACTGAGCTGTCAAACTGACAGCTTATTCCTGCAGATGAAGGAGGAACTAAACTCCAAAAATACTCACCTCCACCTTCCAGCAATCCAAGGAAGGAAGAATTTTCCTGGCACCACAACCCTGACCCATGAATTGCAAGAAGGTACTAGAAGCAAATGCTGCTAAGGGAGACCATGGAACCTGGTATGATATGCACAAAATGTTTTTGTGAAGAATCGAAAACACTTCTAGTCGTAGTGTCACGGTCAGGGGTCAGACTCAGAGACCAGTAGCTATAGCAGCAGAGAGGCTCCCACTGACCACCTGGATAAGTATAGCAGAAGGTCACACTGGCAGATGATGTGGGCTCACCCGAAATGCAGAATCTATGCACTAACCGGTGTTCACCAGAGCTCCTGATGGCGGAGATGACTTTTGCTGCATGTTAGTACCAGGTCGTGGTCCTCAGGATCACCCCACCAGGAGGTGAGCAAGCTGGAGTCCAGTAGCAGATGTAGCAGGTAGGGGTCAAGCAAAAGGGTAGTCAGTAAACAAGCCAAAGGTTAGTAACAAGTGGTCGCCAATTAGGATTAAGCAGAAGCGTAGCCAAGGAACAAGCCAAGGGTCGATAATGAGTAGTGGTGGAGATATGGAAGGCAGCAGGAGTGACAATAGTAAGATATTGACTGGAGAAGAGCACAATAATCTGGCAAACAGGAAGTGCAAAGGTATGGCTAAAATAGGAAGTTTATGGGTGGAGCAAAGGCTTCAAGGTTTAAAAGAAAAGGCAAGATCATTCAAGGAATTGTCCTGGGAGCTGTCCAGCATTCCATGTGGCTCAGCAAGAAGAGACATCGTCAGACACAGCAGAGCTTGCAGGTTCAGACCTGGGTCCAGATATTTTTAGTCTGTGGAACGCAATCCAGCCTTCCCACTTGTGGGCAACCGAGGAGGAAAAGGAAGAACCAGGACTGCTCAAGAGGACACAGCTGCGGGAAAGCCACGTTACAGGGAGCGCACCATGATGAAGTCGCCAACCAGCCCACAGAGTAAAGCCTTCACCACTGCCGAGTCAAACACAGCATCAGGTGGTCTGCATGGCGATGCGTTTCAAGGCTTTGCCTACTTCTTATGCCCTTGTGTGTCCTGTCAGAGCAAGCAAGTGCATTTTGGCTTTCTAGATCTACTACTTATCTTTCACTTGGCTTCAGGAGCATTCAGTCTACATGGACTTTTTGTTTATCTGGATTATTGGCTTCATTATAGAATATTTTTCTTGAGATTACCTCTTCTGTTATATATGTTCCAGTTTCCTAAGAAGTTTATTTTGGCTGTGACTAGAGGTATTTTCACTTCTTCCGCAATTTTCTTCCAGCAATGCAGGGGTTACAACCCTCACTGGCTGCTGTCATCCTCTCCCCAGTGTCAGGTTTTCGGCCTCTTGATTGGCCTGTGGGGGAATCACATCATCCAGCCATCATTCACAGGCAGCCCAAAAATAATAGGCACACTGAGACTCTGCCAAGTGTTTAAAAGTGGCTTGCTGCCTTGGGCTCACTGAAAAATAATGCAGCGATAAGTGCTGACATCACTCTATGAAGCGCCATCTTTGTGCATCATTGAGGACTGCCCACCACTGGAGAAGAACAGAAGAGGAAGTGGACTCTGCTTTGTGGCTAATGACTCCTGGGTCAGAGGACACACATTGGAAAAGTGTCTCCATGACCACAGAACAAGGACCTTTGTTGGGCAACAGTACCAGGGGCCAAGGGGGGACCCAAACTGGCTTCCCACAGAGCAGCCCCTGCATGTTTTGTCCCCCACTGCATGGAACGTAGAGTACTAAAACCAGTATAAGAACATTTTTTTATGAGCTCTCGATATTTGATAGCATCATATTTTTATTACTACAGGAAACAAGCCAAGGAACTGAAACAGTAGCTCAGACGCATTACATTTACGAGTGTTTATTTTGCAATGACATGAACAGACAAGCTTGATCATATTCTTTCTCTTGCACACGGTTGTACATATGCTGATAAAATACACTACAAGCAAATTAAAGTTTATCAAAAGCCAAAACTTTTTTGTTATTGCTGTCTGTAACCCCACTGGGTAGATCCACCGCCTGTATTTGTCCCATTGGCCACTGTGACCTGGATAGAAAGTGATGTGAAATCCAAAATGTTACAGTTACATAGTTATATAGTAGGTGAAGTTGAAAAAAGACACAAGTTCATTAAGTCCAACCTATGTGTGTAATTATATGTCAGTATTACATTGTATATCCCTGTATGTTGTGGTCGTTCAGGTGCTTATCTAATAGTTTTTTTAAACTATCGATGGTCCCCGCTGAGACCACCGCTTGTGGAAGGGAATTCCACATCCTGGATGCTCTTACCGTAAAGAACCCTCTACATAGTTTAAAGTTAAACCTCTTTTCTTCTAATTTTAATGAGTGGCCACGTGTCTTATTAAAGTGGAGGTCCACCCTAAAAAAAAACAAAAAATAGCCAAAAAGGCTCCAAAAAATGTGAAAAAAAACAAAAAAACATTTTATACTTACCAGAAATGGCTGTTACTAGGCAGATCGTCCTAATCTGCCACTTTCTCGTCCGCGGTGATGTTCTGTGTTCTCCTCCTCGCGTTGCCTCCTGGGACTCGCGCATGCGCAGTAGGAAACGGGCAGTGAAGCCGCAAGGCTTCACTGCCTGTTTCCCTTAGTGAGGATGGCGGCACCGGGACCTGCCACCATCGACGGATCGGCCTCGGGCGGCCGACATCGTGGGCACTATGAACAGGTAAGTGTGCTTATTAAAAGTCAGCAGCTATAGTGTTTGTAGCTGCTGACTTTAAAAAAATTAATTTAAAGCTAAACCTTCGCTTTAATCTCCCGTCCGGCAAATTTTTTTTATCCCTATTGTGGGGTCACCAGTCTGTTATTTGTAAATTGAAATCATATCCCCTCTCAAGCGTCTCTTCTCCAGAGAAAATAAGTTCAGTGCTCTCAAGCTTTCCTCATAACTAATATCCTCCAGACCCTTTATTAGCTTTGTTGCCTTTCTTTGTACTCTCTCCATTTCCAGTACATCCTTCCTGAGGACTGGTGCCCAGAACTGGACAGCACACTCCAGGTGCGGCCGGACCAGAGTCTTGTAGAGTGGGAGAATTATCGTTTTATCTCTGGAGTTGATCTCCTTTTTAATGCATGCCAATATTCTGTTTGCTTTGTTAGCAGCAGCTTGGCATTGCATGCCATTGCTGAGCCTATCATCTACTAGGACCCCCAGGTACTTTTCCATCCTAGATTCCCCCAGAGGTTCACCCCCGAGTAGATTGCATTCATATTTTTGCCACCCAAATGCATTATTTTACATTTTTCTACATTAAACTTAATTTGCCATGTAGTTGTCACTGGAACAGGAAGTGAGAAGAAGTCTACTAATGATAATGCTTGCTCTGGTGTCTAAAGCCAGACATAGGTGGTTCAAATCTGGGCCGGCTCAGCAAGGACTGGCTGAGATTTGAACCATCTATGGAAATGCTGATTGTACCCAAGTCGATCCATCGATACAGGACAACGGTCAGGCTGTATGTCTTGATTTACTCTCTTTACCTCTCCTGATGACCATTATTACCAAAACATAAAGTGAAGGGAAGCCTTTAACACTGCCCCCACTACTCCAGAAAACAAGTGTCAGGTCACCTGTGGCCAGATGACAGATGCACAACGTTGGGGGTCAGGAGTGCACCACAAGGTAGTGAACCCTATGGCTGACTGCTGCGGATGGGACACTGGGTGGTTGTGCAAAGCAGGACCAGTGGAGCACAACAGGGATCCACAGGGAGCTAGAGCCCAAGATTCCCCAGGGCAAGGAGTCTAAGATCCAGCAGGTTTTCACCAGAGCCTCTAGTAGTGAGGATGGCCTACGCTGCAGCTGGGTCCAGGTCACGGCCCCCAGAGTCCCCTAACTCACGCTCCGTAGGGTAAAGAGGATAGAGGGGAAGCAGCAGCTCAGGATACAAGAATAGTGAGGGGAAAAGCCAAGGTCAGGGCAACAAGCAGACACGGATAAACGAAGGACAAGCCGAAGGTCAAGGTCACTAGCAGACAGGGATAGTCGGGAACAAGCCAATATCGTAACACAGAGACAGACTTAGCACGCGGCAGGCAGGAACCCAAACACACAATGCTTAACAAACACGTTGATCAGCAAGGCAGACTTGCAGTGCACAGGTTAATATAGAGTTCTGTGATAGGGCCTGGGGTGGAACCAGGCAGGGAGGAGAGATTATAAAAACAGCCAGGTGAGAGAGTCTGGCCTCTAAGGTGAACACAAGAGGAGGAAGGTAAGATTGCAGACAAACATTACTGCATATCCATGACAACAAGTTACTTTAAATTGTGTCTCCCCCTTTAACTGTACCTATGGAGTTGCAATGACAGCCTGCTGCTACCATCTGCTGAAGCCAGCCAGGTTGTATTAGCAGGCCACAGTGATTTTAGAATGTCACCAGAACAGGGAGGTGAGGGGAAATTCTCCACCCGTTCTGATGACAACTGTCTAACAGAAATGTCCTTCAATTTCCTGTTGCGTGAGGTAGTGGATTTATTAGCACTGGAACCTTAGGTGGATTTTACTTGTTACGTGGATAGGGTTTATCAACACTATACTGATACCATCCTAAAGAGGCATCTGGGTTATTTATGGGCTGCTTCTCTACACCGAGGGACTCCCACGGAAAACCTTGGGATATAAATGTAGTAGTTGGATCAGAAGATTCAAGTGCTACATCAAAATGTTAAAATCCAAAACGAGGTTTTATTCCAAACATGTAGCACATTTAAAACCAATGCGTTTCGGAGGAAACATTATGCCCCCTTCATCAGGGCTTAGAGAGGAGCTTCGGTCTTCCCCAAAAAAATTTTTTAATCAGCAGATACAAATATTGCTGGACACTTACCTACCCCTGGATCCAGCACTGTCCTCACCTGACCTGATTCTTCACCTTCGGGTCCAGGCGCCAGCATCTTGATTAAGGGAAACTTCCAACTGTGCATGCGTGAGCCATGCTGTGCTTTGTGAATGGTCCCACAGACTTCTGGGACCTGTAATGTGTCACAGAAGGCTGTTGGGGGGGGGAAGGATGGGGGCTGAACTTCCACTCGGATTGTTGCGATCCATCTGGAAGTGGGAAATAGGTACCAGTCAAAATCAGGTACTCGCTCCCCCCACCCAAACAAAGTGCCAAATGTCTGAGGGACGGAGCAGTTACCTTATTTTGACTGGTACCCGTTCCCTCACTTCCAGATGGATCGCAGCGGCGATCCGAGTGGAAGTTCAGCCCCACACCCTCCTTCCCCCCCAGCCTTCGGTGACACATTACAGGTCCCAGAAGACTGTGGGACCATTCATAAAGCGCAGCATGGCTAGCGCATGCACAGTTGGAGCCAGCTGTGAAGCAGTAAGGCTTCACTGCTGGTTTCCCTTAGTCAAAATGCTGGCGCCTAGACTCAAAGACGATTGAAGAATCAGGTCAGGTGAAGTTCGGGTGGTGAAGAAAGCGAATGGCTGTTAAAGAGGAAGTAAACCCTGATGGGTTGTACTTCCTCTTTATTCCCTTGCAAAGTAAAAGCATAATGGGCTAGTATGCATCGCATACTAGCCCATTATGTGGAACTTACCTGCAAACGAAGCCCGCGATGTCCCCGCTGGTGGAAGCATCCATCTTCGCCCCTCTTCCTTCTGGGGCCACGGACTCCGGCTCTGTGACTGGCCGGAGCCACGTGACGTCACTCCCATCGCGGGAGCCGCCAGTCACAGCACACGCTGGGGAAGAAACGGCTCGGCTGATGACATCATCGGCGCACTACAAGGCAGATATCTCCTAAACGGCGCACATTTAGGAGATATTTTCAGTACTTATAGGTAAGCCTTATTATAGACTTACCTATATGTAAAAATAGGTAAGGGGGGTTTAAAACCCACTTTAAGGACTCAATGGGTAGATAAAATCTGGAAAATTCAGCATCTGCTCCTTAACAGCTGTTTTCTTTAAGCCCTGATAAAGGTTGCAAAAGTTTGCCGCCGAAATGCGTTGAATATTAGGTTTACTACATGTTTGGAATAAAACCTCTCTTTTTTGGATTTCAACATTTCGGTTGTGGGATTCCAATCTTCTGATCCAACTATTAGATTTCCTGTTGCGTCTCTGGAATAGAATACGAACAGAAATATCCCCAATGGGGAAACAGGTAGCAAAAATAAACTGACAGGGGGTTTTGACCCTTTTGCATTCTATCCAAAACCCATAAAAGTGTTGGATGTACATTCACTTTAATTAATTGGTCTTTGGGTTTGGGTTGGGGTTTCCTTGCCCAGTTTTCAGTTGACAACTAATACAAGTCCATTATCTCTGATCGCCCCTCCATGTTTTGGCTAGATTGCTAAGCTGTAATGTTTTACTATGTGTGTTTTTTTGTAATTCTCTAGATTAATACAAGTCGTGCATCTGATACCCCCACCAGCAAAACTGGTCCAGATACATCAGCACAACAACTAACACCTGAGCAGGTACAGTACAACAAGGCGTATGAAACAAAGTCAAGACTGAACACAGCAGGCCTCATCATTCATAGTGTCTGACATATTGTGCTAGAATATTCTGCATACAATGAATATCTCAGCAATAACATAATGTTAAAAATGGGAAACAAAGGCTATTCTGACTCCGACTGTTGTATTAGTGACTTATTTCTGTCTGAGACCTTTATGCCTGGCCTGTATGAGATACAATCACAGTGGACAGTCTTTATCAGATAGATGAACTCACCAAACACATTTTTCTCATCGGCGAAGATCTTTATTGAAGCAGATATAGCAGACAACAAGATGTGGTAGATAAGTGAAAAGATGGTCAAAACATAATACACTAGTACCTTGGAATGGATTACGAGCATAATTTGTTCTAGAAGAATGCTTGTAATCCAAAGCACTCGTATATCAAAGTGAGTTTCCCCATAGGAATCAATGGAAACTCAGATAATTTGTTCCAGTAGAATGCTTGTAATCCAAAGCACTCGTATATCAAAGTGAGTTTCCCCATAGGAATCAATGGAAACTCAGATAATTTGTTCCAGTGTCACTGTTAGTGTATGCAATAACGCATGTGGCCAGAGGTGGCGGGGGGCGCCGAAGACACTCGGAGACCACACTGAGACCAATCGGAGACACTCAGGAATGGAGTGTTTCCGAGTGTCTCTGAGCGTCAGAACCGCCCCCGCACCTCTAGCCAAATGTGGTACTGCACACCCAAGAGGCTTGAATCCTGCTCGTCTTGTGAGACAACAGAAAAACAAACAAGGCGCCTCTAAGTGCAGAAGTTTAAAACTTTTAATATCCCCTGAAAAGGGTTAAAAACACTTACAGGATAGTAGGTAAGAACAGGCATGTAGTAAGTGCGTCCAGGAGATGTTCCAGTGGCAGAGCAGTCCCAGTGTGTGATGGTAACACTTCCAGTGAGATCCACAAGATGACAGCTGAATGGCGCTGTAGATTTCCAGGAGACACAGTAGCGCTGGAGCCTGGGGATGACGTCAGCGGAAGCGGGACGAAGGCCAGCGTGGAACGCAAACAGGAAGTGGACAGGAAGTATGTAAAAAAAAAGGGGGACGCGTTTCGGAACAGCTTATTGGTTCCTTCTTCAGCCAGTGTCTGAAGATTATCTACCTCTTCCAATATAGACTTTATTAGCCTGGTTTTTATGTTTGGAGCGCCCTGGATATACTTTTTTCTGGATCTTGTGAGACAACGCTCACAAATCGAGTCCGAATTTTTTTGGAAAACAGCTAGTATTGCGAAACGCTCGTAAACCGCGTTACTCGCAATCCAAGGTTTTACTGTAATGTGTTCCCAAATGCGAGTATATTAGCATGTGTCCTTGAGACAAGCGGCCATCTTTATCCCCCACAAGACAATGTAAAGGAACAGGAAATACATCACAAGAATGGGAGGGGACCCAGATAATAAGACAGAAAAATATGGTGCTATAACCAAAATAACCACAAGATGGCAGTATATTAGCCAATTATACAGAAGCCAAATAATCAATATCTACATAAATTCTCACAACAAGTGTAACAGCACAAAGGCTCGTTCCAGAAGGGCATGCAATCTAAGATCCTGTAAGCACAGGCGTTTTTGTGTGCATGAGGCCTTAGTTGTTGCAGAAACCAACCATTGATTAAGCCCCAAAAAGGGCGAAACGCGTCTGAGGAGTCTTGTACAGGTAGAGAATGGGAGCTGAAGCCATCTTTTACTCATTTCATTCAAATTGATGCAACTGGAAGTCGGTGTCTGTGTGCAGCCACTATTTTGTTGAAAAAATGTGTTTTTTCCCCAAAACGAACATAAACAGAACAGACGTAAACAGATGGCATTCGTTTCCATCCATTCATATCTGTCTGATCGGAAAAGCATGTAGCCTTGTCCCATTTAGGGTCAGTTCATACCTGAATCGTACAGGAACCCTATTCACCTTCCTGTGTGATTCAGGGTGGTGCAATTTTCAGCCCATCCATTACAATGGGCTGAAATTGTACTGGGCTGCACAAAAACTAGTGACCGTGGTCACCAGAAATGGTGGTGGTGACAGTGGTCACTGGTGGTCACCAAGAAATAGAGTGAATCTCCCCAGCGAGGACACAGATGACAATAAATCCATTCCATTTAGGTCCATTTTAACCCTAACCCTCCTCTTTGTCTTATCTCCTTACATATAACTGTACATGATGTTATGATATGTTTACCAGATTGGAAAGCTCTACAGTGAGCTGGACGTGGTGAGGATGAATATGAAGGTCATGTCCGCCATATTGTTGGAGAACAGCCCAGGAGCTGAAGTACAAGAAGACATGGAGCTCTTACAGGTTAGTATTGTTATATATTGGGGAATCTCATACTATGGTGATACTATAATTAATCCATTAAAGCTGAACTCAAGGAAAAAAAAACTTTCATCCAACCACTTGCTGCTCATGCAATGTATATATGCGGCAGCAATGAGGGGGGCTTTAATGCACACATGTTGCACTGCACATACACTATATTGCTAAAAGTATTGGGACACCTGCCTTTACACGCACGTGAACTTTATTGGCATCCCAGTCTTAGTCTGTAGGGTTCAATATTGAGTTGGCCCACCCTTTGCAGCTATAACAGCTTCAACTCTTCTGGGAAGGCCGTCCACAAGGTTTAGGAGTGTGTCTATGGGAATGTTTGACCATTCTTCCAGAAGATCATTTGTGAGGTCAGGCATTGATGTTAGATGAGAAGGCCTGGCTCGCAGTCTCCGCTCTAATTCATCCCAAAGGTGTTCTATCGGGTCTCAGCGGGGGGCATCGATAGTTTCAAAAAACGATTAGATAAGCACCTGAACGACCACAACATACAGGGATATACAATGTAATGCTGATATATAATCACACACATAGGATGGACTTGATAGACTTGTGTCTTTTTTCAACCTCACCTACTATGTAACTATATATGTAACTATGTAACATTGGGGTTGATTTACTAAAACTGGAGAGTGCAAAATCTGGTGCAGCTGTACATGGTAGCCAATCAGCTTCTAACTTCAGCTTGTTCAATTAGGCTTTGACAAAAAAAGAAAAAAAACCTGGAAGCTGATTGGGTTCTATGCAGAGCTCCACCAGATTTTGCACTCTCCAGTTTTAGTAAATCTCCCCCCCCCCCCCCATTACATTGATTGTAAGTTACGCCTCCCCACTTTTCACTTTTTTAAACTAAACTCAGGCTTCAAACCGGGCTGGGAAGGAATGGATTATATATACATTCCTCAATGACCACAGACCTTTGCAAAATGAGAGATTACCAGTGTTAATTTTGGCAGCAAATTTCGATTTAGTTTTAGTCTAAAGCCCCATACACACTATCAGTTTTCTTGCAGGTTTTTCTCTTCAGGTTTACCAAAACCATGTAGTGCAAGGGCCTGCCTGATTGCATACGAATTGAAACTCTTAAGGTTTGACCTCATATTAGATGGTTTTGGTAAACCTGAAGAGAAAAACCTGCAAGAAAACTGATAGTGTGTATGGGGCTTTAGTCTTAGGACTAAAATTGCATTTTAGTTTTAGTCCCATTTTAGTCTTCTGCAATTGTTTTAGTTTTAGTCGCATTTAGTCGACTAAATCTTCAGTACATTTTAGTCGACTAAAACAAATTTTAGTCGTCTAAAATCTAATGGGTGTAATTAAATTGTAATGCATTAGTTAACATTTCTCTACAATTTCCCAACTCATTATATACTGCTGGAGTGAAAAATCTATGTTATTATTTATGGTATTGAGGTATGAACATGCACTACAGACCAGTGTTCATTTTGAAGTCAAATTTAAATTTAGAATTAGTCTTAGTCTTTTGACTAAAATGGCATTTTAGTTTTAGTCGTATTTTAGTCATCTCAATTGTTTTAGTTTTAGTCGTATTTTAGTCTACTAAAAGAGTATTAATTTAGTCAAATGTTTTAGTCTACAAAATTACCACTGGATATTACCATATACAAGTATTGGTGACACCATCACTGTGCTGTATATAGCCTGTGCAGAAAGCATAATTGGTTTGTTTGCAGAATTATTTTTCAACATTTCTCCCCCTCTTTTTTTGTTCTATTTTCCTCTTTTTGGTTCTATTTTCCTATTTTTTTGTTCTATTTTCCTCTTTTTTAATCTATTTTCCTCTTCTCTTTTTTTTTTGTTCTATTTTCTTCTTTTTTGTTCTATTTTCCTCTTTTTGTTCCATTTCCCTATTTTTTTTTTCTATTTTCCCCTTTTATTAATCTATTTTCCTCTTTTTTTTTTCTATTTTCTTCTTTTTTTGTTCTATTTTCTCCTTTTTTTGTTCTATTTTCCTCTTGTTTTGTTTCATTTTTCTATTTTCCTGTTCTATTTTCCTCTTTTCTGTTCTATTTTGCTCTTTTTGTTCCATTTTGCTATTTTCTTGTTCTATTTTCTTCTTTTTTTTGTTCTATTTTCCTCTTTTTTGTTCCATTTTCTATTTTTTTTTTTTTGTTCTATTTTCCTCTTTTTTGTTCTATTATCCTCTTTTTTGTTCTATTTTCCTCTTTTTGTTCCATTTTCCTATTTTTTTGTTCCATTTTCCTATTTTTTCTGTTCTATTTTCCTCTTTTTTCTGTTCTATTTTCCAATTTTTTTGTTCTATTTTCCTATTTTTGTGTTCTATTTTCTTATTCTTTTGTTCTATTTTCCTCTTTTTTGTTCTATTTTCCTCTTTTTTTTTATTTCTGTCCCTCTCTCCTTCTCAGTCTGTCTCTTTCCCTCATTCCTCCCTGGTTTCTTTATCCTTCGGTGACACGCTCTGCTTATCTCCAGCGACTTCCCTGTAACAATACCGAATTAATTCTGTCTTATTAAAACAGAGCCCGCCACTAACTCCTGCCTGCTCAGGGAGGCCTTTAAATCAATGCTCGTTTTACTGCTTTCTCAGCTCTTACACCGTCTCCTCTAACTCGCTGTGCCCGGAGGCCCTACAGATGACAATGCCGCACAGAATTCATACCCTGAGATCCTATTTACACTACCTGCCTTGTCAGCAGAGACTCCGGCCCACACCATTGTCAATTCACATCAACACTGTAACCGGCGACATTCTCAAACAAAGGCACCCTCAGTGCGTGTCGTGTCACTCATTAAAAGGCTGATTGTTATTGCGACTTTTTTTGATAGGAGCTGCAGAAAGCGTGTCAAGAAATGCAAACCCGGATCTTAAAGCTTGTGGAAACCGTACAAAACGATGATGTCATCATCGAGCTGGTGCAAGTCAACGACGACCTGAACAATCTATTCCTGAGACACAACAGGTAATTCAGAAATGTGAAAAGTTCTGAAATTATGTTTTTGTGGAAATTTTAATACATTTTAGTGACCTCATTGTCCAGTGGTGAGATGATTGGAGCTTTGTGACATGGTGCATTATCCTGCTGGAAGGAGCCATCAGAAGATGGGGACACTGTAGTCATAAAGGGATGGACATGATCAGCAACAATACTCAGGTAGGCTGTGGCGATTAAACGATGCTCAATTGGTACTAAGGGGCCCAAAGTGTACCAAGAAAATATCCCCCACACCATTACACCACCACCACCAGCCTGAACGGGTGATACAAGGCAGGATGGATCCATGTTTTCATGTTGTTTACACCAAAATCTGACCCGACCATCCGAATGTCACAGATGAAATCGAGACTCATCAGATCAGGCAACGTTTTTCCAATTCTTCTATTGTCTAATTTTGGTGATCCTCTGCGAATTGTAGCCTCGGTTTCCTGTTCCTTCGCTGACAGGAGTGGCACCCGGTGTGGTCTTCTGGTCTTCTGCTGCTGCTGTAGCTCATCTGCTTCAAGGCTCGATGTTTCGTGCATTCAGAGATAGTATTCTGCATAACTTGGTTGTAATGAGTGGTTATTTGAGTTACTGTTGCATTTTTATCATCTCAAACCAGTCTGCCCATTCTCCTCTGACCTCTGACACCAACAAGGCATTTTCCTCCACAAAACTGCCGCTCACTGGATATTTTCTTTTTCGGACCATTCTCTGTAATCCTTAGAGAGGGTTGTGCATGAAAATCCCAGTAGACCAGCAGTTTTTGAAATACTCAGACCAGACCGTCTGGCAACAACAACCATGCCATGTTCCAAGTCACTTACAGTTGCAAAAAAAAGTATGTGAACCCTTTTGGAATGATATGGATTTCTGCACAAATTGGTCATAAAATGTCATCTGATCTTCATCTAAGTCACAACAATAGACAATCACAGTCTGCTTAAACTAATAACACACAAAGAATTAAATGTTACCATGTTTTTATTGAACACACCATGTAAACGTTCACAGTGCAGGTGGAAAAAGTATGTGAACCCCTAGACTAATGAGATCTCCAAGAGCAAATTGGAGTGAGGTGTCAGCCAACTGGAGTCCAATCAATGAGATGAGATTGGAAGTGTTGGTCACAAGAAGCATTGCCTGATGTGAATGATGCCTCGCACAAAGGAGCTCTCAGAAGACCTAAGATTAAGAATTGTTGACTTGCATAAAGCTGGAAAGGGTTATAAAAGTATCTCCAAAAGCCTTGCTGTTCATCAGTCCACGGTAAGACAAATTGTCTATAAATGGAGAAAGTTCAGCACTGCTGCTACTCTCCCTAGGAGCAGGTGTCCTGTAAAGATGACTGCAAGAGCAAAGCGCAGACTGCTCAATGAGGTGAAGAAGAATCCTAGAGTGTCAGCTAAAGACTTACAAAAGTCTCTGGCATATGCTAACATCCCTGTTAGCAAATCTACGATATGTAAAACACTAAACAAGAATGGATTTCACGGGAGGATACCACAGAGGAAGCCACTGCTGTCCAAAAAAAAATTGCTGCACATTTACAGTTTGCACAAGAGCACCTGGATGTTCCACAGCAGTACTGGCAAAATATTCTGTGGACAGATGAAACCAAAGTTGAGTTGTTTGGAAGAAACACACAACACTGTGTGGAGAAAAAGAGGCACAGCACACCAACATCAAAACCTCATCCCAACTGTGAAGTATGGTGGTGGGGGCATCATGGTTTAGGGCTGCTTTGCTGCGTCAGGGCCTGGACGGATTGCTATCATCAAAGGAAAAATGAATTCCCAAGTTTATCAAGACATTTTGCAGGAGAACTTAAGGCCATCTGTCCACCAGCTGAAGCTCAACAGAAGATGGGTGTTGCAACAGGACAACGACCCAAAGCATAGAAGTAAATAAACAACAGAATGGCTTAAACAGAAGAAAATACGCCTTCTGGAGTGGCCCAGCCAGAGTCCTGACCTCAACCCGATTGAGATGCTGTGGCATGACCTCAAGAAAGCGATTCACACCAGACATCCCAAGAATATTGCTGAACTGAAACAGTTCTGTAAAGAGGAATGGTCAAGAATTACTCCTGACCGTTGTGCACGTCTGATCTGCAACTACAGGAAACGTTTGGTTGAAGTTATTGCTGCCAAAGGAGGTTCAACCAGTTATTAAATCCAAGGGTTCACATACTTTTTCCACCTGCCCTGTGAACGTTTACATGGTGTGTTCAATAAAAACATGGTAACATTTAATTCTTTGTGTGTTATTAGTTTAAGCAGAAGACTGTGATTGTCTATTGTTGTGACTTAGATGAAGATCAGATCACATTTTATGACCAATTTGTGCAGAAATCCAAATCATTCCAAAAGGGTTCACATACTTTTTTTTGCAACTGTAAATCCCCTTTCTTCCCCATTCTAAATGCATTGAGTTGTTGCCATGTGATTGGCTGATTAGCAAATTGTGTTACCAAGCAATGGAACAGGTGTACCTTATAAAGTGGCTAGCGATTGTATATCTGACAGCAGAGGCATTGCTAGACCCTGGCACCCAGGGCATGTGCCCCAGGTCTTCTACTGTGTGCCCCAGGTGTCCTTTGCCATCATCCAAAGTATGATCCTTCATTTTTGGTCATCCATTTTTGCCGCCACTAGTAATTGCATTATTCCCTTTCAATTTTTTATTTTTTTCATTTACAAACAATTAAATACAGTACAGAATAAATCGTAACAAAGACATTAAGTTACAACATAATAAATTGAGAGGCTTACATAAATCTACAAAATAAATTTGAAGGGCAACGAGAGTCTAAATACATAATAAAAATACAATTTAGACTAAAGATTACCAAGATCACAAGCATCTTGATGTATAACCATAATGCCGATCGGAAATATCAGTGCAAACGGATGTATATAGACATACAGAGGTAGATTAAGGGTTGATAGTGGTACATCATATCAGTAAGGTGTGTCGTTTGGAATACCGTACCATTAGGCAGAAAACAAAGGATAATTTGCCTTGTAGAGTGTAAAAAATTCCCCTCATGAGCCTGATGGAATAAATTCTATTAATAATTGTAGAAAACTGGATAATTTTGGATTTCCAATGCAAAGCTATGGCCCAAAGGGTAGCAATGCATATAGTATGGATAAGCTTCTCTTCAGGGTGTGAAATTCCCGGAATAGGGACAAAGAGAAGACACAAAGGAAGGGTCAAGACTAAAGTGTTCCCAGTGATAGTAGAGGCAATATGTGAGATTCTGCACCAGAGTGCTTGGATCTTGTTGCAAAACCAAAATCTATGTATCAATGAGCTCCTGGAGAAGTAACCTCTAAAGCACATATCGGACACGCTAGGGTAGATGGCATGAAGTCTACTAGGGGTATAATACCATCTAGTGGGGAGCTTGAGGACCGTCTTTAAAATTGTAAGTGATTTGGTGCATCTACGTAAGCTGCCTAGCATGTTGGCCCAATCCACTGGGGTGAAGTGTGTCTCGGAGTCTGTCTCCCATCTACTCATATATGGAAGAGAGTCGGAGAAAAGAATTCCAATAAAGGAGCTATATAAATTGGATATTAAACCTTTGCCTCTGGGAGAGTCTCAGCAAATCTTCTCATATAGTCTGATAAGTCGGTAGGGAAGTTGGGGATAATGCATAATTAGAGATGAAAAAATGCCTGATTTGAATATAACTGAATTGTTCTCATTGAGTTAAGTAAATGATCAAATTAGGTAAATTCTGTACCCATCTGAAAGGAAGCTAATTTGGTCAGATTATTTTTGTGCCACCAAGAGAGGGTTATTGGGGAAGAGAATGCGGCATTAAAAGTCGGGTCCCCTGAGAACGAAGCCCTAGGAGGAATAGGAAAGGATAAACTAAGTTTGAGCTTATACAGGGAACAAAGCCAAAGAGAGTGGGCCACCAAGGTATTCAGAGGTGCTAGAGTCTTAAAATCACAGCTGATCACATGTAAACACGGAAGTGCCGTTTATTGGCTCTCCTCGCCTCACACTGACAGATTGTGAGGCGAGGAGAGCCTATCAGTGGTATCTCATTGCAAGGGAAGACCTGTACAGGTAACCAGAGCACTGATCATCAGTGCAGCCCCAGCATTACCCATCAGTGATGCCAGTCAGTGACCATGAGTGACACCAATCTGTGCCCATCAGTGACACCTATCTGTGCCCATCAGTGCTGACTTTCAGTGCCCATCAGTAGTGCCCTTCAGTGCCGCCTATCAGTGCCCATCAGTGCGGCATATTAGTGCCTCCTCATCAGTGCCATTTCATCAGTGCCATCTCATCAGTGCCCATAAGTGCTGTCTCATCAGTGCCCATCAGTGCCGCCTATCAGTGCCACCTATCTGTGCCCATCAGTGCACACATCTTGGTTGGATGTGCTGCCGTTGTTTCAGGGGGGGCCGCCTCAGCTCCCAGGGCTGACGTCTCTTATGCCTCCGTATTTGGATACTATCTACAAGACTACTCCATTACTACAGATAGGTGAGAGTGATTGGGTCCCTCTTGGTTCCCCCTCTTTCTATCTTGTTGAATACTTTTTTTTACTATTATCTTATTTGGCACTTTCTACCTTATTATAGATACTCCCTTCTCTGCAAATTGCTCCTGATGAGTGGCACAATGACCACGAAACGCGTCGAGCCATACTCCATGCCGTGTCACAATGTCTTTCTACTACCCCCTTTTATACTATATTATATCATAATGAACCTATCCACCATAGTTCTGTTGTTTTTGAGGTTAATACTGCATCATTGGGTTACATGCCCTAGGTCCTTTATTATGTTTATCATGCTGAGACAAATATGTACTATATTGTTTAGATCAGTGGTTCTCAACTCCAGTCCTCAGGGCCCACCAACAGGCCAGGTTTGCAAGATAACTGAAATGCATCACAGGTGATATAATTTGCTGCTCAGGGATTGCAGTATTCTAGTCTGCATCTCACCAAGGTAATACTTAAAATCTGGCCTGTCAGTGGGTCCTGAGGACAGGAGTTGAGAACCACTGGTTTAGATGATTTCTATTGTGACCTATTTTATTATATATTATTTTACTGTTTTACAATGTGCATGTATGCCTTCTATATTACAAACAACTATGTACATATTGGTTGGTTTGTTTTACCTAGCAATGCGCTTCATATATAGTCCCACCATCCTTCCTATTCCATATTGCCAGGGATGGAGGCTTCCAGAGGCTCTTCAGTATTGCCTCATATAAAGTCCCAACCTTTTTGCTGTTTTCCTCATCAGTGCTGTCTCATCAGTGCCCAAAAGTGCCATCTAATCAATGCCCATGAGTGCCGCCTCATCAGTGCCCATCACTGCAGTCTATCAGTGCCCATCAGTGCCACCGCAGCAGCGCACATCAGTGAAGGAAAAAAATTACTTATATTTCCAAACTTTTCTGGGAGAAATTAAGAAAAACGTTTATTTTTAAAACATTTCGGTATTTTTCTTTTTAGAGCAAAAAAAAAAAAAAACCCAGTGGCGATTTAAATATCAATAAAAGAAAGCTTTATTTGTGTGAAAAAAAATATAAAAATTTAATTTGGGTACAGCGTTGCATGACCACGCAATTGTCAAAGTATGACAGTGCTGAAAGCTGAAAATTGGCCTGGGCCGGAAAGGGGTAAAAGTGCCCAGTATCGAAGTGCTTAAAGAACTGCTTCTAGGTATGCTGGTCTTATGCTTTTTTAACATGATGCCCTTTCTAATTATATATACCCTGGCAACACTCTGTTATGTTAAAACCCATCACGCTCAAGCTTGGCGTAGGAGTTGTATTCCTTCAGTAATATTTACTTTGATCGTGTTCTTTTCTCAGATTTTCTCGCACTAGAACCAGCCAGTCAAGAAATAACATAAAACAGGATGGTACGGCAACGGTAAGATGACGCATAACAAAGATCCATTCAGGACAAGACAATACAGGCCTTTGGCTTAGAACTAATTACATTGCAGGTTTCTTAATTCTCACAATTATTTTGAGAAAAACATTCAATCAAAAAAAAAAGAAAGAAAAAGAAAACCGATATATTTAGTAAAAAAAAAAAACTTTTGGAATCTAATGTTTTAAATGTTAATTGTAATTTCAATCTACATCCACCAAATATTGTCTATATCTCTTTCTTGTAGCCATGGCAACACTATGTTAAGATTTCCTATTTCCATTACCATTAAGACCCCTTTCACACTGAGGCGCTTTGCAGGCGCTATAACGCTAAAAATAGCGCCCTGAAAGAGCCGCTCAATTCACTTCAGTGTGAAAGTCCCGAGGGCTTTCACACTGGAGCGGTGCGCTAATGGGAATGCTAAAAAAAGTACTGCTAGCTGCATCTTTGGAGCGGTGTGTATATCGCTCCTCCACCACTCCTGCCCATCGAAATGAATGGGCAGCGCGGCTGAACCGTCAGCAAAGCGGCATTTTGCAGGGGGGGGTTTTAACCCTTTTCCGGCTAAAAGCGCCCCGCTAGCGGCCGAATACCTCCGTAAATACGACGGTAAAGCGCCGCTAAAAATAGCGGCGCTTTACCGCCGTCGCCGCCGACGCCCCAGTGTGAAAGGGGCCTAAAAGTAAATGAAAATCACAATGGGGACACTAGTTCTGGTGACAACCAAAGGATTGCCTCCCTTTGGAGGGATTTCCTCTCACTCCTGTTTTGACTTTAGGACAGGAAGTTAAAGGGGTTGTAAAGGTTTGTGTTTTTTCACCTTAATGTATCCTATGCATTAAGGTGAAAAAACACCTGGCAATCACCGCCCCTCCCCCCAGCCCCCCCCCCCCCCCGGTTTTCTTACCTGAGCCGGTTCACCTGCTCGGCGCGTCCCCGGCATCCTCTTCTCCACGGAGTCCTAGCGTTGATTGGATAGATTGATAGCAGCGGCAGCCATTGGCTGCCGCTGCTGTCAATCAAATCCAATGACGCAGGCGCCGGGGGAGCGGGGACGAGTCATACACTCGGCGTCTATGGACGCCGAGTGTATCACTCGGGAGTGCACCCGCAAGGTAACCTCCTCGGGAGAGCTCTTCTTCAAGGGGCTAATCTAATGCGGGGAGGAGCTGCGAGAGCCGCAGAGGAACCCCAGAAGAGGATGTTCGGGGCCACTCTGTGCAAAACGAGCTGCACAGTGGAGGTAAGTATGACATGTTTGTTATTTTAAAAAAATAAAAAAAGAACCTTTAGTATCCCTTTAAGGGAAGTCTAGGTTGCAGAGGGCAAAGGAACAACCTGACAGAGGTTATAACCCTTCCTTACTCTATCCAAAATGAAAAAAAGTTCTGATTTAGTTCTATTTTAATTAAAAAGGTGTGATTATTTAGAGAAGACTTCTATTTTAAGTAAACATATTCTCCACCTTTATAGGGTAGAGCTAATCATTCAGATGTTTTTTGGTAAAATTCACAGCTTTGTAAATGTGACCAATTTCAATAAAATCTGATAAGGAAGTATAACCAGACCAGCTCTGCTAATGTGGGCTAAAAGGAACCAAAGATTTCTCCGACAAACCATTGTAATGTATTAGTACCGCCAAGGGGTTCACTCCACATTTTTGGCACATTGAGCAGCCCCAAGCAAACCATTCCTTTATCCAAAACCACTGGTCTTCCACAATCTGAAAATCAGAGTATTATGCCGCGTACACACGACCGTTTTTAATGTCATGGAAAAAAACAACGTTTTTCTCGACGTGATTCTTCTCAAGCCTGCCATGCCTACACACGATCATGAAAAAAAATGCTCGAGCAAAGCGCAGTGACGTACGAAACGTTCGACGGCACTATAAAGGGGAAGTTCCATTCGGATGGCGCCACCCTTTGGGCTGCTTTTGCTGATCCTCGTGTTAGTAAAGTTTGGTGAGAGACGATTCGCGCTTTTCAGCCTCGTGCTCTTCAGTCCGTTACAGCGTGACGAATGTAATATCTCCATTCTGAACGTCTCATAACTTGCTTCTGAGCATGCACGTTTTTTTCACATCGTTAAAGCCTACACACGGCCGTTTTTCACGACGAGAAAAACGCCGATGTGAAAAACGACAAGAAAAAATAGAGCATGTTCCAAATTTTTAATGCCCATTTTTCACGTTGCGTAAAATGCTCTGGAGCCTACACACGATAGTTTTTAATGACCAAATAAAAAAATTGCATTTTTCTCGTCATAAAAAACGGTTGTGTGTACATATTCACTGCAGAATGCAACTTTTACAAATAAGACAAAAAAACTAGAAACAGAAAAAATATGTCAAAAGAAAGAGTATTTACAGTGGATATAAAAAGTCTACACACCCCTGTTAAAATGTCAGGTTTCTGTGATGTAAAAAATGAGACAAAGATAAATCATTTCAGAACTTTTTCCACCTTTAATGTGACCTATAAACTGCACAACTCAATTGAAAAACAAACTGAAATCTTTTAGGCTGGTTTCACACTGGGGCGGTGGGGGCGGGTGGCGGTATAGCGCCGCTATTTTTAGCGGCGCTATACCGTCAGGATTGCAGAGGTATTCGGGTGCTAGCGGTGTGGTTTTAACCCCTGCTAGCGGCCGAAAAAGGGTTAATACCACCCGCAAACCGCGGCTACAGCCGCGGTTTGCGGGCGGTATTACCGCAGTATCCCATTCATTTCAATGGGAAGGAGCGGTGGAGGAGCGGTAAACACACCGCTCCTCTCACCGCTTCAAAGATGCGGCTAGCAGGACTTTTTTCACGTCCTGTTAGCGCACCGCTCCAGTGTGAAAGCCCTCGGGGCTTTCACATTGGAGAGAAAGGAGCCGCTGTTTAGGCTAGGTTTGCAGGCGCTATTTTTAGCAAAATAGTGCCTGCAAACCACCCCAGTGTGCAAGGGGCCTTGGGGGGGGGGGGGGAGTAAAAAAAAAAAAATAATAATGTGGATGTATAAGTGCCCTCTTATAACTGGGGATGTAGCGGTGTTCAGAATTAGGCAATCACATTTAAACTCATGTTACATAGGAGTCAGTACACACCTGCCATCATTTATGTGCCTCTGATTAACCCCAAATAAAGTTCAGCTGTTCTAGTAGGTCTTTCCTAAAAAAAAATCTTAGTCGCATTCTACAGCAAAAGCCATGGTCCACAGAAAGCTTCCAAAACATCGCAGGGATCTCATTGTTAAAAGGTATAAGTCAGGAGAAGGGTACAAAATTATTTCCAAGGCATTAGATATACCATGGAACACAGTGTAGACAGTCCTCATCAAGTGGGGAAAATATGGCACAACAGTGACATTACCAAGAACTGGACGTCCCTCCAAAATCGATGAACAAAACGAGAAGAAAACTGGTCAGGGAGGCGGCCAAGAGGCCTACAGCAACATTAAAGAAGCTGCAGGAATATCTGGCAAGTACTGGCTGTGTGGTACATGAGACAACAATCTCCCGTATTCTTCATATGTCTGGGCTGTGGGGTAGAGTGGCAAGATGGAAGGCTTTTCTTACGAAGAAAAACATCCAAGCCCGGCTAAATTTTGCAAAAACACATTTGAAGTCTCCCAAAAGCATGTGGGAAAATGTGTTCTGGTCTGATGAAACCAAGGTTGAACTTTTTGGCCATAATTCCAAAAGATGTGTTTGGTGCAAAAACAACACTGCACATCACCAAAAGAACACCATACCCACCGTGAAGCATGGTGGTGGCAGCATCATGCTTTGGGGCTGTTATTCTTCAACTGGAACAGGGGCCTTAGTCATGGTAGAGGGAATTATGAACAGTTCCAAATACCAGTCATTATTGGCACAAAGCCTTCAGGCTTCTGCTAGAAAGCTGTACATGAAGAGGAACTTCATCTTTCAGCATGACAATGACCCAAAACATACATCCAAATCAACAAAGGAATATCTTCACCAGAAGAAGATTAAAGTTTTGGAATGGCCCAGCCAGAGCCCAGACCTGAATCCCATTGAAAATCTGTGGGGTGATCTGAAGAGGGCTGTGCACAGGAGATGCCCTCACAATCTGACAGATTTGGAGTGTTTTTGCAAAGAAGAGGGGGGGGAAACCTTGCCAAGTCAAGATGTGCCATGCTGATTCATACCCAAAAAGATTGAGTGTTGTAATAAAATCAAAATGTGCTTCAACAAAGTATTAGGCCCCTTTCACACTGCAATGCGCCCCGAAAAAGCCGCTCCATTGGCTTTCACACTGGAGCGGTGCGCTTGCAGGAGGGTAAAAAAACTCCTGCAAGCCGCATCTTTGAGGGGCGGTAGGAGCGGTAAAAATACCGCTCCTATAGCGCCCCTGGCCATTGAAATCAATGGGGTAGCGCCTCCAAAACGTCCGCAAAACTCTGCAAAGAGGCGTTTTAGCGGGTGTTTTTAACCCTTTTTCGGTCGCTAGCGGGGGTTAAAATCACCCCGCTAGCGCCTGCAAATCGCGGCAAAAACGACGGTATAGCGGCGCTAAAAATAGCGCCGATACACCGCCAGCGCATCCAGCGCTTCAGTGTGAAAGTA
Source organism: Rana muscosa (assembly GCA_029206835.1). Lineage (NCBI taxonomy): Eukaryota > Metazoa > Chordata > Amphibia > Anura > Ranidae > Rana > Rana muscosa. The sequence goes on from CM055128.1 coordinate 38,797,090, forward strand.
GCCTTAGTGTAAGGGTGTGCACACTTATGCAACCATATTATTTTATTTTTTTATTTTTACTTCCCTCCACCTAAAAGATTTCAGTTTGTTGTTCAACTGAGTTGTACAGTTTATAGGTCACATTAAAGGTGGAAACAGTTTTGAAATGATTTATCTTTGTCTCATTTTTTTTTCATCACAGAAACCTGACATTTTAACAGGGGTGTGTAGACTTTTTATATCCACTGTATATAGTTTTATTCTATGTTTTATTTTATTTTTTATATAAAATGTTGAATTTTGCTAAGTGAAATGGGGGAACCTAGACATTCCTCAAAGGTTATTTTACAGAAACTTTTTTTTTTAAATTTCAGTTCAACAGCAATCAGCCATCAGCTCCTTCAAGTGAGTTGGTTGAATTGAACATTGACCCCTTGCCCAGTGCCCACAACTCTATTAATGGATATCCACCACCTACTGCCGCTGCCAGCGCTCCTGTGCCAGCCATCGCTCCACAATCTGTTCACAATTTAGGTAAATAATGGTTTACAGTTTCTCTCCTATTTCCACTTTTGAAAAAGTAGTGGGGCTTGTCCAATAGTGTATTTAGGTTTTGTGCTGCCCTAGGCCTGACTAAACTCATGCACCCCTAATTTAAATATGACCCACCCCTTCCTGTCAAAGACAGACCTCTTTCTGTTTAAGACCCGGCCTCAAATTTTCAAGTGGGGACACTAGTTCTGAGGGCCGGGCAGTGGATTCCCTTGATTTGCATAAATTTCCTCTCACTTCCTGTTTGGCTATGGGGCAGGAAGTGAAGGGAAATCTCTGCAATGGGACAGGGATGGTAAAAAATAAACTGACAGGAGCTATAACCCTCCCTTAGAATTAAATCACAATAATGGCGCTTAAAGTGTATCAGAAGACAATACATATATACATATACCTAAAATGTCCTATGAGCTATGCGAAGAGCTCAGGTGGTTGAGTGAAAACAGTCCAGGAAGGTAACCGGGCAGCCTTGCTGAGGGAGCTGAAGCCAGACTCCAAACATATGAAAACAGAAAAAAAACAGAAAAGAGGCGCCACTTAGTAAAAACTGTTTCACTTTAATAATACAATAGTATTAAAGCACTCACTCGTAAGTTGACTGTATGAAGCACATAGATGATCAGGTCTGTGGTCGTATTCCGCTAGCTAGCAGTCTCAGTGTGAGATGACCTCCTCGTTTGCTGTTTAAGAAGCCGGGATAATATCCATGATGGATGTTGCCGGAGGATTTAATACTATTATAACCCTCCCTTACTCTATGCAAAATGAAAAAAAGTGTTGCCTATAGTTCTACTTTAAGCACAAATTTCTGATAATTTTATGGAGAGGACTAAGAAGATATAACCATGTCAATGGTGCAGCAGAAAACATATAGCACAGTGAGGAAGGTTTGTGGTCCAGGAAAATTGGACAGTCAAAAAAAGACGGCGGGGACTCTTTCCGTGCTGCCCCCCCCCTGCAAAGTGCTGCCCTAGGCCTGGGTCTTGTTGGCCTAGGCCAGGATACAGTGTTGGGCTTGTCATAAGTAGATATATTCAAATATGGTAAAACAGGGCTTTAGATTAATTAGTTCCATTCATTTTAATGTATTTAGAAATGTTGATATGTTGGGAGCCACATTAGAAACGACCTCTTATAATCAATAGTATATGCTGTTGTAGCCATAGAACAAGTCTAATTAAGTCCAAACACTTTTTAAGTATTTTGGCATCCAAGCTTGTAGAAGTTATATCCTGGAAACGCTGTGCAGTATACAAACACAAAACATCAAAGTGAACCAACAAAAGTGTGCTAGGGTGTGTCATGGTCCCCTCCCAAACAGGAAGGACCTCTCCCTGGCCCACCCCCCTTTCCCTGGGGGTGCACACTCAGGTCCACCTAACCAAAAAGGGCTGGTGGACACTATTCCTTATGATCAGCCGAAGATGACCAATGCGTACTGGGTGGGGGCTCTCCCAAAATAAGACCCCCCAAGGCAGGGGAGGAAGGAACCTAATAATCACACATCCTTCCGTTATATTTTAGGGTAGGTCCAAAGACCTTCATCTAACCAATTGTAAGCCAGATCTTCTTGTCAAAGCCAGTACCTGACCTCACAAATGTTTTTTCTGGCTGAAAGGAGACACACATATTAACCCCTTCCTGCCTCCTGGTTCTTTAGAAGGTTCAAAATGCCAGGAGGCGGAGGCGGGCATTCTGATCATGTGACCACTGTGCTTGGCTATCACATGATCACAAAGCTCCCTATTGCACGTATGCATCGGGAGCTTTCCAGTACCTGCTGGTTACTGTGCTTGGAGAGCACAAGGAGCGCGCTCTCAGTGCAGTAATGTGTTTACATATGGCCGCATTTATATGTGGCCACTCAGCGGTAAAGCCCACCCACCGAGAGGCCGCATATATGCGTATGACCGGCGGGAAGTGGTTACGTGCAGTGACCTGGGTTTGTGTAACTTCTACTCCTACATATACTGAACAGTTCTGCCTTAGTAGATAGATGGTGTACAGTAACAGGCAGGTGCATTCAATTACCCTGATAAACTAATGGTGAGACTATAATCTCAGCAACAGCCAGCTGCCAATCAAAGAACATGAATCAGAAGACTTGTATTTCTAAATTTGCACATCATGGCCTAATGTGCATACGAAATTTGTCTTTGAGGTGTTGCTATTGCCTTTTTTTGTATTCTAGCTAAAATTCTAATTCCATGGACCTTTTTACCTATACAGTAGATCTATCCAATCTGCTCTAAACTTTTTATAGATGAAGGTTTCACTCCCTGCAGGATACAGCTGTTTCAATTCTAGTTTCTCCTGCATGTTGGTGAGCAGGCAGTAAGGACCCTTTGTTTAAAGTTTTTGAGCAGAAACCTTGCAATTTTATCTTTCACAAATGAGCAATATATCAGTACTGTCGGCGCTATGGTGACTTTTACATCATTAGTAAAGCTTATGGTGAGGGGCAGAAGTGGATGACTTCAAGGCTGCAGGGAACAATGACAAACGGGTCCTTGGTGTGTAATTCATCTTGTCTTTGCCAACCGCTTCATATGCTTAACAGCTTACGCAATGCAAAACGCCACTTTCATCACCTTGGTATTGTTTAGCATCAACCTGATATAAGCTAGTATTGCACCTTAATGAAAAATGCATCGGGACTGTTGAAATTCTTCATGATGTCCTGTGTGTGTTTTCCCCTAGCCGTGCGCACCGCTATCGATCTATCTGAATGAGCGCTGAAGCAGAATGACCTTAATGTAAATGCACACATCTATCTTTCACTGTGCAACGTGCTGACTGGCTCTCCATCTTCTCTTGTGCGTGTATCTACTTGATAAACAAAGTCCAGGGGTAAAACTTTGGAAAGAAAAATCAATACTGACATTTATTTCAGTTTCACCCAATTCTTAGGAGCGTGCGGATCCTCGGCAGTGAGCTGGAAGGATTTTGAACTTGGGCTTTTGACCATGTGGATTAAAAAACAGGCCCGGTGTTGTCATTGTCATGGGACTGTAAGTCAGATCTGTTCATTGATCCAGTAATTAGGCTCTGTTTTAAGTCATTGGTCACTTCTGCGAGTTTCTGTTGAATGTGTATGGCGGAAGCAAGACTAAGGAGGGTTAAAAAGTAAATTAGATAAGAGGACAAGGGTTAGACTTTTACAAACAAGACATTTCAGAGTTTTAAAGGCATGTGGAAGAGGAGATTTTTTATTTTGCCTGTAAACAAAAAAATCACAGAACGTGAAAACAGTGCAGTAAATGGTCCATGTCCCTGAAGAGGAAGGGTCTCAATCCATAAATCCCCGGGGTGCAAAGCTTCTGACAGGGGCAAGGAACTCTATGGTCTTCCTAGACCAAAACAAGGTGGACCCCGCTCCCTGAGGACCTAACAAAACTGGTCCTCTAAGTACTTGTTAAGGCTCTCCTGAAGAGAGACCCCAATTGGGGTGTCAGGAATCAGCAGCAGAGAAGGCCAGATCTGCGTGGCTACACTCACGAAACTGGGACCAGACTGTGTGTGCTTTAAGTTAGATTTATTTACAGTGAAACAAAATCCATCCAAACACCAGCACACAGCAAACATGAAAATATAAGTGAATAAAAAAAAAATGTGACAATAACTAAGAACTAACAAACAGAAGCCTTACCAACAACTAACTATATACAATACATACAAAATAGAAAACACCGAAAATCGGGGAAAAATGAAAGTGCAGGGAGCAGATGGAAAGGGGGAAACAAAACTAGGATCAGGAAAAAGGGGGAGCAGATACAAGGCAGTATGATACAAAGTACAGCGAACATGGAAGGAGCAGGAATGGCTAGCAGTATAATGCAGCAAGCAAAACACTGGAGAGAGAGGCACTTGGTAGGGAAGGACCTAAATACTCTCCCAGCAGCCAGCATCAGGTGGAAACTGATTACTAGGGTCTGCTGGCTGCTGGAAGACACCTGCTTGTGTGGACACTGGAATTACAACCCGTCGTCCGAAGGCCACAGATCCTCTCCCCGACATTAGGACAGACACCAATAACCTGCACCCTCTGTCTCTGTGCAAAAAAAAAAAAAAAAAACACATGTGCAGTGTGGGTCCCTGCGATAAGTTGTGTAAAAATAAATGAAATGTGCCAAGTGCAGAACACAAGGCAGGCCTTTCTGCCAATATAAAAATTCCCTTAGACTAGCCACAAGGCCTGCCCCAGAGGTATGTGCAGGAAAAGCAATAAGTGACATGATGTGACCTAGTGCCAGTGAAACTCAGTGGGGTCTTAACCCATAGTGTTTTCCCTGGGATTCCATTCCCAGGGGGCACATTGCCAGGAGCTCCTTGCACCTCCCAGCCTTTGGCCAGACAGATGCAGCCCCATTCTTTCAAGGAAGGCATTAGCACTTAGGGAGAGCCCTGCCCTCACCTGGGGACAAGCCTGGTGCACCAGGCCAGAATCAGCCCGGGAGGAAAAGAATCCCTCCCACCATGCCCACAGTATTACCTTGTGAATTACTTACTGGCGCCCCCCACTCAACACTAGGCACCAGCAATCTGTTCAGGAAAACTAATAAGAACAGATACTACACTTGATCTTTGTCAAAAGGCTGAAGAGAAATGACTTACCTGATACATTATATGGCCAAAGGTCTGTGAACACCTATACTACATGGCCAAAACTAGACAATTATGGCGTTCAAGTGTTTCCAGTTAAAGGTATTGTTACAACTACAGCATACAAAAACATTTTATACAACTGTAAGATTTCAACCTTGTAGTCACAGTACAGGAAAGACTTTTTATTGTTCCAGCATTGTACAAAGCCAGCTCCCATAAAGACATAATTTGATGAGCTTGGTGTGGGAAAACACAAGTGGCCTTCACAGAGCCTGTACCATAACCCTATTGAATGTCTTTAAGAAGAATTAAAATGCCAATTGCCAGCCAGGTCTTCTTGTCAATGTCAGTACCTGACCTCACAAATGCTGTTCTGGCTAAACGGGCACAAATTCCCACAGACACATTTTATGAAAAACCTTCCAATAAGTTGGAGGCTGGTATAGCCTAGCCATAAGGGGAGGAAAAAAATTAATATTAATATGTACTGCGTGGTGTGATGGTCAGGTGTCCACAAGCTTTTTGGTCATATAGTGTAGTAGAGAAGGGTTAACAGAAGTTTCTTTGAGGATGGGAAGTACGATTTATGTTTGAAAGCTGAAGGGAAGACACCTGTGCAGGTTGAAAAGGTTCCATGAGCCCAAATGCCAGAGTAGAGGAGTGATCACAAAGTAAGTCAGAAGGAATTGAATCAAGGGGACAGGTTGTGGGTGGAGATGACAAGAGTAGAGCGGTGACCTTGTATCATGGCGTTCAGTGAACTCATGGTGTCACCAGGGGAAACTAATGTGCTTGTTCCAAACAAATTGAAGTGAGGGGATAAGCTCACAGAGGACGTGAAAAACACAATTTTAGTGATAAATTAGATTACGGGGTCATTAAATAGTGAATGTGTATGGATTAATTTTTTGAGGATAAGGATATCATTTATTGTCACTTTAAGCAACCTCTCCTTGAGCTACTACAATTTCATGGTGAGGTTCACCCTTCTGTCTTTCCCCATAGGCTAAGCTTGTCCTCACTGCTTTTGTTAGCTGTCAAAGAGTTACATTTTATGTTTGCCCTATTAGTAGTTACTGTGTGACTTTGGTTCCAATCTTCACTATCTTGTTTGCAATATTTGCTCTAGTGTGAGCTGGGAGGCTCCCTATAGATAAGCCGAACTTTATCTATTTTCTATAGCAGGAACCTATTTGCAATATGCATACCCTCTGATGGGTATTCTGAAGCTACTCACAAATTATAGGGTCCCTCTTCCCTTTTTATCATTTTATAATGAACTGTAGGTCACTGGCATAGACCTAAAGTTATCCAAAACTAAAAGCTGTTGCTGATTAAAGTTTCTCTTTTTTTTCCCCTCTGGACTTCATTAAAGCTGACATATCCCCCTTGGGAAATTCTGTGTTGTACTGGTGCCTCTTTTGGGCTTTTTCTTGCATTTTTCTTTAGGGTTGTCCCTACAAGTCACTGATGTTTTGCTGCCATATTACCAGGGGTTTACCCTTTTGGGCTGGGGGTGCGCCGCAGGAACGCTTCTTCCCACTGAAAAACTGCGATGGAGCATACACACGGCCGGAATTCCCGACGAAAAGCTCTCATAGCAGTTTTCCCGTCAGAAAACCGGTCGTGTGTACGAGGCATGAGGAATGTTTCCAACACCTTGTTGAATCTATGCCACCAAGAATTAGGCAGTTCTGAAGCAAAAGGGGGTCCAACCCGGTACTAGCCAGTTGTACCTAATTGGGTTCCCACCCTATATTCATAGGTTGTATACTGTATGTCCTTACTAAGAACCTTTGGTAGCTTCTTGTCTGCTGGTAGTTGCATCCATCTGGAAAGGTACTGTGGACACTGAACTTATGTTCTACATTTAGTTCCCCCCTCTAGTTTTTTCCAACACCCTCTTCTTAATCTAGCCATAAATGGGTAGAATTTCGAATGAAGTTTCTTAGTAAAAGAATGTTCTAAAAAGGTTCATTAGATTTTCTAATCATTAGTTGACATTTGATTTTCATGATGAGAAAATTCGAATGGGCAGGGTAGACAATTTTTCTTAAACAATCGAATATCTAATAGTTTTTTACAGTTTTCGTTCAGTAAAGTCCATTCATACCAAATCAAATGTTCAAAGCAAACAAAATCTTTTGAACAACATTTGAATGTGCTAAGAATTTTCGTACTAATTTTTAGAAGACTTTTCCTAGGAATTTTCATTTGAAATTCTATCCATCTATGGCCAGATATTCCATCCCATCACCTTAATCTTCGGCCTTGTATCCTTCCTTAGGACTATTCCAGTGTACGTTCCAATTACCCCCTGCCCTTCATTCACGACTGATCTGAAGGTCTCTAAACCTCTAAATTTAGCAGATCACAATCCCTCCTGCTCCCTTCCTTTTTTTTTCTCACCCCATCCCAAGAACCCCCTACCCTCACTCCATCTATCTGTTCAACCTCTTTATTGTTAGAGGGCAGCAACTGATCACAATCTATAATATAAGCATGTGCAGATACATATAGGACTCCTATAAGCAGTGAGATAGCACAAAGCTGTGTCAGTCTTGCAAAACAGCTACATGACTGATGACTTTAGCAGCCTGTTTAATAGGACTGTCAGTGTTGAAACTTTAGTTGTATGCAAACTTATATGTAGTGTGAGGGGGTTAACTCGGTAGCGGGTGTGTGTGACCCCCTGGTTGGGCTCCCCACACAAAAACAGGGCCAGCAGACGGAGGTTGTGGTTTTCAAAATCAAAAGGTGCGGTTTATTTCTCTATGTACAGTGACAAAAACACAGCAAAGCCAAAAAGAAACATAAACAAAATAAATCCTGGTCAGTTTGACCTCTGACTAAACATGCAGGTTTCCTAAACTAACAACTGGGATCAGCCTGGTGCTGTCCTAGTCCCTAAGGCCCTGGTTTAGTAAATGTCCAAACAAATAGCCACACAGGCTTTTTCTCACCGCACAGGGGTTCACTCTCCCTAGACAGTCCACACAGGTCTGGGTCCAGGCATGAGCTAACATCTAATGAAGCTGGGAGTTCTTATAGAGGCCTAAATGAGCTGACAAGCTTCAGCTGGTCTCATCAACTCCCTGTCTGCACGACGCCCCACACTCTCCCTAGACATATGAGTCATCCATGAGCCCACTAGCCTTAGCTGGGCTTATACAACTCTCCACCTAGTTGTATAAGTCGGCGTAAAGCCTGAATCTGGGCGAAATATATCTACCCCCCTGGATGCAACCAGGTGACTTTACCTTCCTGCTGTCACATACCCCCCCTCTTGTTTTAACCTCGGGGTTGGAACACCAGCAATCAGGCATTCATGTACTCGAGACAAAGCATCCACATTCCCCATTTGAACGCCAGGGCGATGCTTTACTGTGAAGTTGAATTCCTGGAGGGCCAGGAACCACCTATTCACTCTTCTATTTGTTTCCTTGTTTTGAGCCATCCACTTTAACGGAGCGTGATCCGTAACCATGTCAAAGTGCCTACCTAGCAGATAGTACCGAAGGGAATCTAGAGCCCACTTCACCGCTAAACACTCCTTTTCAACCGTGGCGTAATTTACCTCATGGGACTTCAACTTCCTGCTGAGGTAAATGACTGGGTGCTCTTCCCCGTTCCAGACCTGGGACAATACTGCTCCTAACCCCACATCTGACGCATCACTTTGTACGACAAAGTCTTTAGAGAAGTCGGGTGAGTACAACACTGGCTGGCTACATAAGGCTTGTTTCAAGAATTGGAATGCTGCCTCAGCCTCGGGGTCCATTTAATCATGACCGACCCTTTCCCTTTCGTCAGGTTGGTTAGGGGCACAGCCTTAGAAGCAAAGTGGGGAATGAAGCGCCGATAATAACCCGCGATTCCCAGAAAGGCCCGTACCTGCTTCTTGCTGTTGGGACGTGGCCAACTCTGGATGGCCTCGACTTTGTTGAGTTGGGGTTTTATCACTCCCCTGCCAATGGTGTACCCAAGATATTTGGCCTCCTCCTGCCCAATGGTACACTTCTTGGGGTTAGCCGTAAACCCCGCTTCCCGGATAGAGTCTAGGACTGCTTGCACTTTTGGCAGATGTGAGGCCCAATCTGTGCTATGGACAATTACGTCATCCAGGTAAGCCGCAGCATACTTCCGATGGGGCCTCAGTATCTGGTCCATTTTCCGCTGGAATGTGGCCGGCGCATTCTGTAACCCGAACGGCATTCTCTTATATTGGAACGCCCCGTCTGGGGTTACAAATGCGGTTTTCTCTTTGGCCGACTTGGCCAGGGGAATTTGCCAATACCCTTTTGTGAGGTCAAGAGTCGTCATGTATCGGGCTGTTCCCAGCCGGTCGATCAACTCATCTATACGTGGCATGGGGTAGGTGTCAAATTTTGTAACTTTGTTCAACTGACGAAAATCGTTACAAAATCGCCAGCTCCCATCCGGTTTAGGCACCAACACAATGGGACTAGACCAATCACTTTGGGACTCCTCTATCACCCCTAAGTTCAGCATTTTCTGTACTTCCTCCCGTATTGCCTCCCGTCGGGCTTCTGGGATCCGATAGGGTTTTAACTTCACCCTTTCACCGGGCGGGGTAATAATATCATGCTCTACCCCAGATGTTTGTCCCGGCAGCTCAGAGAACACCTCCTTGTTGCGAAGCACAAACTCCTTAACCTCCTGTTGTTGGGGTTGTGACAAGGTGGCTGCTATTCCAACCTCCGGAATCACGCAACCAGTTTGAGCTGGTGACCAAGTTTCTGCGACTAGGGACTCTCTATCCCTCCAGGCTTTCAACAGATTAACGTGATATATCTGTTCGGGCTTTCGCCTTCCTGGTTGTCTGACCTTGTAATTCACTTCGCTCACTTTTTCCATTATCTCGTAGGGGCCTTGCCATTTGGCAAGGAATTTACTTTCAACCGTAGGGACAAGTACCAATATCCTATCCCCCGGGGAAAAGGTACGGGTCTTTGCTCCACGGTTGTACACTCTCTGCTGTGCCAACTGCGCTTGGGCCAAATGTTCCTTCACGATGGGCATTACCTGTGCAATTCGATCTTGCATCAGGGCGACATGCTCAATCACACTCCTGTGGGGAGAACTCTCACTTTCCCAAGTTTCCTTGGCAATATCCAACAGCCCTCTTGGGTGTCTCCCATACAGTAACTCAAAGGGGGAGAATCCCGTAGAGGATTGGGGCACCTCCCTAATAGCAAACATCAAATAAGGAAGTAGACAGTCCCAATCCTTTCCATCTCTATCCACCACTTTCTTCAACATTTGTTTTAGGGTTTTGTTGAATCTTTCAACCAGCCCATCGGTTTGGGGGTGATACACAGATGTACGCAATTGCGTCACTTTGAGCAATTTACACAGCTCTTTCATAACCCGGGACATAAAGGGTGTACCTTGGTCCGTAAGCAGTTCTTTACAAATACCCACCCGGCTAAAAACAAGAGATAGCTCTTTGGCTATGGTTTTGGCCGAGGTATTTCTGAGAGGGATCGCTTCTGGATAACGGGTGGCATAGTCCATTATAACCAATATGTACTGGTGCCCCCTAGCGGACTTGATTATAGGACCTACCAAATCCATTGCGATTCTCTCAAACGGGACCTCAATGATGGGTAGAGGGACCAGCGGGCTACGGAAATGTGGCATCGGGGCCGACCTCTGACACACAGGGCAGGAGGAACAATAATTTTCTATGTCCTTCATCACCCCAGGCCAATAGAATCTCTGTAATACCCTCTCTCGGGTTTTCTCTGTCCCCAGATGACCTCCAAGAATGTGCCCATGGGCCAACTCCAACACCAACTTCCTGTAAGGTTTGGGCACCACAAGCTGCTCAACGGTTTCTTCTGCCCTTTTTGCCACCCGATACAGTAGGTCCTTCTCTACGCTGAAGTATGGGTAAGTGCAGGTATTATCTGGGTTCACTAACTCGCCATCTATTTCCACTACGTTTTCCCGTGCCTTTATTAGGGCGGGGTCTTTTAACTGTTCTGTGGCAAAATTTTCCCTGTGAACCTCCAGATCAGAAAACTCCACAGACGGTAGGTTTTCGTCTGAGGAGGTGGGCTCCTCTCCAGTTTCTTGAGTCTCCCCTGCCAATACTGACAAGGGAAATTCTGGAGAGTCCTCACCACTCTCAGAGGAGTTCTGGCTATCACATTCCTGGTACATAGGGGCACCAGTGGGGGGCTCAGGATCATCCCACAGTTCCCAGAACTTCGGAAAATCCCTTCCTACAATGGCATCATGCGGTAATTGAGATACTAACCCCACTGGATGAGAGAGGGTACCTTTGGGGGTCTCGAAACACACTGTAGTCACTGGATACTCTCGGGTGTCCCCATGCACACAAATAACAGCTACCTTGCTATTCCCAGAGACCTCTGTTTTAACTAATTCAGCCTTTATCAGGGTCACAAGGCTACCTGAATCCAGTAATACCACAACATTTCTACCATTAATACACATTTTGCATAAATGTTTCTCAGTTCCCCGAATGGCAGTGCATGCGACTGTCGCACACAGCGACTGACATCTGTCCATCAGAAAGTCACATTGCATGGGTTCCTCCACAACCGGGCAATTTGCTGCAATATGTCCCGCTTGCCGGCAGCGGTAGCAAACGATCCTTCTTGCCGCCTCTTGAGCCGCTGATTTCCCAGGCTGTTCTCGCCAAACTTGGGGTAGAGCTCCCACCCTCTCACTCTCTCCACCCTTACCCCTTGGAATCCTCTTATCCGCCCCTGGGGATGGTCTGGTCTTAGGGTGGAAAGTCCGAGAGTCTCTGGAAGAGGCCGTCAGGTTCTCTGTAGCCAAGTATTTCTCTACACGATCCACAAGACCACCGGCCGTCTCTGGGTCTCCATGGCTTACCCACTTTTGGATGGCAGTAGGAAGAGCTCTCAAAAACCGATCCATTACAACACGTTCCACAATCTCTGGTGCGGACAAAGTCTCTGGCTGTAGCCACTTCCTGCTCAGGTGAATGAGATCATACATTTGAGACCTGGGGGGTTTTCCAAGCTGGAAAGTCCAGTTATGCACACGCTGAGCCCGGACAGCCAGGGTGACACCCAGCCTTGCCAATATTTCAGCTTTTAGCATCACATAGTCTTTTGCTTGGTCAGGCTCTAGGTCATAGTAAGCCTTCTGCGATTCACCAGTTAACAGAGGAGCCACCAGTCCAGCCCACTGCTCCTCAGGCCACTTTTCTCTTTCAGCAGTCCTTTCAAATGTGGTCAAAAATACCTCTGGATCATCCTCTCCAGTCATTTTTGTCAATAAACGACTCACCCCAAAGGACGCGGTATTAGTGGGACGGCTTTCCTCACTGGTCTGCGGACGTTGCTGCATTACTGCTTCCATTTGTTGTAGTCTCTGCTCTTGCTTCTGTAACAGGTCTATGAAGCGGGCCTCAGATTGCTGCTGGGCTTGTTGATGAGCTTGCTGCTGGGCTGCAAGGCTCCTTTGCAAACCTGCATTTGTCTGCTGTTGATTGGCATTTGCTAGAGCCAGCTGTTTCAGTATCTCCTCCATGCTGGCTTAAAAAAAACTGCCACTGGTTCTCCACCAACTGTGAGGGGGTTAACTCGGTAGCGGGTGTGTGTGACCCCCTGGTTGGGCTCCCCACACAAAAACAGGGCCAGCAGACGGAGGTTGTGGTTTTCAAAATCAAAAGGTGCGGTTTATTTCTCTATGTACAGTGACAAAAACACAGCAAAGCCAAAAAGAAACATAAACAAAATAAATCCTGGTCAGTTTGACCTCTGACTAAACATGCAGGTTTCCTAAACTAACAACTGGGATCAGCCTGGTGCTGTCCTAGTCCCTAAGTCCCTGGTTTAGTAAATGTCCAAACAAATAGCCACACAGGCTTTTTCTCACCGCACAGGGGTTCACTCTCCCTAGACAGTCCACACAGGTCTGGGTCCAGGCATGAGCTAACATCTAATGAAGCTGGGAGTTCTTATAGAGGCCTAAATGAGCTGACAAGCTTCAGCTGGTCTCATCAACTCCCTGTCTGCACGACGCCCCACACTCTCCCTAGACATATGAGTCATCCATGAGCCCACTAGCCTTAGCTGGGCTTATACAACTCTCCACCTAGTTGTATAAGTCGGCGTAAAGCCTGAATCTGGGCGAAATATATCTACCCCCCTGGATGCAACCAGGTGACTTTACCTTCCTGCTGTCACAGTAGCTTTAATCAGCTTTAATCAGCAATACACTGTGTGCATAATGATGTAAAATGCCATCCAAGGAACACATTACATATACTGCTACCAACCAGCATTTTCAATTATTTTAATACTTACATATAAAGATATGTACAGAGATGTGATAATCATCTCTTTAACCACTTAAGACCCGGACATTATGCAGCTTAAAGACCAGGCCCCTTTTTGCGATTCGGCACTGCGTCGCTTTAACTGACAATTACGCGGACGTGCGACGTGGCTCCCAAACAAAATTGGCGTCCTTTTTTTCCCACAAATAGAGCTTTCTTTTGTTTGTATTTGATCACCACTGCGGTTTTTATTTTTTGCGCTATAAACAAAAATAGATTAAAAAAAATTAGTTTTTGCTATAATAAATATCCCCCAAAAATATATAAAAAAACATTTTTTTTTTCAACAGTTTAGGATGATACGTATTCTTCTACATATTTTTGGTAAAAAAAATCGCAATCGCCGTTTATTGATTGGTTTGCACAAAAGTTATAGCGTTTACAAAATAGGGGGTAGTTTTATGGCATTTTTATTATTTATTTATTTTTCCTAGTTATTGCGGCGATCAGCAATTTTTTTCGTGACTGCGACATTATGGCGGACACATTGGACACTTGACACATTTTTGGGACCATTGTCATTTTCACAGCGATCAGTGCTATAAAAATGCACTGTTACTGTGAAAATGACACTGGCAGTGAAGGGTTTAACCTCTAGGTGGCGCTGTAGGGGTTAAGTATACCCTAAGAAGTGATTCTTACTGTAGAGGGGCGTGGCTACACGTTACACGTCACTGATCGTCTGTTCCGATGACAGGGGACAGACGATCACTGACATGCCATGGAGAAGAACGGGGAAAGGTTTGTTTACACTCACCTCTCCCCGTTCTTCAGCTCTGTGACCCGATCAATGGACACCAGCGGCGATCGGGTCCCGCGGGCGCGGTCACGGAGCTCAGGACCGGGTCGCGCGCGCCGGTGGCGGCGCACGCGCGACCCACGGCTGGGATCTTAAAGGGCAACGTACCTGTACGTTGCTGTGCCCAGCCGTGCCATTCTGCTGACGTATATCGGCTAGAGGCAAACCTTAAGTGGTTAAAACAAACAAAAAAAAGCTAAAATAATTAAAGTTTATTACTATCAATAAAAAAATAGGGGATTGCACTACAAATTTTGGGTAATGCTGCTCATTCTGGAGTGCCAGGATTTAATAAAGGTGGTCTTCTCTCAGTCTTGGTCCCATACTGGGACTTTCCAGTAGCCACTGACCAGGTCCGGGGTAGAGAAGAACTTGGCTTGTCCAAAGGCTATAAGGGTTCTCCTCAACACGAGGAAGGGGGCAAGCGTCCCTGTGGGTGCATGCGTTAAAGTGATTGTAAAGGTTTGAATATAATTTAAAAAAAATAACAAACATGTCAAACTTACCTCCACTGTGCAGCTCGTTTTGCACAGAGTGGCCCCGGTCCTCGTCTTCTGGGGTCCCTTGGCGGCTGTCTCGGCTCCTCCCCGCCTCAGATAACCCCATCTGGGAAGCTCTTTCCCAAGGGGGTTACCTTGCGGTTGCGTCCCAGAGTCCTGCATTTGCGTCCATAGACACGAATGCCGGACTCGGCCCCGCCCCCCGGAGCTCGCGTCATTGGTGTTGATTGACAGCAGCGGGAGCCCATGGCTGCGCTGCTATCAATCTATCCAATGAAGAGCCGAGAAGACCGGGCTGAGAACCAACGCGTTCATTACGCGGGACTTTCGAGGGCTCAGGTAAGTAATGTTTTTTCACCTTAATGCATAGGATGCATTAAGGTGAAAAAACAGGAAGGTTTACAACCCCTTTAAGTTTGCGATAGTCCACACAGAACTGTAGACTGCCATCTTTCTTGTGCACCAGTAATGACTGAACTCTGTTGCTCTAGTGGCATTAGAAAGTCCCATACCACTTCTTATTAGCCCCAAGGCAATGGCGCCGGTGAGCGGTTCAACCACACCCTTCTGGGGATGCTGCCGACTCCAGATTTGAGTCACTGGGATCTGTGGCATCACCATGTAGGGGCCGTGGTATGGGCCTATAACAACATCATCCACAAATCCACTGGTCACTCCCTTTTTCCTAATGTTTGGGCAATAAGGCCAAATGCCTGTGAACCTCCTGTTGGGAACACCAGAACACCTCCCGCTCAGAACACCCAGCTTTTGGGTACAAGAACATTGGGAGCGGATACATAAGGCAAAACAGTTAGTGTTGGGCAAGCACAAAGAGATGGCTTCCGATCCGCTTCTGGAAAAGCTGCCACTGCGACCAGGGGAGCGGATGTTAGTCAAGAACACCAAACACACCAGAGGAAGCAAGCTGGAGCCCAAGTGGGAAAGCACCCCATGTCGGGTGGTGGGGCAGCCTTTACCACCTACCCTGGTCTATGACCTGGTCTCAGAAGGGCCCAATCCTGTAAAAAAGAGACTGCATCGGAACATGCTGAGACCTTGTGTGTTAGGGGGTGACTGCACCAGGAGGCCTGATGATGACCGGGAGGCATTTGACGCTGTGGAACTTCCCCTGATGCAAGAAGCTCCAACTGAATGGTTCCTACCTCCCATCATACTCATGTCTCCAGCCTCTCAAAATGTAGTATTTGACGACTTCGCTGACGACAGCCCAGGGGCCTGGAGCCAATGAGTCCCTACCTGAAGGTGGACCTTTGTCAAGTGACTTGGCTGAAAGCCAAGAGAACCGTTCCCCTTTGTGGTCTAAGCACAGGCAACCACAGGCAACTTCCTGCAATATATTCGGACTATGTTGTTTAAAGTTGTGTAGTGCCCTCCCCAAAAGGTTGGGACGCTATTTAAATTTAGGGGGATGTCTGAGCCAGTAGTTGGGCTCAGATGGTTGGACTACATTGAAATTCACCTCTGTTCTAGTTGTGGTTTGCCTGATAGTAATTTCGCTTTTTGCCTGTAGGTGTCGTTACCACCTCAGGCACCTGTTGCAACACGGGCAAACCATGGTGCATTGAGTGGCTCTTCTTGGCAGTAGTGCGGTGGGAGTGGTCGCCCCGCTGTGCCTGCTGGGAGGGGATACTTAAGGGGCAGACGCCATTGATAGGGGTCCATCTTCACCTCTTGGCCCTCTGGGCACGAGGTATGTGTGTGTGGTTTTGGTCACGGGGCCACGTTGGCCCGAGGCTGCATCACTGTCTAGTAGGCCCAGATAGTCTGGCTGGGGCCTGCAAACTGAGAAGGGATCCCAAGCTGTCCGTCCAAATAGGGAGGAAGCTGTCTTGGTGAAGGAGACCGGGGGAGGACCTGCCCTGGAGGAGACCGGCAAAGTGCTGACGTCTTGGGTGAGGCTCGGTAACTTTATTGAGGAGGGATCCATTACACTACAAGCCCTGCAGTTCGCCGGATTGGCTTAAAGGCTCTCTCACTGCACGGCTGGAAGTTTGGGACATTGAAATCCTGTGGCAGAGGATTCCTGGACTATCCATTTGTTCACTTCAAAAGGTCTGTGGCAGAGACCCAATTGATCTTGAGCAGTCTGTGGCAGAGACTGCCCTGTTGCTGGTTCGTGTGTCATCCCGGCTACTAGGCCATGTGAGAGGGGACTATCCGGGTGACCAATACCCACTCTGACATTGAGAGTGGTGAGTGACTTTCGAACTTATACCTTTACAATTTTGTGGCGAGTGCCTGAACCTTCCCCCTACTCTTCTATACCTTCTACTTTCTCAACGTTTACTGCATAGGAAAATAAAGCCTGGCTGTTTAAGGTTTTACATCTGTGTGGACATTGCATTACTACAGACTTTCCTACCCGGACAACGAAGCTGAAGAGGTCACGTGCAAAACCCAAAACTAACCAGAAGCTCCTACGGGGGTAGTGCTACAGTTGTTTTTACTGTTCTGCTTTAACCTTGTCCCAATTACATTTTGATTACTGTTGTTGCTCTTGTTGTGTTGCGATGCCAAGGACAGCATCTGTTAAAGAGGGGGGAGTGTAGGCAGGTGCAGTCTACTTTCTTCACGACATGTGGTGCTCTTCTGCGGCGGCACTATTGTTGGAGAGGAAGTCAAGAGGAACAGGGTTCCTCTGTGGTTTCCTGGGTCACTGGGGAAGCTATGGTATTGGATGCTGTCACCCCATGTGACTCTGGTGGCCATCTTGGGTCAGGCAGAGCCTATTTAACACCCTTACTTATAGTTTTGGTGTGCATTTGCAAGTGGGCAGTGTAGAGGAAGATACCCCGTCTGTTAGGAACAGTACTAGTGGTAGGGTAAGGTTTTTGGTGAGGAGGGAAAGCGTAGGGTCTGCTACTCCTCTGGACAACCTCCTGATTGGGCACAAAGAAGGCCGGGCCGCATTCTGCCCTCTTTGCTGAAAACCATGAGTGCATCCAGTTGGGCAGTCCTCCCCCTGTTCTTTGTTGTGAACTGCTACTGCATTACTTCAACACAAGTTCTCTATTGCACCCAACTGTGTCAATTATTGCCAACCCACCACGCTGCACCCACCACGGGCAAAAACACAATAAGAGGTGATTTAATGAAGTGTGTGGATTATTTTTGGAGAATACAGATATAATTTAGTGTCACTTTATTGTCATGTCCCGAAGAGAGATGGATTTCTTTGTAGCTCCTGATATACATCAAGGGGTTAAACTCCCCCTACATATTATGGAATATATTCGGCCAACACACACAGGGAAACGGAATAGACCTTTTATTACTGTACACAGGTAGGCCCAAATTGACAAGGTGGATTAATATTCGTTGGTATGGCAACCACGATGAGCTGTTTAATTATTACCAAGCTACTTCACAATTTAGTCCATGTCAGCGCCAGCTTTTTCCTTGCCTGACCCTGGAATTGGTTACCAGGGCAACACGTACAATCAAATTGTTTTCTTTTTATACACGTCCATTTGTCCATTAAACAAACACATTGGGGGTTATTTACGAAAGACACATCCACTTTGCACTACAAGTGCAATCTACAAGTGCAAAGTGCAAAGTGCAAAGTGCTGTAGATCTGAGGGGTAGATCTGAAATGAGGGGAAGCTCTGCTGATTTTATTATCCAATCATGTGCAAGCTAAAAACATTTTTTTCCTTGCATGTCCCGCTCAGATCTACAGCGACTGCACTTTCAGTGCAATTTCAAGTGCACTTTGCACTTGTAGTTTGCACTTGCAGTGCAAAGTGGATTTGCCTTTAGTAAATAACCCCCATTGTACACATATATGTGATCCGAATATATGTCCTTATTGTCATGTTCTCAAATAATTTCATTGTGGGAAATGACCATGAAAGAAGAGATGAGCATCATTCTCCATACATCCCACCCACCACAATATGACATTATTCCTCTTCCCCGCCCCGGCCTCTCATACTTTTGTTTTCTTGTACAGGGAGCAGGTATCTTTTTTGATAGGTACCGCTCTCACTTTCTCAATTCTCATCTCGGAAAGAATGACGACCATTTGGTGGTTAGTGGGAAGAATGTCCCTTACATTGGTGGTCAGTGGGAAGAATAACCCTAAGGCCACTTTCACACTGAGGCTCTTGAAAAACTGCCAGTAAAACACTGAGCGCTTTTGAATCGCTTTTCAGGCGCTTTTGAAGCGCTTTCAACTCATTTCAATGGAGAGGGGCGTTGTTTCAGCGCACTGCCCCGGTGTGAAAGGATTCATTGATTTTAATGGAAATACGTTTTCAGGCGCTTTTTTTAGCATGAAAGCGCCTGAAAAGCGCCTCAGTGTGAAAGTGGTCTTACATTGGTGGTCAGTGGGAAGAATGTTCCTTACATTGGTGATCAGTGGGAAGAATGTCCCTTACATTGGTGATCAGTGGGAAGAATGTGCCTTACATTGGTGATCAGTGGAAAGAATGTTCCTTACATTGGTGATCAGTGGGAAGAATGTTCCTTACATTGGTGATCAGTGGGAAGAATGTTCCTTACATTGGTGATCAGTGGGAAGAATGTACCTTACATTGGTGATCAGTGGGAAGAATGTGCCTTACATTGGTGATCAGTGGAAAGAATGTTCCTTACATTGGTGATCAGTGGGAAGAATGTTCCTTACATTGGTGATCAGTGGGAAGAATGTTCCTTACATTGGTGGTCAGTGGGAAGAATGTTTCTTTCATTGGTGATCAGTGGGAAGAAGGAGGAGGACACACCCAAAGAGCTCTCTGAGAGAACCAGCCTTTTTCAAGCCTGGGCCTTGCCTGCTATCTTGGCCCAGGAATAATGCCTGATCCTGGGGGAGGCCTTGATGACACAGGGCCTAGTGAGGAGGAGGTGAAGGATCTGACTGTGGGTCCAGGCCCTGCTGTGGATGCAGATGTCTTCAGTCAGAAGATTATCGATCGTTTTAGGGCGATTGGAAGAGCGGAAGAAAAACTTAAAGTTTTGAAGGCTGAACACAAAACCTTCAAAACCAAATATTTCCAGGCCTGGAGTAAAAATTGTTCGGCCATGAAGCCTGAGCTATAGGAATTGGAGGAAAAGGTGAAGAAACAATCTTTATTATTGGAAAAGATGAAAGATAAAAGTGGAACATTTAAAGAAAAATGTGATAATGAGAGGAAATTTGCCAGCCAGACAGCAAGTTCCATTACCCCACCTGCTGTGGGGGACGGTGTCCTGACTGAGGAGCAGAAAGGGAAGGCCTAGTGCAAAGAGTTGCCTGGAGTTTCTGCTGGGACCTGTAGTTCCTCTGCTAAGTTTGCTGCACAAGGTATGCCTGCTGTTTGCAATGAGATTGCCTCACCTGAGCCTCCCTGTGGTGGGGGAGGGGATCGGCATATTGCACCATGTGCAGTGGAAGAAGCCATGGAGGTTTCACCTGTTGCAGTGTCAGACCAGCCTGCACTGTCCCCTGATGACAGTCCTGTCCTGATGGAAGAGAACCGGCCAGCTGAAGCTTCTACAAACACAGCAGAGGGAACTGACACTGCTGGGAAAACTGCAGGAACTGTGAATATTCCAGCAAGTGCTAAGATTGACATTATTGATAAAGCAATGGATGTGGTGGGTGGTGGTGAAGGGGTTAATACTGCTGGGAAAAATAAAAATGACATTCCTCCCCCTGCTCAGCAGAGGAAAGACTCATCGATTGTTCAGACCAAATCTGTACAATCGATATCTGCTACAAATCTGTCAGATGGTTCAAAACAAACAGATGTTTTTTCTGCTGGGGGGAATGTGGGGAGTGTGTCAGTTTTGGGGAGTCGCATCAAGGAGGGTGGGGGGAATGCTGCAAATGTTAGTGGTCACAATTTGGGGAGGTTTGGTGGTGGGATGGTTAATGGGTACCAGAGGAGAAATGTGGTCCAGTTGAAGTGGGAGGGGAAGGGGACCCCACCAGTAAGGGGGAGGGTGGCAGAGTTGGTTTTGGAAATGGGGTTTAATGTTTCAGATATTTTTGCTTTGATTTGTCCTTTGTAAAGCCTGAGGGTTTGGATTTGTTTTGGGAACGATTTAGGAGGTGAGGGGGCCTTCCGCAGTGGAACGGTTGGGTACCAAAGGTGATTTCCAGGCAGCCTCTGATAAAATCTGTGACAATCCTGGTGCGTAATGAATCTATACCAGAGGCTGATTTAATAGTATGGCTACGCCGATATGGTGAGGTCCTCGCTCCACTGCGGAAGGTCCTTGATCTGCATGGGATTTGGACAGGGGCCTGCACAGTGTCATTAAAATTAGGGGTGCTGGGAAATGTAGTCCAACATCTGCCCTGTTCAGCCTTTCTGGGGAGGGATAGGCTGACCATTTTTTACCAAGGTCAGCCTAAAGTCTGTAACAAATGTGGTGAAAAGGGCCATTTTGCATCTACCTGCACCCGTAAAAAGTGTTCACTGTGCCAAGATCTGGGCCATTTGGCTAAGGATTGTACCGAAATTTGGTGTAATTTGTGCCAA
The DNA here is from genome assembly GCA_029206835.1 of Rana muscosa. Taxonomy (NCBI): domain Eukaryota; kingdom Metazoa; phylum Chordata; class Amphibia; order Anura; family Ranidae; genus Rana; species Rana muscosa. Next base: position 38,818,381 of record CM055128.1, read on the forward strand.
AAGCTCAGTCATCCTTATAGTCAATGCCCAGAGGCATTACATAACTTGCCAGGATTGGAGGCTGAGCTGCAGAGGCTAAATAAGGAGGATGAGGCCGCTGAAACTGTTGTTGTCCCTCCTGTGTCTGTGACATCTGTTGATTCTGTTTCCCCTAGTGATGTGGTCCCTGAGTCTGTCCCTCCTGTGTCTGTTACATCTGTTGTTTCTGTTTCCCCTAGTGATGTGGTCCCTGAGTCTGTCCCTCCTGTGTCTGTGATATCTGATGTTTCTGTTTCCCCTAGTGATGTGGTCCCTGAGTCTGTCCCTCCTGTGTCTGTGACATCTGTTTCAGTTTCCCCTATTGATGTGGTCCCTGAGTCTGTCCCTCCTGTGGTATGTAGATCCTCCAGACTGGCGGAAGCTGCTGGGGGGGCAGGTTTAGCGGATCTTCCCACTCAGCCTCCAGTCCCTGCCCCTCGGACGCGCAAGCGTGGTCAGGGGAATGTGGGGGTGCTGGATGGGGGTGGGGCTGATGGAAGGGTGTCCATACCCCATGTCTCACGCTCTGTTGATGGGGATTCAGATGATGAGGGGTGGGAGAAGATTAGGAGGAAGAAAAAAAAGAAGAGGAAGACAAGAAAAGCGTTTATTTCTTCCTCAGAGTCGGACCCAGGAGGGGTTCCTCTTGGCAACACTTTTTCTGTTCTGTCGGGTGATGAAATGTCTGATGTGTCTTTCTCTTTATTATCTATGGATGAGGGGGAGTCACGCAGTCTGAAGAGAGCTGTTTCTGGTGATGAGAGTGTGGTAAAGGTTAAGAAACGACTCCCCCAATCATCCTGATGGAATATCAGACCTGCCTTTGGTGAACTGCCCATCTCTGGGTGAGGAGTTCCTTTCTTTTTCTGTGTTGGTGTGAGTTGTAGTGAGATTTATTTTCCAGTAATGACATGTTTTTTGCATTTGCTGTAAAGTCTTTTTTGTTTGAGAGCAGATTTGCTATATTTATTTTCATTTTTATGTAAATATGTATATATATATATTGTTTTTATGCTTATTGATTGCAAGTCCTTTAATAAAGAAAAATTGGGAAGAATGTCCCTTACATTACAATGTCCCTTACATTGGAGATAAGTGGGAAGAATGTTCCTTACATTGGTGATCAGTGGGAAGAATGTCCCTTACAATGGTGATCAGTGGGAAGAATGTCCCTTACATTGGGGATCAGTGGGAAGAATGTCCCTTACATTGGTGGTCAATGTGAAGAATGTTCCTTACATTGGTGATCAGTGGGAAGAATGTCCCTTACATTGGGGATCAGTCGGAAGAATGTCCCTTACATTGGTGGTCAGTGGGAAGAATGTTCCTTACATTGGTGATCAGTGGGAAGAATGTTCCTTACATTGGTGGTCAGTGGGAAGAATGTTCCTTACATTGGTGATCAGTCGGAAGAATGTCCCTTACATTGGTGGTCAGTGGGAAGAATGTTCCTTACATTGGTGATCAGTGGGAAGAATGTTCCTTACATTGGTGGTCAGTGGGAAGAGTGCATCTTAACATTTGTGGTCAGTGGGAAGAATTCTCCTTACATTGGTGATCAGTGGGAAGAATGCATCTTACATTGGTGGTCAGTGAGAAGAATGCTCCTTACATAAATGTTCAGTGGTAAGAATACTCCCTACAGATAGCTAAAAAGATGATTGTTGTCAGTGGTTACTCATCTAAGAGGCAGAAAATGTCTCATAATGAACCCTTAAGCCCCGTACACACGATCGGTTTGACTGATGAAAACCATCCGATGGATGGTTTTCATCAGACCAACCGATCGTGTATGGTACCCATCGGTCTTTTTTCCATCGGTTGTAAAAAATAGAACTTGTTTTAAAATCGGTTAAAAAACCCACGCATGCTTAGAATCAAGTTGACGCATGCTCAGAAGCATTAAACTTCATTTTTCTCGGCTCATCGGAGTGTTTTACGTCACCCCGTTTGGAACGGTCGGTTTTTTTGACTGATGGTGTGTGGCCAAGACTGATGAAAAACAGTTTCATCGGATTTCCGATGGACAAATCCATCGGACGAAAATCCATAGGTTATCCGATCGTGTGTACGGGGCTTTAGAGAACTCTGGGGGGACCTTTAGCTTCATGAAACACTGGTTGAGAATAACCGCTCTATCCAATCAAAAGCCAGTTGGACAAGCCCTCTGAAACTACCACTATATCTACTCCAACATACCTGCCTGCTCTTCCTATCTATTGGCCCAATGCCTTATTCTTTCTGACTACCTACTATCTTACAAGTAGGAAGAATAAGCCTTCAGCATACACGGACACAGGTTTGAAAATTATTGGTGGGAGGTTGCACCATGCAAATTTGATGAACGAGAGATTTTGGGAAAACGATTAACTAAAAGGCAGCCAGAAAAAATAAGAAACAATGTAATTTTATGTTTTATATGAGGAGGGTAGGATGCATGGTGTGATGTGCAACATATTCCGGATTTTCTTTGATAAATGTAAGTCATGCAGCCTTTTATTCTTAAAGCGGAAGTAAACCCATTGATTTAACAGTTTCAAAAAGCAGTTACATTCCCGGAATGCCGGAAATGCTAATTGTCACATTGGTTGTGCTCTCAACCAAACTGTCAAACCATCCAATGGCTGCTGTCATAACTGGTCACATGTGCAGCATCATGGCAGTTGAAGATTAAACAGAGACCAAGATTGCAGCTTCCTTGCCTGAAAATTCTAGGAGGGTTTACTTCCACTTTAAACTGTACGGCCTCGTTCAAAGCACGATTCTCACGCGACTCTTCATGTTGCATAGGGCCAGCACATTCACTTGAATGGGTCGCCTTATGCGCATTTGTTGCCCGAAGAGAAGTTCCTGTTCTTTTTTGTGCTACAAGCTTCACATGATTTTTACAGGCATAGTTTGCTGCACGATCCTGACACGCAATAATCGTGGAAGAATCGCATCGCCTAGGCCACATTCCAGTTCCGAATAGTGTGGCAATCCTTTTTTTGTGTGGCATTATCCTCCAATGGCATCCCAGTAGCGGGAACGCTCATCTCCACTATGCAATATGTGAACAGGGCCTAACTTGTGAACATTACTGATCATAAATTAATGATGGCCAACTTCAGTAAAAAAAAAAAAAAAGTTAAAAAAAAAATTATAATAATAATAAAACAGCAACATTTCTTTCTGTAATGTTTGCTGTCAATGAAATGTTTGCTGTTCCTCTTTCCTAAGTAAAAAAAAAAAGTTTAAAAATAATAATATAATACCTCTTAAGTAAAAAATAATAATAATAATAATAATAATAAAACGAACAGGCAAATGTAATTTCCCCATTTCCGCTATGGAAATATGTGAACGAGGCCCCCATTCACATGTCGCGATTTGGAATCACAAAAAGAATTGCCGCAATCCTGCCCGCGATTCCAAATCACATTACAATTGCTGAAAAATGTGTGACACGAGTTTAGGTGCTATTATCCTTCAATGGCTCCCAAAACGTGATGCGATGCAGCCGAGATTGTCCCACGGCAATCGTGAGTGACGCACTGCGCTATTAAAAATCTTGTGAAGTTTGTCACCCAAAAAAGGAGCAGGAGCTTATTTTTTGGGGCGACAAACGCGCATAAGGCAGCCCATTCAAGGGAATGGGCTGCCCTATGTGGCATGAAGAATCTCGTGAGATTCACACTTTGAAAATTGCGTAGCGGGAACACTCATTTTTGCTATGCAATATGTGAACAGGGCCTAACTTGTGTACATCACTGATCATAAATTAACGATTACTGTCAATAAAATTTGTAACTCCTTCTTCAGTAAAAAAAAAAAAAGTTATAAAAATAAATAAAGTAAAATAAAAAAATAACAAAACAAACGGGGAAATGTAATTACTCTAATGTTTACTGTCAATAAAATGTGTAACTCCTTCTTCAGTAAAAAAAAAAAAGGAAAATAAATAAATAAAATAAAATAAAAAAATAATTAAACAAACAGGGAAATGTAATTTCTCTAATGATTACTGTCAATTAAATTTGTAACTCCTTTCTAAGTAAAAGAAAAAATAATAATAATAATAAAACAAACGGGGAAATTTAATTTTCCCATTTCTGCTATGCAATATGTGAACATCACTGATCATAAATTAATGATTGCGGTCAATAGACTGCGGTCAATAGGCAGACTCCTTCAGTAAACAAAAAAAATTTAATAAAAGAAAATAATAATAACACAAACAGTGAAATATAATTTCTCGAATGTTTGCGGTCAATGAAATTTGTATCTCCTTCCTAAGTAAAAGAAAAATTAAATAATATTAATAATTAAACAAACAGGGAAATGTAATTTCTCTGTTTACTGTCAATGAAATTTGTAACTCCTTCCTAAGTAAGTAAAAGAAAAAAAATAATAATAATAAAACAAACAGGGAAATGTAATTTTCCCATTTCTGCTATGCAATATGTGAACATCACTGATCATAAATTAATGACTGCTGTCAATAGGCAGACTCCTTCTTCAGTAAAAAAAATAATAATTTAATAAAAGAAAATAATAATAATAACACAAACAGGGAAATATAATTTCTCTAATGTTTGCTGTCAATGAAATTTGTAACTCCTTCCTAAGTAAAAGAAAAATAAATAATAATAATAATTAAACGAACAGGGAAATGTAATTTCCCTGTTTCCTCTATGCAATATGTGAACAGGGCTTAACTTGTGTACATTACTGATCATAAATTAATGATTGCTGTCAATAGACAGACTCCTTCATTAATAAAAAAAAAAAAGTTTAAAAAAATGTAATAAAATAATAATAAAATGAACAAGGAAATGTAAGTTTAAAAGGGCATAAATGTAATAAAAAAAAAAAAAAAAAGTAAAACACTATTTAAAAAAAAAAACACATAAATTTAATGATTGCTGTCAATAGATAGACTCCTTTGTTAAAAACAAGTTTTTTATTATTATTAAAATCATAATTATTATTATTAAAATAATAATAAAATGAACAAGGAAATGTAAGTTTAAAAGGGCATAAATGTAATGAAAACAATTAAATAAAAAAAAAAAAAGGAAAACACTATTTAAAAAAAAAAATCATAAATTAATGATTGCTGTCAATAGATGGACTCCTTTGTTAAAAAAAATATAAAAAAAGTTTTTTATTATTATTATTATTATTATTATTAAAATAATAATAAAATGAACAAGGAAATGTAAGTTTAAAAGGGCATAAATGTAATAAAAACAAATAAATAAAAAAAATAAGTAAAACACTATTTAAAAAGCAAAAACAAAAAAAAAATGATTACCGGTAATATAATCAGAATTAAAATAAAATAAGCAAATGGATGAACAAAAAAAGTCCCATATGGATTATAACTGTTTATGCTCATTTAACCATGCAGTGCAAAGTATCTTGGTGAGCAGTGAGCACTAGTAACCAATAAGAACAGATCTAAAAATTTCCACAAATGAGCATTGTGTGTATTGGGCTGTCTGTTGGTGTCCAGAGTCAGAACAATCTAGAAATGAATGGCACACAATTCTGCACTGGTCTTCGTAATGACAGGTTCTCTTATATTGGAACGTAGGCCTTATGTATTGTATTTTATGTTGGTTCATTTACATTTTTCAGATTCGGGGAGCGCGCAGCATCCTCAGCAACAGAACCAGAATATTTTCCTCTATCCACAGGGGGACCTGTTGGAGCTAAGGGAGGCTGTAAATACTCCGTAAGTGAATTGTATAGAGTAATACCCCCATCTACTGGTCACTTTGACATATGACTCCTGCTGTATCACAGATTATTATTATTATTATTATTATTACTGGTATTTATATAGCGCCAACAATTTAAAGCGGTATTAAACCCAAAACAAAAAATGTGTTATATTGCAGCTTGCCAATCATTAGATGTGGGGGCTGCATTTGTTTTATTTTTTAGGCTTTTCACCTCTGTTTTCACCTGATCTGGCCTGTAACACCCCTCCCGTGTAAGAGTGCCCCCGCTCTGGATGAAGGAGAACAGGGGGCACAGCAGACAGCAGCATTGTCAGTTTTGGGGGGGGGGGGGGATTGTTAAATGTATTAGCAGATTTAGATACACTAACAAATTGAAGCCAAACTCCAGCTCACACTTCATAATCAATTTCAGCAAACGGTTACTTTTTTCCTTTTGGGATAAAGGTTGCATCTCTAGTAACCTCAAAAATGGTAAAAGCAAAACACAGTTTAAAAGTCCATATAATAAGAGCTTGCTGGGCCTTAAAGCAGATTCTCAGCAGATTGATAAATATTTGTAATAGACTAAAATGGACACCAGACGGCGCTTTTAAGTGATGACAACTGACTACACTTAGACATGCCCTCCGGCCCTCTGGTATCCATTCTGCTCCTCAGCAGATTGATGGATATCTGTAAAAGACTAAAATGGACACCAGAGGGCGCTTTTAAGTGATGAGCAGCTTACTACACTTAGACATGCCCTCTGGCCCTCTGGTATCCATTCTGCTCCTCCGCAGATTGATGGATATCTGTAAAAGACTAAAATGGACACCAGAGGGCAAGGCATCCAATCATATCTCCACCCGAAAAACCAACCTTCTGTGAAGCGTTTCACCGCTGCTGGCTTGCTCACAAGGATAGGGGAAGTCCTAGCCTTGTGAGCAAGCCAGCGGTGGTGAAATGCATTGAGAAAAGTTGGCTTTTGGGTGGAGACATGATTGCAGACTGCACCCGAAAACCAATCTTCCTGGACACGTTTTACCACTTCTCCCTCCTTTCATCGTACACGGACAGCCTGGGTGCTGCCTACCAACAGCCCCTCTCTACTCTTCATCGAAGAAATTAGAAAAATTGGCCACATTCAAAAAGCTCCTCTTTCTAGGTTTATTGATTATTGAAAAAAAACGAAAACCAACCATTCTTGATGCGTTTCACCACTGCTGGCTTGTTCACAAGGATAGGGCAAGTCCTATCCTTGTGAGCAAGCCAGCGGTGGTGAAACGCGTTGAGAAGGTTGGATTTCGGGTGGAGACATGATTGCAGACTGCATACAATGTCTCCTCCCAAAAACCAACCTTCCTTGATGCATTTGGCTTGCTCACATAGATAGGGGAAGTCCTACCCCTGTGAGCAAGCCAGCAGTAGTGAAACGTGTCAAGGAAGGTTGGTTTTCAGACATTATTTCAGACTGCATCCAATCAAGTTTCCACCCAAATACCAACCCATGACACGTTTCACCACTGCTAGCTTGTTCACAAGGATAGAGGACTTCCTGTCAGGTCACCTGAGGTCAGGTGACAAATGCACACCATTGGGGTCAGGAGTGCACCTCTAAGGTAGTGAACCCTACGGCTGACTGCTGCGGATGGAACTCTGGGTGGATAAGGAAGGCAGGTCTACTGGAGAACCAACAGGGATCCTACAGGGTGCTAGAGCATAAGATTCCCCAGGGCGCGGAGTCTAAGAGCCAGCAGATGTTCACCAGAGCCTCCAGTGGTGAAGATGGACTGGGCTGCAACTGGATCCAGGTCGCGGCCCCAAGAGTCTCCTAGCTTACGCTCACAGTAGGCTACAGGAGGATAGAGAGGAACCAGCAGACCAGGATAACAAGAGATAGTGAGGGGATAAGCCAAAGGTCGGGGCGACTAGCAGACAAGGATAAACATAGAACACACCAAGGGTCAGGGTCACAAGCACACAGGGATAGTCAAGAACAAGCCAAGATCGGTAAAACAGAGACAGACGTAGCACACGGCAAGCAGGAACCCAAACACACAATAGCTTAACAAACAACGTTGATCAGCACGGCTGGCTTGCAGTGCACAGGTTAATATAGTGTTCCCTGATAGGGCCTGGGGTGGAGCCATGCTTGGAGGAGAGATTACTTAAGCAGCCAGGTGAGAGTGGCTGGCCTCTAAAACAGAACACATGGAGGAGAGGTAAGCTAACAGACAAACATTACTGCATAACCATGACAATTCCTATCCTTGTGAGCAAGCCAGCGGTGGTAAAACACGTTGCGAAAGGTTGAAGACTGCATACAATCATATCTCCACCTGAAAACCAATGTTCTGTGATGCGTTTCCCCACTGCTAGCTTGCTCGCAAAGATAGGGGAAGGCCTATCTCTGTGAGCAAGCCAGCAGTGGTGAAACGCATCAAGGAAGGTTGGTTTTTGGGTGGAGACATGATTGCAGACTGCATCCAATCAAGTCTCCACCCAAAAACCAATCTTCCTGGAATGCGTTTCACCACTGCTGGCTTGCTCACAAGGATAGGGGAAGTTCTATCCTCGCGATCAAGCCAGCAGTGGTAAAACGCGTCGAAGAAGGTTGTTTTTGGGTGGAGACATGATTTAGGCAGTTTTTTGACTATCAATAAATACAGAAAGAGGAGCTAAGTTCTGGAGTGTTGTTTCTGAGATACTTATTCCCCGTGCCAGGGATTGCAAATTATTCTGTGTGAAGAATACCGCAAACCGCCGTCGTTATACGTCGGTACTTTGATGTTGAATACCGTTGTTATGGCAAGAGATATCTTTCTGCAATGGTGCAATGGCTGGCGGTCCTCTTTAAGATAAAAGTGGTCCCTGCGGTGGATTTATCAGCGGCGGTGATCTATGCCCGGAAGTGGGAGCAAATACCTGGATTACACAGGTATCTGCTCCCTCCTCCCCCCTGAAAGGTGCCAAATGTGACACCGGAGGGGGGAGGATTCCAAAAAGTTTTTTTGGTGGAACTCCGCTTAAAGGGGATTTTTTTTTTATTGCATTTAGTGCCCTGTACACACGATCGGATTTCCGATGGAATAAAATCAGATGAAATTTTCCGTCGGAATTCCGATGAAGCTGACTTCCATCAGTCTTGCCTACACACCATCAGACAAAATTCCGACCGTCCAAAACGCAGTGATGTAAAACACTCCGACGAGCCGAGAAAAATGAAGCATGCGTCGACTTGATTCTGAGCATGTGTGGGTTTTTTCTCCGTTGGAGTTCTACACAGACGATCGGAATTTCCTATGGTTTTTTTTTTTCCATCGAAAAAATTTAAAACATGTTCTATTTCTAAACACTGATGGAAAAAAGTCCATCGGACTTTTTTCATCGGAAAAAACGACCGTGTGTACAGGGCATTAGTGTGAATGTGAGATCGGAGGTCTTTTTGACCCCAGATCTCACATTAAAGAGGACCTGTCATGCTTTTTTCTATTACAAAGGATGTTTACATTCCTTGTAATAGGAATAAAAGTGATCCATTTTTTTTTTTTTTTTTTTAAAGTGACAGTATCAAAATAAAAAGTAAAATAGATAAGAAAAAAAGAAAAAAGTGTTAAAGCCCTCTGATCTCGCACACAGAAGCGTACGCATAGGTAAGTCACGCCCGCATATGTGAACGATATCCAAACCACACATGTGAGGTATTGCCGCGATCGTTAGAGCGAGAGCAATAATTCTGGCAAAAGACCTCCTCTGTCACTCAAAACTGGTAACCTGTAGACATTTTTAAACAGCGCCTATGGAGATTTTTAAGGTTTAAAGTTTGTCGCCATTCCACGAGCGGGCAAAATTATACTTTGTTCTGTTATCTATAAAAGGGGCGTTACTGGGAGGCGAGTAGGGGGTGGAACCAAGGAACTGTGCACTGAGGTGGGTAGGGGGCAGAGACAAGAGGTGACTCGGAAAGAGGGAGTTCCTGTACCCATTCACTGAGAAACAAAGCCATGCTTGTAAACAACAAGTTTGAAAAATAGGCCTGGTCCTTAAAGCGGAGTTCCACCCAAATTGGGAACTTCCGCTAAATCCACTCCTCGCCCCCTTACATGCCACATTTGGCATGTAATTTTTTTTTGGGGGGGGAGTGGGGGCTTCAGTAGGAGTGGGACTTCCTGTCCCACTTCCTCCTTCCGCCCTGGGGTCGCTTAGGTGATTTGTCATATCGCCTTTTGGCGGCCCCTCCCTGTAGGTGATCACCTGGGACATGTGACAGGTCCCAGGTTATCGCCTGTCAACTCAGAGAGCGCTGCGCCATTCGCGCATGTGCAGTGAGTGCCCGGCCGTGAAGCCGAAAGCTGTCACGGCCGGGTGCCCACACTATGAATGGAGGCACCGGCGGAGAAGGGGGGAGAGGAGCGAAGCTCCGGGCGTCGCGTCGCTGGACAGTGGAACAGGTAAGTGTATGTTTGGACATGTTTGGATAAATGCAGAGCGTTTAAAAAAAAAAGTGTTTATATATTATATTTTATATATTTTTTACCAAACTGTAAAATGTAACAATCAAAGCAGCAGATCTATTAGTAATTGAATGACCATGCCACAGTTCACCTTTAAAATGCCATTCATGAAAGAAAAAAATGAAATCTAGTGACTGTATACACCCTGGTGTTAGATATAGAGATCTGTAGCAAAATACATTATTAATGCCCTTTTTGTCTTTTTTTTTTTTTAACAGGTTTTCATTTGGTGCACAGAATCAGTTGCCAAAGCTTCCTCCCAGGCCTCTATATGACAATGTAAGTTAGTATGATAACCCACAGCTAACACTTAGGGGTGTAGTAACATACCTGCCAACTTTTTGAGATGGGAATGAGGGACACCTATCAGCAAAAGTATCCAGGCATGGGACACACCCCTTGCCACGCCCCCTTAAAGGAGCATGGTCCAAAAAAACAAGAATTGTTAAACCCACAAGTGCTTTTTTTTTTTACCACTACTATTTCTTTATACAGGCATACCCCGCTTTTAATTACACAATGGGACCAGAGCATGTATGTAAAACGAAAATGTACTTAAAGTGAAACAATCCTTTTTTTCACTTCTAAATGCATGCACTACATTGTAATAGTTATTTACAAGCATAACTGATATTAATAATGCATTGATAACTAAAATAAACACAATGGGGAGTCCAGGGCCTGTAGAGGGGAGTCCAGGGCCGGTAGTGGGGGATCAGGGCCAATAGAGGGGGGCTATACAGTACTGTACAGTTCTTATGTTTATGCAGACTGTGGCTGGTGAGCAACTCTGGGCCTCTGGGCTGGCGGCACCTCTGAGCAACACCGGGCTTGCTGGCGGGCACCTCTGGGCCGACAGGCAATGCTGGGCTGGCTGGCGGGCACCTCTGGGCTGACTGGCAATGCTGGGCTGGCTTTCTGGCAACTCTTTGCCTCTTCCCTCACAACTCCAGGGCTGCAGCTCCGCCTCTCCAGGTCATACTGCGGCTGCGCGGCGCGGGAATGTCCGGAATGTCCGTACTTGCGAGGCACTTTACGTACATTCGCGGGCATGTCCGTACTCGCGAGTGTACGTAAAGTGAGTGTCCGCAAAGCGGGGTATGCCTGTATTGGCTTTTGGAATTTACAAATGCAGCAATTTAGAAATCAGATGGAAGGTTTAGTGCTGGAAAACACTTTTTGAAAGATAAAAAGTGCATTTTATATACAACTCTATAGATCAGACCAAAATGAGGGACAAATGAGGAGGAATGAGGGACAGAGGGACATTGCTCCAAATCAGGGACAGTTAGGAGCTATGTAGTAATAAAAAAAAATTGCATAGCAATTTACCTAGTACAAATGCATGTAAATTCTTTCTGGACTTTATTAGCCAATTTAATTTGCTGTTAATATTATTATTATTATTATGTTTATTTTTCCAACGAAACTGAGTTTTTTTAATTAGATTTTTTTCTATTTTTTCTTTTTCTTTTATTTCAGTTTCTGCCACCTACAGTCCCTTTCCCAGCAGCCCAAAACACTTCATTTCTCCCCCCATACCCGCCTCCAACATATTTCCTTCCACCGGCACAGTTCTCAACACCTTTCCTGCCGACAGTTCCTGCGCAAGGTCCCATGCAAACCCCCATCCTACCGACACAGCCCCCCCTGATTCAGGCTGTGCCAACGCTGAGCCCCACCGTTCTTCCTCTACCGAAGGAGTCCACAAACAAGACGACATCCACACCAGGTAAGATTAACTAATCAGTATTTTCTGAATGCCAACCAGTCTCATGACTGGCACAATATTGGGAAAGAGTTTTATTATAAGGCTTATTCATTTGTAATATCTTTATTTTAGATGATTCCAATAACAATCTACCAAATTACTATGAGCTCCTAGAGTTTGATCCTCTTGTTGAGAGCAACGGCACAGAGTAAGTAGGAGACCCAGCATTGTAAATGTTATGTACTTTGTGAGTATACTTATAATAATATAAATCTTGGCATGAATTAGGATGCCATATACAGTGCATCCGGCAAGTATTCACAGCGCTTCGCTTTTTTCCACATTTTGTTATGTTACAGCCTTATTCCAAAATTGATTAACCACTTCAGCCCCGGAAGAATTTACCCCCTTCCTGACCAGAGCACTTTTTGCGATTCGGCACTGCGTCGCTTTAACTGACAATTGCGCGGTCGTGCGAGGTTGTACCCAAACAAAATGGACGTCCTTTTTTTTCCCACAAATAGAACTTTCTTTTGGTGGTATTTGATCACCTCTGTGGTTTTTATTTTTTTGCAGTATAAACAAAAACAGAGCGACAATTTTGAAAAAAAAAGCAATATTTTTTACTTTTTGCTATAATAAACATCCCCCAAAAATATATAAAAAAACAAATTTCTTTCTCAGTTTAGGCCGATATGTATTCTTCTACATATTTTTGGTAAAAAAAATCGCAATAGGCGTATATTGATTGGTTTGCGCAAAAGTTATAGCGCCTACAAAATAGGGGATAGTTTATGGCATTTTTATTATTCATTTTTTTTTATTAGTAATGGCGGCGATCAGCGATTTTTATCGTGACTGCTACATTATGGCGGACACATCGGACACTTTTGACACCATTTTGGGACCATTGTCATTTATACAACGAGCTATAAAAATGCAGGGGTTGAACACTAGGGGTCAATCAAGGGGTTAAGTGTGTCCTAGGGAGTTATTCTAACTGTGGGGGGGGGTGGGCTACCTATAACATGACAAAGATCACTGCTTCTGTTGACAGGGAGAAGTAGATCTCTGTCATGTTGCTAGGCAGAACAGGGAAATGCCTTGTTTACATCTCCCCGTTCTGCCTCTCCGTGTGACGATCGCGGGAACCCGGCGGACATCGAGTACGCGGGACCCGCGGGTACACTCACAGAGCTCACGTACAGGTATGTTGCTTTGCGCAGCCGTGCCATTCTGCTGATGTATATCGGCGTGAGCCGGTCGGCAAGTGGTTAAATTCAATATTTTCCTCAAAATTCTACAAACAATACCCCATAATGACAACGTGAAAGAAGTTTGTTTGAAATCTTTGCAAATTTATTAACAATAAAAAACGAAAAAATCCTATGTACATAAGTATTCACAGCCTTTGTCATGACACTCAAAATTGAGCTCAGGTGCTTCCTGTTTCCACTGATCATCCTTGAGATGTTTCTACAACTTGATTGGAGTCCATCTGTGGTAAATTACAGTTGATTGGACATGATTTGGAAAGACACACACCTGTCTATATAAGGTTCCACAGTTAACAGTGCATGTCAGGACCTGGGCACGAAGCTAGAACCTCTATCTGTGTCTGGCATTGATTCTTCTCGCTGAGCTATCTGAGATGCTGGACAGCTCCCTGCCAGATCCATTGGACAACCCTGCCTTGTGCCTTGATTGCTGTTGAACCTTGAACTTCTTGCTCCTCCCATGAACTTCCTATATAAGCCTTGCCTCTGCACTTCCTGTCGCCAGATTATTGTGGTCTGATACCGCACACTACTTGAGCTACTTCTTTTGCTGTTTGAAAACAACTTTGGCTTGTGACCTCGACTACAAAACTCGCTCCTGCACCGACCTCGGCTTGTGACCCCAACGCTGATCATTGGTCTAGCAATTCAGACTTTTCAATCTTTCACAGACCTGAGAACTGAGCTTGCCTGACATTGCCGGCCATTGGTCTCCACTCATTACCGGTATTCTCCTAACAATGCATGTCAGAGCAAAAACCAAGCCATGAAGGCCAAGGAATTGTCTGTAGACCTCTGAAACAGGATTCTATTGAGGCCACAGATCTGGGGAAGGGTACAGAAATATTTCTGCAGCATTGAAGGTCCCAATGAGCACCGTGGCCTCCATCATCCGTAAATAGAAGAAGTTTGGAACCACCAGGACTCTTCCTAGAGTGGGCCGCCCGGCCAAACTGAGCAATCGGGGGAGAAGGGCCTTCATCAGGGAGGGGACAAAGAACCCGATGGTCAGAGCACTTTGGCCTGAATGGCAAGCATCATGTCTGGAGGAAAACAGGCACTGATCATCACCTGGCCAATACCATCCTAGTAAAGCATGGTGGTGGAAGCATCATGCTGTGGGGATGTTTTTCAGCGGTAGGAACTTGGAGACTAGTCAGGATCGAGGGAAAGATGAATGCAGCAATGTACAGAGACATCCTTGATGAAAACCTGCTCCAGAGTGCTCTGACCTCAGACTGGGGCGAAGGTTCATCTTCCAACAGGACAACAACCCTAGGTACACAGCCAAGCTAACAAAGGAGTGGATACAGGACAACTCCTTGAGTCCTTGATTGGCCCAGCCAGAGCAAAGACTTGAACCCGATTAAACATCTCTGGAGAGATCTGAAGATGTCTGTGCACCGACGCTCCCCATCCAACCTGATTGAGCTTGAGAGGTCCTGCAAAGAACAATGGGAGAAACTGCCCAAAAATAGGTGTGCCAAGCTTGTAGCATCATACTCAAAGAGACTTGAGGCTGTAATTGGTGCCAAATGTGTTTAAACAAAGTATTGAGCAAAGGCTGTGAATACTTATGTACATTTTTTTCGTTTTTTATTTTTAATAAATTTGCAAAGATTTAAAAAAAACTTCTTTCATGTTGTCATTATGGGGTATTGTTTGTAGAATTCTGAGGAAAATAATAATAATAATAATTTAATCCATTTTGGAATAAGTAACATAACAAAATTTGGAAAAAGTGAAGCGCTGTAAATACTTTCCGGATGCACTGTATATACAGGTGCATCTAAAAAAAAAATTATATCATCAAAAAGTTAATTTATTTCAATAATTCAATTTAGAAAGTAAAACTCATATATTATATATATTTATATTTATTACACACAGAGTGATATATTTAAAGCATTTCTTTCTTTTAACCACTTAAGGACCAGGCCTATTTTTTACATTTGGTGTTTACAAGTTAAAATCCGTTTTTCTTGCTAGAAAATTACTAAGAACCCCCAAACAATATATTTATTATACAGCGCTCCAAAAATGCTGCTGCCCATTGCAATGAATAAGCAGTGCTTCGCAAGCGCTGCAACACAGCTTTTAACCCCTTCTTTGGGGTTAAAAGCACCCTGCTAGCGTCCGAAAAGCGGCACTAAAATGAGCCCCACTTTACCGCAAACGCACGGGCGGCCCCATGATGGGATCAGTGGCAGCGGTGATGGTGGTGGGAGGGGATGGGATCACTGCCAGCGGTGATGGTGGTGTGAGGGGACGGGATTACTGCCAGCGGTGATAGTGGTGGTAGGGAAGGGGATCAGTTGCAGCGGTAATGGTGGTGGGAGGGGACGGGATGAGTTGCAGCGGTTGATGGTGGTGGGATGGGATCACTGCCAGCGGTGATGGTTGTGGGAAGGGATGGGATCAGTTGCAGCGGTGATAGTGGTGGGAGGGGATGGGATCAGTGGCAGCGGTGATGGTGGTGGGAGGGGATGGGATCAATGCCAGTGGTGATGGTGGTGGGAGGGGATGGGATTACTGCCAACGGTGATGGTGGTGGGAGAGGATGGGATCAGTGCCAGCAGTGATGGTGGTGGGAAGGGATGGAATCAGTGCCAGCAGTAATGGTGGTGGGAAGGGATGGGATCAGTGCCAGCAGTGATGGTGGTGGGAAGGGATGGGATCAGTGCCAGCAGTAATGGTGGTGGGAAGGGATGGGATCAGTGCCAGCAGTGATGGTGGTGGAAAGGGATGGGATCAGTTGCAGCGGTGATGGTGGTGGGAGGGAATGGGATCAGTGGCAGCGGTGATGGTGGTGGGAGGGGATGGGATCAGTGGCAGTGGAGCGCCAGGCAACAACTCGTTGGTTGGGGCCTTACATGTGTATGAGCTGTCCCCCCTGATGGCAGCCCTGGCGCCAATCATTTTCCTTTGCTAGCCTTTTTTTAAAGCCCAACTATTGGAAAAGTAAAAACTATCCCTTGCTGTTGGCTGTGCCTGCATTGCAAGGCTTTACTGCTCCTTTAGTCTAGGCTAGAGTTTTTGCACTTTAACTTACATGATTCTCCACTTCCCCCCAAGCTTCCGTGCTGGACAGTCCCTCAGCATCATCATGTCCAATGCAGGGCTACCGACCCTACATTGATCTTGACTTTAGGACCTTAGACTTGGGGAAGAAGATGCTGCAGGGACCAGTCTATGTACCCCTACTCATTCACATAGGGGGGGCGGAATCTGGGGGCTTCCAGATTGCGTTAAGTCACCCCCTGCACCACCAGAACCATCGGGTCAGGGTTGTGGGGAAGAGGTACAGTTCCTTTGGGGGGGCAGAGCCACCTGCCCCAAAGCACCCTCCCCATGTTGAGGGCATGTGCCCTGGTATTATGGCTCAGGCTGCATGCATTTCCTGGTCTGCCAGGCTGCATGCTCGGATAAGGTTCTGGTATGGATTTTGGGGGGAGGGACACACAATTTTTTAGACCCAAAGGGCCTGGTATGGATGGGGGGGGGGCACACTTTTTTTTTTCCTGAATTTTTATTTGCCAGCAATTCTGTTTACATGTCATGCCAGCAGGGAAGCTCGCTGACAGCTGATGAGTCATCGGCTGTTAAAGACGTGGTGGCCGGCTTCCCAGCCCGCTCCTTTACAACCAGCTATTCTTCACACAGAACTCGAATTGTTTCGAAAATTTGGAATTTGTTAGAAAACTAATAAACTAAACTAAATGAATTCTGAAATGAATCAATGAAACTAAATTAGTAACAGAATGAATCTATCCGAAACAAAACACTTTTTTCTATTCTGCACATGTCTAAGCTACAAGCATCTCTATACATGAAGAAACTGGGTATTTCACTACTTCCAGTAGCTAAAAAGCTTTCCTTTCTATTCCAGGGTCGTATATGAAGAAATCGACACTGCATTATGGAAGGCTAAAAACGCCACTAACTGCTAGTAATACTACCAACAATACTGGGGTACCCAATCCTTGTTTTCCGGGAGAGATCTCTGAATATAGATATCCGATCAGCATTCCCAGTCTGATCGTTTTTAATATCTCTGCAGATAGATGCACTGACTTGCATTAGGCAGCCAGTTGTGTCTTTCTATAGGGTAATCTCAGCCTTATCTCAGGAGGCATCAGTCAACAAGGATAATTTATAACCAGTTCCGCTCTTACACCCATTTACCCCGCATATGGGGTCAGAGCAATCCTACATTTCGGTTATGGGGTGACCGATTCAGAATTATTTATGATGGGAGATGACACCTTTCTATTTGTGGAATTGACTTCCAGTAATTATTATGTTGTACGGTATCTCTAGCCAAAACCTTTTTTTTTTTTGCTTGTTTTATGCCGCATACACACGGTCGGAATTTCCGACAAGAAATGTTCGATGTGAGCTGTTAGTCGGAAATTCCGACCGTGTGTAGGCTCCATCTGACTTTTTCTGTCGGAATTTCTGCCAAGAAAAATTTGAGAGCTGGTTCTCAAATTTTCCCACAAGAAAAATTCTTCTCGGAAATTCCGTTTGTCTGTATGCAATTCCGACGCGCAAAAAAACATGCATGCTCAGAATTAAGCAGAAGAGCCGAACTGCCTATTGAACTTCATTGATCTCGGCGTGTTGTATGTCACCGCGTTCTTGACAGTCGGAATTTGGTGTGACTGTGTGTATGCAACGCAAGTTTGAGCCAACGTTCCGTCTGAATAATCCACGGTTTTCTTGTCGGAATTTCCAACCATGTGTACGGGGCATTAGAAGAAGCAGAAATGTTTAGACTTCCTAAAGGCCTGTCCAGACTTGTGTACCGTGGTAATGCATGGTAAAATACAATGCACGCTTAAACATGACAGTTTGTGCGGGGGGGGGGGGTTGGGTGTAACAAGAGTGGTGGCCAATATACCTATGCTGTAGTGCAAAATTACCACATGCCATGCATTTCAGGGTCATGTACGTTTTTCGGTCCATTTCTGTGTATTGGCAGCCAATGCAATGGACCACAGCTTCGGGGGTCTGGTCCCTAGAGAAGATTTTTCCTAATTTCCTGTCCTAGCTGTAAGCAGTAGAGGAAGTGGGGGTAAATCTTTGTCTTCAATAAAACAATTTTCTGTTAGCTAGCAGTTTGTCACATGCAGATGGACTATTTTTTTTTGCAATGTTGAACATTCATCATCTAATTTTATAGAGTAATTATAGCCATAGCAGCCCACACAGCTGCTGTAGGGCCTGGAATGGAAGAGAGCCCCACTGGTGAGGTTGTTGAGGGAATGTAAAGTAGCACTTAAGTCTGTTTTTTTTACCTTAATGCATTCTCTGCATTAAGGTAAAAAATGCCCGACAACCTATCCTACTTCCCTCTGTCCCTAAACACTTACTTGGCAAGCTCTCCACCACTGTTTCCAGCACCGTTCCCTTCACTTCCTGCTTTCACAGGAGAAACTGAAGGCAAAAGAGCCATGGAAGTTGCTTACCACTGCCGTGCACGTCTAGGGATGCACAAGCTCGGCACAGCACACAAGGGAGGGGCAGAGCCTAAGATGCTGGCGTTAATTACAAGAAGAGGAGGAAAGCAATGTTTTTGTGGAATATCATTGCAAAGAGCAGAATATGACCCATGATGACATCATATCCTGACAAAACGCATAGGCAGGAGCCAGACGTGCTGACATCATGACGACGCACACTGCCGATTGGGATTAGGACTGTTTCAGCTAAATAGCTCAATTTCTACTTTACAAACATGAGCAACTTTAACTGTTTTTTAGCAAAATGGTGTTAGGTGGACTAGGGTTGTCAGTTTGACTCTCAACCATGGCACAACCTCTCCCTGTGACTGTATGGGTTTCCTTCCACACTCCAAAGACAAGCTGGTAGGGTAATTGGCTCCAGCTAAATTGCATGTATGATTGTGAGTTAGGGACCTTAGACTGTAAGCTCCTTGAGGGCAGGGACTGATGTGAATTTACAATATATATGTAAAGCGCTGCGTAAATTGTTGGCACTATATAAATACCTGTAATAAATAATTTCCCAATTTTCTCTGTGTACACGTACCGGCCTTACAAGTTGGATGTTTATGAAAAGCAGTGGAGCCTTTGATCGATGTGGTCTTCACTCAGGCATTGGGAGGTCATTGTTCTCTAGTAAGCGCTCACGTGTGACACGTGGTGGTGTGGAATTACATGGAGGATCGTAACCAAACATAATATATAAAGAAATTTTATTGGCACTTTCCAATTTTTGCATCTTAGGCTGGAGACCCAATAAGTGTCCTCAGTATCCGAAACTTCCAGGGATTTCGGATGCCTGGTCCTATACTGGGTTCTGTGGTTCCATCTGTTAGCACCTATGTTAACACTGTGTCCAGCAATGATGTAGGGGTCGGCGGACGGAACCAGAGCATGCAGAGGAGGACCAGGCATCCAACAATCTTGGAAATACAACAGTGTGAAGATTGGTGGCATGAGATACATTTCAGAATCATATAAATACCAACAGGTAAACATCTTCCTATTATTGAAAGTCTTGGATGTTATGGCTGCAACTTACTCCTACTGACCCTCCAATGGCATTTCCAGGTGAGTTTGGTGGTGATCCACACTGCCACATGGTCTGCGAAAGGTCGGTAACTACTTTTGTGGCTTCTTCAAAAAATACCCCAGAAGCAACAGGCCTCGATGTCCTGCCATTTAGAGGGGTGGATGAAGACCATCAAATCTACACTTTCTTGCTTACTGCTGTGTGCCATATCATTTACCTCTTTAGTAGTGCTTCTAGGAAAAAGTAGAGTATGGAAAGTGCTGAAAATGTGTTGTCCAGCACAGGCGTACACCATGTCATCTTTGCATAGCTGCCAGCTGGTGTTGCGCACTGTAAGATCTGTCAACTAGGAATGCACAGATACTGGTATTGGTGCTAATACTAAGCATTTGGGCAAGTATCGGTACTTGTCCAAATGCTCCCGATACCGAAACCGACTTTGCGGTGCAATTTACGTCAATACAAAGTGAATAGAAAAACAAGTCTGCAAAGAATCACATACGAGTTAAACAGGAATGCAGTGTGATTCCTGTCCGAATCGCATGCCATTTCCCCCACTGCTCCTGTGTGTATAGAAAGGGAAAAAGCACCATCCAGTGAGCAGTTAAAAAAAATTGTTAGAACTCACAGTACATATCTGGCCATTTACAAAATAATCTACATAGGTGTCCCGGTCCACCGATGATAGCAAACCACAGCCGCTGGAGGAGATATCGAGGCGGTCCGCCCCCAACTTGACATCACTTTTGCCCTATACCCACGGGTCCCCGAACTGCTCCTTCAGCGACCCTGATTTGCTATCATCGACGGACCGGGACACCTATGTAGATTATTTTGCACGTGGCCAGATATGTACGGAGAGTTCAAAAAAATGTAAACTGCCCACTAGATGGTGCTTTTTTTTTTCCCTCTCTCATTTTATATATATATATATATATATACACATACATACACATACACATATATACACATAAATTCATACATTCATAGGAGCAGTGGGGAAAAATCACACCCCATTCCCGTACAAGTCTCATGCGGTTCTTTGCAGTGCTATTTACGCCAATTTTTTGTATTGACGCAAATCACACCGCAAAGTATCGGTACCAGCGTGTACTTGGCGGAAAGTATCGGTACTCAGTATCGGCGAGTACTTGACGGAAAATATCGGTACTTGTACTCGCCGATAAAAAAAAAAAACAGTGCAACCCTAATGTCCACGTATAAGCCAAATCTAAAAGACAGGGCAATACTTAAGTGTAGATCCACATACTGCTTAAGGAAGCTCTAAGCTGTATCCAAACCCAAACATTTTATATATTGCAGCTTACTAATAAAATAATTAGATGTAGTTGCTGCATTTGTTTTCAGACTTTTTTCCCCGCTGGTGATCCTGCTGGCACTGCACCTCCATTTACATGGCTATGTTCGCGTCCCGCACCTTAACTATGGAAAGAGCCACGGTTGTCACGCAGGCTAGATTTCAAGCATGTCTGCCTTTGTTTATCTGCAATAGATGGTGGATTTATAGGATACAATAGTAGTTTACACAATGATATTTTAAGCTCACAGGAAGTGACAAGGACACGGGTAGGAGCAGTAGTTTTTTTTTTCTGTACTTCCTGAAAATGCTTTTAACCTGAAAAAATTTAAATGAATGCAGCCACCACATCTAAGCTTTCATATATTACAGTTTGGTTCTTGGGCTTAAAACATACTTTAAAACAAACTGTATTTCCTGATCAGGGCTAATACTTTGTGTAGACCTGGATACTTCTTAACGGCGCTTTCCAAGTTCAGTTTTATTAGCTGGGAGTTGGGGACCACGCTGGACTGCTCGAGTTATTTATAATAATTTTTTCATGATTTGGATTCCGCAGGTAAATGGTGGAATTTGCCTGCCGCTGGAGGTGTTGGCTGCTATCTTAGAGGTACATCTGCAGCAGCGGTTCAGTGACAGGTATTCGGGTGTAGAGGGAGGAGTGCCCAGTATCCAGGGTAATACCACATTCAATGGAAAGGTTAAAGTAGAACTACAGGCAAAACTTTTTTTTCATTTTGGCTAGAACAAGGGAGGGTTATAACCCATCAGATTTTATTTTCACCATTTGTGGAGATTTCCCTTCACTTACTGTCCCATAGTCAAACAGGAAGTGAAAAGAAATCTCTGCAAATTAAGGGAATTACTTGGGGACCTGAAAAATGTCTGTGCACGGACGCTCCCCATCCAACCTGATGGCGCTTGAGAGGTCCTACAAAGAAGAAGAGAAACTGCCCAAAAATAGGATTGTGTTACCAAAGGTTTGTTTGGTGACTGTGGTCCCAACTGCCTTGAGATCATTCATAAGGTCCTTCTGTGTAGTTCTGGGCTGATCCCTCACTTTTCTCATGACCATCCTCACCCCATGAGGCATGGAGCTCCAGACCGAGGGCAATTGCTGGTTACTTTGTATTTCTTTCATTTGCAAATAATCGCTCCAACAGTTGTCTCCTTCTCACCAAGCTTCTTGCTGATGGTGTTGTAGCCCATTCCAGTCTTGTGTAGATCTACAATCTTGTCCCTGACATCCTTTGACAGCTCTTTGGTCTTGCCCATGATGGTGAGGTTTGAATGGAAGACGGATTCTGTGGATGGGATTTTTATACACATAACGAGTTGTCGTTAGGAGCTCCTTCTTATATTCACAGGTACAATCTGTGTACCCCATGAGCATATACTGTAGCCAGTCTGTGGGAGCCAGAATTATTGTTAGTTGGTAGCGGTAGGGGATCAAATACTTATTTTACTCACTGAACTGCAACTCAATTTGTATCATGTGTTTTTTCTAGATTTTGGGTTGAAATTTTGTCTCTATCCTTTAAAATGCACCTATGATGAAAAAAAATTATAGACCCTTCATTTTTTTTTTTTTTTTTTTGGGCTAAATGGACTTCAATGGAGAAGCTGCAGAAAAGCATGTAGTGCGTTTTTGCTGCAATTTGCATTTTTTAATTTTCCCAAACAACAAATCGCCCAAAAAAGCATACAAAATGCAAAACGTCATTGTATATACCCTCTAGACTTCAGGTCGGTCCAGGTATGTTGATAATGTTGTGACATATACTGCATTCAGGTCCATTTCCCCCATGTCACTCACTTTGACAAAGGTTTGTAGACAGGTGGAGGACCTATGTGATTTTTTTTATTGCATATTTATAGACAAACTCGAGGCACCTAATTTTACCACAAAAAAACTGGGAAAACTTGACTCGAGTATAAGCCTAGGGTGTCCATCTGCATGCCTCATTGTGTCCATGACTAGACTGACGTTTAACATGGGAGTCTATGGAAGGGGTGCCCGGATTTGGGAGGGGGGAAAAAAAAAAAAAGGTGCTCCCCGGCCGTATGTCCCCCCCCAGACAAAAAGCTTTTCACACTTAGAGGAATAATGGGGCTACATGTGTGCCACGTTTTGGGTCCAGGGGACCTACGACTGGCCAGTACCGGGTCCCCAAAGTCATTGGAGAAATTACCGTTTAACATGGGAGTCTATGGAAGGGGTTCCCTGCTTTGAAAAAAATCGGTGATCCCCGGACAACAAACTTTGTACACTTGTAGAGGAAGAGTGAGGCTACATGTGCACCAAGTTTGGGGTCCAGGGGACCTACGTCCGGCCGGTACCGGGTCCCCAAAGTCTGGGAGATCAGGCGCAAAAAGGTGACTCGAGTATAAGCCGAGAGGGGCATTTTCAGCACAAAAAAAATGTGCTGAAAAACTCAGCTTATACTCGAGTATATACGATAAGTGCTTCCAGTACACATGAACATTCATGGTGATACAGTATAATTCTGCAAATGTGGGTTTAACAGCTGGAGATATAACAATTGTGTGACACGCCTCCACTTGCCCAGGACATGACACCTTGGGAAATGCTCCATTGGGTTCTTAACAAAAAAAAAACAAAAAAAAAAAACACACATCTAACCATAGCGATGCCCAAAAAAACTAAAAACTACATCCCACTCCCAGATGTTGGCCAAAACATAAACAAGCGATCAATACAGAACCCCTATTCGTTAAGCCGTTTCAGGTTCAGCCAACCAAGTACGCCAGACTTTATCGTACTTTTGTGGGCAGCCTCTATTTACGTAAGTATCCTTGTACAAAGGAAGGCCGATATTTACCAAACGTTTCCACTGTACTAACGAAGGGGAAGTGTTTTTTTTTTTTCCACGGCATTGCAATGTTTTTCCCGGGCGTAAAACAGTAATGAACCAATCAATGTACGCTTAGCCATGGTCGGTATAATGGTTTCTATTAGTCCCAGAAGGCACACCTCCATTGCCAATGGAAGTGTGACTGATGCAATTCCTGTGCTTTTGATGGAGTGCTACGTATCTGGCTCGTGTATACTGCCTTTAGTTTGACCTGATCCTGTACGCCCCAGACATGAACGCCATATTTACATGTGGATTTTAGTTATTCTGCATCTTAACTGTCTTTCTTGCAAAAAAAACTCAATAAAAATTAGTGTGTTTTTTTTTTTTTTTTAAATGGTAAATTGCGGTAAAATGGCATGTGCAAAAACCACTGCAGAAATGATTAAAAGCAAACTGCATAGGTGTGAGGCAAGCCTTACATCTCATGTGAAAATAACTGGAAACTGTGAGAATAAACAAATTGAGTGAAGCTGCAGACACAAAAGAAAGATATCCCTTCTAATGTCAAAATATAAAAAGAAAAGAAATGTGTTGCGCTAAAGTTCCAAAAAAAAAAAAAAACGCATTTATTTTAATTCATCATACATAAAAATATATTTTACAAAAATGCAAATGCTAAATACAAAAAAGTTAACTAAAATGTGAAAATGGTGTCCATGCAAAGATAAAGCAAAAGTCCGAAAACCAAAGAAAGTTCCGTTAATTTCAAATTCTTCATTATTCACAAGAAGTGCCAGCATCATCCACCAAGAATGATAAAGCTGCGGGCTTACCAGACCACAGTGACCCCCTTTATTCAGAGTTGTCAACCCAAGCTCAAATGCTATTCATCAACATCACTTCTCTTCATGGAAGACCAGGGTAGACATCTGGACATCCCAGTAAGTGCTTGGATATCTTTCAGGAGGAATGCAAGACAAAAAAAAAAAAGGTACATTTCTTGGACTCCTGCTTAGGTGTAATGTTCCCCATAATATTGCAAATTTCACTTTTTGGATTCAGTTTCACTTTAACTGGTTGACTTTCTAAGGTCCCTTTCCCACGGTCGATCCGATCCACCTGGCAGTTTTTCAGGCAAACCTGATCGGAAAATCCATGCATTCCAATGGACAGGTGGGTCTCAAACTGGTTGGCCCTCCAGCTGTTGTGAAACTACAAGTCCCATGAGGCATTGCAAGGCAGAGGCATGATGGGACTAGTAGTTTTGCAACAGCTGGAGGGCCACCAGTTTGAGACCCCTGGACTGTAAACGGTCTTGTGTTCGCTTACACCTTCCGGTCTCTGGGTCCAATCCAGTCCACTAAAAAAAAATTGAAAGGGGATCTATCCTCTTCTGTTTAGGTGGATCGACTCTGAAGGGTTGTCCTGCGTAAATGGACAGCAAAGTCAATTTACTCCCGGGCCGCCCATAGATCAGAGCAGGGCTCTCTCTGTGTCCACTCTGCATGAACTGAACAGGCACGGATGTGTCATCCACCAGCTTTGCTCTGATTTGGGGGGGGGGGGGGGCTGTGAGTGGATCGCCTGCTGATTGAAACAGAATTCGCCCCGTGCTGAACGCAGAATTGTGCAGAGAACGTCTACAAAGAAAACCAGGAGACCAAACTTCTGAAATTCTTTTTATTTAATAAAAGAACATTCGCTCTCTCTGAAATAGAATTAAACATTTATAATAAACTGTTCACATCGTTTTTTGTTTTTTTTGTTCTCAGTAGGAAGCTGAGACGTGAAAAAGACGTATTATACAAGCAATGAACCATGAATATTTTCACATTGCAGATCATGGATGGGTGATATGAAAAAAAAGTTCCATCTGGACATGAATAGGGGAATGAGGTTATCATTCCAAAAGCAGCAAAGTCTGTACTGAAGAGTCAATCCCTCTTCTACTTATTTATTAGTAGTATAAAATCTTAAAAGTCTATATAAAGACTAAACTTTTTATATTTTGTACAGAGTGGGGAACAGTCGAAACCCATCAAGGTCTTTTTTTTTTTTTTTTTTGGTGTCATGTCAGGAAGATTTCCCTTCACTTCCTGTGCCAGAGACGCAGCAGGAAGTGAGAGGAAATCTCTACCAAGTGAAATCCAATGGATGCTCACTCCCAACATTACAAGAGTGAAAAACCAACAAAAGGCAGAATGTGGGAGTTACTTGGCCAGGCTTCTGGAGGAAACCCAAATGGCCTACAAGGTATGAAATAAAATAAAAAATGCTTTAAAAAGCGGCACCATTTTTTTTTTAACATCTATTGGGGCCCTGTGACTGCATAGGCTATTATGTTTCCTTTTAAGTTGATTAGTTAGGCCACCTATTATATTAAAGAACCATACAGGGGACTTAGAGGGTGGGACCATGCTTGACCCTTACAGGAAAAGTTGAAAGCCACTTAAAACTTCAGCTGCCAGACAGGGCCGCAAGCCTGGGAGGCAAAGAAAAACTGCCAGGACAAGGACCTCTTTCACAACAGTAACACTCACCCATGCTAATCAGACTTCTGTACAATTAAAAAAAATATATATATATTTTACATACATCGTGCTACAGCTGTTTATCTTACATTTAATTTTTATATACCTTTAAAAATGGACTAAATTGGAACTCCACTCAAACTTTTTTCATTGTTTTTGGCCAAGAAAGATAGGATTGGATCCCCTGCTAGGTCCTCCAGTGCTGCCTGTGGCCCTTGTTCCCCCACTGGTGGAAGCTCAATTTTATTTTGGATTCTATATCAGAGAGGATCCAATAAGTTCAGAAGTGAGGTTGCCAATGTAGGACCAAAAGGTGAGGGAGCTATAAGAAAAAACGAATAGGAGACGGACCGGACCACCCATTCATTTCAAAGCGGCTTCCAAATACTGTGCTTGTTCTGAATGAAGGCAAAGTGTTCTGATTGGATGAAGTAGAAAAAGTGTGATATCGCCACCATGCCTTTGCAATCGGAGAACATTTTGCATTCATTCTGAACATGCAAAGCAATCTCTGAATTCCCCCTGTGCCGAGTGGGTCAACCTTCGGTGTTTAGAACACACCAGGCCAGCTGCCCGGCCCAGGACCCGGAGGCAAGTGGAGATCACTGGAGTGGCCATGTCTACTTTAGTGATTTCCAACGTCCAGGGGCATAGACCAGGTATGCTATATACTTTATATTTTCTTGAGCCAACCATATTAAACCGATGAAACTGCACTAAGAGCAAGAATAGGCAACAAAGTTCAAAATACAACAGAGTCCACAACTCTTTGATGAAAGACAGTAGAGGTGATGTTCTTACAACAGAATTCACTCAACTGCCTTAAAAATAAAAAACTTAAGACAGCATTGCCCTGAATAGCTATGCCCATATCCTAAAAAGAACTGGTCACAAGCATTCAACTTTTTTTTCTAGAAAAATACACTATATGGCCAAAAGAAATCTGGAGACCTGACCATCACACCTATACGAGTTTGTTGCAATATCCAAATCTAAAACCATGGGTATCAATATGGAGTTGCCTTTTCTCCTGTTTTCCTTGTGAGACTTTCCACAAAATATTGGAGTGTGTCTGTGGGAATTTGGCTAAAAAGGCATTTGTGAAGTTGGGTATGAGAAGACCTGGCGTGCAATCAGCATTTCAGTTCATATCAGAGGTGTTAAGATCAGGGCTCTGTGAAGGCCACTCAAGTTCCTCTACACCAAACTCGTAATATAGACCATGTTATGGCTTTGTGCACAAGGGCACGGTTGAGCTGAAACAGAAACAAACTGTTACAAAAAAATTTGGAAGTGCATTAACAGACTTCATATGCTGCAACTTTACAAGTATACTTCACCAAAATCACTGCAATAATTTTGAGCGTGTCCACATAGGTAGGTTTGATGGTCAGACGTCCATGAAGTTTTTTGGCCATATAGTGTCCCTGATGTTCCCCTATTTAGTGCCATCTCTTCGCCTGTTGGCATGTCGTGGCCCTGCTTCATATCCTCGCCAGTTCTCAGTCATTATGATGCTAAACCCTGCCATCCTTGAGTTTAGGGATAACCGTGTCTGATAGCATAGAAAAGGATGAAGCAGGACCATGACTGTGGTCAGATGGATGGCACCAGGGAATCTTGGGGAACCCAACATATACATTAGAGACCATCTCTATGACTCCATTACATTAAGACCCCTTTCACACTGTAGCATTTTTCGGGCGCTTTTTGGGCTTAAAATAGCACCTGTAAA
Organism: Rana muscosa; assembly: GCA_029206835.1. Classification (NCBI taxonomy): domain Eukaryota; kingdom Metazoa; phylum Chordata; class Amphibia; order Anura; family Ranidae; genus Rana; species Rana muscosa. The sequence goes on from CM055128.1 coordinate 38,846,552, forward strand.
GCGCCTCCCCTGCAGCCCCAGTGTGAGAGCCCGAGTGCTTTCACACTGGGGCGGTGCACTTACAGGACCTTAGAAAAAGTCCTGCAAGCAGCATCTTTGGGGCAGTGGGGGCGCGGTGTATACATATCGAAATTAATGGGCAGCGCTGCCGAAGCGCCTGCAAAGCACTTTGGCAGTGGCGCTTTTCGGGCGCTATGAACCATTTCTTCGGCCGCTAGCAGTGGTTAAAAGCGCCCAGGCTAGCGGCCGAACAGCGCCGCTAAAGCGACAGAAAAGCGCCGCTAGTTTACTGCTGACGCGGCCCGTTGTCAGTGTGAAAGGGGTCTATTAGAACAAGATTTTTGAGTCAGGTGCCTTTACATAGAATCCTACTAGTGGTTCAATAACCTGCATATTGAAATGGTGGCAAGGACCATAACGAAGCACCAAATGCCCACAAGAATCGGCACAAAGTATGCCAATGTAAAATTTCTTTAAAATAAAAAACAAAACAAAAAATGTTTTACCAACAAGCCTTTAAGTGATATTAAAGTGTTATTTTTAAACCAAAAAAATAAATGAATGTCATACTTGCCTGCTCTGTGTAGTGGTTTTGCACAGAGCAGCCCTGATCCTTCTCTGGTCCCTCCCTCCTGTCAAGTGCCCCCACAGCAAGCAGCTTGCTATGGGGGCCACCCAAGCCGAGCCATTGCTCTGTGTGTCCATTCAGACACAGAGCCTCGGCTCAGCCCCACTCCCCCTATCTCTCTCCTCATTGGCTGACTGACTTTGATTGGCAGCAGCGGAAGCATCACCCACAACACTGCAAAGAGATTTGCCAATGTAATTTTGCTAGTATTAAATGAAAAGTCCAGCCTGAGTTTGTTTGGCTGGGCTTCTCCTATGGGTCACAGGAATCGGTCCAGGCACCGTGTCATCGCGATAATAAAAAAGTCTGGATCCGCCAGGTGCCTGGACTGATGCCCATCTGAGCCTCTCAGGGAGCCGCTAAGATGCTGAGAAGGCCGCTCCCTGCGAGCGGCAGCGAGCATGGAGTAGAGCTGCTGATTGACAGTCAGTAGCTCTCTGCTCCGGGGAGCTGTGAGAACCGAGCCATCGGCGATGTTCGATCACCCGGTTCTCAGTGCAGAGGCACCGGGGACCTAGGCATGTATGAATGGGCAAAAAAAAAAAAAAAAAAACATACTTCTCTTTTAAAGACCACCTACCTGCAAGTGGAACTGCAATAGAGAAAGATTAGGTCCCCTCCCAGACAGGACTGTACTGTGTGGCAGAGTTGTGTAAATTTTAGGAATGGACAGAAATACAAATCCTTTGGCAGGTAAAGCAGATTTCATGTATACATTTCATCTGTGTTTTTAGCGGTTTGTCTGAAATTCAGCTTTTATACACAAGCTTTATTTAAATACGCCAGCTGGCTTTCTAAGTTGGACCGATTGGGTCTTAAATTTTAGAAGAAAAAAAAAAGTTGTGTCCTCAACCAAATTCATTTTTTTTTTTTTTTTTATGTATTAAACCCATTTCAGGTCTCTCACTGGTTTTTAGGAGGACAGGAACGATTGGAGCATAACCTCCCATGTGGATATTATTGAAACCCGGCCTGTGAGAGCAATCTAATGCAAATCATTAATTTAATCAACTTTTTAACCACCCATTGAACAGACAACAATCAATGAGATGTAAGCCTTAAACAGTTTAAGCATATTAAAAAAAAAAAAAAAAAAAAAAAGAAAAACGAAGAAGAAAAAGAAATTGTGATGGGTTGTTGGGTCATCACACACGTTTTTTTTTTTTCTTGTCAAAAAGATTTAACTGGATGTATTTAAAAGAAGAGGAGCAATCTGTTAAAGTGGAAGGAAAGGATAAATAACCAACATTTTAAAATGTTGAGCCACCATTGGCTCTGTTATTCATTTCATAATTTTCTAATAAATCATAAGGTGATATAGCTCCAATGAGTCAGTCTCTGCACGGCGACAATGTCACTCAATCCTACAAAGCATGACATCATATCGCCACTGTCCAAAGCCACCAGCCACACTTGCCAGAGCTTTGCTGTCATGTGGCCAAAAAGAAAAAAAATTAAAACAAAAGATATTTACATTGCAAAATGTAGTGGAGGGAAATCTCTCTAATAGTGTCCATTGGAGAGTCCGTTAGAGAGAGACCCCCTTTCAGAACCCATTACAGACTACAAAGGACTTTAATGGGACCTGGAGGGGGGGGGGTCTCTCTCAAACAGAGGTGCCCCTTTCAGTGTCCATTAGAGAGTCTCTGTTAGAAAGAGCGACCTCCAGTAACTCTACAAGGCTTTTAGTTACAGCACCTTGGAACAAAAAAGGTAACAACGGCCCACCGCACATGCACTGTGGCTGCTCTGCGCCAGATCACATACCTAATACGTGAGCTGACACTTCTGGGTTGGGGTGCACTCACGCCCTGCCGGTGACCCGCTCCCGCTGTGATTCTACACAGCAGGAGCCCAGCAGTGGGTACCGCAGACTCAATGTCCACCGGCGCCCGCCGATTGCACAGGCAGAACGACAATCTATGTAAACCAGGCAGATTGTCGTTCTGTCAGAAGGCAAGGCACTGATCCTGTATTTCTGCTAAGCAGGAACACAGGTCTTTGCCTTCCCCTCGTCAAAGCACCTCCCCCACAGTTCGCAAGCACAACCTAGGCATACATTTAACCATTTGATTGCTCCAGATGTTAACCCCTTCCCTGCCAGTGTCATTAGTACAGTGACAGTGGATATTTTTTTTAGCACTGATCACCGTATTAGTGTGATTGGTCCCCAAAAACTGTCAGTTAGGTGTCCAATTAGTTTGCCGCAATATTGCAGCCCCACTATAAAAGTCGCTGATTGCCGCCATTACTAGTAAAAATAAAAATATCCCATGGTTTGTAGGCACTATAACTTTTGTGCAAACCGATCAGTATACGCTTATTGGGATTTTTGTAGCAGAATACATATTGGTCTAAAATTGATGAAGAAATTAGATTTTTTACATTGGATATGTATTATAGCAGAAAGTAAAAAATACATACTGTATATATATTTTTTTTTAAATTGGCGGTCTCTTTGTTTATAGCGCAAAAAATAAAAACCGCAGGAGGTGATCAAATACCACCAAAAGAAAGATTTATTTGTTGGAAAACAAGGACAATTTTTTTATTTGGGCACAGCTTCACGCGGCCGTCAGTTAAATTATTGCAGTGCCGTATTGCAAAGAAATGGCCCGGTCATGAGGGGCGGGTCAAACTTTCTGGAGCTGAAGTGATTAAAAAAAAAGTTCACCTTTGGAACATTATATTTTTTTTGAGTATATGTTTATCTCACGGAGACCGCACCATACTGGCGAGTCTGCATTAAAAATAGGACACTGCGCCCAATATACACAATTGTGATGCAGTGTTTAATATCTAGTGAACAGTGCACCTTTTCTTTTCTTTGTAACGGGTAGACAGCTATCCTGAGAGTCTGTAGGAGCCTGGGATTGCACACGTGATCTGCTTAAACAAGGGTGCAATACTTTGCAGGCTCCTTAAAAAAAAAAAAATTTACCTGCAAAAAAAATATGCATTTATTTTTAGTTTTTTTCAAAAGGTAAACTTATCCTTTAAAAACAGTAGCCAACGAAATTTACGGGAAAAAAATAGGATCTTTGTACTCACCGTAAAATCCATTTCTCTGACGTCCATGGACTGACACAGCTGGATACTGTAAACGTGTGGGTATATGTCCCTGCTCGCAGGAGAAGATCTAGGCAGAATGTTCGATTGTTAGAAACATACATTCTAGAACAAACCAGGAGTTGAACAGCCCCGCCCAGGGGGGCGGTCCCTCCGGACATTACCCTCCCACCTGCAGCTAGCAGCCTCAGTTCGTAACAAAGCAGTACAAACCTTAAAAGGAAGGGTGGGTGCTGCGTCAGTCCATGGACGTCAGAGAAATGGATTTTACGGCGAGTACAAAAATCCTATTTTCTCTCATCGTCCATGGACTGACACAGCTGGATACTGTAAACGTGTGGGACGTCCCAAAGCAGTATCAGAAGGGTGGGAGCAGTAGTAAAGGAACAACCAAAACTTCACTCCAAAGAAGCAGAGCTCCTCAAGGGAGGAGTTGCAACATTAAACAGCGGCCTGCAATGCTTTGCAGCCGAAGGAAGCATCCGAAGATGCAGCCACATCAACCTTATAAAATTTTGAAAAGGTATGAACGGACGACCAGGTCGCCGCCTTGCACACTTGTGCAACCGACGCTTGATGTCGGAAGGCCCAGAAAGCACCAATTGCCTTGGTGGAATGCGCCGCAACCAGAAAGGGAGGCGCCCGCCCCTTAAGGGCATAGGCCTGTATGACGGTCTGCCTGATCCACCTAGAGACGGTGGCAGACAACACCGCTCTGCCCTGTTTTGGACCAGACACAGAGTTCCGAATGGAAACAGTAGCAGACAGGTACACCCGTAAGGCTTGTACCCATCTTAATGTATGAAGCGCAAACTCGCAGGGATGCGATGGGTGAGGACACAAGGACGGAAGAACAATGTCCTTAAGGTGAAAGGCCGAGACCATCATCTTTTAAAAAGGATGGTCGTGGGCACAACACCGCCATATCCTTATGGGAGGACCAAGTAAGGCGACTTGCAGGACAAGGCCGCCAACTCAGACACCCGTCTAACCGAAGCAATGGCCACTAAGAAGGCCACCTTCCGGGACAAGGTCAAGAGAGGAATCTCTCGGATATTCTCAAAGGGATGTTCTTGGAGAACCGAGATGCATCAAATTCAGATCCCAAGTAGGGAGAGGAGGCTTGACAGGGGGGAAAATCACATGGCGAACCCCCTGCACAAAAGGTGCTAATCAAGGAATGACCCGATAGCGGTCGTTGAAAAAGACAGCCCGGGCCGAAATCCGACCCTCAAAAAAGGTATGCAAGGCCAGCTTTTAGGTCACACCCTGCTGTAAGAACAGCAAAATCCTGGGAACGGAATACATCCGAGGACGCCACTCAAGTTCCTCGCACATAGCGATGTAAGCCTTCCAGGTACGGTGAGATATCTTTCTGGAGGAAGATTCCCGTGTCAACAACATAGAAGAGATGACCGAATACGAGAGAACTCTGTCCTTCAGCACCTGGCTTTAAACAGCCATGCCATTAAAGCCACGGACTGTAAAAGGAGGATGAAGTATGGAATCATGAGACAGAAGGTCCACCCCAATAGGCAGTCGCCAAGGAACGTCTGCGACTAGCCGAAGTAGATTGGCGTACCAATGTCGCCGTTCCGGTGATCCTCATTGCTCCGGGAATGGCCTCAGTCCCTACTCTGCGAAGCAGGCGAGGCAACAACAGTAGCGGAGGGTAAGCATATATCAGGCAATACTGCCCCCACGGGCTTCCAACGCGCCTGACGTGTCCGCCCAGGGGTCCCTGGACCTGGCCACGATCTTGCCACCTTGCGAGTGAGTCGAGAGGCCATAAGGTCCACTTCCGGTGCCCCACCTCCGGTAAAGGAGGTGGAAACACCTCCAGATGCAAGGACCCTTCCCCTGCAATGCACACAGCCTACTGGACCGTCTTGCATCAAGATGTATGAAAATCCCAAAGAGGCTCCGCAATGTATCAGAGAAGGGAGGCCCCGGTGTAGAGGGTGCCTCAACTGTTGGCCAATAAAGGCAACTTGACGGAACTTCCCTAGAAACTCAGTCAGAGGACTAGTACCTCAGCCTCCACAGGTGGCGCAAACCCACCCCGGGCACAGAGACCCTAAAGGCTAAAGCAGTTGCAGTGCACCTGCTAGACGACTGATGGATGAACCAGAGGCTTTTGCCCAGTCATTGAGCTACAAAAACGCCAGAGACGCAGCCATTAACGGGCGTAACGCTAACCTCAGCCTGGCGAACACAGTCCAAGCCAGCGCTTCTGATCACCACTGAAAGCAGGTGGAAAGTGGTACCCCTGAAACCAGGGATCCTTGTGATTGCGTACACAACCGTGTAGGTATGTTAGCCTGCGAATAAACAAATTGCACATGTTTATACTGTGCATAGCGCTGAAAATGTGCACACCATTGGAGCGCGGGGGAGAAACCGGAGCACCCAGATGAAACCTATGCAGACTGCATACGCGATAAACATTAAACATGTTTAACTGTGCAGAAGGCCAAAGGCGCACATACCGTCAGCGCGTGGGAGGAAACCGGAACAACCCCACGCAGACAGCACACAGATACCGTGTAGGAATGATAGCATGTGAATAAACATATTGCACATGTTTATGCTGTGCATTTCTATTGGAGAGTGGGGGGAAACCGGGGTACCCGGAGGAACCCCACGCAAACAAACAGTATACCCATACTGTAAACATGTATAGTATGTGCAATAAACATATTGAACATGTCTATACTGTGCAGAGAGCCGAAGCGCACATACCACGAGAGCGCGGGAGGACACCAGAGCCCCCCGGCGGAAACCCGCGCCGACCCAGAGTATAATACATACATATACTGTGAATGTATCTGGAGTCGTGCATAAACATTTTGTACGTTTATATCATGTATGGCACTGAAACACAGCATTGGAACATGGGGGGACACCCACGCAGACACAGAGACCAATAACCCATACATACACTGTGAATGTATGCAGTGTAGAGGTATAGGATGAGTTTAAATTATGGTGCATAATCTTCTCTGTATCATTCCAACCTGCTTGACTGTGCTGCTGAAGCTGATCCTCAGACCGCGTGTCTGTCAGAGCTCAAAGCGTTCCCCAGGAAATGGCGGGAAACCACAGGTGCAGAGACCCTGTTGTTGCCTCAGGACATCACACAGAAGGCTCACAGGGACTAGGGACATAAATTAATAAAGTCCCACCCCCCACCATGCTGCACCGACCAGGAGGAGGGAAACACTGTGTACCACTGTATCATCCATGCTGCTCTTGACGCAGCGTGTGAGGAAAACAGTGAGGAAGCTGTGTAAAAGAAAAAGCTTGAAGGAACCAAGGGAAACAGCGGCCACCTGAGGTACCTCAGCCACAGCACCCAGCTTGAGAGTGGTCCTCACATCATCAATGAGTTCACTTACAAGCGCCCTGTCATTTACTGACACAGAACTGGAGTCTTCCTCACAAGGGAATGTCCTGTTCATAAACATTAAATATTCAGAGCTAGGGTCCTAAACACAGAAGCTAGGACCATATCTGAATCAGAGCACTCCTTCACTAAATATTTTTGTGGGGAGAGGGGGCTTATAGCTCCTTTCGCTCGCACACCGCTTCCATTCTGACAAGGAATGATTCCAGGACTGCCGACAACTGGTCCATAAGGACCGCAGGTGCAGGAAACATGTTTAACTGTGCAGCACTGCCAGTTGCCCCAGGCAAGTGTGGAGAGCAGGTGTATCAGACTCCATAACGCCACCCTCTGAGACCTTATACACTATACAGTGAATATACAGTCCACCCACTGGCTACGCTGAGGCTGAGGAGGGGATACCCAGAGGACTCACCAACCCTTAAGGACCGCTCAGTCCTGCTGAAGAAACCGCGCTGCGAGCCTGAGGAGAGTGAAGAATCTGTGGAGGAGATTCGCGCCACAGCTCCGCCAGAGGCCGAAAGTAAATGCGCGGCGGCTACAAGAAAATGGCCGCCGGCCGCAGCTATAACTGCGCCATTGAACCACGCCAAGATGGCCGCCGAGCGCGAAATTCAAAGCTCTAATGCGCGCTAATGGCGCACGCAATAATCACCTCACACATCAGAAAAACTGCCCTCTCTCCAGAACCCACTACAGACATGAGCGCCCAGCCAGGCCAGAGTGACCCCCAAGCACCCCACAGCACAGGGTGCAGCATAACAGGGGGGAGACTGGGAGAAACCCCCCATATAAACAAACACAGCCAGCATGTACTCACCTGCAGTAGGAGAGACTACTTACCCGTTCCTTTCAGGGACCCACTGGCTTGTTTCAGACAGACCTATCACAGAGCAGTACTGCGTAGCTGTCTGCCCGGTCCACCGCGAGAGATACAGTCAGTCAGGTACTGTTCAATCTTGTGAGGACTGCGGGAGCGTGAAAGCAACCCGGCCACCCCTGGAGTCATGGGGCATGTCGTGAACTGAGTCTCACGCACACAAGGCGAGGATCAGCACGCTCGATGGTCGGAAAGGGAAGACTACGAGGATACCAGTGTATCCAACCTGTTGCCCAGCCGACAGTTGATTGAAGGTCTCAAAAATAAAATAAAATTCCCAAAGGAATAAAATTTAAAAAGTAAAATCTTCCTGAGAGAGCCACATCTTCTGCTAGGCAGAAAAAACTGAGGTCTGCTGACTGCAGGTGGCAGGGTAATGTCCGGAAGGACAGCCCCCTTGGGCGGGACTGTTCAGCTCTGGTTTGTTCTAGAATGTATGTTTCTAACAATCTAACATTCTGCCTAGATCTTCTCCTGCAAGCAGGGACATATACCCACACGTTTACAGTATCCAGCTGTGTCAGTCCATGGACGATAAGAAAAAAAAAAAAGAAAAAAAAAAAAAAAAAAAGAAGACTGTTTTACGGGTTTAAAAACAGTTTTCCGGTAAGGCAAGTATGGTGTATATTACAGGTTCAACATGGGGAATTTCCCACTTCCTGGGAAATGTTTGCAGGAATCGCACAGGGCTTCACCCCTGCCAATAGGATTCCTCTGACTGCGTTTGGAATTCTCTGCCGTCCTTTAGGTCATCAGCCCTGGGACTTCCTATTCATTTCCTTTTGATTTCTGGGACATGCATTTTATGGATGGTTTTATTTTAGATACAGTGCCCTGTAGTTAACCATCATCATATCGATATTATATATTGCCTATTTCACTACGGTCACGAGGAAGCAAGGGAACTTGCAAAACGCATTGATCGGTTTTGGAAGTGGGAATAGTACTATATTGCCATATTGTTAAATATGTACTGTGGGGATTACATATGTTGAACCTTAATACATTTTGTATTTTCGTAAGGTTAGTTACTGTTAAAAGGAAAAGTATCGCCAAAGCTCTTTTGGCCATCCTTCTCCTGGGGATCACAAGAGTGCACTTTGTTCTGCACTCCAGTGACCCGTTTTCAGCCGACAGCAGGCTAAAGTCCTCTCTTGAATGACATCACTGAGCCGGTCCAGGCTCTGGAGAACTCTCGCCTTTACAGTCAGGATCCACCCAGATACCCGGACCGGCAGCTGGCTCAGCCTCTCAGAGACTGAGCCAGTCGCTCCCACCCCTTCCACAGCCAAGTGCTCCAGTGAGCTCTGGGGGCAGAGTTGAGATCCACCTAGATGCCTGGGCTGGCAGCTGGCTCAGCCTCTAAGCGTGCCACTAAGAGCCTGAGCCAGCCGCTCCCGTCTCCTTCACAGTCCAGGGCTCCAGTGAGCGCTGGGGCTGATGTCACAGAGCTGGTCCAGACATCCCGAATTTAATGTTGGGATCCACCCAGATGCCTGGAAGGGCAGCTGGCATAGCCTCTCAGCGTGCCACTGAGAGGCTGAGCCAGCCACTCCTGCCCCCTCCATTGCCCAGCTCCAGTGAGCGCTGGAGGAGCAGAGCAGGGAGCGGGTGACTGTCTCACAGAAGACGGAGAACTGAGTGATCAGCAGTCTTTGAAGCAGCGAGGAACAGATGTAGCATCGGACCAATGCTGCTACCACCCAGTTGAGTATAAATGTTTGTTTCTTTGCATTTCTGAACTTTTTTTGTAAATCGGTCCCAAGATGCTGCAGCTGAAAGTCCTATATAATAGAGTGGAGATGTTTAAAGGGGTGTTCCAGGCAACCCCGTGCAAAAAATAAATAAAAAAAATTAAAAGCCAGCAGCTACACATACTGCAGCTGCTGGCTTTTAATAAATGGAGACTTACCTGTCCTGGTGTCCCTCGATGTCGGCACTGCAGCTGATGTTTCACATCAGCTGTCGGTGCTTCCGTCGCCATTGCGGGTAAGGGAACCCGGCAGTGAAGACTTTCGGCTTCACGCCGGGAACCCTACTGCGCATGCGCGAGGCCCCGCTCCTCTCTCCTATTAGCCCAGCGGCCAGGGGAGGAGGAGGGAGCCTCGCGCGACTTCACCGCCGCGGCCGGAATCCAGTACGTGGGTAAGGATACCTGTCTTTGACAGGTATCCTGTCCCCCCTCCCACCCAAAAGGTGCCAATTGTGGCACCGGAGGGGGGAGGAACCCGATAAGCGGAAGTTCCACTTTAGGGTGGGGCTCCGCTTTAAGATTCAAGGATTTCAGCATCACTGAGCATAATATAATTATAAACACATCTTGTGATATATTTGATACACTGCAATGTATCAGGAAATGTACGCATTAAAGTGGACCTTCAGTCATTTTTTCAACTTTCTATCTATTAAAACTTCTGCCCTTGTTTTAACTTTGGATAGTAAAACATTTTTTTTGCTATTAAATACCTTATACAGCCCACTTCCTGTTTGTCTGGTCATTAGCCTAGGCTTATGACATCATGCACAGCTCTCTCTCTCTCACTCTCCTGGGAGTTTGTCAGTAAGGGGGGGGGGGGGGTTTGAGTCATAAGTGGGCCAATCAGAGCTGCAGGTGTGCCTCTGTCTGTGTAAATCCAGGAAGAGAACAGGCAGCAGATTCAGCTGCCCACAGTTAAAATGGCTGCAGTCAGACAGACACAGTGGAGGGAGATTTCTGCAGCATATTCGGCAAGTACAGAATCACAGTATATATAAAATAATATGCAAAGTGGTTGGAGGGAAGCTTCAGAACGGCAAATATGTTTTTATTACAGATGTGAGCAGACTGCAGTTCCTCTTTAAATATCAGTGCAATGGGGAGGCAACTTTTAAAAAGCTTGTTCTCTTTTATCCTTTCCTTCTACTTTAACCACTTAAGCCCCGGACCATTTTGCAGCTAAAAGGGACAGGCCACTTTCTGCGATTCGCACTGCGTCGATTTAACTGACAATTGAGCGGTCGTGCGACGTGGCTCCCAAACAAAATTGATGTAATTTTTTCCCCACAAATAGAGCTTTCTTTTGGTGGTATTTGATCACCTCTGCGGTTTTTATTTTTTGCGCTATAAACAAAAAAATAGCGACAATTTTGAAAAAAAATTCAATATTTTTTACTTTTTGCTATAATAAAATGTCCCCAAAAAAATATATATAAAAAAAAAAATTTTTCTCCACAGTTTAGGCCAATATGTATTCTTCTACATATTTTTGATTAAAAAAAAAAAATCACAATAAGCGTTTGATTGGTTTGCGCAAAAGTTATAGCGTTTACAAAATAGGGGATAGTTTTATGGCATTTATTATTATTTTTTTTTACGAGTAATGGCGGCGATCAGCGATTTTTATCATGACTGCAACATTATGGCGGACACATCGGACACTTTTGACACATTTTTGGGACCATTGTTATTTTCCCAGCGATCAGTGCTATAAAAATGCACTGATTACTGTGAAAATGACACTGGCAGTGAAGGGGTTAACCACTAGGTGGCGCTGTAGGGGTTAAGTGTTCCCTGCATTGCGTTTTACTGTAGGGGGGTTGGGCTGTGTGTGCCACATGACACTGATCTCTGCTCCAAGTACACGGAGCCGAGATCATTGTCACTAGTCAGAGCGGGGGAGATGCTTGTTTACACAAGCATCTCCCCGCTCTATACCTCCGTGAGACGATCGCGGGGATTCCCGTGGCGATAGAGTCCGCGGGACCCGCGGTCCGACTCACGGGGATGGCGGCAGGGTCGCGGCGCGCGCGACCACACGGTCAGGCATTTAAAAGGGGGCGTACAGGTACGTTGATATGCCTGTCCGTGACATTCTGCCAACGTATATCTACATGGGCCGGTCCTTAAGTGGTTAAATGATGGAACTCATTAGAACCAAACCACCAGAATTCATTTACTGCTCTTCTGACTGCTCCAAAAAGGGAAATCTGGAGTGACTCTCAGCAACCAGTGAATCTTTACATCATCACCATAGCCAACACTGTCCAGATACGTCCACTTACCCTGACAGCTAGAGATTAACCTGAGGACCTCAATGATCGAGGAAATAGACAATCAAACCACAATTCGTTAAAAATGCAGACAGAGCTAGGACCACATCACAGAGCTCCCGACACGTCTAGGTTTTATTACAACTCCGACTGGCCGAAAAATACAAAAAAATTGTGTCCATCATACGCGGCCTTTCAAGTTGTGCTCAGAACCTGGATGGAAATCTGGAGAAGTTTCCTTGTGGGGTAACCGACCAGAAGTTGCGCCGATTCTGGAAGTACTGGAAACTGTTATTAGTTTTGAACCTGTCACGTTTGAACTTTATTTTCTTCACCTACAAAACAGAGCAAGATAAAAAAAATAACATTATTTCAACTGCATCTTTAAAGTGTTACTAAACCCAGGAGCCTGCATTCCCTATATCTGGTCTCCCACAGTACACAGATCATGGAAATGCAATCATTATTAAATATAAACTGCTAAATACCTTTTTTTTTTTTTTTTTTTAACAGCAGTATATAAGTCTAGTGACTTCTATCAGTGTCTGGTTAAGCTTGCAGCAGGAGTTTTCATATACTGCACCAGCTGACCTATCAGGATGCAGGAGCCCTGACCCTCTGTCTGGACAGTGCTGATTGGCCTTGTGCTGATCACATGCACCCTCCCAAGAAAAAAAAAAAAAAAAAAACCCTCTCTAGCAATACACACCAAACTGAGCATGTGCAGCCTGACTCCAGTAACTGTCTTACCCGGACATGATTTGGAGACAGTGGAAGAAGGTGAGGATCAGAGAAGACAGGATCAAACAGACTTATTTTATTTTTTTACACAATACAGAGGATTAACCCTTTAGGTTCCACAGTAAGTATAACAAAACATGCTTTGCTGCATATATACACTGATTTTACTGTTGTGGGTTTAGTAACACTTCAACCATTTCCACGCCAGGTTTTTTTTTTCTGGCACTTTTTGTTTACATGTAACAAGAAGTATTTTTTGCAAGAATAATAGTTAGAACCCACAAACATTATACATACTTTTTTTTTTTAAAGCAGAGGCTCTAGAGAATAAATTGGTAGGTATTGCAATTTCTTATTTCACACTATTTGCGTGGCTGTTTGACGCAAGATTTTGGGGAAAAATACACTTTTTTTTTAAATTTTAATGCAAAAAAAAAAAACACAATACAATACATGACCCATTTTTTGGGGAAAATATAAAAAAGGTTAGGCCAAGTAAATAGATACTAAACAACATGTCACGCTTTAAAATTGTGCCTGCCTGTGCAGCTGCAACAAACGACATCAATTTTACTATCCATAGGTGATGCTTTTACCTTTACAGGTTACCACTTTAGATTTACAGAGGAGGTCTAGTGCTAGAATTACTGCCCTTGATCTGACGCTTGCAGGGATACCTCACGTGTGGGACGATTGCTGTTTGTGTGTGTGCGGGACCGACGCGCGCGTTCACCTTTGTGCACGAGCACTGGGGGACGGGACACTTTCACTGTGTTTTTTTTTTATATTAAAGTGGTTTTAAACGCAGAAGGTTTTTTAAAGGCAGAAGGTTTTTTATTTTAAACGCATTCTATGTGCAGCAGCCCCCCTCATACTTACCTGAGCCCTATCTCAATCCAGCAATGTTGCACAGCTGTCCGGGACTCTCCCTCCTAATTGGCGGAGACACAAAGCGGGCGCGATTAGCACCTGCTGTCAATCAAAGTCAGTGAGCCAATGGACACACAGAGCAGTGACTCGGCTCAGGTGCCCCCATAGCAAGCTGCTTGCTTTGGGGGCACTCAGCAGGAGGTAGAAGCCAGGAGCATCGAAGAGGGACCCGAAAAGTGGAGGATCGGGGCTGCTCTGTGCAAAACCACTGCACAGAGCAGGCAAGTATAACATGTTTTTTTTTTTTTATTTAAAAATAAGGAGACTTTACAAATCGCTTTAACCACTGAAGGACCGAGCCTCTGAGATTTGTTGTTTACAAGTTAAAAACATTTTTTTTTGCTAGAAAATTACTTTGAACCCCCAAACATTATATATATATTTTTTTCTAACACCCTAGAGAATAAAATGGCGATTGTTGCAATACTTTATGCCACATTGTATTTGCGCAGCGGTCTTACAAGCGCACTTTTTTGGGGAAAAAATAAAAAAAATACACTTTGGAGTTAAAAAATAAGACAACAGTAAACTTAGCCCAAGTTTTTTTTAAATTGTTAAAGATAATGTTATGCCGAGTAAATTGATACCCAACATGTCACTCTCTAAAATTGCGCCCGCTCGTGGAATGGCGACAAACTTTTACCCTTAAAAATCTCCATAGGCGGCGTTTAAAAAAATTCTACAGGTTGCATGGTTTTGAGTTAGAGGATGTCTAGGGCTAGAATTATTGCCCTCGCTCCAATGATCGCGGCGGTACCTCACATGTGTGGCTTGAACACCGTTTTCATATGTGGGCGCTGCTCACGTAGGCGTTCGCTTCTGCGCGGAGCTCGGCGGGATGCGTTTACATTTTTTATTATTTATTTTTACCTTTTATTAATTTTTTTTTACAGTTCTTTACTTTTCTATTACAAGGGATGTTTACATTCCTTGTAATAGGAATAAAAGCATGACAGGTCCGCTTAAATATGAGATCTGGGGTCAAAAAGATCTCATATTTACAAAAAAATAAAATAAAAGTTGTAATTTAAAAGAATGAAAAAAAAGCTATGGGCGGAAGAGTGACGTTTTAACCCGATGGCCTCTGGAGGGGGTGTTCCCCTCTCCCGCCGCCGATAAAAGTGATCTTGCGGCGAATCCGCCGCAGAGACCACTTTTATCTTAAACTGGACCGCCGGCTGAAGAAGTGGATACCTGGGTTATGGTAGCTAGCTGCTGCCATAACCCTCTTCAAACAGCCGACGTACATCGGCATATATTTTTTTTTATTTAACCACTTAAGCCCCGGACCATTTGGTAGCTAGAGGACCAGAGGTGAATTCAGAATTTTGCACTGCGCTGCTTTAACTGTAAATTGTGCGGACATGCAATGTTGTACCCAAACGAAATTTGCGTCCTTTTCTTCCCACAAATAGAGCTTTCTTTTAATGGTATTTGATTGCCTCTGCGATTTTTATTTTTTGCGATATAAACGGAAAAAGTCCGAAAATTTTGAAAAAAAAAAATTATATTTTCTACTTTTTGTTATAAGAAAAATCGAATAAACTCAAATTTTAGTCATACATTTAGGCCAAAATGTATTCAGCCACATGTCTTTAGTAAAAAAAATGTCAATAAGCGTATATTTATTGGTTTGCGCAAAAGTTATAGCGTTTACAAACTAGGGTACATTTTCTGGAATTTACACAGCTTTAAATTTATGACTGCCTATCTCATTTCTTGAGGTGCTAAAATGACAGGGCAGTACAAAACCCCCCCAAATGACCCCATTTTAGAAAGTAGACACCCCAAGGAAATTGCTGAGAGGCCTGTTGAGCCCATTGAATATATATTTTTTTGTCCCAAGTGATTAAATGACAAAAATAAATAAAAAATTACAAAAAGTTGTCACTAAATGATATATTGCTCACACATCCCATGGTTATATGTGGAATTGCACCCCAAAATACATTTTGCTGCTTCTCCTGAGTACGGGGATACCACATGTGTGGGACTTTTTAGGAGCCTAGCTGCGTACAGGACCCCGAAAACCAATCACCGCCTTCAGGATTTCTAGGCACAAATTTTTGATTCGACTCCTCACTACCTATCACAGTTTCGAAGGCCATAAAATGCCAAAATAGCCCAAAACCCCCCCAAATGACCCCATTTTGGAAAGTAGACACCCCAAGCTGTTTGCTGAGAGGCATGGTGAGTATTTTACAGCTCTCATTTGTTTTTGAAAATGAAGAAAGAACTTTTTTTTTTCTTTTTTTTTTTCAATTTTCAAAACTGTGACAAAAAGCGAGATCTGCAAAATACTCACAATACCTCTCAGCAAATAGCTTGGGGTGTCTACTTTCCAAAATGGGGTCATTTGGGGGGGTTTTGTGCCATCTGGGCATTCCATGGCCTCCGAAACTGTGATAGGTAGTGAGAAGTGAAATCAAAAAATTTACACCCTTAGAAAGCCTGAAGGCGGTGCTTGGTTTTTGGGGTCCCGTACGCGGCTAGGCTCCCAAAAAGTCTCACACATGTGGTATCCCCGTACTCAGGAGAAGCAACAGAATGTATTTTGGGGTGTAATTCCACATATGCCCATGGCATGTTTGAGCAATATATCATTTAGTGACAACTTTGTGCAAAAAAAAAAAAATTGTCTATTTTCCGCAACTTGTGTCAACATATAAAATATTCCATGGACTCGACATGCCTCTCAGTATATAGCTTGGGGTGTCTACTTTCCAAAATGGGGTCATTTGGGGGGGGGGGGGGGGTTTTGAACTGTTCTGGCATTTTATACACAACATTAGGAAGCTTACATCCACTCTTCTAACCACTTGAAGACAAAGCCCTTTTTGACACTTTTTGTTTACATGAAAACATATTTTTTTTTGCAAGAAAATTATGTTGAACCCCCAAACATTATATATATTTTTAAAGCAAAGGCCCTACAGAATAAAATGGTGGGTGTTGCATTTTTTTTTTTCCTACACAGTAGTTGCGCAGCGATTTTTCAAACGCATTTTTTTGGGAAAAAATACACTTTTTTATTTTAATGCACTAAAATGTTTGATGAAATAAAAAAGATGATCTTAGGCCGAGTACATAGATACCAAACACGACATGCTTTAAAATTTCGCACAAACGCGCATTGGCGACAAACTACATACATTTTTAAAAGCCTTTACAGGTTACCCCGTTAGATTTACAGAGGAGGTCTACTGCTAAAATTACTGCCCTCGATCTGACCTTTGCGGTGATACCTCACATGCATGGTGCAATTGCTGTTTACATATGATGCCAGACCGACGCTTGTGTTCGCCATTGGGCAAGAGCAGGGCAGGACAGGGGTGCTTTTTTTTTTTTTTTTTTTTTTTTTTTATTATTATTATTATTATTAATTTTGCTTTTTTATTTTAATTTTTAAATTGTTCCTTCCATATTTTTTTTTTTTAATCATTTTTATTGTTATCTCAGGGAATGTAAATATCCCCTATGATAGCAATAGGTAGTGACAGGTACTCTTTTTTTGAAAAAACTGGGGTCTAGACCCTAGATCTTTCCTCTGCCCTCAAAGCATCTGACCACACCAAGATCGGTGTGATAAAATGCTTTCCCAATGGCGCTTTTTATATCCGGGGGGGGGGGGAAATTCCCTCCCACTGCTTGTAAAAGCAGTCCAGAGGCTAATTAGCCACTAGGATTGCTTTTACATGAAAGCCGGCCGCTGGCTGAAAAGAATGATACCAAGATGATACCTAAACCCGCAGGCATCATTCTGGTATAACCATTCAAAGTCCAGCAACATACCAGTCTGTTGCTGGTCCTTGTTGGACATGTATTGTAATCTTTTTTTTCATGCAGCCAGTTGGCTGAACGAAAAAAAAAGATTGATCGGTGGGTATGCCCACCATTAGAATACCGCCCTTCATCCACCCACTTCTAATGATGGGCATACATGCACCATTTATATATGCCGAAGCATGGGGGCATCCTCCCGCAAAAAAGTTATGCCGCACACACATGGTCGGACTTTTCCACGGGCAAGCCTCCGTCGGAATTTCGATCGTATGTACGCGGCATTAGGAGCAAAATCGCTCCTCCGCCCCTGCTGCCCCAAAGCTTCGGCATATATGCTTTTTTTTTTTTAACTGTGGTGGTGAAATCACCTCCTACAGCACTGGAGTCGCAGGGATCAGGCCTGTCTCTGCGAACGCTGCAGTTATGTGTGTTGTGTTTTGTAAGTGACAGTGATCGGTCGATACTGCACTTGGGTGGCCTGGGCTGGACGGAGGGGCAAAACGCAGGTGCCAGCAGGTATCTGGGCTGATCCCGCTAACACTGCGTTTTTGGGAACCCTAAACTGCTGGGGACGCTAGTATAGATCTGATCAGATCAGATATTGATCTGTTCAGATACTATACCACTAAGGGAGGTGTATGCTTCACGCGTGGGTGTTAGCGTTACTGGCACTAACCTGACGCTGCCTGGGGTGTGACGCAGACCCTCTCTGACGCTAAAACCTAATTGATATCACCCGCCGGGCGATCAGGGGGTTAAACCTTTATTGGGTTATATACACGGCGGGTGCCCTGACACTATAAAAAGCAAACTAACTAACCAGCGTCACCCATAACACTTATATGGTGATCACTGGTGAAAGGGTTAACTAGGGGCAATTAGGGGGTTAAAACCTTTATTAGATAATATATGGGGGTACCTGACGCTATAAAAACCTGCGGCGAACCTAAAAAAAAATTACTGGCTACCGATCTGCATCACCGACGCTAAGACAGCGATCAGAAAAATTATCGCTTAGTGACAGTGGTGATAGGGGGTGAAAGGGTTACCTGGGGGGCGATCAAGGGGGTTAAACCTTTATTAGGGGGGGTTAGGGGGCTACACTGGACCTAAAACTAAATGTAGTGACACTTTTACAGTCACAAATGTCACTGATTGCAGTGATCAGTAAATAAATGGTCACTGCAATCAGTGACACTGTGACTGGGGGCTGATCTGGGGGGGCGATTTATGTGCCTATGTGTGCTGGTGTTAGTTTAGTGTTTGTGCATTAACCTTGATGTCTTCTCTTGTACGGCGCTCGGTATATGTGAGCGCCGCACAGGAGATGACATCACTTCCTCTGTCTGTGTGTACATTCGACAGACAGAGGGGGCATTTCCATTCGCCGGGAGCGATCACGCGGGGGGGGGGGGGGGGGGGGTAACCAGAATCGAACGGCCGTCGCCTCATGTCGGATCGCTCCCAGACGAATTCCGACCGCTCACTGTACAGAAGGGGGGTCCGATCGGACCCCCCAACTGTACAAAGGCAATCACGTATGCTCTACGTGATTGTGCCTGTCGGTGCCATTGTGCCGACGTATATATACAGTGAGAGCGGTCGTGAAGTGGTTAAACACACAAATTTTGATCACTCTTATTGCGGTCACAAGGAATGTAAACATGCTTTATGGAGAGATCTGGGGTCTATAAGACCCCAAATTCCTCCTATGCCCTAAAAAAAAAAAAAAAAAGTGCTTTGATTTTTTAAACCATTCGTGTAAACCGGAAGTAACGTCAGGTCATCGTTCCTCAGTTACCATAGTGGAGAGCTGATCCCGGCATTCTACAGCTGATTGGCCAGCCAGCGGACGGGCCGGCTGGACACTCGGGTAGGACGGGAGAGCCTGAGTAATCCTCGGAAGATGGTGGAAAGGGGGGAGCAGGGGAGGTGTTGGGATTGCTTTTACAAGTGAGCTGATCGCTGGCTCTAAAAAACGGACACCAGGCATCATTCCAATATAACCATCCATTGACGTACCGGTACATCGCTGGTCCGGAAGTGGTTACAGAGACGCGGTCGCAAAGTTTTCTGCTGATAGTGTACTCAAAATAAAGAGAAAAAAAAATTGGGTTGCAAACAAAACGGGGGCGATTATTCACTGTGTGAAGCAAGGTTAGGGCACGAGGCATGTCCTATGTGTCTTTCTCTGTCTGAGTGAGACTCTCGCTGCAAGGATACACAGTCATCCTGATGTATTAAAGTTTTGGGCCCTATGGTATCTCCATAAAAAAGTGCTGTGGGGGCAGTAAGAAGCACAGGGTAATAATCTCTATGGACCAAGCAGCTCCAGGCCCAAAGCCGAGTGTCCAGGAGTATCAACAAACTGAGTCCCCCCCCCCCAGGGGAGTATAAGGATCGGGCCCTCTAACCACAAGATGGGGAGTCTCCGATCTCATATGAAGTATTGCATAGGTTATACAGATGGGGGGAGCAAAACAACGGGGGGGGGGGGGGTGTGGGAGGGAGCTTTTTAGCAAAAAAACAAATGGGGAGATGAGCATAACCCCCCCGCAGCGGAGGGGACACTTAGAAGAACATGGCCGTTAGTAGAATACTGCGACATGGCCATTGTCCAGGGTGATGTTATCTTTCTCTCTGGTCAGCCAAAAGGATTTTATCTCTGTCTCTTAAGTTAAGAAACTTGGCAATGAAGGTCCGGGGGGGTGGGGGGGGGGGGGGGCTCCCGCAGGTGGAGGTTTAGCTGGGATGCGGTGCGCCCGTTCCACTGCGAACATAACAGAAAAGGCCTCTCTTCCAAAGTGTTGAATCAGGAGGAATTCCAAGTATTCAGCAGGGTTGGTACCTTCCGCCTTTTCAGGTGAACCAATGAACCGGAGGTTGCAGAGTCTCAATCGGTTCTCCATATCATCCTGGTGAGCGTGCAGTTGGCAGATCTGGTGCTGTAGGTCCTCCGTGGTGTGGCTCAGGGGTGCAGGATGTCCTCTGCCGCTCCGATGCGTGTCTCGGCCTCGGTGACCCTGTCTTTTACCTTGGATAGATCCTGGCGCAGCAGGAAGATGTCAAACTTGACCTCATCTATTTTGGCGGTGAGTGTCCCCTGCAGCGTCGCAGTGGCATCCAAGACCTTAGCTGTGTCTGCGTCCTGATGGTCTGCCGCGGAGCATGTGCCCTCGTCGTCTTTGGCCTGCAGGTCTTGATGGCGGTATTTCACCAGCTTTTCCACCGCCTCGGAGGTCCTTTTCAGCGGAGACATGATCCCTCACTGCTCCAGACCACAAGGCTGTCACCGGGTGGAGCAAGATGGCCGCCTCTCTGGGATTTAGGCCAGGGCCTCACTCCCTCCCCAAAGCAGATGCAGGATATGGGTGCGCCTAGGCAGCCTGGAGGCCATTCCAGGGGAGGACAGAACACAGGACCAGTCAGGGAGGCCAGGAGAGCATACCAAGCAGCCGCCGGGTGGAGCAAGATGGCCGACCGCTCCGGGAGGTAGGCTGACACTGCGGCCTGTCCCAAGGCAGATGTGGGCTGTGGATGCGCTGCGGTAGTGGCCTCAGGCAGTCCGGAAGCGGTTCCAGGAGGAGAGTGAGCACTGGGCGGTCAGGGAAGCTTACTGGGGCCCCTGCCGGGTGGAGAAAGATGGCCACCGTTCCGGGGACTAGGCCGAAGTTGCGGCCTTTCCTAGAGCCAATGCAGGACTGGGAGGCATTCTAGTGGGCTGGCAGGCTCCATATACAGCGGAAGAAGCAGGATAGATCCCCAGGAGGAGAGGATAGCAAAAAACTGACAGGGTGCAGACAGGATGTTAAAAGGAGTATGGGCAGCGGAGCTCACACTACATGTGACCTACTCCATTGCTCTCCAGGCCACGCCTCCGCTGATAGTGTACTGACTGATACAAGTTACCTTCTTGCTGCATGAGTAAGCCTTTGTGTTGGGGCTTACCCCCGAGGATGATGTACACAGACTCCACTTCTATTGCATTCATAACCCAAATTTACCTTTCCACTATCAAAGTCTTCGTCCCATTCATCAATAACCGAGTTATGTTTGGCATCCTCTGCATCACGCTCAGCATCTTCACTTACAGTGGACTTTTCTCCATCCCAACTGAACACTGTGGGGCAAAGCACAATAAAGGATAATTAAATAGAGTGTAC
Source organism: Rana muscosa (assembly GCA_029206835.1). NCBI lineage: Eukaryota > Metazoa > Chordata > Amphibia > Anura > Ranidae > Rana > Rana muscosa. The sequence continues at coordinate 38,868,181 of CM055128.1, forward strand.
GGGTTTCCATATTTTATAACCTCAGCTGTAGTTTTTGCTCAGTGGTGCTCCCACTTTCCATGAGTTCAAACTTTGAGCAATTCGCATTTTTCCATTGTAAAGGGTGACTGTGCCGAGCTGCCGACCTCCTGTGTTCAAAATGCAGCAGGGTAGCCACTCAGCATGGAACCCGGAGGTTGAGATCTCTGGACTAGTGGTGTCTACTTCAGTGATTTTCAACTTCCAGGGGCATCAGCCAGGTATGAGTTTTACAGTGCATCCGGAAAGTATTCACAGCGCTTCACTTTTTCCACGTTTTGTTATGTTACAGCCTTATTCCAAAATGGATTAAATTTATTGTTTTTCTCAAAATTCTACAAACAATACCTCATAATGACAATGTGAAAGAAGTGTTTGAAATCTTTTCAAATTTATTAAAAAACAAAAAATCCCATGTACATAGGTATTCACATCTTTTGCCATGACAGCCAAAATTAAGCTCAGGTGCATCCTGTTTCCACTGATCATCATTGAGATGTTTCTACAACTTGAATGGAGTCCACCCGTGGTAAATTCAGTTGATTGGACATGATTTAGAAAGGCACACACCTGTCTATATAAGGTCCCACAGTTAACAGTGCATGTCAGAGCACAAACCAAGCCATGAAGTCCAAGGAATTGTCTGTAGATCTCCGAGACAGGATTGTATGGAGGCCACAGATCTGGGGAAGGGTACAGAAACATTTCTACTGCATTGAAGGTCCCAATGAGCACAGTGGCCTTCATCATCCGTAAATGGAAGATTGAAACCACCAGGATTCTTCCTAGAGCAGGCCTTCCAGCCAAACTGAGCGATCGGATGAAGGGTCTAAGTCAAGGAGATGACCAAGAACCCGATGGTCACTCTGACAGAGCTCCAGCATTTCTCTGTGGAGAGGGGAGAACCTTTCAGAACAACCACCATCTCTGCAGCACTCCACCAATCAGGCCTGTATGGTAGAGTGGCCAGACGGAAGCCACTCAGTAAAAGGCACATGGCAGCCCACCTGGAGTCTGCCTAAAGGCACCTAAAGGACTCTCAGACCATGAGAAACAAAATTCTCTGGTCTGATGAAACAAAGTTTAAACTCTTCGACCTGAATGGCAAGTGTCATGTCTGGAGGAAACCAGGCACCCCTCCTCACCTGGCCAATACCATCCCTATAGTGAAGCATGGTGGTGGCAGCATCATGCTGTGGGGATGTTATTCATCGGCAGGAACTTGGAGACTAGTCAGGATCGAGGGAAAGATGAATGCAGCAATGTACAGAGACATCCTTGATGAAAACCTCCTCCAGAGCGCTCATTGGACCTTAGACTGGGGCGAAGGTTCATCTTCCAACAGGACAACGACCCCAAGCACACAGCCAAGGTAACAACAAAAAAGTTGCTACGGAACTCTGAAGGTCATTGAGTGGCTCAGCCAGAGCTCAGACTTGAACCCAATTGAACATCTGGAGAGATCTGAAAATGGCTGAGCACCAACGCTCCCCATCCAACCTGATGAAGCTTGAGAGGTCCTGCAAAGAAGAACGGGAGAAACTGCCCAAAAATAGGAGTGCCGAACTTGTAGCATCATACTCAGAAAGACTTGAGGCTGTAATTGGTGCCAAAGGAGCTTCAACAAAGTATTGAGCAAAGGCTGTGAATATTTTATGTACATGGGACTTTTTTTTTCGTTTTTTATTTTTAATAAATTTGCAAAGATTTCAAAACAAACTTCACATTGTCATTACGGGGTATTGTTTGTAGGATTTTTAAAAGGAAAATAATGAGTTAAATCAATTTTGGGATAAGGCTGTAACATAACAAAATGTGGAAAAAGTGAAGCGCTGTCAATACTTTTAGGATGCACTGCATCATAAACATTGAACCAATGCAACTATGCATAAAATATCCATACCTGGAATGCTTCTTAAAGGGGAGCTCCAGCCTTTTTTTATGTTTATTAAAAGTCAGCAGCTACAAAAAAAAAAAAAAAAGTGTAGCTGCTGGCTTTTAATAAACAGACATTTACCTGTTCCACTGTCCAGCGACTCAGCCGAACGGAGCTTCGCTCCTCTCCCCCCTTCTCTGCCGGAGCCTCCATTCCTACTGTGGGCACCCGGCCTTGACAGCTTTCGGCTTCACGGCTGGGCACTCACTGCGCATGCGCGAGCGGCGCAGCGCAATCTGAGTGGACAGGCGATTGCCTGGGACCTGTCACGTGTCCCAGGTCATCGCCTACAGGGAGGGGCGCGCCTTAGGTGATATGACGGGTCGCCTAAGCGGTCTCTGGGTGGAAGGAGGAAGTGGGACAGGAAGTCCCACTCCTACTGAAGCCCCCACTCCCACCCCAAAAAAAATTACATGGCAAATGTGGCCTGTAAGGGGGCGAGGAGAGGTTTAAGCGGAAGTTCCAATTTTGGGTGGAACTCCGCTTTAAACTCCTCCCCACTCTAACCAAAACGAAGAAAAATGGTTGGAGTTTTTTTTTTTATCCCTGTGCCCCAAGTATCTCACCTTGCGTCCCATAGGCTTTATTGGTGGCGTTCTTCAGTAGCTGTTCGACGACACCAGATTTCGCCGTGCCGTCCCATGCCAGCTGGGCTTTCTTGTTTGCACAGGGAATGGAAGGGAGGAGTCGCTTGTATCCATCTTTGATGTGGCTGTCCCAAACAAATATAGAGTCTGCAGAGAATAAAAGACTGAATCAGCAAACTAAAACAAAAACATGGCAACCAGAAACCAACCGTCTTTCTCTATGGGGAGGGAACGTTCGGTGTGTGAGATCAAACAGTAGACCAGCTGTGACAAATGACAAGTAATTCACAGAGTAGCAACAATTGTTATCGCTTCACGAGGATTGCCTACTCTACCCGACTATTTTCCCGTCATTTATTTATCGGTCTAGACGTTTCCCCAAAAAATGATAACCAGGGAGGAATCTGCCCATTGTTAGTTCATCCTAATATTTTTTTTTTTTAAGGATTTCATTTGGTACAAGTGGTTTAATTACTTTTTTTTTTTTTTTTAAATACAGGGTACCAAGTGGACAAAAATAAAATAAAAAAAAATAAAACGTTATATAAATTTTAACCCCTTTACGCCCACACCAGGTTCCCTTTAACCCCCTTTCTCCAACTGCCTCCCTGCCCTATAAGAGTTCTAAAAGCTAGGAGGCGGGCATTCAGGGCATGTGACCTCTGTGATGGGCTGTCACATGTTTAGAAAGCTCCCTTTTGCAAGTATGAAATGAGAGCTTACCGATCCCCGCCAGCTACCGTGCTGGGAGCGCACTCTCAGCACGGTAAGTTGCTTACACAGGGCTGCATATATGTGGCCACTCTGCGTTAAGGCCCACCCGCTGAGAGGCCGCATATATTTGTATGGCCGGCGCAAAGCGGTTAATTGGGATATTATGGCTGGGGGGGGGGGGGGGGGGGGGGGAGGTCTGCCAGATCACGTGACCACAGTGATTGGCTGTCACTGTGGTCCCATGATCAGGAGCTGTGCAGCATGTGGACGTTAAAGCCCACCCTTTTTGCTGCCGCACATATGAGTTATGTGGGCAGCAAGAGGTTAATAGTGTAGCCTTTTTAATTGTGAACTGCCTAACCAGAGACAGAGCTCTCTGAAATATAATTATTAGGGCTGTGGAAATTCACTATTAATTCCTCGATTAATCGATTAATTGTTTTGATCGATCAAAAAATTATTTTAAAATCGATCAAAATTCTTTGGGCTTGCCGTGTCCATCTGAAGGGCTCCTTTGCTGTGCCTTCATATCTGCATGCTGGCGGGACCTTACTATCTGCCACACGCAAGGGCTGTTACACTTCCCTCTATCAACCTGGGATTCTACAGCCATCCACTGGGAGTTGTGATAGTTCCCTTCACGGGACATCTACATGCCGACGGACTGATGTTAGCCCCTCCTCATCTGGATTCAGCAGTGGTATCGTTGTACACATTTTTATACCAGTATCATACTTAGCTACATGTTTTTATGACTGCTTTTACTACCGTTTGGTATTCCTCTCACCATTTTTACAGTTTATGTACCTACATTGATTTTATCTCCAGTGCAATATTTATTTTGTTACCTACTTGAAGACTATAAAAGTTTTAATGTTATTCCCATTGAGCGCTGCCTTTGTGTGTTTTTTGCATCCCGCTATCCATTTTTCCAGTGGTTGGTAGCTGCACTGGGAATCAGCCTGCAAGAAGATCAGCTAAAAGTAGTTGGATCTGTATGTGCGTTATAATTAATCGAAATTAGTCGATTAATCGATTTAAAAAAAATAATCGATTAAGCGAACATGAAAATTTTAATCAGTAACAGCCCTAATAATTTTCTTTCATTGCTTTACATCAGTGGTATCCAGACTGCAGCCCACAGACCAGATGTAGGCCTTTGCTCGCCCTTGGGGCACTGTTCCACCCACTGATATGAGGCACCAATCCTTCCACTGACACCAACAATGGGGCACCATTACTTCCACTAACAGCAATGATGGGGCATGATTTGATCCACTGGCCCCAACAATGGGGCACTATTTCCTTCCACTGGACACCAATGCTGGGGCACTATACCTCCCACTGATACCAAAGATGGGTCACTATTCTTCCAACTGACACCAATGATGGGGCACTATTCCTCCCACTGACACCCGTGATGGGGCACAATTCCTCCCACTGACACCCGTGATGGGGCACAATTCCTCCCACTGACACCCGTGATGGGGCACAATTCCTCCCACTGACACCCATGATGGGGCACAATTCCTCCCACCGACACCCATGATGGGGCACAATTCCTCCCACCGACACCCATGATGGGGCACAATTCCTCCCACTGACACCCATGATGGGGCACAATGCCTCCCACTGACACCCATGATGGGGCACAATTCCTCCCATTGACACCCATGATGGGGCACAATTCCTCCCATTGACACCCATGATGGGGCACAATTCCTCCCATTGACACCCATGATGGGGCACAATTCCTCCCATTGACACCCATGATGGGGCACAATTCCTCCCACTGACACCCATGATGGGACACTATTCCTCCCACTGAGCCTGGGACACTACTCTCTATGACGCTGAGGCATTTTCCACCTCTACTGGCCACAGTCCTCTGGTTATTCCTTACCACAGTTTATTTCCTGAGCTTTATGTTTATGTCCTTTGGCAGATTCGCTCTCTTCACTCTCTTGGCTATCGTGCTTGTGCAATTTATGCTTTTTCTTCTTCTTTATTTTCATGATTTCATGATCCCCTTGCGAATCCTGGCTAGACACTATGTGTGTACTAGGGGGAAAACATTGCACATTTAATCATAACATGTAGAGTGTGTAATCAGTATTACAGTTTTATAATAATGCTGCCATTGTTCTGGACAACAGATGGTAAAGAGAACCTGTATATATAAAAAACAGGGGTCGGCTGATATTCACTTTTTTGAACCATCGGTATTGGTCACATACTTACCGATGTTACGGATATTGCTTCAAGGGGTTGTACCGGAGTGATGCATGCAGCTGCACACATCACCCCAGGACCGTTCTTTAGAGCGGACAGTCAGCTTTCTTGTAAACACAACCGATGCAGCCATTACAAGCAGCGGGAGGGGACGTCGTCGTCCCCCCCCCACTCCCGCCGCTCCACCCGGCCGAAGACCTGAACAAAACCAGATCAGCTTTGTTCGGGTCTCGGATCTAGTAACCAGGAAGCAATGTCATGACATCACTTCCGGATTACTGGCATCCTAAAGGCGCCAGTTTTAACAAATGGAAAGTATTCAAAAACGCTGATCTTGACGTTTTGAATACTTTCAAGTGCAGTGGAGTGGTTTGGGGTCTTTTAGATCCCTGATCTCTCCATAAAGAGTACCTGTCACTGCCTATTACTGTCACAAGGGATGTTTACATTCCTTGTGACAGCAATAACAGTGTAAAAAAAATAAAAATAAAAAAGTTTAAATCTACAGAATATCAGCACCTGACATCGGCCTGAAAGGCAGCCAAAAAAAATAAAAAATTGGTATCGGCCGTGAAGAAACTATATCTGTCGACCCCCTACTATAAAAAAAGAAAGACCAGCTGAAGATCGACCAGCAAACCATATTAGAAAAAGGGCAGTTGCCCTGGGTATACCAGATTCAGGACCTCAACATCAGACCCCCGAAGAGTCCCATATTTTAGGGTCATTATTGCTATCCTATGCATAAGTCACTGTATTCAACTTTGCAGTTTTCCTCTCAAACTCCATCTATGTCATGGGTGCTCAACCTGTGGCCCTCCAGCTGTTGCAGAACTACAAGTCCCATCATGCCTTTGGGAGCCATGCTTTTAACGGTCAGCCTTGCAATGCCAGCTGGATGGCCACATGTTGAGCACACATGATCCTATGTAGTGATGTAATCGGAGTTTGAAAGTAGTGGCCCACAGTGCCAATAGCTAATCAACTCAGCAGCATCCTTCCTGTCAAGATCCATCTTCACAGTGGAGTTTAAAAGATTAAACAATACTGCTATGCCAATCACAGTAGGAATTATGCAGGGCATAGTAGCCTTTGCTCTAAAAAGCAGACACAGCTGGGGGTCTAGTGTTGTTTTAAGGGGTAGGGTAGGGAAGGGCATGGTGGGGAAAGGTAAGGCAAGGTGGGGTGGGGTAAAGTAGGCTAGCATAAGGTAGGGTAGGAGTAGGAGTAGGGTGGGAGGGGTTGGGCCTAGACCACCCACCTTATTAATTTCCTAAAACAACCCTGGTATTTCCCTTTGCCTCTATGAGCAAATAAGTATATGCCACGATTTCACTCCAAAGTTTGTCACGTCATGGCCCAGCAGTAAGACCAGTCCCAGCATGTAGTTCGGAAGGGCTGAGACTTTCAGGGTCCAAGAGATCACATCCCAATCTTCTCCAATTCAAATTGTGTACCAAGTGAAGGAGCCTCCAAATGAGGGAGACCAGCAACAAAAGATCATCTATTTTTTGAAGTTGACTTCTTGCACAGTGGACATATTTTAAAGACGAGTTACATTGGTTGTAAAGATAAAAAAGGTTTTTGTAAACTTAATGCATTCTCTGCATTAAAGTGAAAGTTAACTTCCATTCTTGACATTTACCTATAGGTAAGCCTATAAAGGCTTACCTACAGGTAGTGTAAATATCCCCTAAACATGCACTGTTTAGGAGATATTTACTGTACATGCAACCAGTGAAATCACCGGCGCATGCGCTCTGCACGAACAGCCACCTATGCCGTTCCTTCAGAGCCCTGTGCCGTAGCCGGATGCTCACATGCGCAGGAGTGACGTCATTGCGGCTCCGGCCAGTCACAGAGCCGGAGACCGAGTACCCGGAAGGAATGATGGGTGAAGATGAGAGCGCCTGCAGCACTGACATCTCGGCGCTGGAAGGGCTTCATTTTAAAAAGGTAACTTTAACATAATGTGCCAGTATGCAATGCATAGTAGCACATTATGACATTACCTTGCAGGTACAAGAAAAAAATAAAAGTCCAGTGGTTTACAACAGCTTTAAAGTGCAAGTCCACCCTAACACTAAAATCCCTGCAATCTACAAACAGCCACGATCTAACACTAACCTATCTAACCTTGTAAAGAAGAAATCACTATACCATACGGTCTCCAGCGGCGAAAGCTCTGCAGAGGACACAACCGACAACGGCTCTGAAATGAATGGAGAGTGACGTCACCCATAGAGTTACTATGGGGCTTCCATTGTCGGCTGTGTCCTCTGCACTCACCTACACAGCGAAGCCGCAGATGACAGCTCAGCATGGAATTGGGTCGGATCCACTTCAAAAAAGGTATGTATAGGGATTTCTTCTTTACAGGGTTAGACAGGTTAGTGTTAGATTGTGGATGTCTGTAGATGGATGGTGCAAAGAGAACAACTTACAGTTAAATGTAGCAAAGACAAAGGAGATTATTATTGATTTTAGAAAAGTACAGGAGGGTAGCTATGAGCCAATGGTGATCAATGGGATGGAGGTTGAGAGGGTAGAGTAGTTCTGCTTCCTGGGAACAATTAGGGAGGACCTGTCATGGACGGGGCATATATGCTGGCTGGTGGGCAAGGCTCATCAGAGACTGTACTTTGAGGAAGCTATGGAGGGCAGGCTTCTATAAAGCTGCTATTGAAAGTGTGCCAACGTACCACATTTCTTTGTGGCAAGGATCATGCAGAATCCATGACAGAAATGACCTACAGAGGGTAAAAAAACTGCACAGAAGATTATTGCAGGAATTAGTCTACTGAGTATTGATGAACTGGGGGAGGGGAAGTGTCTTGTGAGAATGATAAATATATTGGAAGATACTTCAAATCCTGGTATTGCTCTGTATGCATTGCTGCCATCTGGTAGGCAGTATAGAAGCATTGGCTCTCATACTACCTGTGCAAGTTCACCTTACAGATTTCTCTATAAAGGTGAACTTGCTTTTTAATGTGAGGGAGCTACAACTCAGTTTCATTTTATGACTGCGATTCTGATAGATGCAGGGATGTTAGTGTTAGGATGGCCTTCTAATTTAAAGGTAAAAAACCTTTTACATCCATCTCCCCCCGCCTAAATACTCACCCTGTGTACATCTGCAGCAGCTTTTCTCCCGTGTCTCACAGGCTTGGCTGAGAGCAGTGAGAGTCATTGGCTCTTACAGGTGTCAGTCAAAACCTGTGAGCTGGGGGGGCGGGGCCCGAGATACGCACTTTGCAGGTCTTATGGGCACACAGAGCAGGGCTCCGGAGCGAGCATGCACGAGTGCCCCCATAAGCAAGCGGCTTGCTATTACTACATTCCAAGGAAGTCATTTACCTTTTCACTGATGCTTCACGCTCACTTTCTGTATAATCAACTGGTCTCTCATCCTTTCTCCTCTTTTTCTTTTTCCTCGTGGTCTCCTGAGAAGTCTCAACATTGTTTGTTGGCTCTAGTACAGGATTTGGAGAGGTGTGGCCCTGCAAAGTTTTGGCTTTCTTGGATTTGATTTTAGTTTTCTCTAGTTTAAGTTTTTGTCTTACAGGGTCCAGGTGGGAATACACTTTTTCTGTCCTTTCCATCATTTCCGAGGGTTCGGATGCTTTTCTCTTTTTCTTCTTGTGTTTCTTCCTTATGCTGCTTTCTTCTCTGACCCGGCTGTCCCCATTGCAGCTTATGATATGCAGTTGACTCTTTTGCTCCGAGATGCCGTCCTGTGCTGTAGTGGTGCAGCTGTCTCCAGCTGGTTCCTGGGGCAAGAGAGTCAGTTTGGAGGTATTGCAAAGGCTGGATGGGTGCCCTGATGGAGTGAAATGTTGGGGAGACACTACACTTGGACTTTTGTGTTTCTCATGAGGTTTAAATGTTTTGTGTTTAAAAGTGTTACTACAAGTCCCAGGGAAGCTGTCTGAGGCTGGAAAAGAGTCTCTGCAAAAGAAAAAAAATAAATAAATCAAAGAACATACACTTTAAAGACCATTTCTGACTTTTTTGGTTTACGTTTAAAAATCTGTATTTTTTGCTAGAAAATTTACATAGAACTCCCAAACATACATAATAAATATTTTTTTTAAGCAGAGGCGCAGCAGCTTTTCAAATGCAATTTTTGGAGAAAAAATAAACTTTTCATTTTATAACAATAGTTTTTATTGAAATTTTTTTGTTTTTGTATACACAAACGAAATAAACATAAAATAAGAAAGAATTAAGAAAAAAAAGGGAAAGCCATTTCCAAGAAGTAGCGTTGTAAAATGCACCTAAAGCGGAGTTCCACCCGTTTTCTAGTTTATTAAAAGTCAGCAGCATAGCTGCCGACTTAATAAACTGACACTTACCTGCATCACGGTCCAGCGATGCAGCCGCCCGGAGGCCCGCTTCTCTCCACGGCGCATTCATGGTAACTGTGGGCACCCGGCCGTGACAGCTTATGGCTTCACGGCCGGGCATACGTGAGTCGCGCTTCGCTCTCCTATTGGCCTGCTGATCTTCTGGGACCTGAGTTGTGTCTCAGAAGATTGCTGGAAGGGAGGGGCCCCGCCTAGGGCGAGAGGAGTCGCCGCCTAGGCGGCTGAAGATAGGAAGCAGTAAGTGGGGCAGGAAGTCCCACGTAAAAAAAAAGGGTATTTCCCCTCCCCCCACAAAAATGACTGCCAAATGTGGCAGGTCAGGGGGCAAGGAGTGCTTAAAGCGCAAGTTCCACTTTTGGGTGGAACTCCGCTTTAACATGTCACATGATGGTACATCATGTAGAAATGCATATATCCAACACGACATTTAGCATAGACTAAAGCCCCATACACACCATTAGATTTTCTGCAGATTTTTGTCTTCAGATTTATGAAAACCATGTAGTGTAAAGGCCTGCCTGATTACATGCAAATTGAAACTCTTAAAGTGGTTGTAAACCCTGGAACCTTTTTTTTTTTTTTTTATCCAACCTGCAAGACAAAGCCATAATGAGCTAGTATGACTAGCATACTAGCTCATTATGCATCACTTACCTTAGATCGGGGCCCCCGAAGCCGTCCTCTTGTCTCCCTCTCCAGCCATCGCTGCAGCGATAGCCAGAAGGTTACTGATTTGTGAATGGGATTACCCCTGTGAATGCGCCATTGTCGACGGCTCGCATGCGCCGTAGACACTGATGCATGTCATTTTTTGCAAATATCTCCTAAACCGCGTAGGTTTAGGAGATGTTTCTTGCACCTACAGGTAAGCCTTAATCTAGGCTTACCTGTAGGTGCAAGTTGCATAAGTGGGTTTACAACCACTTTAAGGTTTGACCTCATATTATATGGTTTTGGTAAATCTGAAGACAAAAATCTGCAGAAAATCTAATAGTGTGTATGGGGTCTTAGTCTCACACTCAAAAACATACTACTCTGAAGACACTTATTTAGGGTTGCAGAACAGCATTTGTTATTTAGCATCACGTCGGTCTTACCACAGCCTGCCGGTCTCCAAATTCTCTACCTCCACCAATTCTACGACTCAGAATGACCAACCACAATCCTCACATTTGAGCAACCATCTTATAAATGTATTAAGCAGCGGGTTTCCTCTTAGTTGATTTTTGAAATAATAGCGAGTACCCATCAATAAAAACCCTATTCATTCACCACAAGCCCGCCCAATCATCCACTTTGCAGTAATCTGAGAGAAACCAGTGCAAATGGAGCCAGTCCAGGCACCGCTAACCATGGCTCCAAAAGTTTGGGATCTCTCCAGAGTCTGGACCGGCTAAATATGGGTCACAGAAGTGCACTGATTCCCCAGGAGAAGTAGGGCCAAAAGAGCTTTGGTCCTACTTTTACTTTAAAGCAGAGTTCCACCCAGATTAACAATTTTATCTTATCCCCTTCAGCACACTGCCGACATGTTCACTTGACAAATCGTTTTTTTTTTCTCAGTAAATACCGTATTACTGCTGTTTCAAGATTGACTTCCAGGACTTGACTCCGGCGGGAGTAGGCGTTGCTACTGTATTCCCCAGAGCCGCAATGACTCTTGGGAGCTTGGTGTCATGCTTCCCAAGAATCATTGCGGAACGCCGTACTAGGATTTCCATCACAACGGGGCGTGAACTTTCAATGGACGCCGCCCGTTGTGATGTCAACCATAAACCCCGCACATGCGCGGAAACGAGCAGTGAATGCTGGGAGATCAGCATTCACAGCATACAGGAAATCATTGCTTGTGGGCTTCAACATGCCCACAAGCAAAATGGAAATTGCCGTGCTCGCATTTTAAAAGTTCTTCTTTTGCAGGAAAACGGACATGGGATATTTAATGACAAACGAGTGAGTATTTATTTATAATGCGAAAACCTATTGAATACCAGAAAAAAAAAAAAAAAAAGGATTTGCCGCATAACCTCCGCTTTAAACTGCTTTTTTCCCCCAGGATTAATTGCATTTTATTGTAGAACCAGAAACTATAAACTTTTCAATAATTTTGAGTTATGCAGTTATTCTTTATAATTCAAACTTGGTATATAAAAAGGATGCAATTATAGTTCAATATTAATGTTTGGTGTATACTGTATAGGTTATATTTCGGTAGTGTAATACATCACGTATAAGGGTTTTCTAATCTGGAAAAACAACATGGAAGAGCAAGCCAACTATTCCCATTCATCCACTGATCTAGCTTTGCCACGTATAGTGATCTTGTCACTTCTGACTACATAAAAGAAAGCCTTGCTTGGGAAAAAAAAAAGGGGATCACTGAAAACTCATCCCACTGACTGGGTAATGTATGCTCTATTGCATAACTATGGCTTCCAAAAGACTCTTCAGAGAATTCATTATTTCCAGGAGTGTTGCATAGCCCCCCACTACGCTTTCTTGTTCCTCCATGTCTGTTGTTCTTACTCCCAGGAAAGGGCTTGAAACTCTACAAAGACCAAAAACAGCCCATTCCCTCGGGTTCATGACCGAGAAAGTCTGCTTGCAAATTTCCAGGCCTGGGGTGTGGACAGCAGACAGGGGCGAAACATTAATTAGTACCCAAGAAGCACCATTTTTTTTTCCCCCCCCTTTGTGTGCAGCATGAAATTCTGTGCGATTAGATGCTCATCAGGTGTACCTGTAATTGAGGGGTCAAGCGTTGAAGGGACACTTGCTTTGAGCTCTAGAATGTTGATGGGAAGGCCGAGTTCCCCTGATGATAAAGTTCCCTCCACTGAGAGGGCATTCAGGAGTCTGTCAGGAGGGCCTTTCACGTCTTTGGGAGAAAGGGCTTCTCTGACTTTAGGGCTGTGTTATAAATCTAAATGCAAGGGAGAGAGTCTGGCCTTGGTGGTCAGACACACTGGGTGGTCCAAAGACAGAGTTTGTTTGTCCCACACTGCCAGAATGTTAAGCTGCATATGGCACAGCCTTGAAGGATGCAACTATTGGACATTGAGGGCTGGGGCATGAGACTGGAAGGACAGAAGTTTGATCCAAGGCAGGAAGATCCTGGACAGGGTCATTTCTAGTATCAGGCTCAGGTACTCCAATCTGTGAGGTGGGTCCAGCGATAACTTCTCTAAGGTCAAGGATCCAACTGAAGCTCTGCAGAGTGTTGGCTGGCAGGGAAAGGGGATCATCCAAGTAACCCACAACTGTGCGAGAGCAAAGCGAAGACCGGGGCAAACACCTTGGTGAAAACCCACCGAGACATGGAGGGTGACAAATTGGCAAAACTGAACCATGCACTGCAAAGAACCACTAGCATTGGTGAGGAGTAAAATGGGAATGTGCAAGTAAGCATCCTAAGTGTCTACTGAAGCCAGAAAATTCCCCAGAAGATGGAAGGTAATAACTGGCTGGTTTGGAGGGTCTTGTCTTCTTATGAAAGTATGTTCCTGCCTTAGGTTTAGAACTGGAAGACTAAGGGGACAAAGGGAACCTTTACTAACCCCAGTAGTAGAAGGCCTACCAGTGAAAATGCACAAGCCTTCTAACTCGGGGGGAAAAGAACACCCCTACCTCCTGTAATCTCATTGATGTACTTATCCAAGAAGGTACCAAACAGGCGTTCACCTTCAAAGGGTAACTGCTCATGGTGCTTCTTCAATGGAAGTTAAGCCAACCAGCATTTAAGTCAAAGGGTTTTACACATATGGATGAAAAGACATCTCCTGGAGATCTCACAAAGGGTGTCCGCCAAGTCGTTCATGCAGTAGGGAAGGCCTTGGTGCCAAGCACTGGAGGGTGCTGTGAAGCCAGTTAGTGTGGTGAGACTGCTGTGCCAATGAAGGAGAGCCAGGAGAATCTGCAGGTTTGAAGGCACGCCCAGAAGAGGAAAAGGAAGGGCACACAGCCGCAGCAACCAATTCCAAAACGAGGCATTGCAGGTGCAGTGAGTGCCAGAGTCACACATGGGCCAAATTCAAGTTTAACCTGGCACTCCCAGCTCCAAGCCTCAACTGCCAGAGGGGTGGTTGCTGGCACCCATACACACTAAATGGCTTAGGAATTGTAAGAGCACTCTAGGAATGAATGTTTAAAAGGCATCACCCTGTACTCACTTCTGAAGCTGATCAGATTTAAAAGGGTAAGTAAGACCCCATTCTGGCCTCGCCCTCCAAGATGGGCATAACCCCACAGAGGTCTTTAAGGACAGAGATCTGCTGCTGGCACACCACGGCCTTGGACCTGTACACTGCATGCCAAGGGGAGCGCCTATGGCAGGGCCCAATGCATTCCTGCAAAATTACAGGCCAGCCCCACTTTTCCATCAGGCAGCGTCCAGGTACAGTCCCCAAGACTCAGTGGAGGAGTCAACCAATGTGGAAGCTGCAAAGGGAGACACAGTGACTTTAGTGCAGCCAGGGAGGGAGCATGATAGAAAAGTCAGAGAAAAAGTCCATCACCTAAAGCAGGGGTCTCCAAACATTTGAAACAAAAGACCAGTTTACGGTCCTTCAAAACTTTAGGGGGCCAGACTGTGGCCAGTGGGAGTAGACAATGTCCTGGCATCGGTGGAATTAAACAATGTTATAAGCTTGGTGGTCAGTGGAAGTAAGAAAACTAACATTGGTATCAGTGGGAGGATCAGTTCCCCATAATTGGTGTCAGTGGGAGAATTAATTCCCCATCTCTGGCATCATAGGGAGAAATAGTATCCCATCGTTGGTGTCAGTGGGAGGAACATAACCCCTTCTTTGGTGTCAGTGGATGGAACAGTGCCTCACACCAGTGAAAGGAACAGTTCCCAGAAGGCCAGATAAAAGCAAGCAATCGGCCACATCTGGCCCACGGGCTGCAGTTTAGAGAACCCTGACCTAAAAAATTTATGGCCCAGCTTCCATGCCATTTTCAAAAGCTAAAGTGGCTGAGGAATCCTCAGCATCCAACGCATTTCTGAGAGGAACATCATATGGCTGATCCACAGCTGTATGATACAGTTCTACCCACCAGCCACTGCACCCCCTACAGGACACAAACGTGACACAGCGACCAGCAGAAGGAACGCAGCATGCAGTGAGGGACCAGGCATATAATAATATTCTCTCAAGTGCATTGGATGCTGAAGATTCTTCAAAGAAAGTGGACATCCAGATGCTGGACAAAAGACATCTGTGAGAAGCAAACAAGTGCAAGGTTGTTACACTGACTCGCAAGCTCTGCACTATACGTTGTCAAGTCAGTGTGCTTAAAAAAAAAAAGCCTAGGATATATTTGTTACCAACGTCAATGAGATATAAGAATCATACTGTCATCATTATTAGTCAGGGCAGGTCACTAACAGACACAATATGAAAACACCTCCTGTGCATGAGTGTGGGGATCTAATAAAGTTTCTTCATAGGGAACGACTTTTCCACGCAAGCCAGGGAAACTTCACACCTTGCTGCCCTCTAAGGGCTGGGGTTGCCCCAAATGACAACTGCAAAAACGCAATCAAAAGACGCACCGGCCTAGTGAATTATCCCCAAAAACATTTGTTATTAATCCTTCTAAAATCTACCTACAGTGTAAAAATAACTGCATATGAAGGTGATCCGTAGCACGGCGGATCGTCAGACTTAGCACGTACCCAAGCCCAGGAGACCTCCGACTGGGATCCTAGCTTGCCAACACATTTTAAGGGCCAAACCCTCTTCTTCAAAGCCAAAAAGGGTTTGGCCCTCTAAACATGGTAGCCAGCTAGGATCCCGTCGGTGGTCTCCTGGGAATAGGTACACGCTGAGTCTGACGATTGAGTCACATTTTGAGGGCCAAACCCTCTTCAGAGCCAAAAAGTCAGGTACTGTTCAATCTTGAGAGGAACGCGGGAGCATGAAAGCAACCCGGCCACCCCTGGAGTCATGGGGTGTGTCGTGAACTGAGTCTCACGCACACAAGGCGAGGATCAGCACGCTCGATGGTCGGACAGGGAAGACTACAAGGATACCAGTGTACCCAACCTGTTGCCCAGCCGACAGTTGATTGAAGGTCTCAAAAATAAAATACAAATTCCCAAAGGAATAAAAATTAAAAAAGTAAAATCTTCCAGGAGACTGGCTCCTGAGAGAGCCACGTCTTCTGCTGGGCAGAAAAAAAATAGGATTTTTATAACAGCTTACCTGTAAAATCCTTTTCTTGAAGTACATCACGGGACACAGAGCGACATAGTCATTACTAATGGGTTATATAGATACCGTCAGGTGCTGGCACTGGCAACTTCCAAAACCGGAAGTACCCTCCCCTATATAAGCCCCTCCCATCCGGGAGCACCTCAGTTTTGTAGCAAAGCAATAAGTGTCCCCAAAGAGGGGCGGGAGCTCTGTGTCCCGTGATGTACTCCAAGAAAAGGATTTTACAGGTAAGCTGTTATAAAAATCCTATTTTCTTTTTCGTACATCACGGGACACAGAGCGACATAGTCATTACTAATGGGATGTCCTAAAGCAATGCCAAATGAGGGGGGGGGATACACCATATATAAGCTGAGCGCTATCAGACATGAGGATCTTTTGCGGCCTGCAACACACTGCGCCCAAAGGCGACATCCTCCTGACTTCTAACGTCCACCTGGTAGAACCTAGTAAACGTGTGTACTGAAGACCATGTTGCGGCCTTACAGATTTGAGCCAGGGAGGCCTGGTGATGCACTGCCCATGAAGTTCCAACTGCTCTCGTGGAGTGCGCTCTAACTTTGAACGGAGGCGGTCTCCTTCTCAAGCCATAGGCTTGTATTATGACCTGTCGAATCCACTTGGCTAAAGTAGATTTTGACGCTGCCTGACCCTTTCTGGGGCCTTCCGGCAGAATAAACAAAGTATCCGTTCTGCGAATCTGAGCAGTGGCTTTTAGATAAGCTTTAACTGCTCTTACTACATCCAAAGAATGCAATAACTTTTCCTCTACCGAAGTAGGTTTGGGGAAAAAAGAAGGAAGAACCACATCTCGGTTCAAATGAAACCTCGATACCACCTTAGGAAGAAAGGCTGGATGAGGACGTAACACTACTCTGTCCTTATGGATAACCAGATATGGCTCCTTACAGGACATAGCTGCTAATTCCGATACTCTTTTAGCCGAACAAATGGCTACTAGAAAAATCAATTCCCTGGTGAGAAGCACCAAGGAAATATGCTGTAATGGTTCAAATGGTTGTTTCTGTAGAACCGACAGAACCAAGTTTAGATCCCATGGACATATGGGAATATTAACCGGAGGACTAATACGCATCACTCCTTGTATAAAGGCTTTGACTAGTGAATGCGAAGCCAAGGGCCTTTGAAAAAATATTGACAAGGCCGAAATCTGACCCTTGATAGTACTCAAGGCCAGCTTCCTATCTACAGCCCACTGTAGGAAGTCTAGAATCCTACCTATTACGTACTTATGTGGATGCCATTTCTTGGCCTCACACCACGCGATGTACGCCCTCCAGATTCTATAGTAGATCTGCCTGGATACCGGCTTCCTGGCATTGATCATGGTAGATACCACAGCATTAGAGAGCACTCTCTTTTTTAGAATGTGGGCTTCCATAGCCAGGCCGTCAAACCTAGGGCTGGTAAGGAAGGGTGGTATATCGGTCCTTGCGAAAGCAGGTCCGGACGACGTGGGAGAGTCCAAGGACTCCCCACTGAAATTTTACAATCTCCGCGTATCACACTCTTCGGGGCCACGCTGGAGCCACCGGAATCACTGTTTCTTTTCTACCCTGATTCTGCGGAGTAATCGAGGTAACCATTGTGGCGGTGTGAATGCATATATCAGCTTGAACTGATCCCAAGGGAACACTAGGGCATCCGAGCCGCAAGCTAGGGGATCCCTTGTCCGAGAGACAAACCTGTCCCCCTTTGCGTTGAATTTGGATGCTAGAAGATCTACATCCGATGTTCCCAACCGCTGACATATTGTCCAGAAAACCTCGGGGTGAAGGGACCCTTCCTCTGGGCCTAATTGCTGGCGACTTAGAAAGTCCGCCTTCCAATTCTCCACTCCTGGAATGAATACCGCAGATATGGCTGGGACATATTTTTCTGCCCATTTCAGGATGTAATTTACTTCCCTCTGGGCTGCACGACTCCTGGTGCCCCCCTGATGATTGATATATGCCACTGCTGTGGCATTGTCTGATTGAATTCTGACAGGGGACCCTTGGAGTTTGGATGTCCATGCTACTAGGGCATACCGGGCTGCTCGTATCTCTAAGAGATTGATGGGCAGGGCCTTTTCTGCATCCGACCATCTGCCCTGGAGAGACTATTGCTCCAGTACTGCTCCCCAGCCTATAAGGCTGGCATCTGTAGTGACCACCTTCCAAGAAATCGGACTGAAGGATTTCCTTTTCTAGATTCTGGGGAACCAACCACCAACGGAGGTTCTTGCGAACGGAAGGGGACAAGGACATTGTAAGTCTAGGGCCTGAACTTTTTTGTTCCAGGCTGACAGTATGGCCCCTTGCAAATTCCTTGAATGGAATTGACCGTAGGGTACTGCTTCGAATGATGCCACCATTTTTCCCAGCAGCCTCATATACAGGCGTATGGACGGCTGTCTTTTTTGTACCCACTAAGTGGATCAAATCTTTCAAAGACAACACCTTTCCTCGAGGCAAGAATATTTTTC
The DNA here is from genome assembly GCA_029206835.1 of Rana muscosa. Lineage (NCBI taxonomy): Eukaryota > Metazoa > Chordata > Amphibia > Anura > Ranidae > Rana > Rana muscosa. Next base: position 38,886,747 of record CM055128.1, read on the forward strand.
TCTGGCCTGAATCCAACCTTAGCCCCAAGTATTCCAGACTTTTGACTGGTTTTTAGGGCTGACTTGTCTCGGTTGATAATCCAACCGTGAGATTCCAGATACTTGATTGTCTTGTGAACGACCACGTCTAGTTTTTTCACTGAGTGGTCTATCAGCAACAAGTCATCCAGATATGCCATTATCATTACACCTTGTGTTCTTAGATTGGCCAATAAAGGGCCAGAATTTTTGTAAACACTCGTGGTGCTGTGGCCAAACCGAAGGGTAAGGCTCTGAACTGAAAATGGCGCCCTTCTACTGCAAAGCGTAGAAATTTTTGGTGGACTGGAAAGATGGGAATGTGCAAATAAGCATCCTTGATGTCGATCGCGGCTAACCAATCCTCCCCTTGTAGGGCAGTGGCCACCGATAGGATCGACTCCATCGGAAAGTCCTGATATACAGGAATTTGTATAGCCCTTTTAGAATTAATATGGGCCTCCCGTCCGCGTTTGCTTCGGGACTGTAAAGAGGTTTGAGTAAAACCCGAACCCTCATTCTTCCAGGGGAACCTCCATAATTACTCCTTGGAGCAATAGTTGTTCTAGTGCCAACAGGAGGGACTCTCTCTTCCGGGGATCCCCTGGCACGTTTGACCTCAAAAAATGGGAAGGAGGAGAGTCTTTTAACTCCAAACTGTATCCAAAACCTACTGCGGAGAGCACCTATCTGTCTTGATCGTGTCCCGCCAGGTCTCTTGCGAACAACTGGAGTCCTCCCCCCACCCGACTGAGTGGGGGCTTCAATGAATTTAACTTTGGGGGAGGTTTTGTACCTCCCCTGACCCAGGGTTTCTCATTACCCTGCTACTGTCCCTGTTTTTTACCCCCGGGAATTGACCGAGGAGGCCGTCGGAACTGTTACACGGCCGATGCCCCAGGGACTGGAGAAGCAGGCCTCTTAAAGAGGGACCTCTAACTCTGTTTTTAACCGGCAAGAGCGTATTTTTACCGCTGGAAATTTTCTGGATATATTTGTCCAGGTTTTCCCTGAATAAGCGTTCACCATGAAATGGGACGCTAACCAGCCATTCTTTACAGGGAGCTTCAGCAGACCAGTTTTTGAGCCATAGGAGCCTACGCATATGTACTATAGACAACATAAGGCGGGAGGCCTGATGGAGTGAATCCTCTATGGCGTCAACCGCAAAGCCTAAGGCTCTAGGTAGATCAGCTAGGGCAAAGCCTGCTGATCTGTCAAGTCCCTCAAGACCTGTTTCAACTGATCCTTCACTGCTTAGCAGACCCCAATAGCTGCTACTGCTGGTTGTATCACCAAGCAGATTTTCATAAGGACTCCAATCTTTTATCTATTGGGTTCTTGAACATTTGGACATTATCCACTGGACATGTCAGTGATTTATACATACAAGAGATCTCTTGAGGGAATAAATATTTTCTCAGGACGTTCCCAATCCTGGTAAATGAGCCCTTTCAGTAAAGGGTGAAGTGGAAAAGAACAAACAGTCTGGGGGCTTCTAGCGACCCCAACGAGGATACAGTAGTGGTTGATGGTTCCGCAAGGTGCATTTTTAAATGCTGATCGGACCATGTTAGTCAGAGACTGAACCCATAATCTTTCAGCTTGAGATGCTGAGAAAAGGTTCCCCCACTGTTGATTCCTCTATAACAGAATCAACCTCATCCTGATCCCCTTCAGGCAGGTCGATCCCTGTATGGGACTGTTTCTCTGCTAACAGGCACTCTGAAGGAGGAGACGGAGATCGGGCGTGCTTTCCCTGACAGGGAGGCAGCGATTAATGTTGACAATCTCTCTCTAATCCTCCCAGAGCTGAGGAAAAAAACCTCCTCTGTTACATACACAGGAGCAGGTGAACTGAGGACAGCCACAGTACCAAGTACCCCTGCGGGGTCTCTACGGTCACTTACCTCTGAACTTCAGGGGAGACTGGTGCAGCAGAAGTATGCCCAAGATCCTCCAAGCCCGATGAGACCCCCTTCGCTTCCTGGAAGATTCAGTTCCGGAGCTTCTGGACGGCATATTCCTAAGCCTAAAGCTGAGGTATTCCAGCCGTAATACACCACTTTTACTGAGAATAGTCTAGCACAATTGCTGCTATATCACAGTTGGTGTCTACTAATGTGCCTTTCTAGGGGATGCCTGTATCAACCGCTTGCTGTATGCCTTTAAATGTTGCCAGCTCTGTCTCTGTACTTCATAGCCAGCTCACTACAACATTGTGGTTTTTTTAAACTGCTGGGACGCCCGCACATGCGCAGAAGCGCTGCGGCGCGCACAGAGCGTCATCCTCCAGGCTCCGCCCCCTTTCCCGGCTCACCTCTATATATAGAGGCGCGTGCACGCGCACGCGCGCGGCCACGTGCGCCTTCGGCGCTAATTTCAAAAAATGGTAACAAGGGACAGGAGCCAGGGCCCCTCTTTGCCGCAGGCCGGGGGATGGACGAGCACTGCAACATGGCAGAGGAAGCAGTTTCCTATAAGAGAACTCACCATCTGCCTGGACTTTGCTCTGCTGAGAAGAAGCTAGTCCACATGACAAGAAAACATTCCACAGCGGCCTCTAGTGGACAAACACAGGTACCGCAGTCTAATATATTAAATATATATATAAAAAAAATTTTTTTTTTTTTTTTTTCTTGACCACCATTAAAAATTATTACATTTTTTTAGTAGTTACAGGCATGCACAGAATTTTGCAGGAATACCATTAGGTAACAGACAGAAAGACAAATTAGGCTTGGGGGTCCCCCAATAGAACCAAGTTCCTGGGGGCCCCCACTTACCTGTTCCCCGCCGCAGGACTTTGTTTGGTCCACAAAAGCCCAAACTTCACCTATCACGGCAGGCATTGTAATCAAACCTTCAGGAACCGGGTTCCCAAGGATTCCACTCCCCTGGACCTGTATAGCACCCTGCACAGAAAACATCTTGGTCGTGGGTATGACCAGAGCTCTGGATCCCAGGGTCCAGCTCTCCTAAGAGAAGCATTACAGGCAAAACCTTGCTCTTCTCTGCAAGGCCCGGGTACCGACCGTTTAGCTATGAAGCTTTTTTGGTCGGATCCGGAATAGCTTACTGAGGCCCAAAAGAACCTGTACGCAAGCTCAGTGAAAACACATGTTTCTTCTTGGCCAACACCTTAGACACTGGCAAAAAACTGAGGTGCTCCCGGATGGGAGGGGCTTATATAGGGGAGGGTACTTCCGGTTTTGGAAGTTGCCAGTGCCAGCACCTGACGGTATCTATATAACCCATTAGTAATGACTATGTCGCTCTGTGTCCCGTGATGTACGAAAAAGAAAACTGAGGCTGCTAGCTGCAGGTGGGAGGGTAATGTCCGGAGGGACCGTCCCCCTGGGCGGGGCTGTTCAGCTCTGGTTTGTTCTAGAATGTTTTAACATCTAACATTCTGCCTAGGTCTTCTCCGGCAAGCAGGGACATATACCACATGTAATCAGTATGAGAGCTGTGTCAGTCCATGGACGATAAGAGAAAAACGTGCACCTTTAAGCATCTAGACGTGGTTAAGGCGACTTGCTGAAGTTCAAACCGTGCATCAGAATGGGGAAGAACGGGGATTTAAGTGACTTTGAAAGTGGCATGATTGTTGGTGCCAGAGAGGCTGGTCTGGGTATTTTAAAAACTGATCTACTGGGATTTTCACACACAACAATCTTTTCGGTGTACAGAGAATGGTCCAAAAAAGAGAAATTATCCAGTGAGCGGGAGTTGTGTGGAGGAAAATACCTTGTTGATGTCAGAGGAGAATGGGCAGACAGGTTCCAGATGATAGAAAGGCAACTCAAATAACAGCTCGTTACAACCAAGATATGAAGAACACCATCTCTGAATGCACAACACATCGAACCTTGAAGCAGATGGGCTACAGCAGAAGACGACCACACCGAGTGCCCCTCCTGTCAGCTAAGAACAGGAAATTGAGGCTACAATTCGCACAGGAGCACCAAAATTGGACAATAGAAGATTGGAAAAACGTTGCCTGGTCTAATGAGTCTCGATTTCAGCTGTGAAATTCAGATGGTCGGGTCAGAATTTGGCCTAACCAACATGAAAGTATAGATCCATCCTGCCGTGGACCAATGGTTCAGGCGGGTGGTGTAATGGTGTGGGGGATATTTTCTTGGCACACTTTGGGCCCCTTACTACCAAATGAGCATCGTTTAAATGCCACGACCTACCTGAGTATTGTTGCTGACCATGTCCATCCCTTTATGACTACAGTGTCACCATCTTCTGATGGCTCCTTCCAGCAGGATATTGCACCATGTCACAAAGCTCCAATCATCTCACCACTGGACAATGAGGTCCCTGGACTCCAATGGCCTCCACACTCACCACATCTCATCCAATAGAGCACCTTTAAGATGGTGGAATTGGAGAATGGCATCACGGATGTGCAGTCTACAAATCTGCAGTAACTGTGTGATGCTGTCATGTCAATATGGACCAAAATGTTTCCAACACCTTGTTGTATCTATGCCACGTAGATTGAAGGCAAAAGAGGGTCCAACCCCGTACTAGTAAGGTGTACCTAATAAAGTAGCCAGTGAGTGTATATGACGGAGTGACCGCTCAGGAGCACAACTTGAAGACAGAGGGGTTAATTTACTAAAAACTGAAGAATGCAAAATCTGGTGCAGCCCTGCATAAAAACCAGATTTCAGCGTTTTTTTGGTCAAAGCTTAAATTAGGGAAGCTGAAGTTAGAAGCTGATTGGCTACCATCAAGAGCTGCACCAGATTTTGCACTCTCTAGTTTTACTCCAGTCACTCAACGAAGACCTTCTCGGCCGAAATACCGGGCATTACTTTAATGAAGCTTGCAACCTGCAAAATATTAAATCAGACTTAAAAAAAAAAAAAAAAAAAAAAAATCACGTTAAAGCTTACATAAGATATTTAGTGATTGGGTTTACATTTACTTTTTAACGGAACTGAGTAAACATTTAGGCTCCACAAAGAACAGTAACATAGAAACCTGGATGGTGAAAGACAGCAAAGTAGGGTGGGTGAAGGCGCAGCTTGACTTACCGATGCTTATGGAGCGGCTGGGGTGTGGTGGGACCAGGGGAGACGGAGGTGGGATGAGCAGAGCCGGTGGTGATGGAGTGGGGCGGAGGGCAGTAAACGTCATTTCTGCTTCCCTTCTGCAGCATGCTGCCCTGTAGTTATTGACATAAATAAAATCTTGGTGGTGTAAAGAAAAAAAGGGGGGTTTGTGACAAATCAAAATGAATGAAGGAAGAAAAAGGAGGGGGGGGGGGGGGATTTGATATAGTTTAGACCAGTTGCACACACATCGATATATATGTATAAAGGAGAAAAGGGTATACATATATAGAGAGATGTCCAGGACACAGAAGAGATGGCAAGGCAGGATGACAAATGAAATGGTTTAACCAAGCCACAAAAAACGACAACGGAACAGTGATGGGGTGAAAAAAATACTTGTTAGAAAACATAAAAATAAAAAAAAAGGAAATAAAAATAAATAAAAAAGCAAAAAACTTAACAGGGTCAGTCAAGACAAATCTGATATTTGATTCTCAGGGATTCCAGCTTGAAGTACCTGACAACCAAGTTCCCAGCTCCACCCATCCACTTCTTGGCCCTGAGCCCCTCGATTCACAGCAAAAAAAAATAAAAAAATCAAGACTCTTTGTTGCTGCAGGAAGAGGAAAGAGCAAGGAACTCCAGCTGGGAACTCTTTTAGAAAGCCCGAGTGATGCAAGAAGCGAAAGACTCAACTAATGTCCAATACCTACTAAAATATCAGTTTTGTATGGACTGACCAAAAGTTCAATACAGGTCAGAGACACAATACACACAGAGCAAAAAAACAAGTTTTACAAGGATTGTACCTCAAAGTTTCCCGATTTCGTCATAGGCTTGGGTAGGATAGGAGCGCTCGGTGTCAAGAAAACTGCAACTTTGATTGATGGCTCCTAAGACGCTGAAACTACCTGCTATGAAGAAAAGAAGTGCTCATCCCTTCGTAAAAATCTGAGCCTTTCAAAAGGATCCATTCCCAGTAGAAACCTTCTAATCAATATACACTATATTGCCAAAAGTATTGGGACACCTGCCTTTACACGCACATAAACTTTAAATGGCATCCCAGTCTTAGTCCGTAGGGTTCAGTATTGAGTTGGCCCACCCTTTGCAGCTATAACAGCTTCAACTCTTCTGGGAAGGCTGTCCACAAGGTTTAGGAGGGTGTCTATAGCAGTGTTTCTCAACTCCAGTCCTCAAGGCGCCCCAACAGGTCATGTTTTCAGGATTTCCCTCAGATGAAACAGCTGTGGGAATTACTAAAGCAGTTAAACTGATCAAATAACCTGTGCAAAACAATGGAGAGCCTGAAAACATGACCTGTTGGGGCGCCTTGAGGACTGGAGTTTAGAAACACTGGTCTATGGGAATGTTTGACCATTCTTCCAGAAGCACATTGGTGAGGTCAGGCACTGATGTTGGACGAGAAGGCATGGCTCGCAGATTACGCACTAATTCATCTCAAAGGTGTTCTAATCGGTTGAGGTCAGGGCTCTGTGCAGGCCAGTCAAGTTCCTCCACCCCAAACTCGCTCCTCCACATTTATTTTGGCCTTGCTTTGTGCACTGGTGCTCAGTCATGTTAGAACAGGAAGCAGCCATCCCCAAACTGTTCTCACAAAGTTGGGAGCATGAAATTGTCCAAAATGTCTTGGTATGCCGACGCCTTAAAGAGTTCCTTCACTGGAACTAAGGGACCAAACCCAACCCCACACCATAATCCCCCCTCCACCAAATGATTTGGAGGGGTGGCCCAATACTTTTGGCAATATAGTGTGGAAGAATGAGTTTGAGGTGGAGGAACTTGACTGACCTCAATCCAATAGAACACCTTTGGCATGATTTTGGAGCGGAGACTGCGAGCCAGGCCTTCTCCTCCACATCAGTGCTTGACCTCACAAATGCGCTTCTGGAAGAATGGTCAAACATTCCCATAGACACTCCTAAACCTTGTGGACAGCCTTCCCAGAAGAGGTGAAGCTGTTATAGCTGCAAAAGGTGGGCCAATACAATATTGAACCCTACAGACTAAGACTGGGATGCTATTAAAGTTCATGTGCGTGCCTCCGTACCTTTTTACATGAGACGCTATTCTCGGCAAGAAAAGTAGTGGCCCGTAATTGGATGCAGGCCCTGCCCCCTACAATTCAGTGCTGGAAAAAGGCGGTTAACGATGCTCTCCCATATAAAAAACTGATTTATGTACATAGAGGGTGTCCGCTAAAGTTTGAGAAGGTCTGGGACAGATGGATGGCGGATGGTGAAACGTGTACTTGACATGTCGATTTTTTATTTTTGTTGTATACCGGTTTTACTTTCACTGCTGTTATTATCTTTGTGACACACAGATGCTTCACTGTGTTCATGTATGTACTATTATATTGGCCATACTGGCTTATGTTGATTTATGTACCATGCATACTTTTCAATAAAGTTGATTTCCAATTAAAAAAAAAGTTCATGTGCGTGTAAAGGCAGGCGTCCCAAAACGTTTGGCAATACAAGTATCTTTTTGGGAACCATTCCCATCCAATATCACGCAGAAACAGCCCTGAAGAAGGGAGAGTCCATTCCCCCAAATGTGTTTCCTTGATGTACCTTTTTTTTTTTACCTTTCTTGTAAACTTTTATTAAAAATCTTTTGAACCATTCAAAGTTGCAGTTTTCCTGGACACGGGAAGCTCCTTCTATCCTACCCTACTTTCTCGCTGAAACAACCATAAGGCCTTAATCAGTAGCTGCCCAAACACCTAAGAGGGTTCACCATCCACTATTGGGCACGACCTACTGGAAGGAATTTCTTCCTCTTTGCCCACAGAACCACCCACAACCATTGACCAATCCAGTCAGCCCATTGCAGTCTCTAGCACAAACCAGATCGTTTTGTTATAGAGTAGGGAAATGCTCTGTCAGCTTTAAATTCTGTCTGTTATACCATTAGGGGGGGGGGGGGGGGGAGATTTTCATTTACTTCCTGTCCGACATCCTCACACAAAATGGAGGGAATGGTTGTCACTGGGATAGCATTAAAACCATTGACACAAAATCTAACCACTTCTCACTGCTAAAATAGAAAAAATGTTTTACTCACAGTAAAATCGTTTTCTTGGAGGGACGATAGAAGTCTTTAATCTTCAGCTTAGACTGCCAACTACAGGATTGGACAACCCCTCCTTACTACCAGCATGCCTCAGTTTTGTAGCAAAGCAGAACTGAAAGCATGATCATAAAACAGAGGGATGGGACCTGTGACCCTCAATTAACTCCAAGTACAGTCTCAAACTTTCTAGAAGTCCAACTAAGGTGTGAGCAACAGCAAACAAATGCCAACATGCCCAAGAACGAACAGAACTGGGTACTGCCTTCAGCTCAAAAAGCCACCTGGTAGGACCATATGGCTGAAGCTGGCAGCAGATAAGGCTCAAACATCCACCGGGTAGAACTTTGTGGGAACAGCTGGTAGAGATCGTGGGAACAGACCTGGTGGAAGCCTTGCAAATCTGAGATACAGTGAATAATTATATACTCGCGGTATAGTGACATAAAAATGTAAAAACAAACTGCAGCTGCTGTAGACAAAGTGCTAAAACCTTGAAATCATCCAACATAAATAAATACAGCGCTTGCAATAGTGCAAAGACTACAAAAAAAAAAAAAAAACAATTGCAAAAAGTGGCATTGAATATAAATCAATAATGAAAAATTTACAAAAAAGTCCCACTAAAGTGCTCTTGTGCTTCAATCTTCTGAGAAGTGTGGTTATTTTGGTGAATATCCCAACTTTTGATAACCACGCTGGAGGAGCTCTTTACTGGTAAATCATCATTCTCTGCCAGATCTCAGCCTATATGACCCTTAGACTGAAAGGCTAGGGGTCCGCTATATTTGGTGAGTGGGGACACAGGAGGGGTGTGTCTCACACCACGGAGTGAGATTTTTTGGAGCACCATAGCACTTATCAGAAGATTGGAGCACAAGAGCACTTTGTTGGGGGACTTTTCTGTAAATTTTTCATTATTGATGGCATATATTTGTAACCTTTGCACTATTGCGAGCGCTGTATTTATTTATGTTGGATGAAATCTGAGATACGGTTGCTTGAATCCGAAGGTCCTAAGAGGCACGTACAGATCTAGTAGAGCATGGATATGCAATTAGCGGACCTCCAGCTGTTGCAAAACTACAAGTCCCATCATGCCTCTGCCTCTGGGTGTCATGCTTGCTGCTGTCAGAGTCTCGCTTTGCCTCATGGGACTTGTAGTTTGGCAACAGCTGGAGGTCCGCTAATTGCATATCCCTGTAGTAGAGTATGCCTTGACAAGAAATGGTAGAACCTGATCCTTAAAACTAAAAGTTTGGATTGATGGTCGGCCTGAGCCATCTAGAGATGTCAGAGGGAGATGAAGGTGCACCATCCATAATGACAAGAAAGGAATCGGTCTTTCTGAATGAAACAGTGGCTGAGAAAGACTCTCAGAGCTTGAACTACATCTAGGCAATGTAGGGATATTGCCTATGGACCTGGACAGAAGAAAGATGTCCTGGTTAAGGTGAAAGTTCTGGGCCTCAACCCATCTTGTACTTATGCAAAACCAGAAACTGTTCTGTTTTCAGGATAAAGCCACCAATTCTGACACTGACCTAGCAGAGGTAATTGTTATATAGAATACCACCTTTTGGGTTAGAATTTAGATAGGAATCTCTCTAATGGGTTCAAACTGTTGATTCTAAGAGAAAAATCAGATGCAGAACCCAACAAGTCATTGAGGAACAAACAGAGGGCGCTACATGGAAGACTCCCTAAAGAAAGGTCCGACTCAGAAAGTGAGAGGCCAATCATTTCTGAAAGAAGGTATAATGGGCGGAAACCCTTGATAGAGCCGAGATCCAAATCCTGGTCAAGACACAGCTGCAGGGGAAAAAAATTTTTTTTTTCTCATACAGAGAAACTCCTGGGGTGGAAGACCCGAGACTCATGCAAAATTAGCCATGTCTTATGATAGTCCTTGCATGAAGTAGCCTTCCTAATCAAAGGAATCTCACTGTGTAAGGTTCACATGCCCATGGGTCCAGTTAGGCCCCTTTCACACTAGGGCGGGCAGGTGCGGTGGTGGTATAGCGGCGCGATTTTTAGCGCCGCTATACCGTCGTATTTACCGCGATAGTCGGCCGCTAGCGGTGCGGTTTTAACCCCCGCTAGCGACCGAAAAAGGGTTAATACCGCGGTGTCCCATTGATTTCAATGGGAAGGAGCGGTAAAGGAGCGGTATACACACCGCTCCAAATATGCGGCTTGCAGGAGATTTTTTGCTCCTCCCGCCAGCCCATCGCCTCAGTGTGAAAGCTCTCAGGCTTTCACATTGAGCATACTGGGACAGGATTTTTTCAGGCGTTATTTATGCGCTATTTTTTGCGCAAATTGCCTGAAAAACTCCTCAGTGTGAAAAGGGGCCTCACTGCTGACTGAGGAAGTCCCCCTGTCAAATTGTCTACACCTGGGATGTTTTGACCAGAACAGGATTTGATCTACCTCTGTTGCCCCACAGAGACTTTTCATTCCTCCTAAATGGTTGATGTGTACCACTACTGTGGCACTAACAGACACAATGCAAATCAGATAACCTTCCAGTAGTATAGTCCAAACACTGCAGGGACAGCCAAATCATCTGAAGCACCAGGATGTTGATCAGGAGACAAAATGACCAAATCCTCAGAACCAACAAGGTGCCCAGGAATCTTTCCAAGCCCGACATCTATCATGAGGATTGTGATGAGGATTAAAAAAAACGGGGGGGGGGGGGGGGGGGGGAGCAAGGATTCCAGAGCCAGACTCCTAAGCCACCAAACCAGGGATAAACTGGTACCAAAAGAATCAAGTCTGTCCAGGAACCTGATTGACTTGTTCCTCAAGGCCAGAATGTTGCGTTGTAGAGGTCAGGAGTGAAACTGTGCAAATGGGCAAATCAGACCCAAGACTCTTATGCAAAAGTGGAAAGTCGGTCAACTACTGGACAGGACAGCTTGAATCTGAGATTGGAGAGTCTTAAGTTTCCCCTTGTGGAAGAAGCTTGCTGGCCTGAGCTTTGTCCAGGACTATACCCAGATACCAATAGATCCAGGACTATACCCAGATACTCCAAGCAATGAGTCAGTTTCAGCTTCGATTTCAGAAGGTTCAGGATCCAACTAAACCGCTGTAACCTCTGAACAATCAAGGACACAATGGAGGAGATTTACTAAAACTGGAGTGTGCAAAATCTGGTGCAGCTCTGCATAGAAACCAATCAGCTGCCATGTTTTATTGTCAAAGCTTAATTGAACAAGCTGAAGTTAGAAGCCAATTGGCTACCATACACAGTTGCACCATATTCTGAGTGCTCCAGTTTTCGTAAATCAACCCCACTGTCCAATAGAGCCCATGGGTTTGGGAACATAGAAAATGTTGGAGTAAAACTCTTGAAAACAGTCCGATACAGAAATAGGGGTAATAACACCATGGTGCAGAAGACCCAACAGGGCTCAATAGAGATAATTTGTAAGGTGCAGGAGGGTTTAAGGTAAGACATTGAGGAGGGGTCAGGAAGTGCAACTTTAGTTTGCAGCCCTTGAATACCATCAAGTGTCAAAGATAGAATCGGATGAAAAATCTAAAGGAGAGGTCGCAGGAGCATGCTTATGGCCTCTGCAGTCAGAGTCAGTAAAAGATTGGGTGATTTAGGCACTAAATTCTTGCATGATTGTAGAGAAAACCTTAGCCAAAAGGGCAAATGAACAGCCCAAACCCGCACAGCTGAAGAGGCCTGTGATGATGAAATAGACTCTAGGTCAGGGGTCTCCAAACTTTCTAAACAAAGGGACAGTTTACTGTCCTTCAGACTGTAGTGGGGCCAGACTGTGATCATCAGGAGTACAAAATGTCTCAGCATCAGTGGAAGTAAATCTCCCATCCCAGATGTCATTGAGAGGAATTATGCCTCATCACTGGTGTCATTGGGAGGAACTGTGCCCCATTGGTGTCATTGGTAGGAATTGTACCCTTCACTGGTAAAAGCAAGCAGGGGCTGGATAAATGCAAGTAAAGCGCCACATCTGGCCCCTGTACCGCAGTTTGGAGACCACTGTTCTAGGAGAAGAGGGCAACATGATTCCAGCCACATCAGTAGGTGAGCTGCGAGAAGCCCCAAAGTCATCAGTAGAGAGTGTGAGATAGGAGCAAGTAGTACAGCGAGATTGTGCCCTCTGTGTCCAGAGTCTGACATGTTGCAATCACGTGGCAGAAAGGCAAAACCTCAGGTACCACAAGAAACCCTGACACAGCTGGTTTGTGGGTGAGGGTTGGATAGCCAAATGTGATCAAAGCCACTATAGGTAGGCTACAAGAATGGACCAAACATCAGAGTTCCACGTGGTTCTTCATATACAGGAGCAGCAGTAAAAGAAGATTCCTCCATTTTGCATCACAGATAAGAGAGAGAGAGAGAGAGAGAGGGCTCTTCCCAGTGGAAACCAGCAAAAACAGTAACCCTATGTAAATTAGGTAGCTCCCGCAGATCAGCCCAACCGACCTTCTTACAAAGTGAGCCTTCAGAGAGAGGGCAAGTGTTAAGGCAATAGTAGAGACTCTGGACCTGGAAAGAATCCCTGAATCCCTAGATGCAGCACTCCAAGGCCAGGATGAGGGTCGCTACGTTAGATGGCTGCAATCAAAGAGATCAGTTCCATGTAGAGAAGAGTCTTGACTGAATAAAAAAATAAATAATAATAATAATCAAAACAAGAGGTGCTAGCAAAATCAGTCTTTAACAGAGCAGAGCTGAAGAAAAGATAACCATCGTCCTAGGAAACTAGCAAAAAACTAAGCCATGCTGGTAGTAGGAGGGGTTATCCTGTGCTGGCCTACAATTTTGTTCGCCAGTGTTGAGTCCTCCTGTAAGGAGCAGTAGAACTCGAAGGTTAAAGGCTTCCCTGTGTTCCTCAATGGACTAAAAAAAAAAAAAAAAAAAAAAAAAAATTTCTTATCACTTCCTGTCCTGCCAGGAAGTGAGGTTAAATCTCCTCCCAATATTGACACAGACAGCGATACAAATCTGGCAGAGACTTCAATCTTTCCCCACACTATGTAAAAAATAAAACCGTAAAAAAAAAAAAAAAAAATTGGTAGGAGTTGGGCTTTAACCAAAAATATGTAGGCCGCTGCCAATGATCACCTTCTGGAGAATGCCGATTGCCCGTCTGTCATTTTCATTCTCTGCCTTTAAAGTGGATGTAAAACCACTCTCATCCTTTCTAAACTACTGCCATAGTGCTGATCTATAAGGATATAGATGCCTCCTGCATGTATCCTTATCTGTCAAATGTCTCCCCTCTGTCTGTTATAAGAACTGAAAAACTGCAGATTCTGTGGGTGGATCTGTTGTCCGGAGCTCGGTGGGTGGAGTCGTGATGTCAGTAGACTCCCCGCCCACCTCTACACTCCCCTTGTCAACATGTATTTTCTCCTGTGTATTCCTTCTGCTATCACTAACATCCAGTCAAAATCCAGAAAAGTAACCACATGACTTCAGAAAAGGAGTGGGGGTGGGAATTAAAAAATAATGCCTAAAGCTAGTGCACGAGATATGTAAATAACCTGTCACTCAAAGCAAGGGGGCGGAACGGACAAAGGGGTTTCTCTGTTTGTCCGTTTTATCTCACTGAAAAATAAAAGAGGATTGATCAGAGCTGGATCAACTCTTTGTGGCAAGACCTGGCACAAATGATAGGAAATCTTATACTCTACATTGTGACAGCAAAAAAAAAAAAAAAAAAACAATTGGGGTTTACATCCACTTTAAGGCTTACTTTCCTGGAACAAGCAAACAGCCAGCAAAGGCAGAACTCAATCTACAAAGCTGCTCAGGGTCATTGGCTCAGAAAATATTGTGACTGGATTAGCACGATAGCCGGGCAGCTAGCATTTCCAAACGTAGTGATCAGCAATAGCAACAATATCCAATATAAATAAAGAAAATATGCACAAAGTTACTATACAGTGAGGGAAAATAGTATTTGATCCCCTGCTGATTTTGTACGTTTGCCAATTGACAAAGATGATCAGTCAAAAAATAAAATATATATAAACACACACACACACACACACACACACACACACACACACACACACACACACAGTGGGGGAAAATCACATCCAATTCGGACTGGACATGCAATCCTTTAAGGGGCGCTTCGCCTCCATTACTTTTTTTATTAATGCAAATCGCACAGCAAAGTATCAGTTACGGTATCGGGAGGATTTGCACGAGTACCAATACTCGCGCAAATGCTTAGCATCAATGTGTTATTCATATATGGTAAAGAAAGCATGTAAATAGATATTATACCAAAATTACATTAATGTAAACTTCACAGTAACTCCAACTTATTCACTAAAAATACATAGGTTTATCTCCATAGGTATGGGGCAGAGATGTCATGTTCACCATTTTATCCGATTAGAGGACACTTTGCGTTTATTGAAAAAATGCAGAGCATTCTCTGAATGGCGCCTGTACTGAGCGGTTGGCCCCCTGTGTTTATAGCGCAGCCGCTCGGCACAGGACCCGGAAGCTAGTGGAGATCTCTGGAGTAGTGGTGTCTACTTCAGTGATTTCCAGCTTCCAGGGACTTCATAGTTAAATCATCAAGAGCTTTCGGAAGAATTAAAATATATCTGCAATATTTTTATTTTTGGGTAACATGGGAAGCTCCATATAGCCGTAAAAACCTGCCATGGGTGCAAATCCTTCCACACTCTATCCAAAACAAAAAAAAAATAATAATTTGGTTGGACATACACATCTATAGGAAGAGGACACCTATAACACAGTGGCTGAAGGCTTTGGCCACAAAAGTCAGAATCTTTCTTCCACTTTCACACCTCCTCAAGCTAAGCAGACACCAATTTTCCTCTGTTTTTTGTAGAACTTGGTAAAACCATCTCAACGGTTCAGCAAAGCAAAAATAAAAAATGATCAAGTCTTCACAGGAACTAACCTTTTTGGCTGACAGAGCCAGCTTTTTGGCGGGTGGGGGTGACATGGCCGTCAAAGCTTCACACACACTGGCCAAGGTGGGGGACTTTGATTTTAAAGTGCAGTTTGGCCCCGTCCGAACGGCTTCCGTAGGAGGGCTGCAGCATGGAGATGGAACATTCCTGATTGTGGAGGTGCCCAGTGACACAGCCTGTTCATTTAAGAGTGGTTCTTGCGGCTTTACATTTTTCACCTCTTCCAGTTTTTGGTTGGTGTCTTCCTGGGAGTCAAGGTTTTCATTCGAGGTTTTGGAGGTGGATAGCGAGCTCAGGCTGGTGGTATCCCAACTAGACTTGGGGTCCTCTTGCATTTTTGCTTCGTTCGATTCGTGAGATGCCTTGAACTTGGCATTCGCAGCTTTTTTCACCCGACTCATGTGATCATCCAAAAGACAAGGAGAGTAGGAGGTTTTCGAGCTGAGCTTTGGAGAAGGGCTGGCACTTAGGGGCCTAGTGCGGGGAACTCCGTTGTGCTCTCTGCTGCTGACCAAAGGATATGTACGGCACACTGGAACCCCAATGTCATCCATCGGTGACTTCTTCTCATGTACTCCGTCTGGTCTCTGGAAGTAGGATGGTAGAAGATAGAACGTGACAGGAGAAAATAACACCCAATGTCAATAGACACAGGTGGGTTAAATAACCTGCTGTTTTCTAAGGTTTCTTGAAGACTGAAAACTTGAGATTTCTTATAAGTTTGTGTTTCAGGGTAGGAGTCACTCACCTTCCCAATCAGCGGGGATGACAGACTACCATTAGAGAACGTCTTCTTGATAGTTGGAGGAACAGAGCTCGGGCGAGAAATTTGAGCATTTGGCACTTTACACGCCGAACCATCAAAACTCTTTCTGGATTCTGGAAGCCTGGGGAAGAAAGATTTCTGACCACATAGAACAAGCAGAAATTACCAAGTATACTATTTCACGGCTTCAACCTAAAGTAAACCTGTGGTGTGTCCATGCAGGGCACACCACCCCTCTTTCTGTCCCCTGCCAATCTATTCACCTGCAAGAAGAAAATCTGCCCATGTAATCCGTGGGTCACTCAAATAAGAGTCTCTACAGAGCCATAGCCCACCCAATATGACTGCGCTGGTGCTTGGTGAATACCCCAGAGCTGTCACACAGAGTGAGTCGCATGCTCCTCTATACCGAGAAGAACAAGGCATTTTTTTCATTCCTGACAGCCGATCAGAGCAACAAGGGAATGAAGGAAAGGTATCTTTTGCTGGAGAACAGGGGGATTAACCACTTAAGATCAGCTAACGTATATACACGGAAGCAGAATGGCTTCTGTGGGCACACCGACGTGTGTGTAGATATACGTCGCCTTTAAGATGCGGCATTGTGGGCGCGCACACTCGCCGTGAGCTCCGTGTGTCCGACCACGGGTCCTGCTGACTCAATATCTGCAGGGACACCTGCGATCTTCTCACGGAGAGGAAGAACGGGGAAATGCTAATGTAAACAAGCATTTCCCCATTCTTCCTAGTGACAGGACACTGATCACAGCTCCCTGTAATCGGGTGACACATGTAGCTAGGGCCGAAACAACTAATCGATTAATCGACAATGAAATTAATCGATTACTATTTTCATAATCGATTAATCGGCCAGTAACATAATGGGGTTAAAAATAAAATGAGCCCTTTATAGTACAAAAAGAGCAAATTGCTACTGTAAATATTACTTTCACTGTCCCACAGTAAAAAATGAACACCTTACAGTAACGATTATTTGCTCTTTTTGTACTATTTTTTTTTTTTTTTTTTAACCCCCATTATATTACTAAACATCTCAGGCCTGGGTCATACCTCAGTTTTTTGGTGCTTTTTGCAGAAACACACTACAGGTCATTTACATGGTTTCCTATGGGACACGTTCTCATCCATGCTTTTTTCAGCTGCTGGGTAGTTGGAAAGGGCAAGGACTTTTTTTTAATGCAAAACTGTTTTGGTTTTTTGGTTCAATATACTTCAACGGAGAAGCTGCAGAAAAGCATGTAATGTGTTTTTGCGGCAATTTTTGGTTTTTTAATATGCCCAACAACAAATTGGCCAAATAAAAATGTAAAACTGCAAAATCACTTTTTTTTTTTTTTTTTTTTTTTAGGTTATTAACCGATTAATCGAAACAATAAAGCTGCCAACTAATCGATTATGAAAATAATCGTTAGTTGCAGCCCTACATGTAGCCCATCCCCCCTACAGTTGGAACACATCCCTAGGACACACTTAACCCCTTCAGCGCTCCCTCCTGGTCAACCCCTTCACTGCACCGCAGAGGTGATCAAATACCACCAAAAGAAAGCTCTACTTGTGGGGAAAAAAGGACGTCAATTTTGTTTGGGAGCCACGTCGTATGACCGCGCGATTGTCAGTTAAAGCGACGCAGTGCCGAATCGCAAAAAGTGCTCTGGTCTTTGGCCAGCCAAATGGTCCGGGGCTGAAGTGGTTAAAGTGACTCAGTCAGTCACTTTGCCAATTTAGTATAAAGGGACTGAAGCTTTTTAAAGTGCACCTGTGTCCAAGACCATGCACACTAAAGTGTTTACATTATATAAACAAGCAGCCGGGCGGGCAAAGCACTGCGACTGAGTGACGCGGCCAGGCAGGCAGAGCGCGGTTTTTAAATTGTGACAGCGAGCGGGGAAGATCCCTGATAGTTGTCACAGCGGGGGCTGGTCCATTCATAACATGTTACACCCTGAATATAGGTGGAACATGTTATGAAAGGTGAACTTATCCTTTAAAACAAGATCTCATTTACCTCTGTAGCTATAGGCATTGTGGAAAAATAAAATGTTCAAAGTTCACAACAGAGGAACAGAGATCTTTGTTTTTTCTTTCTACTGCAAAAGAATCTTGGCAGCCTGCTATCCGCTCTAATATAAACACACACCAGGTGTTTCTAAGCTGACATACTGAAAACACAGCCAAAGTGTTTCAGGGGATTAGGGCTTCCCCTTCCTCAGGGCAGTAGTGTGAGATATGCTGGTCATCGGCTGTGTCCTTATTTGATAGCGGTGCTTTGGAGTGTCTGTGTGCCAGAGTCTGGCACTGCAGGAAAAACAGACTCCGGAACACCATTATCATATCAGGACAAAGACTGCAGCGTCCATAAACAGCAGATCTAACACTACCAAAGCCCTGAAGGAGAAGCCCTGACCCCCTGAAATGCATTGACTAAGATTATGTCCTATACTAAAAGCAATCATTGCTCCTCATCTTCCGAGAGCCTATTCATGCAGAGCGCTCCTCACCTACCTTCACAATCCTCAACACGGAGCTAAGACAGGGTTTAGACTCAGCAATCCCGAAGTCAAACTACAAAATGATCAACGGATGGTGCTGGGTGCCCCATCTAGAGAACCTGACAATTTGCCCCGATTGGGCAAAATGTAATATTCTCTTTAAAGCGGAGCTCTGCGCAAAAGGGGAAGCTCTGCTTGTTTGCACCCTTCACTGCCACATTTGGCACTTTTTGGGGAGATGGGGGGGGGGGGGGGAGCGGGCACCTGGCTTTGACAGGTACCCGCTCCCGGCTCAGATTTCCGTGGCAAACTAAGCCGAAAGTTTAGCCCCCCCCACCTTCCCTGCAATCTTGTGGGACAGATCACTAGTCCCAAAAGTCTACGGGACCATTCACAAGGCGCAGTGCGACGTGCAGCAGGAAACGGGCTGTGAAACTGCAACGCTTTACTTCCTGTTTCCCTTACTTCAGATGCCGGCGCCTGCACCCGAAGCTAAATGAAGAATCTGCTCGGGTTAGGACATCGCTGGATCCAGGGGCAGGCAAGTGTCCTTAAACCAAAAATCAGCAGCTACAGTATTTGTAGCTGCTGACTTTTAAATATTGTGTGGAAGCCTGGAGCTCCTCTTTAATGCAAAACTAAAATCAAAAAACTTTTTTTTATTTTGGATAGAGTGGAGAGGGATTAGAACTACGGACAGTTTATTTATTGCTGTGTGTGCCCCCATTAGGGAGATTCGCCCTCTTTATTTGTTCCTGGTTACCCTCACCACCAAGATTTGAAGAGAAAATCCAAAATTTAGGGTTGACATCAGAACAATAATGGAGGGGAAATCTTCCAATGGGGACACTAGTTCTGGTGACACACAGGGATTCCCTCACTTTGAAGGATTTCTTTAACTTCCTGTGTTGGCTATGGGACAGGAAATTAGGAGAAATTTTCAAAATGGGACACAGATGAAAAAAAAATAAATAAAAAAAAAAACCCTACCTTACTCAAAAAAAAATAAAAAAGGTTTTGCCTTCAGTTACACTTTAACCACTTGACTTCTGGAAGATTTACCCCCCTTCATGACCAGATCATTTTTTTGGAGATACGGCACTGCAATTCTTTATAAATTTAGGCCAATATGTATTCAGCTACATATTTTTGGCAAGAAAAAAATAATTCCAATAAGCGTATATTGATTGTTTTGCGCAAAAGTTATAGCGTCTACAAACTAGGGGATATTTTCATTTATTTATACTTTTTTTTTTTTTTTTTTTTTAACTAGTAATGGCGGTGATCAGCGACTTATAGCAGGACTGCAATATTGTAGCGGACACTCGGGACACTGACACTTTTTGGGGACCAGTGACACAAATACAGTGATCAGTGCTAAAAAAAAAAAAAAAAAAAAATATGCACCGTCACTGTACTAATGACAGTAACTGGGAAGGGGGGTTAACATCAGGCGTAAGGGTTAAAAGTGTGCCTAATCGGTTTTTCTACAGTGAGGGATGTGCTTTTACTAGGGGAAGACATGGATTCATGTCCTTGCTTTGCAGGAACAGAGTATCAATGCCTTCCCTACTAAAAGAATGGCAATCTGCCTTGTTTACATAGGCAGGCCACCGTTCTGCCTCTCTGCTGGATCATCTGTGGGTGCCGGTGGACATTGAGTCTGCCCTATCTGCCGATCAGCTCCCGCTCTGTGCGATCGGATAAAGCCGCCGGCTGCGCGCATGCGCACCCTACCCGGAAGAGCCAGATCACGGAAATATATACATGATCTGGTGCACAGGTGCTGCCCTGTAGCAGTAAACCCGCTATAGGGCGGTCATTAAGTGGTTAATGGACCTCATTATCCTCATACAGCAATTACAACACAAAACAGCAGTTCCTGGTGTGAATCCATAGCTCTGCTATAACAATACCTCAGATAGAAGAGTACATAAGCCTGCTGATTCAGAACAACCTTGATGTTACTGGCATGAACAAGCGAATCATTCATCTGATACCACTGCCCGTTACTGGCCTGTAGAAGAGGAAAAAAAAAAAAAAAAAAAAAATCAACGTCAGAAATGTTTCACAACAGTACTGTCTTAGCGCTTTCAACAGGCCACAACTAAAGCTGAATAAATCTAGGCCACCAGGTTCCCATGGCAACTAAGGAAGGTAACCTGACGACCAGGAAGCTGCTGCTGCATTACTGCGGAGGCCAGAGCCCTATTCATGGTCTATGAAACCCAATCAAGATTGTACGGATGTTTCCAAAGACAGAGAGGAGAGCTGGCTGTGATCAGAGTTACATTTTTTAACCACTTGACCCCTGGAAGATTTATCCCCCTTCATGACCAGGCCATTTTTTGCAATACGGCACACTGCGTTCATTTCCACAATCGCGTGGTCATGCAACGCTGTACCCAAATAAAAATTTTCATTTTTGGAGGTATTTGATCACCTCTGCGTCTACATTCTGCTATAAAACATATCCAATAAAAAAAAAAAAAATCTGCTTAAATTTAGGAAAATTTGAATTCTGCTATGTTTTTGGTAAAAACAAAAACCCAATAAGTGTATATATTGATTGGTTTGTGCTAAAGTTATAGCGTCTACAAACTATGGGATATATACTGGGACAGACAATCTGACACTAAGGGCTAGCTTTGTTAAAGCTCTCTGAACGCCAATCAAAGCCCCAATCACTAAATAAAATGGTTAGCTTACAGTCCTGTTTACACCTGCTTTACTTTGATGAGGCTTTGGTGGGGCTTCAAGCGAGCTTTGTCATAGGACTTCTATGGAGGCTTTGAAGACACTTTGAAGCACAACTAAAGCTACATTGGGTATAAATTTTTGAAGCAAAAGCAAATAAAAGCAAAAGCAAGGTGTAAACAGGACTGTAAGCGAACCATTTTATTTAGTGACAGGAGCTTTGACTGGCGTTCAGAGAGCTCAGTGATCAGTGCTAAAAATATGCACTGTCACTGTAGTAAGGACACTGGCTGGGAAGGGGTTAAACATTTGGGCTATCAAAGGGTTCACAGTGTGTCTAGCCAGTGTTTTTCTGTACTGTGTGAGGTGCTTTTACTAGGGATGCAAGGGAATTTATACAATTTTAGTACAGGAAAGGAGCTAAACTAAAAAGATTGCTACAACGGTGCAAGGATTCGTATAAACAGGCGTTCTAGTTAAATTCTGCATTTACTATTCAAAGACTCGCAGCGGTCACGTTTTATATTAAAAGGTTGCGTTGACTCATTTTGCCTGCAATTCAAATGCAGCTTAATAGGAAATGCTGCGTCCTCAGGAACACAGAACACCACAAAGCAGGTAAAAGTAGCCTCTGAACTGCCATGTGTGGCGTCCAGTAAAAGGCAATGGGATGTCACTGACCTGCGTTTAAAGTGGCTGTATACCCCTTTTTTTTGTATTTTTACCTACAGGTAAGCCTATAATAAGGCTTACATATATGCAAAATGAAGATCTCCTAAACCTGTATGGTTTAGGAGATATATTCACTTTGCATGCAGCCACTGACATCAATGGCACATGCGCTGTGAAGGTCGGCAGACAATGCCGGACCTTGCCGGAAAGAAGTCTCCCACATGCATGCGCGGGAGTGACGACGTCGGGGCTCCGGCCAATCACATCGCCGGAGCCACGAACCCGGAAGACACGCCGAGGGGAAAATGTCTGCTCCCTCGGCGGTGACCGGGATCAGCTGCCGACACCTCGTTTTAAAGCGGAGCTCCGCCGGAAAAAAAAAAAATATTAAAAGCCAGCAGCTACAGCTACAGCAGCTGCTGGCTTTTAATATTTGGACACTTACCTGTCCTGGAGTCCAGCGACGTCCGCAGCAGAGTACGAGAGATCGCTCGTCACTCTGCTGCTCCCTCCGCCATCCTCGCTGAGGGAACCAGGAAATGAAGCCCTGCGGCTTCATGCCCGGTTCCCTACGGCGCATGCGCGAGTCGCACTGCGCCGTTCCGATTGGTGCTCCTGTGTTCTGGGAGCTGAGTGTCTCCCAGAACACTACGGGAAGTCTGGGGGAAGTGACGTCACTCCCGCAGATTCCCGGAGAGAGGACTCCCGGATGTGGGTGAAAATACCTGTCTTAGACAGGTATCTTCACCCCCCTCCCCCCTGAAAGGTGTCAATTGTGACACCGGAGGGGGGGAGGGTTCCAAATAGCAGAAGTGTATATTTAGGGTGGAGCTCCACTTTAATAAAAAGCTAGTATGAGGTGCATACTAGCTCATTATGCCTTTGAGGTTTTTAAAAAAACAAAAGGTGTTCGCCTTAACATTAAAAACGTTCATCAAATCTATAAAACCAGTGCCCATTGACATGAGCCCTAAGACTACATAGAGATAAGCAATACTACTCACTTTTACATAGCAATAGTAGTGTCCAGCATGGCAGCTGTACCCGGAATGCACAAGGACTGCATAGAGTGAATACATAACCGGGTCTCCATTGCACTGAGACATATACGGACGGATGTTCAAAAATTCTGGGTAACCGACATCCTACAGAAGACAGGAAGCAAAATGCAGATGTCAATTATATACTTTAAGAATTTTGTCATGTACTCTTTAGAATGTTTTTTTTTTTGTGCATATGTAGAGATATAGATATAGAGATATAGATATATATATACATACACATATATACACACACACACACACACACACACACACACACACACACACACACGCACGTATAAAATTTGTACATTTATTTTACTGACCTTTGTTATTTTGCCGCCGCTGAAGTTAGCAAATCGTTTTAGCGACAGTGTAAGGACATTGGAAGCCCGATGAATGCTGAACCTTTTAGTGGCCGGAACCTTCTTCTTACACCTTACAGAGAAGAAATGGACTGTAAGATATTTTATATCTGTACAAGTTTGACACAAAAGGGGAGTTATTTATAAAGCAGTAAATATGACAATCTCTGCAGGTGGACCTTCCATGGGATTTAAATGACAGGGATTGATTCACCACCAGTGAATTGATGATCATCAAAAGGCGGCCCCCGCCAGCCACAAAATGTGCGAGTTTGAGCTGAAAAAATATTTACAAAAGCCAGCATTTAATACCGCAATAGCAAAAACATAAAATGTGGGCTATAGCACTAATCAGATTAAAATGTGGGGATTGAGGACTGATAAGTCTGACAGGCAGGCTAAAATAATGAACAAAAATAAAAATAAAGATAAAAAAAGGAAAAAAAGATGGCTGAATCATTAGGATTGTCTGTGTAGCCAGTTAATAAACAGCCAATGGCAAACATAGGTATGCTCATAAAGTTTGGCTGCTTCTTTAATTTCCTCCAAAATAGAAACAAAAATATAAGTAAAGACAGACCCCCCCCTTAATTAAAATCCAATTCCAAGAAACAAGTGAAATCGATCAGTGAGCTGCTAATACATCCCAGCAGATTACAGCACATTCACTCAATTTACTATAAAGAGACCCTGTCACGGTGGTTCCTTCTGTCAGCTTATATATCACTACAGGGCGTACAAGCTGGTGGGAGGAAGCACAAGAGCCAGGGAGTGGAGCAAGTCTTCAACTCATCCGAGAGTACTGCAGCTTTTCAATACAATGGGCCTTGGAAAGATGTGAGTAACCATACAGGGCCCACTCACACCAGCGGGTGCATAAAAGTTGCAAAACACTACATATAACTGCACAGCAGCATTGTAACAAATTGTGCATTGCATGAAAATGCAGATATGGTGTGAAGAGGGCACACAGAAAACAATTGTTCTCCGTGTCCTTGCGTTGAGCAAAGCAACTCAAGGCAACTGCCATGAATGACCCCTAAAGTGTAATGTAAACAAGGCAGACCACCGTTCTGTCAGGCACGGAAACTGATCTTGTGTTCCTGCTAATCAGGAAAAAGGATCACTGTGTCCATGCAGTGAGCCCAGCCCCCCACACTAAGAAAGCCCAAAACAGGGAACACACATAACCTTTTGATTGCCCCTGATGTTAACCCCTTCCCTGCCAGTTTCATTTATACAGTGTCGGTGCATATTTTTAGCACTGATCACTGTAATGTCACTGGTTCCCAAATAAGTGTCAAATGTGTCAGTTAAGTGTCCGATCTGTCTGCCGCAATCCCGCTTAAAAAAAAAAAAAAAAAATTCTTCAAAATTGTCGCTATTGTTTATAGCGCAAAAAATAAAACCGCAGAGGTGATCAAATACCACCAAAAAAAAAAAAGCTCTATTTGTCAGGAAAAAAGGACATACATTTCATTTGAGTTCTGTGTCGCACGACCGCGCAATTGTAGTAGGAAGGAAGTAAACCCAACAAAAATGTTCCTGTAAAAAAAAAAAAAAAAAAAAAAAAAAAACCACACACCTTACAAGAAAAAGAAAAAGGCAAAGGCATAATGAGCTAGTATGCATAGCATACTAGCTCATCATGTGGCAATTACCTGAGATCGAAGCCCCCGAAGCGCTCCTCGTTCCCCCTCCGTGGCAGCCGCCATGTCCCCTCGGAGCGTCTTCCTTGTATCGCCGCTCCGGCGCTGTGACTGGCCGGAGCGGCGATGACGCAACTCCCACGCAAGTGCTCGGGACCGGCACAATCCCACGCATGCGCGCGGTTCCAGCATTATCACATTGATAAAACCGACGCTGTTGTCTACGGCGCATACGCCGTAGACATCGGTGCAGTGTTTTCTGCAAATATCTCCTTAACCATGTAGGTTAAGGAGATATTTATTGCACCGACAGGTAAGCCTTAATCTAGGCTTACCTGTAGGTGCAAGTTGTCTGGTTGGGTTTACAACCACTTTAAAGTAATGCAGTGCCGGATCGCAAAAAATGGCCTGGTCATTAAGAGGGGTAAAACCTGCAGAGGCTGAAGTGGTTAAGGTCTCAGTTATAAAGCAACAAAAAATGCCACATTTATAAAACAGTGCACAGGACTCCTAAAGCAACCAAAGCTCCATTTAAATGGGGAACAGGAGGCAAACCTGTGATCTTACTTTGTAAAGTCATAATTAATAATAAGGGAGTGTTCTATGCAGCACAAGACCTCCATGGGACACCACAGGATTCATAATGCAGACCACATTTTTTTTAAATGGCTCATAAAATGCATGCATAGTCTGCATAGCATCCACCATGCTTTCCAGGGGAGAGTGTAGTATCTGCTATAAAGATGCATCTATAATGTTCCATCCTGGTTGGAGTGTTCCTTTGACAAATCAATGACAACACACTCATACTCCCAGAGGCAAAGCACAAAAAGCACCTTTTTAAAGGATAAGTTCACCTTTGGAACATGTTACATGCTCCACCCTAAATAAGGGTGGAGCATGTAACATGTCCCAGCTCCTGCCTCCTCTCTCCCCCCGATCCTCACTCAAGTCAAGCTTCATTGTCATTCTACTACACGTGAGGACATACAGTAGAACGAAATGTCGTATCTCACAGGGCCACGGTGCTACATACAAATTAAAAACAATTATAAAAAAAAAAAAAAAAAAATTTATATAAAAACACACAACACCACACACACTATAAACCTATACACATCTGGGAACTACGCAACTTTACATATACTGTATACTCGCTGTGATAGCGAGTTGGGGGGATCGTCTCCCCGCACATGCTGCCAGAATTTAAAAACAACGCGGCCGTGCAGCTGCATCATTAATTCACAAAGTTCTGTGAATGAAATACAGGCACCGTCGGCTTGTTGCGGTCAATGGCTCGTAGGCATATAAAGTGTTACTAAACCCAAAATAAAATCAGTCTGTATATGCAGTAAAGCATGCTTGTTATACTCAATGTGGAACCTAAGGGGTTAAGCCTCCCCATTGTGTAAAAAGGCTGTTTGAGCCTGTATTCTCTGACCCTTCGCTTCTTCCACAGTCCCCAATCCAACTCCTGATAGTACACAGCCTTGGGGGCACTCTGCACATGCTCAGTTTGGTGTATATTGCTAGAGAGTTGGTTTTTTTTGGAAGGGTGCATGTGATCAGCAGAGGGCCAATTGGCACTGTCCAGACAGAGGGTCAGGGGTTCTGCAGCCTCATAGGACAGTCAGAGGAGAATAAAAACTCCTCCTACAAGCTTTAACCAGACACTGATAGAAATCACAAGACTGCTATATACTGCTGATGAGAAAAGGTATTTAGCAGTTTATATTTACTAAAATAATTGCATTTTCATGTTCTGTGTACTGTGGGAGACCAGATATGCAGGCTCCTGGGTTTAGTAACATATTTATTTCTCCTGCAATTCATTAAATTGTCTGTTTGTATTGGCGGTACGGGCAGACAAGGTACTGAGAGTCTGCAGGATCCAGTCATTGTATCCGTGATCTGCTGATCATGGGTGCAATTGCCTTACAGGCTGCAGAGTAAACGAATAATAAATGCACATTTTTATTAACCTGCAAAAAGATTTGCATTTATTATATTTTTGTGAAAGGTGAAATCTGCTTTTAAGCTCAGATGGATGGCAGTGACCAGGAGTGAGCAAGGAGCACCTCTAAAAGTTGGGACCGCGGTGCCACACTGCTCAGCACCCTGCACCCACTGTGGGCACATCATGTTATTTACACAGAACTCTGTTAACTGCATAGATGAAGAGTAACAGAACGGCTCTTACTTGCCACACATGTAGGCATTCTCTCCGCTCAGCACATCAGACTTGATGAAAAGTTCTAACGCACGCACAATGTTGGCTGATTGCTGCAACAAGAAACAAAAAGATCCTTACAATCCGATTCATTGTTCATGGCAACTCACAGAGGACAGTCAGAGTTCACCTATCCCTGGTCTGACCACGGAAAGTGTAAAAGAAGAACAAAAAAAGAACCCCACACCTCTGAAACACAAGAACATTTCCCATCCATTTACAAATGCTGCAAATACATAAAAGAAAATCTGTTAATCTCTCAGGAATCTCTCCACATGCATTTTGTCTTTTCCAGAAAAACAATCCCGCTGCCTTGCCTCCCAAAAGACCTGCTAATGCTCTGTAAGGAATTCAGAAATGTAGCTCTTGGGCAGTGATGGCGAACCTTGGCACTCCAGATGTTTTGGAAATATATTTCCCACAATGCTCCACTACACTGCAGAGTGCATGAACATCATGGGAAATGTAGTTCCAAAAATCCTGGGGTGCCAAGGTTCACCATCACTGCTCTAGGACAGGGATCCTCAAACTACGGCCCTCCAGCTGTTGCGGAACTACAAATCCCATGAGGCATTGCAAAACTCTGACATTCACAGACATGACTAGGCATGATGGGAATTGTAGTTCCTGAACACCTGGAGGGCCGTAGTTTGAAGACCCCTGCTCTGGGGGGGGGGGGGGGGGGGAGAATGTGCCAACATCCATAGAAACTAAGCAAAAGGTACCTTCCCTGCTGAGCCCTCCTTCCAGCAGCCTCTTCAGTAAGAACTTTACAAGTCCAGGGATGACATCACAAGGAGTAACGAAAGCTTTTGTCACTACAGGCACAAGAGAACGGGGACTGCTGGGACATGAGCCATCACAGTGATGGGGAACCTTGGCACCCCAGATGTTTTGGAACTACATTTCCCATGATGCTCATCTACACTGCAGAGTGCATGAGCATCATGGGAAATGTAGTTCCAAAACATCTGAGGTGCCAAGGTTCGCCATTACTACTCTAGAGGGATGAAGGAGGTGAGGGGGTAAATTTGGGTTATGCCTATCCTTGAAAAATTGATTACCAGCAATGAATTTCAAATGCTGCCAAAATTTTTTATATATATATATATATATATATATATATATATATATATATATATATATAGGCTCGACAAACCCCGGGTGCCAGGTCGCCATTGCGACTAGAATTAGCGACCTGGCGCCTGGGGCAGCACAGCTGGGGAATCCTGTCTCTCCGCAGGACGGGGCGCGTTCCTGGCTCCTAAATTCCAAGCAAAATTGTCAAGCCCTGAAATATATATATATATATATATATATATATATATATCCCCCTCTCTTCCAACTACAACAAATACTCGGTCTTCTGTGACCTCTGATCTGGTAGGAGAGGGAGCCGAGCCCGTGTTGTTACGCCAGAGTCTCACCAAGTGCGGTGGTGAGACGGCTACTGACATTTTATGTGAAGCCTCAATAATCAGATAACTTTCCTTCATACTACACAGATGCTGGTAAATGTTGCTAAATAAATTACATCCACATAAAATCTTAAGCCTCATACACACGATTGGATTATCCGACGGGAATTGTGTGACAACAGGCTGTTGTCGGAAAATCCGACCGTTTGTACACTCCAGCGGACAATTGTTGTCAGATTTTCCGTGGACAAATGTAGGATAGCATGCTTTTAAATAACAATTGTGTGTTGTCGGACTTCTGTACACACGATCGGAAAATCCATCGGACAAAGCGCCAAAGTACAAACACGCATGCTCAGAAGCAATGCTCAACATAACACAACATTAGCAATAGTTGCCCAAAGGGTGGCAATAGAGCTGAAAAACCACGTAGGTTTTGTGTTTGTTGGTCGACAGTTCTTTGCCGTTTGTATGCAATCCAAGTTCCTGGCCAATGCCCTTCAGACAAAAGTCCTACGCTTTGTCCGATGAAAATCCGATCGTGTGTACCAGGCTTTACTGTGTGTGGCCAAAATAACGTACAATCATATTGCAATAGTTACATTTACACTAAATAAAATATATACACACACACTATGTCACAACTCTACATTAAAATTAATTATTCACTGGTCAATAAAAACCTTACCCGTATCTCCAGTGCGACGTCCAGATATGGATCAAAGGTGTCAGACACGCTCTTACAGACGGAGCATTTCACTAGAAGACAGCAGATACATTTAACAATTTGATTACATTATTTAGATTTAAAAACTTACTATGGTGACTACTGACTTTGGGGGTTAAAATAATTGTAAAGTCTTGTTTTCTTTTTCCCTATAAAAATAATAAAACATGTTATATTACCTCCTCTGTGCAGTGGATTTTCACAGAGCAGCCCAGATCCTCCTCTTCTCGGGTCCCTCTTCAGTGCTTCTGGCCCCTCCCTCCTGTTGAGTGTCCCTACAGCAAGCAGCTTGCTATGGGGCACCCAAGCCGAGTCACAGCTCCCTGTGTCCATTCAGACATGGAGTCCCAAATCGGCCCCGCCCCCTCACTCTCCTGATTGGCTAGCTGACATTGATTGACAGCAGCGAGAGCCAATGGCACCGCTGCGGTGTCTCAGCCAGTCAGGAAGGAGAATCTCGGACGGCTAAGACACTCGTGGACATCTCTGGACAGAGATGGAGCTCAGGTAAGTATTATGAGGGGCTGCAGCACACAGAAGGCTTTTTATCTTAATGCACATAGAATGCATGAAGATATTAAAAACCTTCTGCCTTTACAACTCCTTTAAAGTATAACTAAACCCAGGAGCCTGCACTCACTATATCTGGTCTCTCACAGTACACAGACATGCAAAAGTTTTAGTAAATATAAACTACTGAATACCTTTTTTCATCGGCAGTATATAGCAGTCTTGTGACTTCTATCACTGTCTGCTTAAGCTTGTAGGGGGAGTTTTCATTCTCCCCTGGCCCTCTATCTGGACAGTGCTGATTGGACCTGTATTCATCACATGCACCCTCCCAAGGAAAAAATAAATAAAAAATAATCCTCCTCTCTAACTATACACACCAAAACTGAGCATGTGCAGCCTGACTCCTAATCCTCTGTTCTATTAAGAGATGGGTTGGAGTCAGTTAAAGAGGGGGAGGATCAGAGAAGACAGGATCACACAGCCTTTATACACAATGCGGAGGATTACCTCCTTAGGTTCCATGGTGGGTATAACAAGCATGCTTTACTGCATATACAGAACCATTTTACTGTTGTGGGTTTAGTAACACTTTAATGCTGATTCCAGAGTCTAGTTTCAATTTTTCAGTATTGTCTTATAGTGACCGCAAATTCCTAACGTTTGTGATGATTTTTTGCCAGAAGCTGGAAAATTTAGAGCATTGGCCACCTTCTTACTACGTATAATCCTAACTGTAACTTTAGCTGCAGGATAAGCACTTTTACAGGTGTACCTACACACATTGTCAGGGCTGCTGTTAGAAACAATGGGGCCCCATAAAGACAACGCTTCAGTTTTGAATGAATACAGTGAGTGATCGGTACCGATCACTCATTGTGTTCATTCAGGAAAAGAAGGGGCTGGTAAATGACATATTTACCAGACCCTTCCCCCATTCTCAATTTTGAAGGATCCTTTGTGTGCTTGCAGCTGCCAGCAGGAAGGAGAGGGAAGCCCGCAGGACTGCAAGTTTAGGAGGGGGCACACAGGGGGGACCTGGGCATCAGGGGGAAATGTATGGTGCACAGGGAGGGTGATCAGTGTAGTGGAGCAATTACTGGAACCGATCCTTTGTAAGGCTCTCTCTGCAGCAATTTGAAGCCAACAAGAGGGGGATGAGAAGATGCCAGCTTTCATCTGCTACAGAGAGCCATACAGGGGATTGGTTCCAGTAATTTATTAGAGGAGGAAGTGGAAAACAACAAGATGGCGGAGAGCTTCTTATGGGATGCAGAGCAGATCGAAAGTGACGTCATCTGGATGTTGGGGGGCGGCGCTACACGTTTCAAGGCCCACAAGCCTCTCTTTTCAAGCTCATTCGAAGCCGACATCCGGTCTTTCTAGGCTGCAAGTTGTAGAAATAAGCTCCCCATCCCAGATGCATGAGCCGGCCGCTCACGGATTACAAACAGTGCCATCTCTTCTTTTCATGCGAGTTACCAATTTACAAGTACTTTCTCAGTACTTAATGCTGCACTTAGTTTGGTGCCCCCCCGGTGTGTTCTCTTGGTCCTGCAGGTTTATCCATCCACCCAGTACTCCTATTGGAGTGAGATTCCCTGTTATGAGACTGTCCACCACCATAATAAATCTGTTAAAAAACTACACTGCTGTTGTTCTTACCTGCTTAACTTGCATGGAGAATGCAACTATAGGAAAAGCGGCACCCCTGTTATGACAGCAGACAACACGGGCAGGACAGAGAGAGGACATAAAAGGCAGGGAGATCCTATTGTAAGGGTCATTGAGGGATATAAGAAGCCAATAGTCGACTCGTAGTGGTAGCCCACAGGGAAATATCACTTTTATAAAGGACCCTCAAAATAACCTTTGTAAGCATCACATCATTAAACACCTTCATTAGTCTCTTACCTCGAGAGCGCAAGTAACCCCCAAATATCTGATGCACTAAAGTCGTAGCTTGACTTTGTCGATCCAACCTAATGAGAGGAGGTAAATATTTTACAATAATTTCTCATAAAATACACTTGATTTAAAAATACTATCAGCTGAAACATCTATTCTTTAACCGGTTCCCGACCGGCTCCCGCAGATTTACTGTGGCAGAATGGCTCCCCTGTGCGAAATCCCGTATCGGTACATCCTTCCCTTATTCAGGCACCAGAGGGTGCGCGCGTGGCCGCTGCACGGCGGGGGACCCGATGCACGTGGCCTGCAGGCACGATCGCCACACGTGAACGAGTGCCAGCACGGAGATTTGTGCGTGTAAACACAAAAATCCCTGTTCTGTCACAGGAGAGGAAACATATTGTTTTTGTTACTTACTAGGAACAAACGATATGTCTCCCCCCCCTAGTCAGTCACATCGCCATACAGTTAGAACACACATTTAACCCCTTGATCACCCCCTAGTGTTAACCCCTTCAATACCAGTGACAGTTACACAGTAATCCGTGCATTTTTATAGCACTGACCGCTGAATAAATGTCAATGGTCCCAAAAATGTGTCAAAAGTAAGTGTCCGATCTGTCCGTCGCAATAAATTGCAAACCCCCCCCCCCCCTGTGGAGGGAGCGGGAGGGGCTGGCTCAGGCAATCGGTGATGTGCTAGGAGGCTGAACCAGGTGCCGGTCCAGGGTTTTGGGTGAATCCCGACCATATGGTTGGGATCTTTTCAGAGCCTGGATCAGCTCTGTGATGTCAGCCAACAGCGGGCTTCAGCCCACTGTAGGCTGAAAACAGGTCACAGGAGTGCAGGATGAACTACACTCCTGTGATTCATAGGAGAATTACAGCCAAAATGTTTTGGCTATACTCCTAAGTCCTGTACAATGCTGTCAAACTAACACAAGGAACATGCTTACAAAAGAAGTGCTGGTCTCTTACTTGGCGTATCCATTCAGACAGGCCTTCTGCATGGCATCAATAGTATAACGAAGGAACTCATGAGCATCTTCTTGGCTCCCAAATCGAAAGTGACGAGCAATTTCTACATTAAAAATAAAACACCTATAACAACATGTTAACCTACATTTAAATTCATAAACTTAATACATAGGTCTGGGCAAAATAAAATATATATAAAATAAAATATATAAAAGACTACAGAATTATGCCCATACCCATGTTCATATCCAAGTGCATACATTCATTTCTTTCCCAGCAAGACAATGCTGCTGTCTTGGCGCACAGGAGCCCACCCACCCTCTTTGTGAGAGAAAAAAAAAAAATGGATCTGGGGAGATGTAGTTCTGGGGTCATGTCCACAGATAGCAGAAACTGATCTCCCAGTAGCTGGCAATGTGAAAAAAAAAAAAAAAAAAGTTGGGTGATGTCCTTTTTTAAAAAGGATTATACTGGGACATACTTTGGGGGGTGGTTTGAGTAAATGTTGACCATGCCCATACAAATCCCTTAAGAGAAGTGCTGGATTACAAAATTTAAAAAACAATCACCTATGTGGACGCAGCATCAGTCTCAGGCTGCAGCTGTCCCACGCTGGCTCTAAGACTAAGAACTGAGCAATCACATGACTGCTGATCGCTCAGTTCTCGGTTTTAACTGAGCACAATGCGATGACTGCGAGTCACCTGCTCTCTGCCCCTCCAGGGCTCACTGGAGCACTGGGCTATGGTGGGGGGCAGGAGAGGCTGGCTCAAGCTCTAAGTGATTCACTGAGAGGCAGAGCCAGCTGTCGGCTGGCAACGAAGTGAATACCGACATTGTCGGGATCCCTGCAGAGCTTGGGCTGGCTCTGTGACATCAGCCATCACCTGTTCTTTACACTACAAGCAACAGATTCTTGCAGTAACGTGCTTACTCTTTAGTTCTCGGATGAAGGCGATGGGCTTGATGGCATTTCCGCTATTTGCAAAGGCTTGGATGAGATGGTTTTGCATGATGCACAGCATACAGAATCCACCCTGCTGACCTGTATAAGACAAAGAGGGGTTAGAAGAGATATCCTGCTGTCAGCAATGAACTGTTGACATCATTCTCCCACTATGCTACTCCCTGCCTAGGCACAGTCATTTGTCTGGAGCTATAGGACAGCATTATTAAAGGATCAGTTCACCTTTTGTATCATTTTTATTTGGTTTTTAACAATTGAGGCTTACAGCTTGTAGTTCTCAATGAACTGGGCTGGTGAGCGTCTCTAGTAGCTCATTGATCTTTCTGCAATTCAGCAACTGCCTGCCCGACCAGACAGCTATACTAACAGTCTGCAGGAGCCTGGCATTGCACCAGCAATCTACTGATCGTGGGTGGAATGCATAACAGGCCCATAAGAAGAATAAAATAAAATAAAAGCACTTTTTTTTTAACCTGCAAGAAACAAAAAAAAAAAAAAAGTGCATTTATAATTTTTTTTTAAAAGGTGAACTTACCCTTTAGTATGTATATTATACTGGTTGTGTAAATAGTGGCCTATCAGGAATTTACACAGGTTACAAAGAGGCTGTAAATATTACAGTTCCTCCCTAATAGCAATAAATTCACTGTAAAATATTATATATATATACACACACACACACACACACACACACACACACACACACACACACACACACACACCTTTTTTTCTTGCATTCATTGGCAGTCCTTTGTATGGCCGGCTCAACCCACGTCTTAAAATACTGATCCCTCCAATACCATCTTTACTGCAATTAGCTTTTCATTTAAAGAGCTCCTTTTCAATGTGCCAGCACATATTAAAAAAAAGCTGTCACTTTACCTATTCAGGGCGATCTTTTATAACACCTCCCACTCCATTCATCAGTTGGATCCCTCATTGCTTTTGAGCAGTGATCTCCAAACTGCGGCCCGAGGGCCGGATGTGGCCCTTTGCTTGCCTTTGTCTGGCCGTTGAGGCACCATTGCTTTCACTGACACCAATGATGAGGCACCATTTCTCCCACTGACATCAATGATGGGGCACCATTTCTCCCACTGACACCAATGATGGGGCAATACTCCTCCCACTGACACCAACGATGGTGCACTATTCCCTCCTACTAATACCAATGATGGGACATTATTCCTCCTCCTACTAATCACAATGTTTAAATCCCACTGACCACCAAATGCTGGGGCATTTTCTATTACAATTGGCCACAGTCCGGCCCTCCTAAATTCTGGAAGTCAGGAAATTGGCCTTTTGTTTAGGAAGTTTGGAGACGCCCTGCTTTTGAGTAGAGAGGAGCATGTGACTTTCCACCCTTCCTCCCAGGATGCAGTGCTCAGTCCCAAACACTATTATATGGGAAAGGAGCGAAGACTTACACAGGGAATAGACTCAGTGCTCAAACAGATGAACAGAGCCGTAGGGAGCACATTAAATAAGAGCAATACTGGGTAGGGGTCTGTCATTTTGTCCTGGATGGGCAGATTTCCCTTACAATCTCTAACACAAAACAAGATCTGATTTATAATTACTGCCCCTTTAAATATGGCGCCCGTAGTGTGTGGCGGTACTCACAGTTGCGGCTATGCTCCTTAGACAGCAAGTAGTTGGCGAGAGGAGGGGTGTAGGTCAGACACTGTACTGTGGAGTTGAGAAAGCAAGTGTTCCCCAGATTCTGCAGGCCTGCCCCCACTCTAGAAACTCGCTCCCACTTCATAGACAATCTCTCCATTGGGAAAAGCATCTTCTGAGGAAGAGGTATGCCATCTGATCCCCCCGATGCCAAGTCATTGCCTGCGGAGAGAAGAAAATAAGTTCCTATTATACTTTGTAGAAACCACCAACCACCGCTGCAAGGTTGGGAACCAAATACACTTTCACAGTAACCATCATCATCCCAAGAAAAAAAAAAAAAAAAAAAAAAAAAAGCTTTTACAGGGGGAAACATGGGGGTAGAGATGAGGCGGGTTTCTGGAGTTGGGCAAAATAAAACTGGGCAGGGCTGACACCAGGCAATTAGCAGCTGAAGAAGATGATCAATGGATGCAGAGACTAGGGGTGTGCATCTTCACTGGTCTCACGATTTGATTATCATGTCCACGATGCATCACGATTACTACCCAAGTGCCCATGGTTTTCAACTTTTCAAAATTTAAAAATTTCTAAACAAACATAATAACCAAAAAAAAGGACCGTGACCGACCGTGCACTGCAATCCACGCGCACCTCGCAGCAATGCATGGCACACTGGCATTGAACAAACGGCTACAAAACACATGTGTGTCCCATCAATGCAGCCTACCTGACTATGCCCGTCCATGCAGCCTCACTATGCCCATCAATGCAGTGTCACTCACTATGTCAGTACCTGAATTACACACAGCGGTCTCCCTGCTGTGTCACGGAGCCGAGTCTAAAATGTACTTCGGCCACGCTGTGTGAACCGGGTCGAAGGAAAATAATCTTCTGCAAGTGCTGTTGCTCCAGAGCTTAGTAAATTTGGTTATTCTTTACAAAGTGAAGCTTTACCTATCATGTGCAAGGAAAATTAAATAAAAAAAAAAAAACATTTTTTGCTTGCATATGATTGGATGATATGAGTCAGCAGAGCTTCAGCTCATTCACCAAGATCTGGAGCAACTGCATTTTGCAAAGTGCAGTCTATTTGCATGGACTGAGGTACCCTGCTGTGCTTAAAGCGGACTTTCGCCGAAAAAAAATTATAAAAAAAATCAAAGTCAGCAGCTACAAATACTGCAGCTGCTGACTTTTAATATATTGACACTTTCCTGTCCAGGGCGCACGCGATGTCGGCACCTGAAGCTGACCTGTCCCTCGGCTCCAGGTGGAGGCGCTGGCATCTTGAGTAAGGGAATCAGGAAGTGAAGCCTTGCGGCTTCACAGCCTGGTTCCCTAATGCGCACGCACGAGTCGTGCTGCGCTTCCTCACTGGTCCCGGCTGTCTTCTGGGACCTGTGTGTCTCCCAGAAGACAGCCAGGGGCGGAGGAGGGGCTGGACATGGCGTAAATCGCAGCGGAATCTGCGGCCATCTATCGCCGGAAGTGGGAGCAAATACTGGTATTAGACATGTATCTGCTCCCCCCTGAAAGGTGCCAAAACGTGACATTTTTGGGTGGAACACCGCTTCAAGTTGTCCAACAGAGACCATTTTCTTTGTTGATGAGCCAGTCTGAACAGTTTTATGCGAGTTGTCATTTGTCCTTCACTTCCATAAATATGAAATGTATACTACACTTAGAACGCGCCCTCCTGTTATAATAATTTTCAGGCAATACCAACCACTCACATTCAGCTTTTATGTGCAAAACAATCACATGGATTAAGGTGACCAACACCAGCAGTTTTTTTTTTTTTTTCCAGGGTGCTGAGATGTTGAAAAAAAAAAAATGGAGTTGTAATCTGCCTTCAGCAGGAGTTGAAGGTTGAAAGTTGCAGGCTTGAATCATGTGTATGGCCAGCATTACGATTTGTCCAAACAGACCATCTAACCCAACCAAATGTGAGCACATACCCTGCCTGTGGTTCCCTTCTATACTCTTGTGCGGGGTGGAGGGTTGCAGCGATGGAGCCAGCAGGACATATTTGCTCTTCAGGGTCTCCAGTTGGTAATGGAAGCTCTTGGTGGCCGGCTCAAACTCGATTTTCTGCAGAAGGATCTTCTTGGCGGAGGACGTGAGCAGCTTTCCAAGTTCCACATCTTCGGGGTCCTTCCGACCAGGCTTCAGGGCGTCCTTCAGCTTCTCTACAATCGGCATGTTTGCTTACTAAGAAAGAAAGATGGA
The DNA here is from genome assembly GCA_029206835.1 of Rana muscosa. Lineage (NCBI taxonomy): Eukaryota > Metazoa > Chordata > Amphibia > Anura > Ranidae > Rana > Rana muscosa. The sequence goes on from CM055128.1 coordinate 38,924,179, forward strand.
GGTCAGAAGAATGTTCAGCATTACTGTACACATTTATGTCAAAGTACACCATACTTCATATAAAGCTGGTCTCCAGGAAATCGTGGTTGTTAACCCTAAATCAGGGTTCGATAAATCCCAGGCGCTAGAAATTGCGTCCTGGCGCCTGGGCTTTTGTAAGCCGGGTTTACTTGTCGGATTAAAGCCTTCAGACGGCTGCACTGACACCTGAATACTTCAAACACACCCAGCGCGCACCCTCCCCGCTTTGGATCCTAGGCTACACTTGCCCATCTGCAGGCCTGGGACCAACATAGCGGATGCCGCCGGGTAGAGGGGAGAGCAGACGTGTGTCCGCTCCCCTCTACCCCGGCGGCATCCGCTATGGCCAACCATTACTCGCCTCCCCTTCTTATTGCTGACCGTGAAATTATGTGTAATAATTCGTCACTCCTGAGTCCCAGGTGACAGTTTCCCTGGCCATCAAGGCTGGGAACTAGAGATGAACCAAAATTTCAACTGCCGAAACTGATCGGCTGAAAATAGCGTTATCGGCATTTTGCCGATACGAGAAAAGGGTGCCAATGGCGCTAAAAAAGTGTTAATTTCGTCCAACATTTTAGTCGACTAAAATACGACTAACACAATTGAGATGACTAAAATACAAATAAAACTAAAATGGCATTTTAGTCAAAAGACTAAAACTAAATTGAAATTTGACTTCAAAATGAACACTGGTCTGTAGTGCATGTTCATACCTCAATACCATAAATAATAACATATTCGATTTTTCACTCCAGCCGTATAGAATGAGTTTGGAAATTGTAGAGAAATGTTAAAGCAGGATTCCTGCGTTTTTTTTTTTTTTTTTAAGTCAGCAGCTACAAACACTGTAGCTGCTGACTTAATAAGGACACTTACCTGTCCTACTCGCCCGCGATGTCGGCCCCCCCCCCCCGAGGCCAATCCCTCGTTTCTGGCAGCTCCCAGCGCTGATATCCTCACTAAGGGAAACAGGCAGTGGAACCTTGTGGCTTCACTGCCCGTTTCCTACTGCGCATGCGCGAGTCTCGCGGTGTTTTCTGAATGGGCGGCTGCTCTCTGGGATACAGTTCCCGGAAGGCAGCACGCACCATTCCCCAGAAGACAAACGCGAGGATGAAGACCAGCCGCAGCGGATGAAGAGGCAGATTAGGAAGATCCGCATAGCAACTGCTATTTTTGGTAAGTAAAAATTAAAAAATGTTTTTCTATTTGTAGATTTTTGGCAATTTTTTTTTTTTTTTTAGGGTGGAACTCCACTTTAACTAATGCATTACAATTTAATTACACCCATTCGATTTTAGACAACTAAAATTAGCTTTAGTGAACTAAAATTTCCTGGAGATTGTAGTCAACTAAAACGTAGGACATTTTAGTAGACTAAAATCTACTGGAGACGACTACAACTACAACAAATTGCAGAAGACTAAAACTAAATCAAAATTTGCTGCCAAAATTAACAACGCTAAAAGTGCACACGATTTTGCAGCAACTTTACTGTGCTAATGGTGTGTTTTTTTATAGATCATGCGACTCAAAAACCGCTTTAAAAACACATAACACGGGTGCGTTAATGCGTTCTTGATGCATTTTCAATGCATTTCAATGGGAAGGTGTGTTTTTTTTTTTAACAGACCCAAAGTGTAGCAAGCAGGATTTGACACCGCAATGGAATACAGCCAAGCACATAAAATCCCCCCCACCCCCACAAATATGCACGTACAAATGTAAATGCACGCGTCGGGGGGCGCCTACGCCTGAAAACGAACACTGATTGTGATACACGTTACATATCGTTGTGCACGCCGGAATGAGAGCAATAATTCTGGCACCAGATCTCCTTTGTAACTCTAAACGGATGACCTATAGGGGGCTTTTAAAAGTGTCGCCTATAGAAAATATAGGGAACTGACGTTTGCTGCCATTTCACGAGCGTACGCAAATTAAAGGTTTTGACACGTATCTCTATTTACTCAGTGCAAACGTCTTTTATATTTTACCAAAAATTGGGTCATTTGTTGTGCTCCCCCAAAATTAAAAACGTTTAATGTGTTTTTTCCTTCGCGGTAATATCGTGTGACATAAAAAAATTGGAACTACCGCCATTTTATTTTCTAGGGTGTCTGCTTTCAGAAAATATATCATGTTTGGGGGTTTTATGTAATCTTCAGGCCCAAAATTATTATATATTTTTTTTTTTTTTTAAAGTGTGCAAGTTCACCTTTAGGGACATGTTCTACCCGCAAGATTTTTATTTATTTATTTTTTTTTTTTATTAACAAAAGTGGCTATTAGTGGTACAGACAATCCGAGAATCGGACGAAAAATACCGCTTTTGACGCGATCGTGCGATTATCGGATCATTAGTACAGAGCTTTCGAGAGCCGATCACAGCAGTTCATCCGATATTATCTGATCGCACAAAAATCCTTGTACGATACCTAATCGTACGATTTTCGTTTAGTCAGTACAGTTGTCGTCCGAAAATACAATACAAATACATTACAACACATGACATCACTTCCGATTTTTTATTCTGTTGTACGAGATTTTTCGTAACTTTAGAAAACTCTTCAGGTTCGATATACGACTAGCATGCAAAAAAAAATAATCTGTCATAAGTCTGGTAGCATCATTATTAACCACTAACGGACCGCCCGCTGTTTGAAGAGGAATACTGATGGTATGGTAGCAGCTAGCTACTATAACCCCGGTATCCTCTTCTTCAGCGGGCGGTCCGCTACAAGATAAAGAGGGGTCTCTGCGGCGGATTTGCCACATCACTTTTAACGGCGGCGGGAGAGGGCCCCCCCCCCTCTCCCGCTGCTCTCCGGTGCCCTCCGCCACTTACCGGAGCAGCGGAGGCGATGGGGTCTTGTCCCCTTGCTGTGTATGGAGACGAGAGTGACGTTTTTCTAAAAAAAAAAAAAAAAATTGTTTTTTTTGTTTTTTTTTTGCATTTTTGTCCAAATATGAGATCTGAGGTCATTTTGACCCCAGATCTCATGTTTAAGAGGTCCTGTCATGTTTTTTTCTATTACAAGGGATGTTTACATTCCTTGTAATAGGAATAAAGGTGACCCAACTTTTTTTTTTTTTTTTTTTTTTTTTTTTAAAAAACAGTGTCAAAATAAAATAAAAGTAAAATAAAAAATGTTTTTTTTTTTTAAAGCACCCCATCCCGACGAGCTTGCGCCCAGAAGTGAACGCATACTTAAGCAGCGTCCGCATATGAAAACGGTGTTCAAACCACACGTGTGGTATCGCCGCGATCGTTAGAGCGAGAGCAATAATTCTAGCCCTAAACCTCCTCTTTAAGGCCCCTTTCACACTGAGGCGTTTTTACCGCGTTTTCGCTGTAATAACGCCTGAAATAATCCTGCCCCAGCATACTCAATGTGAAATCTGAGGACTTTCACATTGAGGCGTTTTGCTGGCTGGGCATTGAAAAAAATCCTGCAAACAGCTTTTTTAAAGCAACTTTAGGGCGCATAAAATAGCGCTGTAAAAACGCCTATCCCCATTGAAATGAATGGGATTCGCGGTAAAAACGCATAGGCGTTATGTTAAAAAATAACGCTAACGCCTATGCGTTTTTACCACGTTCGCGCTAATTTTAGCGCGAACGCGGTAAAAACGCATAGGCGTTAGCGCTATTTTTACCGCGATCGCGGTAAAAAATTTCATTGTTTTCGCGTTTTTTCAACGCCTCAGTGTGAAAGGGGCCTAACTCAAAACATGCAACCTATAGAATTTTTTTTTTTTTTTAAACATCACCTATGGAGATTTTTATGGGTAAAAGTTTGTCGCCATTCCACGAGCGGGCGCAACTTTGAAGCGTGACATGTTGGGTATCAACTTACTCGGCCTAACATCATCTTTCACAATAAAAAAATTGGGCTAACTTTACTGTTGTCTTATTTTGTAATTCAAAAGTGTTTTTTTTTTCCCCCCTCTCAAAAAAAAGTGCGATTTTAAGCCCTCTGCGCAAATACGGTGTGACAAAATGTATTGCAACAACCGCCATTTTATTCTCTAGGGTGTTAGAAAAAAATATATAACGTTTCGGGCTTCTAAGTAATTTTCTAGCAAAAAAACAAACAGTTTTTAACTTGTAAACACCAAATCTCAGAAAGAGGCTCAGTCCTTAAGTGGTTAAAGTGGAGGTCCACACAAAAATAGGACCTCCAGTGTCACATTTGGCACCTTTCAGGGGGGAGGAGGTGCCGATACCTGTATAAAACAGGTATTTGCACCCACTTCCGGGCATAGACTCCCTCAGGAGCTACGCCCCTTCCCGTGCCCTGGGAAACACACAGGTCCCAGAAGATAGCGAGGACGTGCAGCGCGACTCGCGAATGCGCAGTAGGGAACCGGGAATTGAAGCCGCAACGCTTCACTTCCTGATTCCCTCACCGAGGATGGCGGCGGGGGCAGCCGAGCGAATGATCGGCTTCGGCTGCCGAAATCGCAGGCAACCTGCGAAAGGTAAGTGTCCATTTATTAAAAAAAGTCAGCAGCTGCAGTATTTGTAGCTGCTGGCTTTTAATATTTATTTTTTTAGGCGGACCTCTGCTTTAAAGTGGTTCTAAAGTTTAAACATTTTTTTACCTTAATCAGTGGTGTGGAATAATAAAAAATAAAAAAAATAATATACTTGTCATTAAATGAGCACGCCGATTTGAAATATTATTTACTGATGCTTGAATGAATGAATGAATGAATGAATGAGTGAACTGAATCGCCTAGGCGCTTTTTTCAGCCAGTGTCTGCTTGGCTGGTGCGGTCATTTTACCCCATAAGATCTCGACGCACTTGGGAGTGTGGGAGGAAACCTGAGTACCCGGAGGAAACCCACGCAGACACAGGGAGAACATGCAAACTCCAGGCAGATGGTGTTGTGGTCGGGAGTGCTAACTACTACACCACTGTGCTGCCCCGCTTACTAAGAGCCGGTTCACACAGGGGCGACTCAGCTGCCTGACAAGTCGCTCTCTGCTCTATTCAATGGAACCGTTCTAATAGGAGCGACGCAAGACGCTCTGACTTAGAAAAAAGTTCTTGCACGACTTTGGGGGCGACTTGCATTGACTTCAATACAGAAGTAATTTTACAAGTCACCTCTCAAGTCGTCTTGAGATCGCCCGGCAGAGTCGCCCCCAAAGTCGTGTCGCCCCGTGTGAACCGCCTCTTATGTTTACTGTACCGACGTCCTTTACATGCCTGATGAACGGGTTTTGTGTTATGCGATTGAAGTCTCAATTATCTTCATGTCATTGCTGTAATTATTGGGTTTCGCCCTTTTTTAGAGTTTAATAAAAATTATATTTGAAAAAAAAAAAAAAAAACACAAAAAAAAAAAACACGACTTGTCCAAGGGACTTAATCTGGGTCCCAGTCTCTCACGACAATCCTAAAAATATATATAATTATTTCTTCAGGTTACCCTTGCACACGGAAGCACTTGGGCGCATGCCGAGCAGCCAAATCCATCTCCGGCGTCCTCTCCGTTCACACCTCGCCGTTTTGAGATCCGATCCCAAAATGCACTACAATCACAAAACACGGGTTCAGGTGTCATTGTCAATGGCACCTAAAAACGCAGTGCGGTTTTGCCACGGTTGCACCTTCTTGGGCGACATGCTTCACGCAATACGCTAAATCAAAATATTTTGAGATTGTAGTGCGTTTTCAGATCGCGGGCAGAATCGCAGCTGTGAATGGAGCCTTAGTCCCGGTTCACACTGATGCGGATCAGATGCGATCCGAAGAGGCCTAGAGTCGCATGGCAGAGCGCAGTGACATTCCGAGATAACTCTTCACATGGTGGGTCATGGACTGTTTTGTATAGAAGTGGATGGAAGGCAGTTTTGTAGAGAAGAGGAAGGATGGCATTTCTAGTATATCAAGGTAGATAGAAAAACACAGCAGTAGTAACTTTGCATTGAATAAAAGGGTATTCACCATCGCATCGCATCAATCCGATCAGAGTCGCACCCAAACCGCTGAACAATTGACAATCCCACTGAAAACTGACATGAAAATCTCACCACATGAAGAAAACCCCACAGCAAGGCTAAATGGAACAAATAAAAAATAAAAAACACCTGCCCAACGCCCAAAACAGCATGTCCGGGGCATCGGGCGATAAGATTTGTGCATCCCTGCATAGTGCATTACACCCCCATGAAACCACTGCCCCTCTCAACAGCCCCTAACCCCATGAAACCGCTTCCCCCTCCTACAAGCTCCAAACCCTGCCCCCATGAAACCGCTGCCCCTCCTACAAGTCCCAAACCCCGCCCCCATGAAATCTCTGCCCCTCCTACAAGCCCCAAACCCCACCCCCATGAAACCGCTGCCCCTCCTACAAGCTCCAAACCCCACACCACATGAAACCGCTGCCCCTCCTACAAGCTCCAAACCCCACACCACATGAAACCGCTGCCCCTCCTACCAGCCACAAACCCCGCCCCCATGAAACCGCTGCCCCTCCTACCAGCCCCAAACCCCGCCCCCATGAAATCGCTGCCCCTCCTACAAGCCCCAAACCCCGCCCCCATGAAACCGCTGCCACTCCTACAAGCCCCAAACCCCGCCCCCATGAAACCGCTGCCACTCCTACAAGCCCCAAACCCCGCCCCCATGAAACAGCTGCCACTCCTACAAGCTCCAAACCCTGCTCCCATGAAACCGCTGCCCCTCCTACAAGCCCCAAACCCCACCCCCATGAAACCGCTGCCCCTCCCAACAGCCCTAAACCCCGCCCCCATGAAATCGGTGCCCCTCCCAGCAGCCCTAAACCCCGCCCTGATGAAATCGCTGCCCCTCCCAGCAGCCCTAAACCCTGCCCCGATGAAATCGCTGCCCCTCCCAACAGCCTCAAACCCCACCCCATGAAATCACTGCCCCTCCCAACAGCCTCAAACCCCACCCCATGAAATCACTGCCCCTCCCAACAGCCTCAAACCCCGCCCCCATGAAATCGCTGCCCCTCCCAACAGCCTCAAACCCCGCCCCCATGAAACCACACCCCCCTCCTGACAGCCCCAAACCACCCCCCCATAAAACAGTTGCCCCTCCTGACAGCCCCACATGTCCCGTTTAGTAGAGATCTGCAGGAGGAACCAATAAGCTCGGTGTGTTGGGAGGGAGAAGATTCCCTCTCTTCATTGAAGATTATAGCAGCCAGGCCATGAGCATTGCCAGGAGGAGCTCAGCAATGGCTGCCCCCAGATCTCCCTCATGGTAAACATTCAAAATATCCCCCCATCTCTCCTCTATATGTCAGTCATTGGGGGGGGGGGGGATTGTCTTTTTATATCAACACCCCCTCTTCTCCCCCTCCACAGGACAGACATGAGGGGGGCAGAGCCTGGGGCCCCAGCAGAGCAATGCATGTGCCTGGCAGGCAGTGACATGTGACTAGTGGGGGGAGGGGGTGAAGTGTTCTCTCCCCCTCCCCCCAGGAACACGTGACCAGCCCGGTCTCCCCCCTGACCCGCAGGACAGACGTGTCCCCGGTACTCACCGGGCCCCTCTGCCGCCTGGAAGGACTGGACCACTTCCGCTCCCCTCCACTCGCAACATCCGCCCCGCACTGCCTGACTCACCGCGCCCACCGATGACGTGCCATAATTTCCACTGCGGTGGCCCGAACCAGGCGACAGGAAATGATGTTTGAGGCACATGTTCCAAAAAATTGTCTCCAGTTACAGGGGGGCGGCCATTTTTGAGGAGACCAGGGAGGGGCCGAGCGCTGAGTGGCTCAGGAGGATCACATGACCCTCTTTCCTTGTTCTCCTACTGGCTGGCCTGTTCTTAAAGCAGTATTAAGCCCAAAAAGGAAACATGTATTATATTGCAGCTTATTAGATACATAGCTCCCAACTGTCCCTGATTTGGAGGGACTGTCCCTTTTTCCTCCTCATTTGGTCTGATCTATATAGTTGTATATAAAATGCACTTTTTTTCTTTCAAAAAGTGTTTCCCAGCGCTAAAACTTTCATCTGATTTCTAAATTGCTGCATTCGTAAATTCCAAAAGCCAATATAAAGGAATAGTAGTGGTAAAAAAAAGCACTTGTGTGGTTACCAATCTTGTTTTTTTATACAATTCTCCTTGAAGGGGGTGTGGCAGGGGGTGTGTCCTATGCCTGCATACTTTTGCTGATAGGTGTCCCTCATTCCCATCTCAAAAATGTGGGAGGTGTGTAGATGTGGTGACTGCACTCGTTTTCTTTTTTTTAGGCTTTTCCCCCACACTGTTGATTTAACCAGTAACACACCTCCTGTACAAGAGCATCTCTACTCTGGATGAAGGAACACAGGGGAGACAGCAGCATTGTCAATTAGGGGGGGGGGGATCGTGGGGTGGGTGGTAAGTGCATAGTTCCCGACTGTGCCTGATTTCAATGGACTGCCCCTGATTTGGAGCAATGTCCCTCTGTCCCTCATTCCCCCTCATTTGTCCCTCATTTTAGTCTGATCCATATAGTTGTATATAGAATGCACTATATATATCTATCAAAACGTGTTTCCCAGTGCTAAACCTTTCATCCAATTTCTAAATTGCTGCATTTGTAAATTTTAAAAGCCAATATGAAGGAATAGTAGTGATAAAAAAAAAGCTCTTGTGGATTTAATTAACCTTTTTTTTTTGTGCTAATTCTCCTTTAAGGGGGTGTGGCAGGAGGCGTGTCCTATGCCTACATACGTTTGCTAGTAGGTGTCCCTCATTCCCATCTCAAAATGTTGGGAGGTATGGGGGGGGGAGTGGTAAATGTACTAGCAGATTTAGATACACTAACAAAATGAAGCCAAACTCCACCTTAAAGAGGAGCTCCAGGCTCCTTCAGAAAAATAATAATAAAAGCAGCTACAAATACTGTATCTAAATAAAATCTCGCGAGCAACCCTTTGCCAAATATATTAACACAGTAAATATTAAAATATCAGCCACAGGCACTCTTCACATTCCCATACAATGTGTAAAGATTACACAAACCACCAATAGGGAGCGCTACTAATTATCTCTAATCCAACATTTGTATTCCAATCAAATACAAAGTGAGATATCAATCAGAAACAATCCTTAAGCCTGGTACACACGTTCGGATTTTCTGCGGACAAAGCGTAGGATTTTTGTCAGAAGGGCGTTGGCCAGGAACTTGTCTTGCATACAAACTGCAAAGAATTGCCGGCCAACAAACACGAAACTACGTGTTTTTTTTTTAGTTCTTTAGTGCTACCCTTTGGGCAACTTCTGCTAATCTTGTGTTATGGTGAGCATTGCTTCTGAGCATGCGTGTTTGTACTTTGAAGTTTTGTCCGACAACACACAATTGTTGGCAGACAATTTTAAAGCATGCTATCCCAGATTTGTCCGTGGAAAATCTGACAATTGTCCGATGGAGCGTACAAACGGTCGGATTTTCCGACAACAGCCTGTCCTCACACAATTCCCGTTGGATAATCCGATCGTGTGTATGAGGCTTTAACCACTTGTCCCCCGTCCACCGTCAATTGACGGCGGGCAGAGGACACTCTCGTTCTGACAGGACGTTACATGACGTCCTGCCTTTAAAACGAGCCAGGGGGGCGCCCGCCGCGTTCCCAAGGAACCGATGCGATTGCCCGGGAACCGAGCAGGAAAGTGGGTCTCTGTGTGTAAACACACAGATCCACGTCCTGTGAGGGAGAGGAGACCGATGGTGTGTCCCTTGTACATAGGGACAACCATCGGTCACCTCCCCCAGTCAGTCACCTCCCCCCACAGTTAGAACACATATAGGAAACATATTTAACCCCTTCCCGCCCCTAGTGGTTAACCCCTTCCCTGCCAATCACATTTATACAGTAATCAGTGCATATTTATAGCATGGATCGCTGTATAAATGTGAATGGTCCCAAAAATGTGTCAAAAGTGTCCGATGTGTCCGCCGCAATATCGCAGTCACAATAAAAATCGCAGATCGACGCCATTACTAATTAAAAAAAAAAAATGCTATAAATCTATCCCCTATTTTGTAGACGCTATAACTTTTGCGCAAACCAATCAATATGCGCTTATTGCGATTTTCTTTAACAAAAATATGTAGAAGAATACATATCGGCCTAAACTGAGGAAAATTTTAATTGAAAAAAAAAATGGGTATTTATTATAGCAAAAACTAAAAAATATTGAGTTTTTTTCCAAACTGGACGCTCTTCTTTTGTTTATAGCGCAAAAAATCAAAACCGCAGAGGTGATCAAATACCACCAGAAGAAAGCTTTATTTGTGGGAAAAAAAGGACGCAAATTTCATTTGGGAGCCACGTCGCACGACCGCGCAATTGTCATTCAAAGTGTGACAGCGCTGAAAGCTGAAAAATGGCTTGGGCAGGAAGGGGGTTTTCGTGCACAGTAGGGAAGTGGTTAAACTCTTTAAAACATTACATGTGCAAATTCTACTAATACTTTACAATATCTATGCATAGCTCCCAACTGTCCCTGATTTCGAAGGACTGTCCCTGATTTAGAGCAATGTCCCTCTTTCCCTCTCATTTGTCCCTCATTTTGGTCTGATCCATGTAGTTGTTATATAAAATGCACTTTTTATCTTTCAAAAAGTGTTTTCCAGAGCTAAACCTTTCATCAAATTTATAAATTGCTGTGTTTGTAAATTCCAAAAGCAAATATAACAGAATAGTAGTGCTAAAAAAGCACTTGTGAGTTTAAACAATTTTTTTTTTGTACAATTCTCCTTTAAGGGGATGTGTGGCAGGGGGCGTGTCCTATGCCTGCAAACTTTTGCTTATAGGTGTCTCTCATTCCCATTTCAGAAAGTTGGGAGGTATGTCTATGTGTAGCACCCTCTACTTAGGTAGGTGCTAGAGTTGAGATTTTTGTCAGTGCAGGTAAATTTAGGCAGGCCTAGCTGAAAGCTAGGCCTGTTTGTTTTGATCTTTGGCTGGGAGTGGCTTAGAGTAGGCTGGTGATTCACGGCTAGTTTCATCTTTCGGTTACTTCCCTCCTGCTTCTAGAGGCTTCTAGAATATGGTGACCAGATTTTTAAAATTAAATCCTGGGACATATTTTTTTTTTTTACTAGTAATGGCGGCAATCAGCAACTCTCTGCCCGTCGCTGCCGCCTCACAGCCTGTAAAATCTTACTCTCCGGGCCCCGGCTACTACTGGGTGGGGTGCGGAGGAAGATCACGGGAAGGCAAGGAAATAAGCAGGCAGGCGGCTGGCCGGGACTTGAGCCAAGGCAGAAGAACATGTGAGCGGAGCTGAATGGGCACTCGAAACTGAAGAAATATTCCCTCCGCTCCGACCAGCACATGATCATCAGAAAGGGGCACAGATAATGGAAAAAATTCACCCCCCTAAGCTAGTAGGAGCGGTGGAGCGGGGGTGTGTAATTCAGAATCTTTTTTTTAATTCTGCACTGACTGTCTTTGAAATTGCCCCAGCCCCTGTTCAAATCCAATCCGGGGACAAAACCGGGGACAGACTTCGTCCAGGGACATTGTCCTCAATCCAGGGACTGTCCCCTGAAATCGGGGATGTCTGGTCACCCTATTCTAGAAGGAAGAAGGGGAAGAGAGGTGGAGCTATCTGGGATGTTCTACGGAGCCCTGACCAATCCCCAACCAGGATTGGCAGGGGGCAGGCCTCCTTAAATACCTAGAGTCAGCCCAGCTGGGGAGTTGTTCTGGTGGAAGAACTGGAGATGGAGTATTAGGCTGTCGGGGCCTTGGAGGGAGCCCCCTAGTCTTGGGGGGGTTGACCTTGGGCCAGGGGCTCGGAGCTGAACAGGAACCCCACACAGCCCAAGGGGTGTCCTGAAAAGGAGCAGGAGAGGACAGCGGGGAATACTGCCAGGCAAGTCTCCAGGACGGATCCATCAGGTGCCGGTGAGTGGCAAGCACAGTCAGAAGAGCTGGAAGAGGCATGCCGGAGAGGACTGGGAGTGTGCAGTTAGAGATGGATGTAGAACCAGCAGGAGAGACTGTGATGTTACTGGCAAAGTCGGGCTGCTGCAGCTGGAAGAGCTGTCAGGGTCTGCAAAGGGCAGATTGGGATCAGTAGTCCACCAAAAAGGTTGTATATTATTTTTTTATTTTTTTTATCACCTGTAAGGCAAAAGGCATAATGAGCTAGTATGCACCGCATTATGAAATACTTACCTTAGAACGAGGCGTCAGTAACTTACCTGGTCCACGCCGAGGGAGATGACATGTTGCCTCGGCGTGTCTTCCGGGTATCGCGGCTCCAGCGCTGTGAGTGGGTGGAGCCGCGATGTCGTCACTCCCGCGCGTGGGAGACTTCTTTCCGGCAAGGTCTGGCGATTCTGCGCACGATAAGAACGATCATAGCGGCAGTTCCGCTGCTTGATCGTTCTTATAGACGACGGGAGGGGACATCCCCCCTCCCACCGCCATCGGGTGCTTCTCCGGGCTCTCCCGTGCCATCGAGGGCCCGGAGAAAGAATCGTCCGGCGCCGGATGACGAGCATAGAGATTTCCGGCCCTCATAACGTCGCGCCCGGGTTCCCGGAACTAAACAAAGCCGCGATTGCATAAGCATGAGATCAGTGATTTATTTTTCCCGATCTCATGCATTCCAGCCTGGAGGAGAGATGTGGGGTCTTATTGACCCCGCATCTCTCCATAAAGAGGACCTGTCACACACCATTCCTATTACAAGGGATGTTTACATTCCTTGTAATAGGAATAAAAGTGATCAAAAAATAAAAGTGTAAAAAGAAAAAAAATTAAGTAAAATAAAATAAAAAATATATATATATTTTTTTAAATGCCCCTGTCCCCGGTAGATCGCGCTCAGAAGCACGGAAGTCCCGCCCACATATGTAAACGCAGTTCAAACCACATATGTGAGATATCGCTGCGTGCGTTAGAGCATGTGCAATAATTCTAGCAGTAGACCTCCTCTGTAACTCTAAACTGGTAACCTGTAAAAAATTTCAAAGCGTCGCCTATGGAGATTTTTAAGTTCCGAAGTTTGGCGCCATTCCATGAGTGTGCGCAGTTTTAAAGCGTGACATGTTAGGTATCTATTTACTCGGCGTAACATCATCTTTCATATTTTACAAAGAAATTGGGCTACCTTTACTGTTTTGTCATTTTTTAATTCATGAAACCATTTTCTTTCCAAAAAAAAGGCGTTTATAAAATTATTGCACAAATACCGTGCAAGATAAAAAGTTGCATTTTATTCCCTAGGGTGTCTGCTAAAAAAAACATATATAATGTTTGGGGGTTCTGAGTAATTTTCTAGCAAAAGAATGATGATTTGTACATGTAGGAGAGAAGTGCCAGAATAGGCCCGGTATTGAGGTGGTATAAAAGCCCTGTATTGAAGTGGTTAAAGCTTGGGATATCTTTTTATAACCTAACCCTGCTTTAAACTTCTCCACAACTTTATCCCTGACCTGTCTGGTGTGTTCCTTGGCCTTCATGATGCTGTTTGTTCACTAAGGTTCTCTAACAAACCTCTGAGGGCTTCACGGAACAGCTGTATTTATACTGAGATTAAATTTCACACAGGTGGACTTTATTTACTAATTAGGTGACTTCTGAAGGCAATTGGTTCCACTAGATTTTAGGCTGGCCATACATTATACAATTTTCTTTCAATTTTCTGTACAATTTTCTTTGGATTTACCTTCAACTATGTAGTACAAGAGCCTGCCTAATTGGATATAATTGAAAATGTTGTTTAGTTTTGACCTCATATTATATGGCTTTTGGTAAATCTAAAGGAAAATTGAACATGTATGGCCAGCCTTAGTTAGGGGTATCAGAGTAAAGGGGCTGAATACAAATGCACACCACGCTTTTCACATATTTATTTGTAAACGATTTTGAAAACCGTTTATCATTTTCCTTCCACTTCACAATTATGTGCCACTTTGTGTTGGTCTATCACATAAAATCTCAATAAAATACATTTACATTTTTTGGCTGTAACGTGACAAAATGTGGAAAATTTCTAGGGGTATGATTACTTTTTCAAGGCACTGTATTGACTCCTCACCACCTGCTTTAACCCCCTAAAATGCTGGCTCACTGCATGCTGTTGTGGCGCGGCCCCTATACCCTTAAATGTTGCGGGGTGGCTATGGCACAGCCCTAGTCATTTGAAAGGGTCATGTTTGGTGGTGGTTCTGCCTTCGTTTTTTGGGTACAGCACTGAGATTGCTGTGTTTAAGTGGGCGGCCAGGGGGAGGTAAAACCATCTGCTCTCCATATAGTAAGTGCAGTGCCTAAAAATGTGTCCCAAAAAAATCATATAAACATAATTATATAATCATGAAACAAATGTGCTTAAAGGAGAAGTCCAGCCAAAGCTTATTCTATGAATCACAGGAGTGCAATTTGTTTTGTTCTCCTGTCACCTGTTTTCAGCAGAGAGTGGTCTGGCAGTGAGTCCATAAAGGGCGCACGGGCGCCGCCCCTTCTCTCCAACCACCCCCTCTATCACCAATAGATAGATTCAAGCATTGCATGAATCTATCTATGGCCGTCGCTGCCACCCCCTATTCAGGCGCCCGGCCCCTTTTCGGGCGCCAGGTGCCTGAATTACAGTGGCAGGGGTGTTTTTGAAGCACCTGATTAGAGCCATAGGCTCTAATAGGCGTCAAAAAAGGTAAACAGCGAGCGCCATGCTTGGCGCTCGCAGTTCACCCAGCTGTGTTAGAAAAGCGAATGAATATTCGCTTTTCTAACACTGAACAGCCTCTACGCCAATCAGGTGCTCGGGTCTGTTACCTGTCACCTGATTGGCTGAAATGACAGGCGCTGTGATTGGACGCCTATCAGGCATCCAATCATAGGAGAGGACGGGAGGAGCGGGCGGGAGAAGACATGGAGGAGCAGCCATGGAGGACACTGCTTGCTGCCCGCCGCCGTCACCCGTTGCCCCACGAGACAGGGTAAGTGTCGGGCAGACAGCGGGTGGGGGGGAACAGTGGCAGCATTCGATGGGCACAGTGGCAGCATTCGATGGGCACAGTGGGAGCATTTGATGGCACACTGGTAGCGTTCGATGGGCACAGTGGCTGCGTTTGATGGGCACAGTGGCTGCGTTTGATGGGCACAGTGGCTGCGTTTGATGGGCACAGTGTCTGCGTTTGATGGGCACAGTGGCTGCGTTTGATGGGCACAGTGTCTGCGTTTGATGAGCACAGTGGCAGCGTTTGATGGCACAGTGGCTGCGTTTGATGGCACAGTGTCTGCGTTTGATGGGCACAGTGTCTGCTTTGATGGGTACAGTGTCTGCTTTGATGGGTACAGTGTCTGCTTTGATGGGCACAGTGGCAGCGTTTGATGGCACAGTGTCTGCGTTTGATGGGCACAGTGTCTGCGTTTGATGGGCACAGTGTCTGCGTTTGATGGCACAGTGTCTGTGTTTGATGGCACAGTGTCTGCGTTTGATGGGCACAGTGTCTGCGTTTGATGGGCACAGTGTCTGCTTTGATGGGTACAGTGTCTGCGTTTGATGGGTACAGTGTCTGCGTTTGATGGGTACAGTGTCTGCGTTTGATGGGCACAGTGTCTGCATTTGATGGGCACAGTGTCTGCGTTTGATGGGCACAGTGTCTGCATTTGATGGCACAGTGGCTGCGTTTCATGGGTACAGTGTCTGCGTTTGATGGCACAGTGGCTGCGTTTCATGGGCACAGTGAGGCTGCAATTTTTTTTTCCGAATTTTTCAGTTTGTTTGCACCCCCCCCCCCCCAAAAAAAAATTTGAGCACCAGCCGCCACTGGTTCTGGGTATTCACGTACATCTTACATTCACTGTACAGCAAGTTTCTTCCCATGCAGGGGGTAGATCCAGGTCAACTCCTTAATGATAACCCAGGTGCCCCGCCAGCCCTGGGGTCTCACTGTTAGCCATGCATTGTCTTTTCCTGTTTACACACTTCCCAGGATGCAAGCAATCTCACACTGCAGCCTTTGCATATTTGAATTTAGAACCACCTGCTTTCACTGCCTCCCCCCCCCCCCCCCCCTACCATGTGAACGAGCCCTTAAAGTGTAAGCAACATTTTATAAAAAGCCTCCTAGCGATTCCAGATCCCCTGAATAGTACATTTTCAGGACAGGCTGGACCCTACAAGTGTGCGCCCCCTAGTGACCTGTTCAAACTGCAATTAGAGAAGGAGAAAGCGCACTGCACATGCAGCCCGCAAGGGTCACTAGGGGGCGCACACTTGTAGCATCCAGCCTTTCCTGCGAACGATGGATGGAAGGAGACCAAGGGGCCAGCAATGTCTGTGGCGAAGCCCCTTCCCCTATGGATGAATACGTAAAAGCTACATAGTTATTATGGGTGAAAAAAGTCCATCCGGTTCAACAAACTGGGAAAACAACAACAAGATGCAAAATAGAAAAACTCCATATACACTATCCTATACCCACAGTTGTGGTAAAGAACAAGCGACATTTGGAAAAAAGGAGAGCTGGTGTGTACTAACTGTATACCGTATATACTCGAGTATAAGCCGAGTGATTCAGCACATTTTATTTGTGCTGAAAATGCCCCCCTCGGCTTATACTCGAGTCTGTGTCCATCTTCAAATTTGTGCGCCTGATCCTAGCCAGCCATCAGTCCCCTGGACCCCAAACTTGGCACACATGTAGCCCCACTCTTCATCTACAAGAGTACAAATTTTCTTGTCCAGGAGACCTACGGCCGGGGAGCACCGATTTTTCAAAGCCGGGCACCCCTTCCATAGACTCCCATGTTAAACTGTAATTTCTCCGGTGATTTTGGGGACCCGGTACTGGCCGGCCCTAGGTCCCCTGGACCCCAAACTTGGCACACATGTAGCCCCACTGTTTATCTACAAATGTGCAAAGTTTGTTGTCCAGGAGACCTACAGCCAGGGAGCACCGATTTTTCAAAACCGGGCACCCCTTCAATAGACTTCCATGTTAAACGTCAGTCTAGTCACACAGCGCCGGAGATCAGGTAGGGAGGTTGGGCACAGTGAGGCATGGGCACAGTAAGGCGCAGTGAGGCATGGACACAGTGAGGCACAGTGAGGCATGCAGAGGGACACCCTAGGCTTATACTCGAGTCAATAAGTTTTCCCAGTTTTTTTTGTGGTAAAATTAGGTGCCTCGGCTTATATTCGGGTCGGCTTATACTCGGGTATATACGGTACCCAAGAATGTTGCTAAAGGTGAACTTATTCTTTAAAGCCCAGTTCCAGTAAAAAGTAAAAGTCCTCCCTTATAGGGGGACTGCCCCTTTAACATTTTTCATTAGTTTAACATGGAAAATACCAAATGTGGCCACTAGATGATGCTAAGTATCACAGAAGATTCCAAAGACAATTAGCACCATCTAGTGACCAAATGCAGTATTTTACTTTTTACATCATGAAAAACATTTGTTCACCACAAGAAATGTCCAAATAACTTTTATTTTTTGCCCCATTCGCACAGAACGAAAGTACAGGCACTTTCACTAGGTGAATTGCTATGCAATTTTTATAATGTTTAAATGTTTTATCCAACCTTAAAATGACTGCATGTGTTATTTTTGAAAAATGATGATGGGCATACCTGGGGACATGACAGGGATGTGTATTTTGTCTAAATACTTTGTGCAAATGGGTGTTCATCAACCTCATCTGAGAAAGCTGGGAGGTGTGCAATAACCTAGTAATAAATATCTAGATTGTGGGATATCAAAGAAAGCCCACATAGGAGAAGTAATAAAACATAGAAATGTGTAATTTACAAGAAATCCACCAGATGTCAGTATTGTAATAAAAAAAAAAAAGTTGTGCCAGGAAAATGAATAACCTTCTACTGGTAATTTTAAATATATCCACCAGGTGTCAGTAGAAAGAGATTTTTTTTGAAGGGGACCTGTCAGAAAAGGAACTTGGGAGCTGCCAATGACATGTTGTTGTTTTTGATGGTGTCACCTCCAGGGCTGTTATCCTTATCCTTGCGCCTCTGTTTAGTGAGACAACACTCCGGAACACGTATGCTTACAGTAGGTGTTGAGTGTACTCATTTCATTGGCTGTTCACACCCTGTTCGCGCTGTATTGGTGGACATACACATAAGGATCTGGTCGAATGATTATTCAAAGCATTGGATGATATGATCAAATCTAAGAATTATCAAAAAATACTCATACTGTGCCATCGATCGATTTTAAGCAAAACTGATCAATGTATTCAAAATTATTCTGATTGGTCTGGAAAAAATGTAGTCATGGGAAGGGAGATGATTCAACATGCTCGTAATGGTGTCCATGCAAAGATCGATAAATGATGGATATCTTTTCTGATTGATCTCTTCCAATCTACAATTCACAATGCAATCGATTTTCATGCCCCACACAGTGAACTGAATTTTGATTGACAGTTAAGGTACCATCCTAAGTTATCGATCGCATCTCTGTTTCTACCATGTCAATTCATGTATGATCATATTAAAGTGGTTGTAAACCCTTCCATACAGATGGGGGAAATGTTTATTTGATTGCACTGCCAGTGCTTATAAGCGGGGCGATGTACAGGTACATTGTGGTGCCTGTTGTGTTACACTATGTGATTATTCTTGCTCTGTGTCTTTAAGATCTGTCCCCTTCTTTCTAGCTGAACTCTCTCTCTCACCGTAGTTCTTTATATATCTCCTCCACTTCCTGATTCTGGTCATTACTCCTGTATATCTTCCATGCTAAACATCTTACATGTGGCTTACAACTGCAACGTTTTTCTACCTATGAATATCCATCATTAAACGGAACATTCGAAAGGATTCATCGTCTGTCGTCCTAACTGTGAGTTTATTCATTGAGTTAAACTGCCTGTATCGATGCAAGGGATGAATATCAAACCAGCTTGAGTAAGGTCTACTTAAACCTGGAGATGAACTTTATCGCTTTGTAGTTGAGACAGAACAGTAGAAAAACGGAGTTTCACAGCCTAATACAAGATTTCTGCATGTCAGTACTGAAACAGACAAGATTTACTGCCCTCATAGCAAGACAGAAGGGACAGAGCAGCACATGGCAGCCTTATAGCCTGAGACAATCTGCACTGTGTCATATTTCAGCACACAGATCCTGCCTGCTTTCACAGTCAGTCTGCTATCATGAGTGACCAAGCTTCTGCATGTGAACTCACATCTCCTTCCTCACAAGTTCCTGAAGAAACTGAGTTACCCAAACGCTCAGTTAAACCCACTTGGAAAGTAATGGAGAATTATGAAGCTTCAAGGACTGAATTGTCAAATAGCTTGGAATTAGTCTGGGAGAAAATCCTTGCTGAAGCCAATACAGTGTCTGTTGAACGTGAACTACTGACACTAGAGGGCGCCATTAAACAACTTTCTGCCTCATATGAGCTTTATCAGCTTACCAGCAGCAAATTCACTAATGTCTTGCAAAACATGAATACAGAAAGTGCGATGACACAATTAAAGCGCGTCAATGCTCTCAATATTGAAAGAGACAGTTTTATCCAGCAAACCAGATTAAAGGCAGAAGCAAAAATAAAGCTGTTACAGGACACTGCATCTCACAGATCTGTTTCCACCAGACGTTCTAAAAACTCGTCAAGATCCCATAGTTCAAGATACTCAACACTCAGTGAGCGACTTATTAATGCCCGCACTGAAGTGGAAGCCAGCAAAGTGCAGGTGGCATATGCAGAAAAAAGAGCAGAGTTGAACGCTCAAAGGGCAGAGTTGGAAGCGCAGTCAGCACGTCAAAGAGCAACAATGGAAACCTTAAATGAACAGTGTAAACATGACGCAGCTATGGCAAAGCTAAGGGTCCTACAGCAAGCTATCAGTGCAGACGAAGGTGCAAGTGAGAAAGACAGCATTAACCTAAACATAGCAGATATGGGAGACCCCCTCAAACGCACTAAAGACTATGTCCTAAGCCACTGCAGTGCACACTCCATTGTCTCCAATGCTCCCGACTACATAGAGACTCCTTCACAGCTTCAAGTTAAAGAGGTTCCAGCAACTTCCTGCACTCAAAATCACTCCACTGCATTTCCTTTCTGCCTACCTTGCCTGCCTTCATACGTCTCAGAGCATCAGCGCAAGCTTCAAGCAAGTCATCAATCTCCAGTCATCGGTACAGCCTTGAATCAACGTACCATTGGAACAACTGACTTCAAGCAAGCAACTCACCTGGATGCATCTGCTGCACCATATTTCCCTGTGTCCTATAACAACAATGTCAAAGATAACGCAATCAGCACCATACAGCCAACAGCATCTCACATAAAGGCGGAGACAACTGAGACAGAAGAGTTTGTGAGGTACATGCTTCGCAGAGAGCTCACAAAGACTGGTCTTACAAGTTTTGATGACCAACCTGAGAACTACAGAAGTTGGAAATGTGCCTTCAGAACTACAATCAGCAATATTGGCATTACAGCTGATCAAGAATTGAATCTGCTGATCAAATGGCTTGGTCCTCTATCTACTGCACGTGTTAAGCCATTAAGATCGGTTTTCATGGACAATCCTACTGCAGGCCTCACAGCTGCATGGGAGCGACTAGAGCAAAGTTATGGCAGTCCAGAAGCTATAGAAAATGCTTTGTTCATGCGTCTGGAAACTTTCCCAAAGATATCCGGTAAGGACAACAAGGAGTTCCAGAGACTGAGTGACCTTCTCCTTGAGCTTCAGCTAGCCAAGGCAGACCCAAAACTACCTGGACTCAGTTACCTTGATACTCCAAGAGGGGTAAACCCAATTGTCTCCAACCTCCCGCATGGTTTGCAAGAGAAATGGACTGCACTAGGGTCATCATACAAAAGAGAGAACAAGGTTTCCTTCCCTCCATTCTCTTTCTTCTGTGAATTCATCAGGGAAATTGCAGAGACCAAGAACGATCCAAGTTTTTCCTACGGTGAGTACAGTCTCTTCTCACCCTTTCCTAAGAGTACCAGTCTTCAGGGCAACTACAGAAACCATAGAGGCCCAGTGTCCGTGAAAAAGACTGACATCCTTCCCACTCCTACCACAGTTCTGGCCACGAACAAACAGAGTAGGAAGATTGAAAACCCTAACAGAGAGTGTCCCATACACAAGAAGCCACACCCCCTCAATAAGTGTATCGGCTTTAGGAAAAAGCCTCTGGAAGAGCGCAAGGAGCTTTTAAAGACATTTAGGGTATGTTTCAGGTGCTGTGCTTCTACAGAACATTTTGCAAGGGACTGTAATGTGTTTATCAAGTGCATAGAGTGTGGCTCTGAAGAACATGTGGAAGCCCTCTATCCTCTTGAGCCCAGCTCTGCACAACCTGCCAACACTCCTCCCAGGTTAACGCATGACGGGGAGAATACAGACCAAGTGCCTAATTCTACCATCATTTCTTCATCCTGCACTGAAGTTTGTGGAGAAGACCGCTGTGGTAAGTCCTGTGCTAAGATATGCTTGGTGAACATATACCACAAGGATCAACCAGAAAAGTCTCTAAAGGCATATGCTATCTTAGACGATCAGAGCAATCGATCACTTGCAAAATCTGAATTGTTCAATCTATTTGAAATAAAAGGCGAAGCTCATCCTTACACCTTGGGTACCTGTAGTGGAACTATAGAGGTTTCTGGAAGAAGGGCTCATGGACTCATGGTATCTTCTCTCAAAGGTAACTTGCAATTACCCTTATCTACACTTGTTGAGTGCAATCAGATACCTGCTAACAGGGAAGAAATCCCTACTCCAGCTGCTGCTTTCCATCACCCTCACCTCAAGGTAATAGCAAATGAGATACCGCCGCTTGACAAAGATGCTCAGATCCTTCTTCTGTTAGGAAGAGACATTCTAAGAGTTCACAAGGTACACAGACAAGTCAGTGGACCCCCAGATGCCCCATTTGCCCAGCGCACGGATCTAGGATGGGTCATCATAGGCAATGTCTGCATAGGCAAAATGAAAAGACCTACCAACATTTCGTCATTCAAGACAAATGTTCTGCCAAATGGCCGAAACACTTACTTTGAACCATGCCCACATCACTACTGGGTGAAAGAGAAGATAGCCAGCCACGAATGGCAACATGGTATCTCAGGTGACACAAGCCCTTTCTCCTGCCATGATGGCGACTTCGGCTCTACAGTGTTTAATGCTACCAGTGAAGATGACATACTGGCTCCTTCAATGGAAGACAACGAATTCATCAAGGTAATGGACAATGAGTTCTTTCAAGATGACTCCAATAACTGGGTTGCACCCCTACCCTTTCGTCTCCCAAGAGAGAGATTGCCCAACAACTTACAGCAGGCCATCAGTAGATTCTCCTCCTTAAAGCGAAACTTAAGCAGGAAACCAGAGATGCAAAAGCACTTTGTGGACTTTATGCAAAATGTATTTGACAGAGATCATGCAGAGCCTGCTCCCCCACTAAGGGGGGAGAAGAATGCTGGTACCTTCCATCCTTTGGCGTGTATCACCCACGCAAACCAGACCAAATCAGAGTTGTCTTTGATTCCAGTGCTCAGCACGAAGGTGTTTCTCTTAACAACATGCTCCTTACGGGACCCAACTTGAACAACAGTCTAATAGGAGTCTTGATTCGTTTCTGACAATAGCCTGTAGCAGTAATGGCCGACATTCAACAGATGTTTCACTGCTTCATCGTCAGAGAAGACAACAGAAACTACCTCAGGTTTCTATGGCACAAGGACAATGACCTCAACAAGGAAGTTATAGATTATCGCATGAAGGTACATGTCTTCGGTAACAGTCCTTCCCCAGCAGTGGCAACTTATGGGCTAAGGAGAACAGCTCAGACTGGAGAAGTTAAATATGGATCTGATGCCCGTCAATTTGTTGAAAGAAACTTCTACGTTGACGACGCACTTATGTCCTTTCCAACTGCTAAAGAAGCAATTGATCTTCTCACCAGAACAAAGGAGATGCTGTCTGTAGCAAACCTTAGACTGCAGAAGATTATATCCAACAGCCAGGAACTTATGAATGCCTTTCACTCTGAGGACTATGCCACTAGTCTAAAAAACCTTGACTTAGGTACAGATGTGCCTCCTGTACAGCGAAGTCTGGGTTTGTTGTGGAACATCAAGCAAGACAAATTCACCTTCCAAGTGTCAATTTGTGACAAACCCTTCACTAAGAGAGGAGTCCTGTCCGTGGTGAATAGCATCTATGACCCACTGGGTTTCCTTGCTCCAGTTACCATTCAAGGTAAGATTTTACTAAGACAGTTGTCTACTGAGAACATAGACTGGGATACTCCCTTGCCTAGTGAGAATCAACACAAGTGGGAAAGGTGGAGATATTCTTTGAAGTCACTAGAAAAACTTCAGAAAATCCCCTGTTGCTATTGTGAGGGGGTTAGCTCGGCAGCGGGTGTGTGTGACCCCCGGGATGGGCTCCCCACACAAAAACAGGCCCAGCAGACGGAGGTTGTGGTTTTCAAAATCAAAAAGGTGCCGTTTATTTTCTATTTACAGTGACAAAAACACAGCAAAGCAAAAGAAACAAACAAAATAAATCCTGGTCAACTTGACCTCTGACTAAACATACAGGTTTCCTAACTAACAACTGGGATCAGCCTAGTGCTGTCCTAGTCCCTGGTTTTAAATGTCCAAGCAAAATATAGCCACACAGGCTTTCTCTCACCGCACAGGGGTTCACTCTCCCTAGACAGTCCACACAGGTCTGCTTCCAGGCATGAGCTAACATCTAATGAATCTGGGAGTTTCTTATAGAGGCCTAAATGAGCTGACAAGGTTCAGCTGGTCTCATCAACTCCCTGTCTGCACGACGCCCAGCCCTCTCCCTAGAGGTATGAGTCATCAATGAGCCCACTAGTCTCAGCTGGGCTTATACAACTCTCCACCTAGCTGTATAAGTCGGCGTAAAGCCTGAATCTGGGCGAAATATATCTACCCCCCTGGATGCAACCAGGTGACTTTACCTTCCTGCTGTCACATACCCCCCCCTCTTGTTTTAACCTCGGGGTTGGAACACCAGCAATCAGGCATTCATGTACTCGAGACAAAGCATCCACATTCCCCATTTGAACGCCAGGGCGATGCTTTACTGTGAAGTTGAATTCCTGGAGGGCCAGGAACCACCTATTCACTCTTCTATTTGTTTCCTTGTTTTGAGCCATCCACTTTAACGGAGCGTGATCCGTAACCATGTCAAAGTGCCTACCTAGCAGGTAGTACCGAAGGGAATCTAGAGCCCACTTCACCGCTAAACACTCCTTTTCAACGGTGGCGTAATTTACCTCATGGGACTTCAACTTCCTGCTGAGGTAAATGACTGGGTGCTCTTCCCCGTTCCAGACCTGGGACAATACTGCTCCTAACCCCACATCTGACGCATCACTTTGTACGACAAAGTCTTTAGAGAAGTCGGGTGAGTACAACACTGGCTGGCTACATAAGGCTTGTTTCAAGAATTGGAATGCTGCCTCAGCCTCGGGGGTCCATTTAATCATGACCGACCCTTTCCCCTTCGTCAGGTTGGTTAGGGGCACAGCCTTAGAAGCAAAGTGGGGAATGAATCGCCGATAATACCCAGCGATTCCCAGAAAGGCTCGTACCTGCTTCTTGCTGTTGGGACGTGGCCAACTCTGGATGGCCTCGACTTTGTTGAGTTGGGGTTTTATTACTCCCCTCCCAATGGTGTACCCAAGATATTTGGCCTCCTCCTGCCCAATGGTACACTTCTTGGGGTTAGCCGTAAACCCTGCTTCCCGAACAGAGTCCAGGACTGCTTGCACTTTTGGCAGATGTGAGGCCCAATCTGTGCTATGGACAATTACGTCATCCAGGTAAGCCGCAGCATACTTCCGATGGGGCCTCAGCATCTGGTCCATTTTCCGCTGGAATGTGGCCGGCGCATTCTGTAACCCGAACGGCATTCTTTTATATTGGAACGCCCCGTCTGGGGTTACAAATGCGGTTTTCTCTTTGGCTGACTTGGCCAGGGGGATTTGCCAATACCCTTTTGTGAGGTCAAGAGTCGTCATATATCGGGCTGTTCCCAGCCGGTCGATCAACTCATCTATACGTGGCATGGGGTAGGTGTCAAATTTTGTAACTTTGTTCAACTGACGAAAATCGTTACAAAATCGCCAGCTCCCATCCGGTTTAGGCACCAACACAATGGGACTAGACCAATCACTTTGGGACTCCTCTATCACCCCTAAGTTCAGCATTTTCTGTACTTCCTCCCGTATTGCCTCCCGTCGGGCCTCTGGGATCCGATAGGGTTTTAACTTCACCCTTTCACCGGGCGGGGTAATAATGTCATGCTCTACCCCAGATGTTTGTCCCGGCAGCTCAGAGAATACCTCCTTGTTGCGAAGCACAAACTCCTTAACCTCCTGTTGTTGGGGTTGTGACAAGGTGGCTGCGATTCCAACCTCAGGAATCACGCAACCAGTTTGAGCTGGTGACCAAGTGTCTGCGACTAGGGACTCTCTATCCCTCCAGGCTTTCAACAGATTAACGTGATAGATCTGTTCGGGCTTTCGCCTTCCTGGTTGTCTGACCTTGTAATTCACTTCGCTCACTTTTTCCATTATCTCGTAGGGGCCTTGCCATTTGGCAAGGAATTTACTTTCAACCGTAGGGACAAGTACCAATATCCTATCCCCCGGGGAAAAGGTACGGGTCTTGGCTCCACGGTTGTACACTCTCTGCTGTGCCAACTGCGCTTGGGCCAAATGTTCCTTCACGATGGGCATTACCTGTGCAATTCGATCTTGCATCAGGGCGACATGCTCAATCACACTCCTGTGGGGAGAACTCTCACTTTCCCAAGTTTCCTTGGCAATATCCAACAGCCCTCTTGGGTGTCTCCCATACAGTAACTCAAAGGGGGAGAATCCCGTAGAGGATTGGGGCACCTCCCTAATAGCAAACATCAAATAAGGAAGTAGACAGTCCCAATCCTTTCCATCCCTATCCACCACTTTCTTCAACATTTGTTTTAGGGTTTTGTTGAATCTTTCAACCAGCCCATCGGTTTGGGGGTGATACACAGATGTACGTAATTGCGTCACTTTGAACAATTTACACAGCTCCTTCATAACCCGGGACATAAAGGGTGTACCTTGGTCCGTAAGCAGTTCTTTACAAATACCCACCCGGCTAAAAACAAGAGATAGCTCTTTGGCTATGGTTTTGGCCGAGGTATTTCTGAGAGGGATCGCTTCTGGATAACGGGTGGCATAGTCCATTATAACCAATATGTACTGGTGCCCCCTAGCGGACTTGATTATAGGACCTACCAAATCCATTGCGATTCTCTCAAACGGGACCTCAATGATGGGTAGAGGGACCAGCGGGCTACGGAAGTGTGGCATCGGGGCCGACCTCTGACACACAGGGCAGGAGGAACAATAATTTTCTATGTCCTTCATCACCCCAGGCCAATAGAATCTCTGTAATACCCTCTCTCGGGTTTTCTCTGTCCCCAGATGACCTCCAAGAATGTGCCCATGGGCCAACTCCAACACCAACTTCCTGTAAGGTTTGGGCACCACAAGCTGCTCAACGGTTTCTTCTGCCCTTTTTGCCACCCGATACAGTAGGTCCTTCTCTACGCTGAAGTATGGGTAAGTGCAGGTATTATCTGGGTTCACTAACTCGCCATCTATTTTCACTACGTTTTCCCGTGCCTTTATTAGGGCGGGGTCTTTCAACTGTTCTGTGGCAAAGTTTTCCCTGTGAACCTCAAGATCAGAAAACTCCACAGACGGTAGGTTTTCGTCTGAGGAGGTGGGCTCCTCTCCAGTTTCTTGAGTCTCCCCTGCCAATACTGACAAGGGAAATTCGGGAGAGTCCTCACCACTCTCAGAGGAGTTCTGGCTATCATATTCCTGGTACATAGGGGCACCAGTGGGGGGCTCAGGATCATCCCACAGTTCCCAGAACTTCGGAAAATCCCTTCCCACAATGGCGTCATGCGGTAACTGAGACACTAAGCCCACTGGATGAGAAAGGGTACCTTTGGGGGTCTCGAAACACACTGTAGTCACTGGATACTCTCGGGTGTCCCCATGCACACAAATAACAGCTACCTTGCTATTCCCAGAGACCTCTGTTTTAACTAATTCAGCCTTTATCAGGGTCACAAGGCTACCTGAATCCAGCAATACCACAACATTTCTACCATTAATACACATTTTGCATAAATGTTTCTCAGTTCCCCGAATGGCAGTGCATGCGACTGTCGCACACAGCGACTGACGTCTGCCCGTCAGAAAGTCACACTGCATGGGTTCCTCCAAAACCGGGCAATTTGCTGCAATATGTCCCGCTTGCCGGCAGCGGTAGCAAATGATCCTTCTTGCCGCCTCTTGAGCCGCTGATTTCCCAGGCTGTTCTCGCCAAACTTGGGGTAGAGCTCCCACCCTCTCACTCTCTCCACCCTTACCCCTTGGAATCATCTTATCCGCCCCTGGGGATGGTCTGGTCTTAGGGTGGAAAGTCCGAGTGTCTCTGGAAGAGGCCGTCAGGTTCTCTGTAGCCAAGTATTTCTCCACACGATCCACAAGACCATCGGCCGTCTCTGGGTCTCCATGGCTTACCCACTTTTGGATGGCAGTAGGAAGAGCTCTCAAAAACCGATCCATTACAACACGTTCCACAATCTTTGGTGCGGACAAAGTCTCTGGCTGTAGCCACTTTCTGCTCAGGTGAATGAGATCATACATTTGAGACCTGGGGGGTTTTCCAAGCTGGAAAGTCCAGTTATGCACACGCTGAGCCCGGACAGCCAGGGTGACACCCAGCCTTGCCAATATTTCAGCTTTTAGCATCACATAGTCTTTTGCTTGGTCAGGCTCTAGGTCATAGTAAGCTTTCTGCGATTCACCCGTTAACAGAGGAGCCACCAGTCCAGCCCACTGCTCCTCAGGCCACTTTTCTCTTTCAGCAGTCCTTTCAAACGTGGTCAAAAATACCTCTGGATCATCCTCTCCAGTCATTTTTGTCAATAAACGACTCACCCCAAAGGACGCGGTATTAGTGGGACGGCTTTCCTCACTGGTCTGCGGACGTTGCTGCATTACTGCTTCCATTTGTTGTAGTCTCTGCTCTTGCTTCTGTAATAGGTCTATGAAGCGGGCCTCAGATCGTTGCTGGGCTTGTTGCTGAGCTTCCAGACTCTGTTGGTGAGCTTGCTGCTGGGCTGCAAGGCTCTGTTGATGAGCTTGCTGCTGGGCTGCGAAGTTCTGTTGTTGAGCTGCAAGGCTCTTTTGCAAACCTGCATTTGTCTGCTGTTGATTGGCATTTGCTAGAGCCAGCTGTTTCAGTATCTCCTCCATGCTGGCTTAAAAAAAAACTGCCACTGGTTCTCCACCAACTGTGAGGGGGTTAGCTCGGCAGCGGGTGTGTGTGACCCCCGGGATGGGCTCCCCACACAAAAACAGGCCCAGCAGACGGAGGTTGTGGTTTTCAAAATCAAAAAGGTGCCGTTTATTTTCTATTTACAGTGACAAAAACACAGCAAAGCAAAAGAAACAAACAAAATAAATCCTGGTCAACTTGACCTCTGACTAAACATACAGGTTTCCTAACTAACAACTGGGATCAGCCTAGTGCTGTCCTAGTCCCTGGTTTTAAATGTCCAAGCAAAATATAGCCACACAGGCTTTCTCTCACCGCACAGGGGTTCACTCTCCCTAGACAGTCCACACAGGTCTGCTTCCAGGCATGAGCTAACATCTAATGAATCTGGGAGTTTCTTATAGAGGCCTAAATGAGCTGACAAGGTTCAGCTGGTCTCATCAACTCCCTGTCTGCACGACGCCCAGCCCTCTCCCTAGAGGTATGAGTCATCAATGAGCCCACTAGTCTCAGCTGGGCTTATACAACTCTCCACCTAGCTGTATAAGTCGGCGTAAAGCCTGAATCTGGGCGAAATATATCTACCCCCCTGGATGCAACCAGGTGACTTTACCTTCCTGCTGTCACACTATGTTCCGGGTTCCATTTCAACTGCTAACCGGAGAGAGATTCATATTTTCTCTGATGCATCAGTTGAAGCTATTGCTGCAGTAGCCTATTTGAAGACCTCTGAACTGAATGGAGAATCACACTGTAGTTTTGTCCTAGGCAAGGCAAAACTCACTCCCAAGCCTGCACATACCATACCAAGACTTGAACTTTGTGCAGCCGTGCTAGCAGTAGAAATTGCCAAGGTCATACGAAGTGAAATGGACACTAGAATTGATTCTTTCACCTTCTATACAGACAGTAAGGTAGTACTTGGTTACATAAACAACCAAACAAAACAATTTTATGTGTACGTCAGCAACAGGGTTGAACGTATCAAGAGATTCTCTCTACCAAGTCAATGGCATCACGTTCCCACTGAACTCAACCCAGCTGACTGTGGGACCAGAGCCGTGTCACCTGCCGCTCTTCAGGACAGCTTATGGCTGTCACCTCCAAGGTTTCTGTGTGAGGACTCTTACTTACTCCCTATTGACACCACCTATGGGCTAGTAAACCGTAAAGATGATAAGGAAATAAGAACTGTGAACACCTCACTCCACACTTCTGTAAGTACAAAACAGAAGCTGCGGTCACACCGTTATGAGCATCAATGGAAGCAGGTGCAGCATCTAGCCAATGTGTTCTGGCATCGCTGGAAGAAAAAGTATCTTCACCACCTTCAAGGTCGTAACAAATGGCAAGCATCTAAGCCGAATCTTAAGGTTGGAGACCTCATCCTTCTAAAAGACAAGGAAGTTTGTCGGAATGAGTGGCCTATGGGTCTTATTACTAAAGTTATGCCCAGCGACGATAACAAAGTCCGGAAGGTAGAAGTCAAGGTAACCAAGGGAGGATCGACACGAACCTTTAGTCGACCAATCACAGAGTTAGTACTCCTTTTGCCAGGTGAGTGACTTGTGCAAGGACTAGCCATGCTGTTGGCACGGCGGGGAGTACATTGCTGCCATCTACAGGTTCTACTCAGAACTTTGGAATTATTTGAAGACATCATACTGTGACTTTATGTTCTTCATCCTGTTGAACTTACGTTTGTTATTTGCTTGTTGCATGTTTTTCATTACAGGTTCCAGGACATTCGTCAGTATTGGACTTTTTGAAAATATATATTTTAGTTTAAGGTTATGAAATCTAAAGATTTCAGACAGGGAGTGTTGTGTTACACTATGTGATTATTCTTGCTCTGTGTCTTTAAGATCTGTCCCCTTCTTTCTAGCTGAACTCTCTCTCTCACCGTAGTTCTTTATATATCTCCTCCACTTCCTGATTCTGGTCATTACTCCTGTATATCTTCCATGCTAAAAATCTTACATGTTGCTTACAACTGCAACGTTTTTCTATCTATGAATATCCATCATTAAACGGAACATTCGAAAGGATTCATCGTCTGTCATCCTAACTGTGAGTTTATTCATTGAGTTAAACTGCCTGTATCGATGCAAGGGATGAATATCAAACCAGCTTGAGTAAGGCCTACTTAAACCTGGAGATAAAGTTTATCGCTTTGTAGTTGAGACAGAACAGTGCCTGTGCAAGCCGCTGTCCAGCAGTAAAATTGGCAAGTGGTCCAGCGTACACCCCCTGCAAGGGCCGTATTTGCCCACACAGGATGCAAAAGTGTTCTGTGCATCTGCATGCAGGCTGGCCCGCTCATGCCAATTGGGATGACAATTGTCATGGAAATGTATCATCCTCTAGTAGTGTGCTAGATAGGATAGGTAAATTTAAGCAGACCTGGTTGGTTGCTAGGCCTGTTTGTTTTCATTCTGGGCTGGGAGTGGCTCAGAGCAGGGCTGTGTGACTCACAGGTGGTGTCATCAGGACCTCCCATTTCTTTCCAGAGGCTTCTAGTGCTTTCTGGAAAGAGAGGTGGGAGGGGAGGTTGAGCCACCTGGGGTGTTTGAGGAGACCTGACCAATCCCCAATCTGGATTGGCAGGGGGCAGGCCTCTTTAAATGCCCAGGGTCAGCCCAGCTGGGGAGTTATTGTCAGGTGGAAGAGCTGGAGTGAGAGGGTGTGGAAGCTGTCAGGGCCTTTCAGGGAGCTCCCCAGTCTAGGGGGGGTGACCTTGGGCCTGGGTTTGGGTGCAATTGGGACAACTTTCAGGAGAACATGAACAGGTCCTAGACCGGGGACACAAGAGAGAGCAAGGAGAGGACAGTGGGAGAGAGCACCGCTAAGAGACTCCAGGACAACTGGTTGCACTCAGGAGGGCTGGTGAGTGAGGCACAGTCGGGAGGACTGGGGAGGCATGCCTGGGAGGACTGTGAGCTTGCCGTCTGAGATGGGTGCAGAACCGGAAGTGTGGACTGTGGTGGAAGGGGCAGTGGATAGAGGCAGCTGCAGCCAGGAGGGCTGGCAGGGCTTGAAGAGGGCTAACTGGGATCAGTAGCCATAGTAAGGGCAGCTAAACAAGGACTTTTCTGCTGCACCCGTGGGGCCCGCGGGCCCATCCTGCAAAGGGCATTTGTTGAGGCCTGGCTGAGTCAGTGTCAGGCCTAACCAACAATTACTGCTAGCTGTTCCTGGGGAACCAAGTGTTCAATTGAATAAAGTTCACTGACTGCTTTATGTCTTGGAGTGCCTGAGAGTGAATGCAGGGCTGGGCAGGGTGATAGGCAAACCACATTTCTCAGCAGCCCTTCCGGGGTACCGCTACAGAAAGATTGTATAGAAATTGCACAATTTGTCCTCTTACTAAAGATCCCCATATTTTCACTATCTGGAGTATTCTGCACAGAACATAAAACATTTCCAGCATAAATGTTCCGAATTTATTTCTAAAACCAGTGTTCCGTGTTTGTCAAGAATTCCCATGCAACAAGGAAACAGAGACATGAATAATGTATGTACCCAGCCTGACATTTCATTATGGAAATGAGGACCAGATCTGAAAATACCTGAACAGCCCCAACCAACTCTTCCCTCTCCATCTGTTCACCAAAGAGAAACCGTGACAGCCAATGAATGAAGATAGATAGATAGATAATCTTTCTCTCTCTGTATCCATCTACCTACCTACCTACCTACCTACCTATCTATCTATCTATCTATCTATCTATCTATCTATCTATCTCTATCTATATATCTACCTATTGATCGATCGGTCAATAGATACATATGGATAGAGAGAGGGAGAGAGAGAGAGAGAAAGATAGATAGATAGATAGATAGATAGATAGATAGATAGATAGATAGATAGATAGATAGATAGATTATCTATCTATCTATCTATAGTGCCTTTAAAAAAAGTATTCATACCCCTTGAAATTTTCCACATTTTCTCATGTTACAACCAAAAACGTAAATGTATTTTATTGGGATTTTATGTGATAGACCAACACAAAGTGGCACATAATTGTGAAGTGGAAGGAAAATGATAAATGGTCTTCAAAACTGTTTTCACATATTTATTTGTAAAGTGTGGCACGAATTTGTATTCAGCCCTATTTACTCTGATACCCCGAACTAAAATCTAGTGGAAACAATTGCCTTCAGAAATCACCTAATTAGTAAATAGAGTCCACCTGTGTGTAATTTAATCTCAGTATAAATACAGCTGTTCTGTGAAGCCCTCAGAGGTTTGTTAGAGAACCTTAGTGAACAAATAGCATCATGAAGGCCAAGGAACACACCAGACAGGTCAGGGATAAAGTTGTGGAGAAGTTTTTAAAGCGGGTTAGGTTATAAAATAATATCCCAAGCTTTTAATATCTCACGTAGCACTGTTCAATCCATCATCCAAAAATGGAGAGTACGGCACAACTGCAAACCTACCAAGACATGGCCGTCCACCTAAACTGACAGGCCGGGCAAGGAGAGCATTAATCAGAGAAACAGCCAAGAGGCCCATGGTAAGTCTGGAGGAGCTGCAGAGATCCACAGCTCAGGTGGGAGAATCTGTCCACAGGACAACTATTAGTCGTGCTCTCCACAAATCTGGCCTTTATGGAAGAGTGGCAAGAAGAAAGACATTGTTGAAAGAAAGCCATAAAAAGTCCCATTTGCAGTTTGCGAGAAGCCATGTGGAGGACACAGGAAACATGTGGAAGAAGGTGCACTGGTCAGATGAGACCAAAATTTAACTTTTTGGCCTAAAAGCAAAAAGCTATGTGTGGCGGAAAACGAATGCCTTGTACACACGGTCGGAATTTCCGATGAAAAAAGACAGACGGAATTTTTTCATCGGATATTCCGACTGTGTGTGTGCCCCATCTAACTTTTTCCTTTGGAAATTCCCATACGGAGTTAGAAAGAGAACATGTTCTGTTTTTTTCAGACGAAAAAAATTTCTATCGAAAATTCCCTCCGTCTGTATGGAACTCCGAGGGAGAAAAAAACATGCATGCTCGGAATCAAGTCGACGCATGCTCGGAAGCATTGAACTTAATTTTTCTCGGCTCGTCGTAGTGTTGTACGTCACCGCGTTCTTGACGGTCGGAATTTGGTGTGACAGTGTGTATGCAAGACAGCTTGAACGGAATTCCATCAGAAAAATCAGTCAGTTTATCCCGACGGAAAATCCGATCGTGTGTACAAGGAATTAAACACTGCACATCACCCTGAACACACCATTCCCACTTAAAACATGGTGGTGGCAGCATCATGTGGTGGGGATTATTTTCTTCAGCAGGGACAGGGAAGCTGGTCAGAGTTAATGTGAAGATGGATGGAGCAAAATACAGGGCAATCTTGGAAGAAAACTTGTAAAACCCTGTACACACGATCGGATTTCCGTCGGAATTCCGATGAAGCTGACTTTCATCAGTCTTGCCTACACACCATCAGACAAAATTCCGACCGTCCAACGCTGTGACGTAAAACACTCTGACGAGCCGAGAAAAATAAAGTTCAATGCTTCTGAGCATGCATCGACTTGATTCTGAGCATGCGTGGGTTTTTTCTCCGTTGGAGTTCCACACAGACGATCAGAATCTCCTATTGTTTTTTTTTTGGGGCCCACACACGATCGTTTTTTCCAATGAAAAACAAACCGTGTGTACGCGGCATTAAAGTCTGCAAAAGACTTGAGACTGGGGCGGAGGTTCACCTTCCAGCAGGACAACGACCCTAAACATACAGCCAGAGCTACAATGAAATGGTTTAGATCAAAGCATATTCATGTGTTAGAATGGCCCAGTCACAGTCCAGACCTAAATCCAATTGAGAATCTGTGGCAAGACTTAAAAATTGATGTTCACAGACGCTCTCCATCCAATCTGACAGAACTTGAGCAATTTTGAAAAGAAGAATGGGCACAAATGTCCCTCTCTAGATGTGCAAATCTGGTAGAGACATTCCCAAAAAGACTTGCAGCTGTAATGGCAGTGAAAGGCGGTTCTACAAAGTATTGACTCCGGGGGGCTGAATACAAATGTACCCCCCACACTTTTCACATATTTATTTGTAAAAAAAAAATTTAAAACTATTTATAATTTTCCTTCCACAGTTATGTGCCACTTTGTGTTGGTCTATCACATGAAATCCCAATAAAATACATTTACGTTTTTGGTTGTAACATGACAAAATGTGGAAACTTTCAAGGGGTATGAATACCTTTTTCAAGCCACTGTATCTATCTCTCTCTGTCTCTCCATCCATCTGTTTCTCTCTCTCTCTCTCTCTCTCTCTATGGATAGATAGACATAGATAGATAGAGATGTATGTAGAGAGATAAGTAGGTAGGTAGATAGATAGATAAGATAGATGGAGATGGATGGAGAGAGATAGGTAGGTAGGTAGATAGATAGGTAGATAGATAGAAATGGATAGGTAGATAGATAGATAGAGATGGCTAGATAGATATGTAGCGGGGTCCTAAATTTCGGGGTAGTATTTGAGTGGTATTTATGCTCAAACACCTTAATTGTTAGGACTTATCCACCATTTTTTGTCCGCAGGTGAAGTATCAGTGTATAGTTCCCTGTGGCCTGCAGGTGGCGCTGCCATGGTGGGCCAGGGTTGAACCGCTGGTACAGTGCTGTGCCTTGTGTGTCCCCTCTCGGCAACCGTACGGTGGGAGTGGTTAGCCTGCTGTGTATGCCGGGAGAGGATATAAAAGGGGCAGACGCTGCCTGTCGTGGGTTCATTTTCCACCCCAGAATTGGGGTTCCAGTTCGCTTCCCGGGGGTCCTACTCCTGGGGGAGGAGTGGGCGCTCTTTGTCCACCCTGGGCACCTTTAGCCCAGGGACAGTGGTCGGTGAATCAGTCCCAGGCACCTTTAGTCCTGGGGCTGCAACAGGAAAGCTTTTGGGCCCAGCGCCTTTGGCTGGGGCCTACCAAGGATCGAGGAATCTCAGGGTGCCGCCTTGCGAGGGGACCTGCATCTTAGACGAGGAGGCCGGGGAAAGACCGTTCCGAGGGACTGGTGAAGAAGTCACGGTGAAGGAAGGGGCCCGATAACTCTCTGGAGGGATGTCTTCTCCTTAACACCAAGTTCACCAGGTCTGTGGCAGAGACCAAGTTCATCAGTTTGTGCAGAGACTGTATTTCGAGTTCGAGTGCCATTCTGGCTGCTAGTCCCTCTCTAGGGAGACTATCCAAATGGGCTGAGTCTGCTTGAGAAGCCAAGCAGTGAAGTGTATTACGTTTGTGCCTGGACCTCTCCCACACCTTATGCTGTCCTGTTCTCCCTCCAACCTTTCTGTCTAGAGACTGTGTTTTAAGAGAAATAAACTCTACGTTGGAGTTACAGCTGGTGTGGACCTTGGAGTTATTGGGGGAAATAGAGACTTGTCTTTATTGAGCATAGAGATGGGAACCATTCTCTGGAGAACCTGGCTGTGGAGACCTGTTTCATAACACCGCTCAACCTCTTTACACAGGAGGGTACGGGCATGTGGCGTGGTGTGCCCTCTCTTCCTGAGAGGAGCCAAAGGCAGGTAGGAGGGGGTGAGTGCGCTACAGATAGATAGATACGATAGATAGAGATGGATAGATAGCAGGGCCGGACTGGCCTACCGGGATATCGGGAGATTTCCCGGTAGGCTGCCTGTCCTGGGGCCGGTTTCACTTGCTGCAGTGCTCCCTGTCCCCTCTCTCCTGCTCCTGTGCATTACAGAGCTGGCTGAGTGTGTGTGTGTTCGGCGGCAGGCGGCACTGTAACGCGGTCCCGCCCCCCCTAGACTGGCTCGTGTGATAGTAGATAGAATCAGTGTTCAGCCTATCACACAAGCTGGTCTAGGGGGGGCAGGACCGCGTTACAGTGCCGCCCGCCGCCAAACACACACAGACTCAGCCAGCTCTGAGGAGATGCCCGCAGTACAGCCCGCCCAATGTGGAAGATCGGATTCGGCAGGGTGGCCGCATATAGAGGTATTGAGCTTTCTACTGTCCTCCATGCAGCCGCTGAATGCTTGCAGGAGTGAGAGGAGGAGAATCAAGCATTCCGCGGCTGTATGGAGGACAATAGAAAGCTCAATTCCTCTATATGTAGCCGCCCTGCTTCTCCTCCTATCCAACTTCTTTTGCTGGCCCCCCCAGTGCTCTCCCCCCCACCACACTCTCCAACCCCCCCCCCCAGTTCTCTCCACCCCTGTTCTTCCTCCCCCCCAGTGCTCTCCACCCCTGTTCTTTCCCCCCCCAGTGCTCTCCACCCGTTCTCCCCCCCCAGTGCTCTCCACCCCTGTTCTCCCCCCCCCCAGTGCTCTCCACCCCTGTTCTCCCCCCCCCAGTGCTCTCCACCCCTGTTCTTCCCCCCCCCAGTGCTCTCCACCCCTGTTTCCCCCCCCCAGTGCTCTCCACCCCTGTTCTCCCCCCCCCCAGTGCTCTCCACCCCTGTCCCCCCCAGTGCTCTTCACCCCTGTTCTCCCCCCCCAGTGCTCTCCATCCCTGTTCTTCCCCCCCCAGTGCTCTCCACCCCTGTTCTTTCCCCCCCCAGTGCTCTCCACCCCTGTTCTTCCCCCCCCCCTCAGTGCTCTCCACCCCTGTTCTCCCTCCCCCCAGTGCTCTCCACCCCTGTTCTTCCCCCCCAGTGCTCTCCACCCCTGTTCCTTCCCCTCCCTAGTACTCTCCACCCCTGTTCTTCCCCTCCCCAGTACTCTCCACCCCTGCCCCCCCCCAGTGCTCTCCACCCCTGTTCTTCCCCCCCCCAGTGCTCTCCACCCCTGTTCTTTTCCCCTCCCCAGTGCTCTCCACCCCTGTTCTTTCCCCTCCCCAGTGCTCTCCACCCCTTTTCTTTCTCACCCCAGTGCTCTCCAGCTCTCCCCATCACTCCCAGCCCCCTCCCCAGTGCTCTCCGCCCCCCACAGTGCTCTCCAGCCCCCCGTGCTCCCCAACCCTGTTCTTTCGGCCCCCCCAGTGCTCTCAAGCTCCACCCATCGCTCTCCAGCCCCCCTGTGCTCCCCACCCCTGTACTACTCTCCACTCCCCCCTGCATTTTGCCCCCACCCACATGCTCTCCAACCCCCCCCCCCCCCAGTGCTCTCTCCGCTCCCCCCTGCATTTTTCCCTACCCATGTGCTCTCCAACCCCGCCAGTGCTCTCCGCCCACCATAGTGCTCTCCAGCCCCCGTACTTTCCACCCCTGTTTTTTCTGGCCCCCACTGGTGCTCTTAAGCTCCCCCATTGCTCTCCACCCCCCAGTGCTCTCCACTCCCACCCCCCCAGTGCTTTCCACTCCCCCTGCTCTTTGTACCCCCCCCCCCCAGTGCTCTCCAGCCCCTGTGCTCTCCACCCCTGTTCTTTCTGCCCCCCCCAGTGCTCTCAAGATCCCCCCCAGTGATCTTTACCCCCACACTCTTAGCCCCTTCAGTGCTCTCCAGCCCCCCCTCTCAGCCTCCCATGCTCTCCACCCCTGTTCTTTTTGGCTCCACCCCAGTGCTCTCAAGCCCCCCCAGCACTCACCATTCCCCACCCCTGTGATCTCCACTCCCCCTGCTCTTTGCCCCCACCCATGTGCTCTCCAACCCGCCAGTGCTCTCCGCTCCCCCTTCTCTCCAGCTCCCACCCAGTGATCTCACTTCCCCAGGACCAGATGACAGGCTGTCTGGGGGCAGAAAATGAGGACGGCTGAAGGTGCAGGTGGCCAGGGACCACTCCATCTCACAGCAAACAGCTCCCCTGGAAGGAGCACTGTCCCCATCCAAAACTAGAACAGACCCTGCCTGCTGATGGCGATTATGGATATCCTGCTGGCATAGAAGGTACCGTACCGAGCATCAACAACACACCTTCCCACAGACAGGGACTGCAGACTGGGACATGGGGCATAGGAGAGACTGCAATGATGGGCACAGTGAGGCTGAATTTGTGGGTACAGTGAGACTGCATTCATGGGCACAGTAAAGCTGCATTTGATGGGCACAGTGAGGCTGCAGTGGTGGGCACAGTGAGGCTGCAGTGGTGGGCACAGTGAGGCTGCATTTGATGAGCACAGTGAGGCTGCAATGATGGGCACAGTGAGGCTGCAATGATTGGCACAGTGAGGCTGCAATGATGGGCACAGTGAGGCTGCAATGATTGGCACAGTGAGGCTGCATTTATGGGCACAGTGAGGCTGCATTTATGGGCACAGTGAGGCTGCAATGGTGGGCACAGTGAGGCTGCAATGGTGGGCACAGTGAGGCTGCAATTGTGGGCACAGTAAGGCTGCAATGATGGGCACAGTGAGGCTGCATTGATGGGCACAGTGAGGCTGCATTGATGGGCACAGTGAGGCTGCATTGATGGGCACAGTGAGGCTGCATTGATGGGCACAGTGAGGCTGCATTTGATGGGCACTGATGAGGCTGCATTTGATGGGCACTGGTGAGGCTGCATTGAGCTATTGTGTTTGCAGCCTCTGACCATCTCCTGTATCATGTCTGCAGTCTCTGAGGGAGTCTGGAGAGGAGTCAAGAGTGGGAGTGCCGCCAGGATGGGGGTCATGGGAGAAGTCAGATGTGTGTGGACTGTAGAGACTATATAGGATAAAACCAGAGCCACCGAGCTGGAACTGACTGCCTGAGCCATGCACGGCGCACCTGAGAGGGGGTCACTGATGTAAGGGGGGAGTGAATACGATAATGTAAGGGAGCACTTGATGATTGACCACTTTTAACTGGAATTTGCGTTCATATATATAAAGCCCTATGTGATTTCATATCTGTCTTATCTATATATAATACATTCTTCAAATGTGCTTTAAAATGCCTGGTTTTCCCTTTCATGAACAAGAAAATAATGACGTTATGCTGTTACGCTGGTATTAAAATGCTGTGGGGCTGGTATGAAATTTTTTCCAGGGCTGGATTTTATTCCCAGTCCGGCCCTGATAGATAGTGCAGCAAAAATGATCCCCGCTGTTACGGTACCCTCTGCTGAACGCGCCTCATTCAACTGATTGCGGGTGCCCTGCAACTGCGTGCAATACACGTGGTTGCAAAATGCTACTGCAGGGTTCAACGAGTTAAAGTAATCGGTAAAGAGGCAATACAACGCTTCCTCGCTGCCTGTCAAATTCTCTTTGAAGAGCGATCTGAACGTAGATCACTTCTCAGGAAGCAACGCTAGTGTAAACTAGCTCTAACAGCAGTGTAGAAAAGCAAAGTGGGGGACCTGGATAACAGGGCTGGCAGAAGAGAAATCCTTTGGTAGGTGACACAGAATACATATATATATTTTATGAGATAGTTTCGCCTCTTCCCCTTAGGGCTCTTTCACACAGGGCGGATCAGTCATGATCCGCCCTGTGAACATCCGCTTGCTCAGCGGGGATCGCTCCGTTGATCACCGCTGAGCCGGCGGATGACTGGG
Source organism: Rana muscosa (assembly GCA_029206835.1). Taxonomy (NCBI): domain Eukaryota; kingdom Metazoa; phylum Chordata; class Amphibia; order Anura; family Ranidae; genus Rana; species Rana muscosa. Next base: position 38,963,939 of record CM055128.1, read on the forward strand.
CGGTCCCCGCACACTGTGCAGGGACCGCCCTGTCAGAGCGCCGCTCTCCCCTATGGGGAATCGGATGACGACGGACCGTAGAGTCCGTCGTCATCCGATCCGCTGACGGAAGGAAAAATAGGGTTTTCCTCCGTCACACTTTGGCGGAGCGGATGTCAGCGGACATGTCACCGCTGACATCCGTGGCTCCATAGGGCTACATGGAGCATCCGTCCAGGTCCGCCTAAAAAACTGACAGGCGGACCTGAACGGACCCCTCCGTGTGAAAGGGGCCTTAGTTCTATTTCATGCTGGTCAAACAAACACACACAAAAACAGTCCAGACGGGTATTGGCAGATAATACTGTTTATTGGCACCTATGAAACTTTCACATACAGAATTTGTCATCGAGCGTCAGAATGAGTGCAAAGCACAGAACATGCAACCTTCCCCTTCTCTCTCCCCAAGTCTCAGACTTCATAATCAGCAAAAAAAAACAACACAAAGAGAACAAAAGCTTTAAATTAATACTGGCAGCAGAAAATAATAACAATTATAATAATAATAATAATAAAATACACATTCCGTTTTATATTTACCAAGCAAGAATCTCTACAAGTAGCATTACTGTGAATTACAGTATACTTGTTTGCACAAGGTGGGGGTTGGCTTTAACACAAGGACCAGAAAACCTTAAAACGGGAAGCTCTCAAATCATATGACATAAATATGAGAAAGGCCTTCGGTGGCACTCATGGGTAAATATATATATATATATATATATATATAAAATAAAAAAAGACTATGCAGTACACCAGGCTCGTGTCGAGTTGGGTTGAGTTTATGAAATTCAAAGGAAAGGAAGGTGTCTGTATTGCCTGTAACAACCAATGGGAATGTAACAGTTGACTTTCTAGAGACAGGTATTGATGCGACTGTCTTGCCCAAAGCAACCATGAAGGGTAATTGGAATACTAGTTTTGTGGTTCTCGGTGTAGAAAATGGCCGGTGCTCTGTGGTGGCCACATGAAAAAAAAAAAAAAAAGGAAAGAAGATAGGCAAGAAATTGATTATAATTTGGAAGTAGAAATATGTTATCTTACATCAGATGAGGTTGGGAGTAACCATAATGTACAGGTACAAGCCCATGCAGATGCAGGAACAGTCACTCTCGATGGTTGGGTGAGCCCAGACTTAAGCCCCGTACACACGGTCGGACTTTTTGCCAACAAACTTCATTTTGAGCAAGATTGACAAAAAATCCGACCGTGTGTACGCTCCATCGGACAAACTTTTCCGGTTTTCATCGGACAAATGTTCGGTCTGCAAACAGACAAACTTTTCGCCAACAAAAGTCCGATGGAGCAAAGTCCGACCGTGTGTACAGAAAACCATCGGACTTTTGTCCGATGGACAAAACAAATAATGTTACAATCAACCAACAATAGCAGAAGTTGACCAAAGAGTGGCGGTAAAGAGCAGAAAAACCACGTGATGTTGGAAAAAGATTTGGGAAAGTTTGCAGAAAAGTCCTGTGGTGTGTATGCTATGGGTGTGCCCGGCCAACTCCGTTCGGACAAAAATCCACGGAAAAGTCCGATGGAAGTCCGACCATGTGTACGAGGCTTTAGGTCCACTTTCAGAATATCAGGATGGTGTAGGTAAAAAAAAAAAAAAAAAAAGTTCTGGTTTCACAGAGGTGCCCTTGAAAGGATGGATGAACTCTACAAGGTGGATCGCAAGTCTAATCTATATCCAACTGGTATTATCAACAAATGTTCCTTTGCCACAACTACAATGGCCGTGATAGTCCTTCCCTCGCAGTCCACCTTAAAAAGTTCAACCATTCTTTCACAGGTGTCTTTGAGTTTTATTAAACGGTACATTTGTTACATGGTTGATACCTTAATACAGTGATGGTGAACCTTGGCCCCCCAGATGTGTTTGAACTACATTTCCCATGATGCTCATGCACTATGCAGTGTAGTTGAGTATCATGGGAAATGTAGTTCAAAAACATCTGGGGTGCCAAGGTTCGCCATCACTGTATTAAGGTATCAACCATGAGATTCCAAGGTTAAAAAATGGAAGTACAAAGATGGTATTTTACATTAGATGAGGTTGGGAGCAACCATAATGAGGAGGGGGGGGGTGTGCCTTTCCTCCAATCAGCTGTCTTACAGTGTATGGCAAGACTCCCCTCCCCCTGATGGAACAGGAAGAGAAGATTCTAACACAGTGTGCACTTTCTAAACAGTATATAAAGCTGAAAACAGCAGATATACAGTGGAACCTTGGATTACGAGCATAATCCATTCCAGGAGAATGCTTGTAATCCAAAGCACTCGCATATCAAAGCGAGTTTCCCCATAGAAGTCAATAGAAACTAAGATAATTCGTTCCGCACTGACTTCTATGGCATGCAATACCGCATGTGGCCAGAGGTGGGAGGGGGCAGAGTATTTCCGAGTATTTCTGAGTGATTCCGAGTATTTCCGAACGGCTCCGAACAGTTCCAAATGTCACTGGCGCCCCCCGCACCTCTGGCTAAATGAGGTACTGCACACCCAATTAGCTTGAATTCTGCTCGTTTTGCGAGACAACACTTGCAAAACGAGTCAGGATTTAAAAAAAAAAAGTTGCTTGTATTTCAAAACGCTCGTTAACCGCGTTACTCGTAAACCAAGGTTCCACTGTACATGTAAAACTTATGTAAGGAGATTTGTTTCATCTCTGTGTGCCATCTGAGGCTGTTCACTTTACTGGGTATATGTGAGGGTTTACATCCAATTTAAGTTCTGAATGATAACTGAAAGCTGGAAAAAAACAGCCAGAATCTGTGTGTTTACAAACACACAGATCTCTGCGCTGTGATTGGCCACAGCCGATCAGCAGGTATACAGCCAAAATCATTGTCTGTAACCTGCTGACAAACCTGTGCTGTGGCTAATCACAGCACAGATTAGCAGAGGACGTGCGCAAGCTTGCCTCTAAATCGGGAAGTTCATTGTGACGTATGGGTACATCGCAGTGCCTGAGGCAAGCTGTTAAAGAAGCAATTACACAATGCTGTTTTATAGTATATATAAGAGTGCTCCTCTCTCAATCTGCTAAGCAGCATAACAAAAATCAAAGCAAGAATTGAAGCCGGCCACCTGGTAACTCCTATAAATGTTCTTTATTGGTTACATCCTGTAAAACAGGATCAATGCTAACGCGGGTTTCGGCCGAAACGCGTTAGTCTTGATCCTGTTTTACCTGATGTAGCCAATAAAGAACATTTATAGCAGTTACCGGGTGGCCGGCTTAAATTTTTGCTTTACATTACAGGGTATATTTGTGATGGCTGTGTGAACGCTGTGAATTTTGTATAACTTTACCCCTATGTATATGCAAAAAAAGACAGATCAGCTCCAGTTGCCCAATCCGATTGGTTGCAAAGGGTGAGACAATGCCTTTCACGTGTGAAGAAATTGTCATTATGTTAAAAGAATTCTGGGTAATAACTGAGCCCGTGACTCACAGCTTAGACCTCGCTTGGCGGCTTAGAGATAGAGAAGCATGGTGGGGGGAAAAAAAAGGAAGGGGGGGGGTTTAAGTGAGGGAAGGGGCTGTAGACCAGCTACACAGAATTCGGGAATTCTCAATATGGCCTTGTGCGCTGTGATAGAGGGAAAGGTGGTGAAAGGAAATCTAAGAAGTAAGGTGGGCGGCAAGAGTCCATCCACCTTCCGCCTCCATTTAATCCTTTCAGTGCTGCGATCTCTTCAGCAATGAAGGGGTTAAACCCCGCGTCCCATGACGGTTTGGCAGTCCAGCTTCAGTCACGTGACTTGCGGGAAACCGATATTAACCTGGGTCGAAAAAGGAAAAAAAAAGCCGCCTCCCTCTCCTCCTCGGGGCGCTGGCTTCTCAGAACTGGCGGCTGGGACTTGAGAGAGACGGGAGTTAGGGGTCCTCTATGTCGAGGAACTCCTGCTTCGGGGGGGCGGTCCCCCGGTACCAAGAGCACGATCCGTCGCTGCGCTTGATGCAGGCATAGTGCTTGGCCTGCCGCCCGTGTATGCTCTTCTCCGTCATCCAATCTGTCCAGAGGCATTCGTCTTGGGCGCTGACGTAGCAGGGGATGGAAGGGCAGCGTGAGATCTGCAGGGGTACAAGCAGGATACAGGATAGTTAAAATAATGACACATATGATGCAACTGGTCACTAGCACAATAATCCCAGCAGGAAGGTGTATAAGTGCCCTGTATGGAAGTGGTTAAGGAAAAGAGTTGAGCCCAGCCCATAAAAACTGTAGGAAACATACAAGGTTTAGTAAATCCTCCAGCTACTATATTATTTTTAGAAGATTGCATTGGTTGGCAACCACAGTAAATGGTATAGATCAGCTTCCTGTATGGGGTCAGATGTCCATGAGTCAACACACTCCCCAATAAAAAAAAAATCACATAGCGCTCTCCTATAGTGCGGCGGCCGGTAAGAAGGAAGCCATTATTGTGAGCTCAGGTCTCGGATTACGCTCAGGGTTTGCAACAAACCACTTAGCTGATATTAAAAGCATGTGACAAAAAAAAGGTTTTCGCGGTCAGACGAGACAAAATTGGAACATTTTGTTCTCAGTCCAAAGGCCCGCCGCATATGGTAAGAGCTCGACATCAAACGTTCACCGAGGAACTGCTTTGAAAGTGAAAACTCTGCTTCAGTGTTAAAAAAGCTTAAAAACAATAGAAATGCTTTCTTTGATATGGAACCAAAGCCTCGGCTCAAAGAGGATTAGAGCGAGCAAAGTGAACGAGTCAAGCGGAAAATACGACCAACAAAATTTGATTTTTGTAAATTCAATGTGGTTGGTGGGGGGTGGTCCCAGAGATAAAGAAAAAAAAAAAAAAAAACTCATGTTGGAGCTTTGCTGCAAGAGACTGTCCAATGTAGAGGAGGTTCTGACTTTTTAGGTCACCACATAAACTATATTACCATAAGTATTGGGACGCCTGCCTTTACACACACATGAACTTTAATGGCACCCCAGTCTTATGCCGCATACACATGACCGTTTTTCATGATGTGAAAAAATGCAATTTTTTTAAATTGGTCATTAAAAACGATCCTGTGTGGGCTCCAGAGCATTTTTAACGACGTGAAAAATGGCCTAAAAAAAATTAGAACCTGCTTTATTTTTTCACGTAGTTTTTCACGTCGTTCTTTTTAACATCGTGAAAAACAGTAGTGTGTAGGCTTTTACGAGGGGAAAAAAAATGCGCATGCTCAGAATCAAGTGATGAGACGGGAGCGCTCGTTATGGTAAAATTAGCGTTCGTAATGGAGATAGCACATTCGTCACGCTGTAACGGACTGAAGAGCACGAGGCTGAAAAGCGCGAATCGTCTCTCACCAAACTTTACTAACACGAGGATCAGCAAAAGCAGCCCAAAGGGTGGCGCCATCTGAATGGAACTTCCCCTTTTATAGTGCCGTCGTACGTGTTGTACGTCACCGCGCTTTGCTCGAGCATTTTTTTTCACGATAGTGTGTAGGCAAGGCAGGCTTGAGAGGAAACACGAAAAATCACGTCGAGAAAAACGTTGTTTTTTTCAATGACATTAAAAACGGTCGTGTGTACGCGGCATTAGTCAGTAGGGTTCAATATTGAGTTGGCCCACCCTTTGCAGCTATAACAGCTTCAACTCTTCTGGGAAGGCCGTCCACAAGGTTTAGGAGGGTGTCTATGGGAATGTTTGACCGTTCTTCCAGAAGTGCATTTGTGAGGTCAGGCACTGATGTTGGATGAGAAGGCCTGGCTCACAGTATCCGCTGTAATTCGTCCCAAAGGTGTTCTATCCAGTCACTCTATGCAGGCCAGTCAAGTTCCTCCACCCCAAACTCCCTCATCCATGTCTTTATGGACCTTGCTTTGTGCACTGGTCCAAATCATTTGGTGGAGGGGGAATTATGGTGTGGGGTTGTTTTTCAGGGGTTGGGCTTGGCCCCTTAGTTCCAGTGAAGGGAACCCTTAAGGCGTCAGCATACCAAGACATTTTGGACAATTTCATGCTCCCAACTTTGTAGGAACAGTTTGGGGACGGCCCCTTTCTGTTCCAACATGACTGCGCACCAGTGCACAAAGCAAGGTCCCCAAATCATCACAGACTGGGTTGAGGGAGATCATCACACCCACTGCAGTTCAAACCTTAGCACCCCTATTTATATTTGAAAAAAAAATCCTAGTGAAAGTGCATGTACATTCCTTCTCTGAGACTGTGGCAAAAATGAATGTTCTTAGGCTATTTCCTGTCCCAGGTAAATGTTTTAAAACAGAAAATACAACATTTGGCCACTAGATGGCACTAAGTATCATAAGCATTTTCTATATTAGTTGGCGCCATCTAGTGGCCAAATGCACATGCACTTACTATGCAAATTGTTTTTATTACTACACCCCAAAAGGGAGTAAGTTTCTACTTTCACACTCCATCCCTCAGCAACAGTGGCGGCCACTCCATTAGGGGCGCAGGGGAACCCCGATCAATGCGCCCTGCCCCTAATCTATATCCAGGGAGCCGGACTCATTGATTCCAATGTTTTTGTTTTTTTTAAGCACATGATTAGAGCCTGAGGCTCTAATTGGCTTCAAAAAAGGGTGGTTTGTTTGCCACTGCTCAGCAGGCAGTAAGGCTGGAGTGTTTTTGTTTTTTCTTTTCTATTTTTAGCCCTGCCCCCTGCTGCCATTCCAGCCTAGGAAGGCTGCCCAATCACTGCTGGGAGGGGGAATCAGGGTGAGCTGGGGTTCTTAGACACTGTGGGGAGAGGGAAGCATTGCCAGCTGAGCTGCTGTATCACTGCTGGAAGAGGGGAGCTGGAATGAGGGTGGACCAGCCTGAACTGCTGAGCTGATGAATTACTGCTGGGAGGAGGAGGAAGCATTGCCGGATGACTTGCTTTGTCACTGCTGGGAGCGGGGAGCTGGAGGAAGGGAGGAGCAGCATGATCCCAGCTGCTAAATTAATGCTAGGAGGGGAGCAGGGAGATCTGAGCTGCTGAGTCACAGCTGGGAGGAGGGGGGTCAGGGTGATTTGAGCTCCTGAATCACTGCTGGGAGGGGGAGCAGGGTGATCCGAACTGCTAAATCACTGATGGAAAGAAGAGTGGGAGCAGGACAAGAGCAGATGGGTATTTGGTCATCTGAGCTGGCTTCCATCAGAAATTGAGGGCTTCTGCTGTGAATTTGAGAATGAATTTTTCCACAGTACCTGAAGCTGCCGAGGTCAGTGATGGCTTCTTTTAAAGCTCCTGTACTGCATTTAAAGATAAAAGATTTGAATGTCTACAGCAGCCTTGATCAACCTGTTTAACACGGAGGAACCCTTGAAATAACTTCACGGTCTCAAGGAACCCCAGCTAAAAATGACTGTATCTGTAATTTATGGTACATTAGTGGGATGGACAGTGGGAAGAATGGTCCTTACACTTGTGGATATTGGAGAATTACCTCCTTACAGATAGCTAAAAAGATCAGTGGTGTCAGAGGGAACTTACCCGAGTGACAGATATTGCTCATTGCTCAAGGAACCCAAAACAACCTCTGGAGAAACCCTAGGGTTCCATAGAAACCTGTTTGATTAACCCTGCTCTACAGTTTAGCCTGATTGTCCCACATGGTAAATATGACCTCTGATAGTGAAATATTGTGTCTTGTGACATTCCTACAGTACATTCTATGCAGACCATATCCAGAATGGTGACATGGGCACATTTGTGGTGAAATACCCCTTCAGTATATATATATATATATATACACCTAGTAGTAGTGACATTCAACTTGAAGATGTTTCATAGCATCTCCAAGCCACTTCTTCAGTACTGCTGAAGACATTTCATAGCTTCTCCAAGCCACTTCTTCAGTACTGCTGAAGACATTTCATAGCTTCTCCAAGCCACTTCTTCAGTACTGCTGAAGACATTTCATAGCTTCTCCAAGCCACTTCTTCAGTACTGCTGAAGACATTTCATAGCTTCTCCAAGCCACTTCTTCAGTACTGCTGAAGACATTTCATAGCTTCTCCAAGCCACTTCTTCAGTACTGCTGAAGACATTTCATAGCTTCTCCAAGCCACTTCTTCAGTACTGCTGAAGACATTTCATAGCTTCTCCAAGCCACTTCTTCAGTACTGCTGAAGACATTTCATAGCTTCTCCAAGCCACTTCTTCAGTACTGCTGAAGACATTTCATAGCTTCTCCAAGCCACTTCTTCAGTACTGCTGAAGACATTTCATAGCTTCTCCAAGCCACTTCTTCAGTACTGCTGAAGACATTTCATAGCTTCTCCAAGCCACTTCTTCAGTACTGCTGAAGACATTTCATAGCTTCTCCAAGCCACTTCTTCAGTACTGCTGAAGACATTTCATAGCTTCTCCAAGCCACTTCTTCAGTACTGCTGAAGACATGTCATAGCTTCTCCAAGCCACTTCTTCAGTACTGCTGAAGACATTTCATAGCTTCTCCAAGCCACTTCTTCAGTACTGCTGAAGACATTTCATAGCTTCTCCAAGCCACTTCTTCAGTACTGCTGAAGACATTTCATAGCTTCTCCAAGCCACTTCTTCAGTACTGCTGAAGACATTTCATAGCTTCTCCAAGCCACTTCTTCAGTACTGCTGAAGACATTTCATAGCTTCTCCAAGCCACTTCTTCAGTACTGCTGAAGACATTTCATAGCTTCTCCAAGCCACTTCTTCAGTACTGCTGAAGACATTTCATAGCTTCTCCAAGCCACTTCTTCAGTACTGCTGAAGACATTTCATAGCTTCTCCAAGCCACTTCTTCAGTACTGCTGAAGACATTTCATAGCTTCTCCAAGCCACTTCTTCAGTACTGCTGAAGACATTTCATAGCTTCTCCAAGCCACTTCTTCAGTACTGCTGAAGACATTTCATAGCTTCTCCAAGCCACTTCTTCAGTACTGCTGAAGACATTTCATAGCTTCTCCAAGCCACTTCTTCAGTACTGCTGAAGACATTTCATAGCTTCTCCAAGCCACTTCTTCAGTACTGCTGAAGACATTTCATAGCTTCTCCAAGCCACTTCTTCAGTACTGCTTAAGACATTTCATAGCTTCTCCAAGCCACTTCTTCAGTACTGCTGAAGACATTTCATAGCTTCTCCAAGCCACTTCTTCAGTACTGCTGAAGACATTTCATAGCTTCTCCAAGCCACTTCTTCAGTACTGCTGAAGACATTTCATAGCTTCTCCAAGCCACTTCTTCAGTACTGCTGAAGACATTTCATAGCTTCTCCAAGCCACTTCTTCAGTACTGCTGAAGACATTTCATAGCTTCTCCAAGCCACTTCTTCAGTACTGCTGAAGACATTTCATAGCTTCTCCAAGCCACTTCTTCAGTACTGCTGAAGACATTTCATAGCTTCTCCAAGCCACTTCTTCAGTACTGCTGAAGACATTTCATAGCTTCTCCAAGCCACTTCTTCAGTACTGCTGAAGACATTTCATAGCTTCTCCAAGCCACTTCTTCAGTACTGCTGAAGACATTTCATAGCTTCTCCAAGCTACTTCTATTGTACTGTTGCAGACATTTCGTAGCTTCTCCAAGCCACTTCTTCAGTACTGTCAAAGTTGTTTCATAACTTCTCCAAACCACTTCTTTACTGTAGAAGACATTTCGTAGCTTCTCCAAGCCACTTCTTCAATATTGTTGAAGACGTTTAATAGCATCTCCAAGCCACTTCCTTAGTACTGTTGAAGACATTTCAAAGCTTCTCCAAGCCACTTCTTCTGTACCATAGAACAGCGGTCCCCAACCTTTTTGACACTGGGGACCGGCTGCGTGGAAGAAAATTATGCTAAGGCCCGAGGGGGCGGGGGGATGTGGTTTTTGGGGAAATGGCTGGTGTTAGCGCTTCAATCATCACAACACCATGGCCGATATGGTGTCAGGATGATTGAAACGCATAATTTCTATTATTACATTGTAATAAAAAAAGAAATAGTTCAACTCACCATAATGCCGAATCAGTGGTAACCCTGAGTGTGTCACTTGCCACCATCGCCTACCACCAGATGTAGCTTGTCACTTGCCAGATGGGGAGTGTCACTTGCCATCAGATGCAGATTGTCACTTGCTGCAAAATGTGGACTGTTACTTGTCAATTGTGGACTGTCACTTGCCAGATGGGGACTGTCACTTGCCAGATGCGGACTGTCACTTGCCAGATGCGGACTGTCACTTGCCAGATGCGGAGTGTCACTTGCCAGATGCGGAGTGTCACTTGCCAGATGCGGAGTGTCACTTGCCAGATGCGGAGTGTCACCTGCCAGATGCGGAGTGTCACTTGCCAGATGCGGAGTGTCACTTGCCAGATGGGGACTGTCACTTGCCAGATGGGGACTGTCACTTGCCAGATGCGGACTGTCACTTGCCAGATGCGGACTGTCACCTGTCAGTTGCGGACTGTCACTTGCCAAGTGAGGGTGGAACATGCATCAATGCGAATCGGGCAGTGAGAGATTTCATCTCTCACCCACCGCACTTCAGTGTAGTGTTCACGCCAGCTGTGAGGACTGGACGGTGGTGGGGCAGGGCGGGCGGTGAGAGATGACATCATCTCTCTGCTCTCACACACCTCATTCAGTGTTTTGTTTGCGGCCGGCTGTGTGGGCGGAACAGCTGTGATGCGGGGCGGGCCGCGAGAGGTCATGTCATCTCTCTGCTTGCCCGCTACCTGCCGAACCTCCGAAAGTGCAGCCTTCACGGCCGAGCTGCAAACAGGCTACGGCCCGGCAGTGGGCCGTGGCCCGGGGGTTGGAGACCCCTGCTAGAGAAGACATTTCATAGCTTCTCCAAGCCACTTCTTCAGTATTGTTGAAGACATTTCATAGTATCTCCAAGACACTTCTTCAGTTCTTCAACATTACAGGACAAATCCAGTTGAATGTGACTACTAGCTATACCAGTGTTTCTCTACTCCAGTCCTCAAGGCGTCCCAACAGGTCATGTTTTCAGGTTTTCCATTATTTTGAACAGGTGATTTGATCAGTTTCACTGCCTTAAAAATTACCACAGCCGTTTCATCTGAGGGAAATCCTGAAAACATGACCTGTTGGGGCGCCTTGAGGACTGGAGTTGAGAAACACTGAGCTATACCCTAACCAAAACGAAAACCTTCATAGACATATATCCCTAAAATCGTTCTCTTACCTTACACTCACAGCCCATCTCATATCTCTGGTTAAGACTCTTCTTCTGGGTTTGGGTGAGGGATTCCCATGGCCACACGAAGTCGCACAGTGTGATGTGCATTTTTCCAGTACCCTCTGCTTTACCTGGAAGAATGAGTTTGAATGGTTACCATCTGCTCCAAAAATTCTCATTTCAGAAAACATAACAATAAAATTAAAGCCAAACTCCAGGCAAACATCTAAATACACAGAAATATAAAATTAAAAAGCTCATCTGGTGCAGAGTGTAGTGGTGTAGATTCCTCCTAGATCTGACCTGCAGGACCATTGCGAAAGGTTCCAGCTGCTGGTAGAGATGGATGACCAGCTCGGAAGCCTGGAGGAGCCCTCTCTAGGAGACCTGTAGAAGGATCTAGATGCTCAGAGCGTGTAGCCTAGTGCCTTGCCTTCTCGATTGCCCCCCTGGGTGGGTCGATCGGTCCTAACCCCCCCCCCCATCGCAGGCGGGAAACCATGACAGCAGCCTCTGATCACACCTAGGAGCAAGGGGCTGCCAGCTCTGGGCACTTAGCGGTGATCTGACACTTGCTGCTGATCTGATGACTTTAATAGGAAGTTTAGCAGAGCCATGTGTGATCCCAGTGACTACCATCCACTTTCCTGTGTGTGCAGATCGTCCATCCTGGGAAAGTTTGCTGAGCTGATCGGTGACGGGGAGATGGGTGGGTTGGGGGTGACTAAAATAATCAGAAGGGAGAAGGCTGCAGCCGGTCCCCCCCTCCCCCGTCACTTGTCTGTCCGCCCATCAGCCCCGCACATCCCCCATCTAGGTCGCGGGCAGCGTCTCCTCCTCCTCAGTGGCTTCACCTGCGTCTCCTCCTCCTTGGCGGCCAATATGGTCGCTTCTCCTCTCGGCCAATTGGGTTTCAGGACCCACTTCCTGATTGGCCGGGAGGAGAATCAGGAAGGTAATAAATAAAATGTATTCGCTATTGTAACACAAGTTGGTGGGCTAGGGGCGCAGTGCTCCCCCCCACCCCCCTGAGCCCACCTTTTTTGAAGCCAATTAGAGCCACATGCTTCCAAAAAAAACAAAAATAAACCCCATTGGAATCCATGTGTCCGGCGCCCTACCTGTAGGTTGGGGGCCGGACGCATGGATTAGGAGGGCGGCGCTTGCACCCCTAATGGAACGGCCGCCACTTGTTCAAGGCAATTTTCTAGCAAAAAATACTGATTGTTACATGTAAACAAAAAGTGCCAGAAAAGGCGTGGTCTGTAAAATGGATATTTCCCCTTTAGAGTAAACGGATGTTTCTAAATCTTGTGGGACAGCTGAGGTTTTGGTGTCATAATTGGAGTTTTCTGATTATCACTAGGGCTGGGTTCCCCACACCTAAGCGTAGCAAAAAGTTGTGTTCCCTTTCACTTTTTTCTTAGTAAGTTTTGGAGCATTTCCACTTGTCACGCATAGGGCAGATACCTGTCTGTAGCGGGTATGTACTATTTAGGGGCAGCATCTGGGTGGTAGTATGACCCAGATGCACTAATTGGTAGAGTAGGGCTGTTTTCATTCGTGTGAAGACATCAGGGGTGCTCAGTTCCCTGTGGCTCAGTAGGTGGCGCTGTCGCTTTGGGCCGGGGTTGAACCACCACTGCAGTGCCGTACCTTTTGTGACCTCTCGCAGCAGCTGTACAGCGGGGCGGGGAACCTGCTGTGTTTGCTGGGAGAGGGGATAAAAGGGGGCGGACATCTTCACCACGAGGTCCGAGTCCCAGGCACCTTCAGCCTGAGAGCTGCTGTCCGTGATCGGTGTCCAGGCACGTTTGGCCTGGACACGTGGAGTTCGTGTTCCATCCCAGACACCTTCAGTCTGGGGTGAGGTACTTAACCGAAGGCCTGGGGCCCAGTACCTTCCACTGGGTCCCGCGAGGGAGGGATCGTCCTAAGGTGCCTGTGCTGTCGGGTGCCTGAATCCAGGGCGAAAGGGACCGGAGAGGTGACCTTCCCGTAGAGCTGGTGCAGCATATTGCCGGTGCCGGGTGGGCCTCCGGAGACCGTCCGGATGGATGTCTTTCCCTAACAATGGGCAACTACAAAAGGAAGGTAGTTCATGTTTCACGGCCGGTGGCAGCGGTCCACTTCATCAACCATGGTCGGTGGCAGAGACCTGCTCCCAGGCCTGTGGCAGGGGCCTCAACAGTTCACCCGCTCGGTGGCAGCGGCCAACCTCACGGTCGGTGGCAGAGACAAGCCTATTTGCACTAGAAGGAATAGGAGAGTTCACTGTGCCTGGGCCTACTCATATCCACACCCCTGTCTGTTCATTTAAAAGTTCAACTGATGCTGTTCACTTATCAAGAAGAATAAAAGAGTGTTGGACTTTTTATGGTGTGGGGCTCTATTACTGGCAGTCAAACCTCCACAGGAGAAGCAGTGGCTCCATCCAGAACACAGGCCCGAAGGTAAAACAAGTCCTGGCTTTCACCTCTGCACATTAGAGGACATAGACCGTAGTGAACCTCACCCTCCTCCCACATACCCCTAGACAAGCCAGCCGTTTCACTGACAAGGGAGAAGGGGGTGAGGCCGCTACACGTCTAATACAGGTATTTTGCTCCCACTTCCGGCATAGATAGCCGAGCCACCCGCGGCTATCTATGCCACTTCCAGCGTGTCCTCCGCCCTCCCCCCCTGTCTTCTGGGAGACACACAGGTCCCAGAAGACAGTAGGGACCAGTGGGATCGCGCAGCGTGAGTCGTGCATGCGCTGTAGGGAACCAGGAAGTGAAGCTGCATGGCTTCACTTCCTGATTCCCTTACCGAAGATGGCGGAGGCAGCACCTGAGAGCCGAGGGACAGATCGGCTTCGGGTGCCGACATCACGGGCGCCCTGGACAGGTAAGTGTCCTTATTTTAAAAGTCAGCAGCTGCAGTAATTTGTAGCTGCTGACTTTAAAAAATAAAATAAAAAAAATACTCCGCTTTAAAGTATAACTAAAGGCAAAACTTTTTTTTTTCTTTTTTTTTTTTAGTTTTGGATAGAGTGGAGAGGGATTAGAACCCCTATCAGTATTTTTTGCTGTCTCTACCCCCATTAGGGACATTTATCCTTCTCTATTTGTCCTGTTTACTATTACCGTATATACTAGAGTATAAGCCGACCCGAGTATAAGCCGAGGTACCTAATGTTACCACAAAAAATGGGAAAACTTACTGACTCGAGTATAAGCCGAGGGTAAGAATGCAGCAGCTACTGTGAGTGGAAGAGGGTCAACAATGCCCATTTGCACGCCTCACTGTGCCCATTGCAACTTCACTAAGCCAATTGTCACTGCCCATTGCCACCTTACTGTGCCCATCCTCACTGTGCCCAACCTCACTGCGCCCCTAAAATTGAAATTAAACATTGTAAATTGTACCTGAAAAAAATAGAGAGGCTGCGGTGTCCATCGTTTAAAACTCGCGGTCTCATCCTGGTCCCTTCCGTGATAGGCGGAACTGTGTCTGCTTATCACGCCTATCACGAACGTTCTCTCATCCTCAGTTTCCCAGCAGTAGTCCGTGATTGGCGGAACACTGAACACAGTGTCTGCTGGGAAACTGAGGATGAGAGAACGTTCGTGATGGGCGATTCTCAGCAGACACAGTTCCGCCTATCACAGAAGGGACCAGGAAGAGACCGATGTCTGCGATTTTGCAGCATCGCTGTGGCTGCAGGCATTACTACCATCAAGATGGTCCTGGGAGTGTCTTGGCTCACACACCGCCTTTTTGATGGTTGGTGGGTTTAGGCACTCGTTTGCTGGTCATTTGCACATGGTGTTGGGGGCGGAGCCTCTCGGGCCCCTTCAGGGGTATATATTGGAGGTTTGCACAGCATGGATCTCATTGTTTGCTTTCTTTCACTGAGGACAGACACACAAGTGCAGGTCCTTCCCTTGGAATTTACTACTCTTAGACCTACTTCACCAAGGTATACTTTTATATGTTTATATATTACTCGCTGCAAGCATTTACATGCAACTTGTTTTCTCATCACAGTCCTCATTACACACCTGTATTTCATTCCATTCACACTCTCTTTCACTTATTACTTTCCTCTCTGATCTTTTCTTAATCATACTAGTCCATCTGGTATTTTTTCACTCTCCCCCTCAGTCTCCATACTCTAACCATTCTTGGCTCATGTCTTTTATACATGCAAAGACACATATATTACCACATACTCGTATACTCCCATATTTTAATTATTCAATATACATATTTATATTTAGAGCCAACATTCCTCTTGGATTCACTGACACTCTTGGGGTTACACCTATTCCATCCATGCTGGCCTTCCTTCCGTTTGACTCCGATTTGGAGCTTTGTTTGGCTCCGCCTCCTCAGCTCCCTGGTGAGACAGTCGCTGCCGCCGTTTGAGCTTCACCCCCGCTGTCCTTTGGCAATGTCCAGTGGTGAGTATGGGGTTTTCCATATTCAAGGCCCCCCCCCCTGTGCCTTCATATCATGCTTTATACTATATCACTCTCATTTTAGGTACACTACGTGCATCCACCCCTGAAGAGCGAGCCAAGCCTCGCGAAACGCGTCGGGTTACTTTTGATGCCTATGTGTTTACATAATTACTGTCAGATACTCGTAATATCATTTTACCTAATTTATATTGGTCTTGTATTTTGTATGAATTGGCCCATGTTCATGACATTAATGTATGTACTGCTTTTTACCTGAATAAATATACACTGCAATTATTCTTGCGATTTTTTTTTTTTTATTGGCCTAACAGTGCTCACCTCACTCAAAGTCCCAAGGGCGAATCTCTCTTTTTTTCAAGTTTTAAACGATGGACGCCGCAGCCGCTCAATTTTTTTCAGGTACAATTTACAATGTTCAATTTCACTGACTCGAGTATAAGCCGAGGGGGGGACTTTCAGCCCAAAAAAAAGGGCTGAAAATCTCGGCTTATACTCGAGTATATACGGTATCATTGAATATCATTTAAAAGTAAAAGAAAATCCCAAATTTTGGGTTGTCCCCAGCAAAGGTAATAGAGAGGAAATCTTCTGATGAGGATACTAGTTCTGGTGACTTGGGGGTCCTCAAGGGATTTCTTTAATTTGCAGGGGTTTCCTCTCACTTCCTGTTTGGCTATGGGACAGAAGGGGAAATCTCCGCAATAGAACACAGATGGCGAAAAAAAAATCTGAAAGGGGTTATAACCCTCCCTTACTCTATCCAAAATGAAAAAAGAAGTTTTGCCTATAGTTTTACTTTACGTTTAGGTTTTGCTTATGTATGGCTTACCTGAGGGCCACATTTTATGCTTGCTTTTAGAAATTTGTCAAATAATTTTTTTTATACAATAAACAAAAATCAGTTAATAAACTTGCAAAAATTTAAAACTGATCAAAAGCCACTCTGCAGCAACCCAACAGCCAATCAGAGTTAGGCTTCATCTATCAATGTACGGCCATATTCATTACTCAGCAAAATTCTGCATAAAAAGTTGTTCAACCTACATCTAGAGCCAGATTTAGACCTTGGGGGGCCCGGGTCACTTCAGGTTCTGGGGGCCCCTCATACACAGAGCTTGTTTACATTCTCAATGACAGTCGCACAATTTTAACCACATCCCGCCCCGCCTATAGCAGAATGACGGCCAGATGGTGGCTCTCCTGTTCTGACTGGATGTCATTCAGTAAAAGTCGCTCCGACACACCGCATCTCCGGTCATGGGCCAATGACTTAGGCTCTTTACCATGTGATCAGCTGTGTCCAATCCCAGCTGATCACAGCGTAACTAGGAAGTGTCAGTTATCGGCATTCCTCTTCTCACACTGACAGGGCGTCAGTAGAGGATAGACGATAAGTGGCTCTCCTGACAGGGGGGATCTGCACTGATAATCAGTGCAGTGATTAGCAGTGCAGCCCCATCAGCGATGCCCACCAGTGATGCCAATCAGTGCCTATTAGCAATGCCTTTCAGTGCCCCTCAGTGATGCCTGTCAGTGCCTCCTAATCAGTGCTACCTATCAGTGCCCATCATTGCAAAGCAGTGCCACCCATCAGTGCACATTAATGCCACCTATCACAGCCCATAAAGGCTGCCCATCAGTTCCCATCAGTGCCACCCATCAGTGCTGCCTATTAGTGCCCATTAGTGCTGCATATCAGTGCCTCCTCATGAGTGCCCATCTGTGCCACCTCATCAGTGCCCATTAGTGCAGCCTCATCAGTGCCCATCAGTGAAGGAGAAAACTTACTAATTTACAAAATGTATTTACAAAAACAGAAACGAAGAAAAAAATATATATATATTTTTTTTTTTTTAACATTTTCGGTCTTTTGCTTAGCAAAAAATAAAGACCCCAGTGGGGATTATATACCACCAAAATAAATCTCTATCTGTCTCAAAAAATTTGTAAAAATGTAATTTGGGTACATCGTTGCATGATTGCGCAATTCTGATTCAAAGTGTGACAGCCCTGAAAGCTAAAATTTGGCCTGGGCAGGAAGGGGGTGAAAGTGCCCGGTATTGAAGTGGTTAAAATGCATGACACAACATCATTCTGAGGTCACACATGCCCACACACACACACACGCAGTCATGTGTGGTTTGTTTTAAAAAACTATACAATTTCTTGTGAAAAAAAAAAAAAAACACCATACAATATACCAGTCCAGAGTAAAAACTTTTACAGATGGCCAGCAAAATATTACTTCCCAAGATGCATTTAATAAAAAGTTATTTTTTATTATTATTCTTATTATCTCCTCTCCGACCGCCTAGCGTACTAGTATGGCGGCAAAGTGGTTTCTCTGCGGTGGATTACGTACCTGCTAGGCGATCGGCACGCATACCAGCCCAGCTGTGCTGTGATTCGTCACAGCACAAGCCGATCAGCGGGTTTCGACCAATGATTGGCTGCCGGCACCCGCTGATCGGCTCAGTGATTCACGGAACAGAGCTCTGTGATTGTAAACAATACAGAATTCTGTTCACTGACGGGATCTTGCCGTTTTTTATTCCCTGCTAAGCAGTCGAAAAAAACAACAAGATTCTTAGCATAGGTATGCGCACTGGGTGTGCCTGGGCACACCCTAATCACCCCTTGTGGTGCAGATTCCCCATTATTAGACCCCTGATATTTCACCAAAGCCCCCTAACGGGGCTCCTAAATTGTAAAAAAATAAATAAACAATTTAAATAATAAAAAAAACTACTACATTTTTTTTTTTTTTTTTAATAAACTACTGACACCATCCACTGCCCTACTGACACCGTTCATTGCTTTACTGACACTGTCAGTATATAATGTATACACGCATATGTGTTTGAGCTTTGGAGTGCACACCCTAATGCCATAGGGCGGTTATGCACACCTATGATTCTTAGTAAAAGTTTATAGTAACTCAAACACATCTACATTCTATGCATGAAGAAAAAAAAACTTCTGTATGCAGCACCCCCCCCCCCCACCCTCCGCACCCCAATCCCTACCAGAGCCCCCCTCTGAACCAGCGATGTTCACGATAGCCTCAGCTGTATGGGGACTCTCCTTCCTCATTGGATGACACAGCAGCAGGAGCCCATTGGCTGTCAATCACAGCCAGTGAGCCAATGAGGAGAGAGCGAGGGGGTGGGGATGGGGCAGCCGGGGATCTATGGGGTTGATTTACTAAAGGCAAATAGACTGTGCACTTTGCAGTTGCACTCTGCAAGAGCAGTTGCTCCAGAGTTTAGTAAATGAGCAGACGCTCGGCTGACTTCCATCATCCAATCATGTGCAAGCAAAAATGCTGTTTTTTTTCCCTTGCACATGATTGGGTATTCTTTGCAAAGTGAAGCTTTCCTCATTAACAAAGTCCTGGAGCAACTGCACATTGCAAAGTGCACAGTCTATTTGCCGTTAAAAAAATCAACCCCTGTGTGTCTTATGGACGCATAGAGCAGTGGCTCGGGAGCGAGCACGCAGCGGTGCCCGCAGGGCATTTGACTTTCTCTGGGGGCACTGCTTGAGAGGGAGGTACCAGGAGTGGCGGCGGGAGACCCGAAAAGGAGAGGATCGGAGCTGCACTTTGAAAAACCACTGCACAGAGCAGGTACCATGAAAAAAAAAAAAAAGAACAAAGCTTTAATAGCACTTTACTGGACAAAGCTGAAAAAGTGATGGCAATATCTCAAAATCCTCATCTGAGAACTGAAAGCTGATTTTTGCAATACAGATATTACATAAACGCATATTACTTTGCAAGACTATTTTCTTGCAGCTGTACGGATGTTTCTACACTTTGGGGAAGCATTATGAAAGCTACTGAGCCACGACCGACCGGGTCCCTAAACAAGTTTATGTGTAATCCTCATGCCATACAGTGATAATAAACCCTCAGTAAATTAAGCAGTTTCAGTAGCTGATTTATGCAGCTTTCTTGTCTTTTAATCTTTTGCCTATCCTCCTGCTAAATCCAGTGCAATGAACGCTGCCCCGGGTCTCCTGTTTCAGGGTGGCTCCTTTCTCTTTCAGCATACTATGGAACCATCCATGCATGCAGAGACTAGAGCTGTGTCTCTATACACTGTGTGCATCAATAGAAAAACACAGCCCCATAGCCTAGGATGACAAGGCACTTCCCTGTTTTTCCATCCTCCTCCTTTCCTCAAGCATACAGACAGACTCCAGACTGCACTGTCCACTTTTAACTTTGGAAACTGGAACTTTAACAAATAGTTCACTGGGGACAGTTTATTTTATTGTGTTCAATGTGCGAAACTAAAAAACACAGAGAGATTATTACTACTTTAAAACAGACCTTCATCCTCATTCTTCACATTTTTATTTTTGCAGAGTGCAGAGCTAAGGGGTGTGTTATGTACAGAGTGCAGAGCTCAGGGGTGTGTCATGTACAGAGTGCAGCGCTCAGGGGTGCGTTATGTACAGAGTGCAGTGCTCAGGTGTGCATTATGTACAGAGTGCAGTGCTCAGGTGTGCATTACGTACAGAGTGCAGTGCTCAGGTGTGCATTATGTACAGAGTGCAGTGCTCAGGTGTGCATTACGTACAGAGTGCAGAGCTCAAGAGTGCACTATGTACAGAACTCAGGGGTGCATTATGTACAGAGTGAAGAGCTCAGGGGTGCATTATGTACAGAGTGCAGAGCTCAGGGGTGCATTATGTACAGAGTGCAGAGCTCAGGGGTGCATTATGTACAGAGTGCAGTGCTCAGGGGTGCATTATGTACAGAGTGCAGTGCTCATGGGTGCATTATATACAGAGTGCAGAGCTCAAGAGTGCACTATGTACAGAACTCAGGGGTGCATTATGTACAGAGTGAAGAGCTCAGGGGTGCATTATGTACAGAGTGCAGAGCTCAGGGGTGCATTATGTACAGAGTGCAGTGCTCAGGGGTGCATTATGTACAGAGTGCAGTGCTCAGGGGTGCATTATGTACAGAGTGCAGTGCTCATGGGTGCATTATATACAGAGTGCAGAGCTCAAGAGTGCACTATGTGCAGAACTCAGGGGTCCGTTATGTACAGAGTGCAGAGCTCAGGGGTGCATTATGTACAGAGTTAGGGGCTCAGGGGTGCGTTATGTACAGACTGAAGAGCTAAGGGGTGCGTTATGTACAGAGTGCAGGGTTCAGCAGTGCGTTGCATACAGTGTTCAGAGCTCAGGGGTGCGTTATGTACAGAGTGCAGAGTTTAGGGGTGCGTTATGTACAGAGTGCAGAGCTCAGGGGTGCATTATGTACAGAAAGCAGGGCTCAGGAGTTCGCTATGCACAGAGTGCAGAGTTCTGTTCAGGACATTACTACAGTATGTACAGAGTGCAGGGTTTAGGGGTGTGTTAAGCACAGTGTGCAACCCCAACTACCCCCCCCAAAAAAGGCTATTCGCGTCTCTCTCTTTCCTGGCCTGGCTCTAGTACCTCCCTGTGTAGGTGTCTCTGCTTCACCTTGCATGGAGATTGTTCTCTCTCTCTGGAGATCTGCCCCTCCTGTGAATGCATGCAGGGATCTGTTATTTCTGTGAGCCACTGAGATCAAAGCTGTTCCTTGTAAACACAGAAAGCTTCCCAATACCCAATCACGTGCAAGGAAATAAAAACAGCATGTTTGTTGCACATGATTGGATGATGGAAGTCAGCAGAGCTTCTGCTCATTTACTAAATCCTGGAGCAATTGTATGTTGCAAAGTGCACAATCTATTTGCCTATACTAAATCAACCGCCGCCTGTTTCCTCCTCCCCGTGTCCCCCCCCTCCTCCTCCCGAAGGTGATCCTGCACGGGCTCTACTTCCTCCACTGCTGAGGCGGAGCCTGCTGATGCTGCTAGGTTACTAGTGTAGCAGGATGTCCATATGAAAGAAGGAATCCGGCTCCCTCCGGTGGTATAAGTGTTACAATGCAACTAATGCACTTTGGGACAGATATCAGCTAGGAGAAAAGACTTTGTTGCTTTTAGTAAAAGACAGACTACATTACCCAGGGTGCATTGCAACACCGCAAAGCATTCTGGGCAGACTACTTAAACCAGGGGAGGGGCCAGCGTCTCTCTCTCTGGATCCAGCTCTCAATCAAGCAGGAAGTTGGCACGGAGGCCTGCTTCCTAAGGATTAGGCCAGAAGCCTGGGCCTAAATTACGGGAGTGCCTGAGTGATTTCCAGCAGAGGATCGTCCACAGCGTCCTGTGATTGCCCAGCAGAGACCGGAGTCGTCCATCACCATATGCTGTTAGTGACGGAGTCCGGAGACTGCAGCTGAAGCAGAAGTGTGGAGATCGAGTGACCGGGACAAGCCAGAGGAGACTATCTGAAAGTCGGGCCTGTTTGGTGAGAAGGGCACCTGCCCAGAATTGACTACTACCTTAGAGGAAAGTGATTTAGTTAGTGCCAGCCACACTTCACCTATCACGCCACAGCTTGCGGCCTAGTGTATCTCACTGGAGACTATGTGATCAGAGATTGGTGCATCCGTCATTAGTGGGTGGCAGGCACACGAGTACTCAGGTATATTGCGGATAATTACAGCATCTTGTTGAAACCCTGTGGATTACAATTTAACTTGTGCACCGACGGTGGCTAGCGAAGACTTCATTGGAGAAAGGAACTTTGAGTGGGACGCAGATAGGCCTTGCTTACCTATTATAGGGAATGAACACGTGCAAGGTATTGCAATAAAGGGGGAGCTCGTGAGCAACCAGTTAGCCGTGCAGAGACACATATAGATACATGTACATATATATAGCTGATGTTATTTCCTGTTATTACCTAATCTCAGTGATACCTATCCTTATTGGTTTATTGACTCTGCAATGCGCATGCAGAGTCAACTGTGTGCATTAATGTGATTCTTTACCCTTCCCTTTTATACTGAGTAAAGGTACCTTTGATTAAGCATATAACTTGTGTGAAGTATCTCTGTCACTTAGAAGGACT
This sequence comes from Rana muscosa, assembly GCA_029206835.1. Lineage (NCBI taxonomy): Eukaryota > Metazoa > Chordata > Amphibia > Anura > Ranidae > Rana > Rana muscosa. The sequence continues at coordinate 38,986,556 of CM055128.1, forward strand.
AGTGACCAGCAAAGGTAATAACATTTACAGGTTATTGTGTGATGTATGCAGGATTGTGTCTCCTAATACTCAATAGGTCTCACACTCCTTATTCATATCAGTTGTGCTAAGGGAAGGTTTGAGCCACTTCCAGGGGTTGATAGGCAGGATGTAGACCAAAATCAAACAAACAGCAGCTCCTACGGGGGTAGTGCTACACGTGGGGGCTCGTCCGGGATATTCTACGGTTCTGCAATCAACTTTCCCCCTAGACAGAACCCTTACAGCACAGAAATGGACCCTGCTGCCGTAGCCCGGTGGTGCAGGGATGAAGGCATCCTACCCGGAAATGGCCTGGTGGTTGAAATCCAGAGAGAGGCCTGGGTAGAGGAGCAGCTAACTCCAGTCTTGAGAGCATTGTCCACGGACAGGAAGCCATGGGTGATTGACATAAAGACAGATACTGTAAATCCCCACACCTATGCATTATGTGAGTGGAGGAACGGAATCTCTGACTACTTCAAGGGTGCCAGCATAAAAACTACAAACCAAGTAGAACTCCTCCTGATACACCCAGAAGAGAATAAAGATGGCCCCACATCCACTACTTCAGGAGGCCCCAGCACAGGAGGGAGCGCCCAACAAAAGGGTCCCGGTTCACCACCATTGACCACCCTTAGCTCAGAATTGTGCGCTGTCCTGGGGGAGATTGTGACCAAGTGTAAAAAGGACCCTCCAGACTACCTGATGTCAGGATACAGGAAACTCAGGACCTTTTCTGGGAAGAAACCTGTACCTTCAGTGGAAGATGGATTTGAAGAGTGGCTAGATGGCGCCACTCAGGCCCTAGAAGAATGGGAGGTGTCAGAACAACAAAAAAAACAACGGATTGTGGAAAGCTTAAAGGGGCCTGCTCTGGAGGCCATACGTAACCTCAAGTTAAGCAAGAAGGACTGCAATGCACAGGATTATCTGGATATTCTGCAGAATGTGTTCGGCGGGACGGAAAACGTCACTGAACTCACTTACCAGCTGGGGCATTGCTACCAAAAAGAGGGAGAGAAGCTGTCAGAATTCATAGGACGCCTGGATAAGATCCTGCATCGGATCCTACTGAAGAAAGGGATCGATCCAAGAAAAGTGGATGAGGCCCGTGCCCAGCAGGTGTTGAGGGGAGCTCAACCCTTGGACCCCATCGCATTATTGCTACGCACCCGGCGGGACGAGAGCAGCCTGGAATACCCCGACTTGATCCGGATAGTCAGGGAGGAGGAGGCCATGTTGGAAGACAAAAGGAGGAGTCAACACACCGAACCAACTGCCCGAGTCAGAATGTTAAGTGCAGAAGAAGGTGATTCAGAAGTTGAACTCCTAAAGACCCAGGTGTCACAACTAGTAGAAATGGTGTCCATGCTGACTAGCCAGGCCTCTGTGCCACACAACAAGAACACGTCAGAAGAACCAAAAAAACCTCCTAGCTCCAATATGGAACTAGTACAGAAGCCTAAGAGATTGATAACATGCTTCAATTGTGGGGGAATTGGGCATGTTAGAGCAGTGTGTCCCAGCCCAAATGAAGTTGCATCCAGATATCGCAAGCCGGCGGAAAACTTCAGAGGGCCCCGGTGAAGGAGTCAGCCGGGCGCCCACCAGTTTCCACGAACTCCTTCAAGAAGTCCAATGATCCAAAACATCAGAGTCAGGGACCTAAACCTCTGCCAATTAGGCCCCGTCCCACAACTCAGGCTGCTGTTGAACAGAGGGCCAGTGCACACCAGACCCAGAAGGGACTGAGACCCACCGGAAACTCAAGAAAAAAAGAAGTGAGGGTACAGGTAACTGAACCCAGCAAGAAGTCTGTGTTGAAGGAGTTCCCTGCCAAGTTAGTGGCGCCTTCTCCAGTAGTCTCCATACAAGTAGAAGGGATCTACACCAAGGCTCTTCTTGACACTGGGGCTCAAGTGACTCTTCTGTATAGGGATTTCTATGATAAACATCTTAAACATCTGCCCCTACAGAAATGAGAGGAACTGGAAATATGGGGTATTGGAACTCAGAGCTTTCCCTATGACGGTTACCTGCCAATCAAGTTGACTTTTGATCCCTCAGTGGCTGGGGAGACAGAGACCTTCGATACTCTGGCAGTAGTGTGCCCTCGCCCACCAGGGGCCAGCAAGAGCTCACTCATCATAGGGACCAACACTGATCTAGTCAGGCGACTGCTGACACCGTTGGCCCAACAGGAAGAAGCCCCGACCACAAGAGTCCACCCCATGTTAAGGCAAGCCTACCAGCGCCTGGTACTGGAGCAGAAGGCCCCGGCTGAGGGAGTTGGCAAGATTTGGAAGCTAGACAAGACGGAGAAGGTATTACAACCGGGAGAGGTGACTTGCCTGAGGGCTTCTGTCAAGCTCACATGGAAACAGCCAGGCCCCTTCATTGTCTTCGAACCAGGCCCACAGGAAAGACAGAAAGGGATTGAAGTAATCCCCGAAGTGATCCCATTGAAGGCCCTACAGAAAAGCCATGGGAGGGTTTCAGTGAGTATAAGGAACACTGCTAATACACCAGTGAAGGTGCCGGCCAGAATGCTGTTGGGCCAGGTGAATCCAGCCACCCCCATTGCCCCGTGTGAATTGAAGAAAGAAGAAAGGGGTGAAGTCACCATAGAGAAGCTCTGTTCTGAAGACACGGCCCTCCCACCAGAATGGAGAAAAAGGGCCAAAGCTCAACTTGCAAGGTGGGAAAAGATCTTCTCTAAAGATGAGTTTGATGTGGGGTGCGCAAGGAGTGCCACTCACAAGATACGCTTACAAGAAGATAAGCCCTTTAGAGAGAGAGTTCGACGGGTCCCACTGGGTGACTTAGAAGACTTGCGGGAACAGTTGGCTGAGCTGAAGAGGACGGGGATTATTCGAGAATCCAGGAGCCCTTACGCTTCTCCAATAGTGGTAGTCCGAAAGAAGAACGGGTCGCTGAGACTGTGTATCGACTACAGAACACTAAACAGAAGGACCATCCCAGATCAATACACCACTCCCCGAATTGAAGACGCCCTGCAGAGTCTGTCAGGGGCCAAGTGGTTCAGTGTAATGGATCTAAAAAGTGGATATTACCAAATCCCCATGCACCCTGAGGATCGGGAGAAGACAGCCTTCATCACCCCTGTGGGGTTCTTTGAGTTCAACCGTATGCCTCAAGGGTTATCAGGAGCCCCCGCCACTTTCCAAAGGCTAATGGAGAGAACCGTCGGGGACATGAATCTAATAGAGGTACTGGTATATTTGGACGACGTCATCGTGTTCGGGAGAACCCTAGAAGAGCATGAAGAGAGACTGGAGAAGGTCCTGAAGAGGCTCAGTGAAGAGGGCCTGAAACTCTCCCCAGAGAAGTGTCAATTTTACCAGTCCTCAGTCCATTACCTGGGCCATATCGTTTCTGCAGAAGGGGTGGCCACGGACCCAGAGAAGCTGGATGCCGTCACCTCTTGGCCGAGACCTACCAACGTGACTGAGCTTCGGTCATTCCTGGGGTTCTGTTCTTACTACAGAAGATTTGTAGAAGGATTCGCCAAGATTGCCAGACCCCTGAACGAGTTACTCAGAAACGAAGGGGAAGATGATGTTCCAGAGCTGGTCAAACCAGTGAAACTCACCATGGGACCCCGAAGGCCCAAAGAGTCGATTCAAGACCAGTGGACAGGGGAGTGCGAGGAAGCCTTCCAGATGTTAAAGAAGAGTCTTACCACTGCACCAGTCCTGGCCTATGCTGATCCAAAGAAGCCTTATGAACTGCATGTAGATGCCAGCCGAGATGGGCTGGGTGGGGTGCTGTACCAGGAACATGATGGTTACCTAAGACCCGTCGCATATGTGAGCAGGAGTCTGATACCTGCTGAGAAGAATTACCCCACCCACAAGCTTGAATTCCTGGCCTTGAAATGGGCAGTGGTAGACAAACTGAGAGACTACCTATATGGGGCGGAGTTTGTGGTGAAGACAGATAATAACCCGCTCACCTACCTTCTGACCACTGCCAAGTTGGATGCAACGGGACACCGGTGGTTGGCTGCCCTTTCAAGCTTCACCTTCAGCTTGAAGTACCGACCCGGAGTGGGAAATAGGGATGCAGATGCCCTGTCCAGGAGGTCTCATGCCCCCACCGACCCTACCGAAGAATGGGCCCAACTAGACCCAGAGGGAGTGCGAGCCCTATATCAGGGGACAGAACTTCAAGCCAGAGGTGGGTCAAGAGCCGAAGAAATTGGGGTCTCAGCTGTTGGAGTACCGAAGTGCTATTGCAGTGTGACCCAAGTCGAAGGGGAGGGCTTGCCCAAGCTGACAAAAAGGGATTTGAGAAAGGAGCAAGAAGAAGACTCTTTAGGGAAACTCCTGATAAAGGCCCTGGAAAGCCAGCGTCCCGAGATGCTTGAAACAGACTCCCCAAGAGAAGCCCGATTGTTGCGCAGGGAGTGGGATCGGCTACACATACGTCAAGGAGTGGTCTACCGAAGGGGCCCCTCTGACGACTCAGAAGAGAAGTGGCAGCTGTTTCTACCAGCCAAATATCGAGAAGCGGTCCTAGCTGCCCTCCATGACAACCATGGTCACCTAGGGTCCGAACTGACTTTTCACCTTGTACGGGATAGGTTCTATTGGCCCTGCATGCGGGCTGAAGTGGAAGGATATTGCCATTCCTGTGTCCGATGCATTCAAAGGAAGACCTTGCCACGTCAAGCAGCCCCAATGGTCCATCTGCAAAGTCAGGGACCTATGGAACTGGTGTGCATTGACTTCCTTTGCCTGGAGCCTGATCTGAGTGGTCAAGGGAATGTCTTGGTGATAACAGATCACTTTACCAGATATGCTCAAGCATTCCCAACAAAAGACCAGAAGGCCTCAACAGTAGCCAAAGTACTGGTAGAAAAATTCTTTGTGCACTATGGTCTACCCCAACGCCTTCATTCAGATCAGGGCAGAGACTTTGAAAGCAAATTAATAAAGAAGTTATTAGACCTGTTAGGCATCCAGAAGACCAGGACAACCCCTTATCACCCACAAGGAGATGCTCAGCCTGAACGGTTTAACCGGACTCTCTTGGATATGTTGGGGACTCTGAGTTCAGAGAAAAAGCAGCATTGGAGCAAGCATGTAGCTGCCATAGTGCATGCCTACAATAGCACTGCCAGTGATGTCACCGGGTATTCCCCATACCGTTTGATGTTCGGGCGGGAGGCTCGGTTGCCAGTGGACTTGGCCTTTGGCATATCGCTGGATCATACCTCAGCAGCATCCCACAAGGGGTATGTAGACCGATTGAGAAAGAGTCTGAAGACAGCTTTTGAAAAGGCCCAAGCAGCATCTGACCAACGGGGGCTGAGAAATAAAAGAAACTTTGACCTAAGAGTCAGAATTCAAGATTTACAGCCAGGAGATAGAGTGATGTTGAGGAACTTGGGAATTTCCGGGAAAACATAAGTTGGCTGACCGTTGGAAATCCCAACCTTATGTTATCTGCAAGAAGCTGGAAAACCTTCCTGTGTACCAAATTAGGCCAGAAGGAAGCGTGGGACCGTTAAAGACCTGGCACAGGAATCACTTGTTTCCCCTCTCCGAGGCAGTTCGCATGCCTCCTGCATCCGACTCACAAGAAACCCCTTCAACTTCTCAAGGTTCCAGACCCATCACCCGATCTCAAACAGTGCTTCCAGATGTGAGAGATGGAGACTCTGACAATGAAGGTCAAGAGGATGAAGAAGCAGAATCTGACTGGTTGTGGTCATCCCAATTGCCAGAACCCATGACCACCTCCCAAACCTCACCCAAAACAGTTGACAATGGAACTCTTCGGGCAGAAGCTCCTGAATTCGTGCCTTCAAACATTCTCATTGAGGAGGTAGCTGATGACTCAGACTCTTTGTCAATGGAAGACCCAGAAGAAGGGTCGTTGTCTCTATCTGAAAGAGAGCGGGACGCTCCTGAAGTTCTGGAGCCCAACATGCCTGAACTAGATGAGGAAGCCCCTGAAGAGCTTCTAGAAACAGCCAGCCCCAATGTCCTTGAGAATATGATACCTAAAGAGCAGAGGGAAAGAAGAGTAATTCACCCCCCAAAAAGACTGACGTACGACCAATTGGGTGAATGCTCTGAGGAGGCCATCATCACTTCTAAGAGAACCATTGATCAGTCTAGCTCTTCCACTCCAGATTCAGATTCAGTGGAAGACAACTCCAGCTCACTCCCTAGCACATCTGAAACAGACACCCAAGTGTCGGTGGTCCGTATACAGGACAACCTCCCTCCTTGTGATAATTGGTGGGAGGTTCCTCTGTCGGCTCTGTGTTATGATATGAGCTGTTTAAGTTTAAATCCTGCTTATGAAAAGGCAAGTTGTTTATTGTCATGCATAAACTAACAAATTTCCCTGCAGGCATTGCCAAAGTATGTGTTAGGTTACATACTGTTGTCCTCTTTGGGGACCAAAGACTTTAAGTGGGGGGAGTATGTAGCAGGATGTCCATATGAAAGAAGGAATCTGGCTCCCTCCGGTGGTATAAGTGTTACAATGCAACTAATGCACTTTGGGACAGATATCAGCTAGGAGAAAAGACTTTGTTGCTTTTAGTAAAAGACAGACTACATTACCCAGGGTGCATTGCAACACCGCAAAGCATTCTGGGCAGACTACTTAAACCAGGGGAGGGGCCAGCGTCTCTCTCTCTGGATCCAGCTCTCAATCAAGCAGGAAGTTGGCACGGAGGCCTGCTTCCTAAGGATTAGGCCAGAAGCCTGGGCCTAAATTACGGGAGTGCCTGAGTGATTTCCAGCAGAGGATCGTCCACAGCGTCCTGTGATTGCCCAGCAGAGACCGGAGTCGTCCATCACCATATGCTGTTAGTGACGGAGTCCGGAGACTGCAGCTGAAGCAGAAGTGTGGAGATCGAGTGACCGGGACAAGCCAGAGGAGACTATCTGAAAGTCGGGCCTGTTTGGTGAGAAGGGCACCTGCCCAGAATTGACTACTACCTTAGAGGAAAGTGATTTAGTTAGTGCCAGCCACACTTCACCTATCACGCCACAGCTTGTGGCCTAGTGTATCTCACTGGAGACTATGTGATCAGAGATTGGTGCATCCGTCATTAGTGGGTGGCAGGCACACGAGTACTCAGGTATATTGCGGATAATTACAGCATCTTGTTGAAACTCTGTGGATTACAATTTAACTTGTGCACCGACGGTGGCTAGCGAAGACTTCATTGGAGAAAGGAACTTTGAGTGGGACGCAGATAGGCCTTGCTTACCTATTATAGGGAATGAACACGTGCAAGGTATTGCAATAAAGGGGGAGCTCGCGAGCAACCAGTTAGCCGTGCAGAGACACATATAGATACCATAGTTGCCAACAGTCACGGATTGGCCGGGACGTTCCCGGGATTCAAACCCTTTTCCCGGATTTATTTTGTCCCGGCCAATGTCCCGGCCAATCCGATTTTTCCCGTTTTCCCCGAATTTGGACGCCGCAGGCCGCCGCCGCTAGAGGTCCACGGCTGGCGGAGACAATGTCTCGGCCGGCCGCCATGTTCAAGAAGACCAAAACACGGCTGAGGTAAGGGGGGACTCCGCTGGGGACGCCTGATGTAAGGGGGGACTCCGCTGGGGACGCCTGATGTAAGGGGGGACTCCGATGGGGACGCCTGATGTAAGGGGGGACTCCGCTGGGGACGCCTGATGTAAGGGGGGACTCCGCTGGGGACGCCTGAGGTAAGGGGGGACTCCGCTGGGGACGCCTGAGGTAAGGGGGACTCCACTGGGGACGCCTGATGTAAGGGGGGACTCCGCTGGGGACTCCTGATGTAAGGGGGGACTCCGCTGGGGACGCCTGATGTAAGGGGGGACTCTGCTGGGGACACCTGATGTAAGGGGGACTCCTCTGGGTACACCTGATGTAAGGAAGGACTCCGCTGGGAACGCCTGATGTAAGGGGGGACTCCGCTGGGGACGCCTGATGTAAGGGGGACTCTGCTGGGGACGCCTGATGTAAGGGGGACTCCTCTGGGTACACCTGATGTAAGGAAGGACTCCGCTGGGTACGCCTGATGTAAGGAGGGACTCCTCTGGGGACGCCTGATGTAAGGAGGGACTCCGCTGGGGACGCCTGATGTAAGGAGGGACTCCTCTGGGGACACTTGATGTAAGGGGGGACTCCACTGGGGACGCCTGATGTAAGGGGGGACACCGCTGGGGACGCCTGATGTAAGGGGGGACTCCGCTGGGGACGCCTGATGTAAGGGGGACTCCTCTGGATACACCTGATGTAAGGAAGGACTCCGCTGGGTACGCCTGATGTAAGGAGGGACTCCTCTGGGGACGCCTGATGTAAGGAGGGACTCCCCTGGGGACACCTGATGGCATCTGGTGGCAGGCGACGTGGCAGGTGACACACTCGGGGCTTCCACTGATTCGGCATTTTGGTGAGTTGAATGATTTCATTTTATATTAAAATGTAATAAGAGAAATAATGAACTTCAGTCATCCTGACACCCTAACAACCATGGTGCCGGGATGATTAAAGGGCTAACACCAGATGTTTGGATTATCTTTATCTGTTGATTGTTAAACTCTGGAATACACATATTTCTATTATGGTGTAGGATCTGGGCCTGCTGTCCTTCCATCCTTCCTTCTCTTTCCTTCCCTCCCTCTTTCTTTCTCCCTTCATCCCTCATTCATCTCAGACTTTAACCACACCCCCTTTGAGCCACGCTCATTTAAGCCACTCCCACTACCCGCGTAAACCACGCCCACGCTTCGTGCGCCACTTTTTTCTCCTAAAGTATAACACACCTTCAAATGAATGCCCCACCCCCTAATTATACCAAGGCTCCGCCTACATGCGAAAAAGTGTCACAGATTTTTTTTTTGCAATGTTGGCAACTATGAGATACATGTACATATATATAGCTGATGTTATTTCCTGTTATTACCTAATCTCAGTGATACCTATCCTTATTGGTTTATTGACTCTGCAATGCGCATGCAGAGTCAACTGTGTGCATTAATGTGATTCTTTACCCTTCCCTTTTATACTGAGTAAAGGTACCTTTGATTAAGCATATAACTTGTGTGAAGTATCTCTGTCACTTAGAAGGACTAGTGACCAGCAAAGGTAATAACATTTACAGGTTATTGTGTGATGTATGCAGGATTGTGTCTCCTAATACTCAATAGGTCTCACACTCCTTATTCATATCAGTTGTGCTAAGGGAAGGCTTGAGCCACTTCCAGGGGTTGATAGGCAGGACGTAGACCCAAATCAAACAAACAGCAGCTCCTACGGGGGTAGTGCTACACTAGTATTGTGAATGATTGGGTGGGGCGGGACTCGGAGAGGGGGTGTGGTCAGTCTCGTCAGTGGTTGGAGTGGACCCAGCCCTCTCAGGTGCATGTTTTGCAGATGGGAGACAGAGAGCAGCATGGAGGGTAAGTCAGTGTTTTGCTGTGCTGTAGATTAGAGTGGACCTGTAATAATGGATGAGGATGATTTTGGATGGGGATGAGAGTTACATTGTGGAGAGGCTCTTCACAATATAACTCATCCCCACCCAGAATCATCTTCATCCATTTTCACAATGTAACTCCCAGTGGTGGCCCGTCCATTATGGGCACCGCCCCCCTATCTATGTGTCTGGGCCCTAATCTACATGCAGGACACCAGACGCATGGATTCCAATGGGGGATTTTGAAGCATGTAATTGCCAGAGGCCCTAATTGGATTCAAAATAGGGTGGGCTCGGGGCCCAGTTGTGTGACAATAGAGAATGAATATTCGCTATGGTAACACTGATTCTCCTCCCGGCCATTTAGGAAGTGGGTCGCGAGACCCATTTCCCAATTGGCTGAAAGGAGAAGCGATCCCATTGGCTGAGGAGGAGGAGACGCATGGCCAAGGACCAAGAGACTGCCCCCAAACCACCAAGCCCCATCCTCGGGCCCCTCCATGCAGAGTGCTGTCAGCTCCTCCTGTGGCTGCGGAAGAGAGCAGCACACACCGATCGCCCCTGTGACACCTCATCGATCCACACCGACATCAATCCCCACCTGTTGCCAACCTCATCTGGCATCCCTGGGCACAAAGCTTGCACAGAGCCCCCTATTATCTCCAACACAGGGTAGGAGAGCCAGAAACCGGGTGGGGGGGTGGTGACCGGTGGGTGGTGGCGTGCTGGAGCAACTGGGGGGGGGGGGTCAGGTCCGTCTCCCACCCCCACCCCTATCGATAGAGCACCACCTGCCAATGAACTCCATCATCCTCATCCCCACCCAGAATCATCAATCCCTCTCCTGGAGAGGGATGCGGATAATTCTGGGTGGGTGTGGGGATACATTGGGATAAGAGTATTAAAATAAAAGTGGGTGTACCAAAGGATTCGGTGAGATGGCCAGTGGGCAGATCCGGTGGGGACAGCCAGTGGGCGGGCCCTGGGAAATGTTGGCAGTCAAGCCCCAGGGGGCCCAGGCCTAAAGCGGTGTAAGGGGCCCCAAATTTTCTGATGGCTGCCCTGCCTACAGATGTCAGGAATGAGCTGGGTGTGTACACTGTGTGGTGGATGCGTCACAGGCCGTGAAGATAAATTAATAAAACTGGAACAAGAGGAAGAAGTTTTTTGGGGCAGAAGAGACTTTGCATGTTTCATGACTTCCACTTGAAGAGTGTGATAGCTGTTACATTATTCATACAATTCAATTCCAGTTCATAGGAGCAAATCAAAGGCTTGTCCTCTAGGGACCTCAAGGCTTATAAGTAGAATCCAGCAAACATATCAGTGGAAACTTATTATTTAAATAAAAATTGTTCCTATTTAATCATTTATTATCACATTAATTGGCCCCTAATAATTCCCCCTTCTCTCCTAAGATTTTTTTTTTCCTTTTTTTTTTCCTGCTAAGACTTTTTGGATTTATTGTTTTGTTTTTTAGCTTTATTTAAAAAAAATACACAATATAATAATAATAAAAAAAAAAAAAAGAATTCAATAAACAACAAGTATGAAATTTCTACCTTCTATCTTCATCACTGTTTCTCAACCTGTGCGCTGTCTGGGTTCCCCCGGGATTGCATTGAGCAGGGGACCCAGTTTTCCCTGAATCAGCGTCATGACTTACCATGGTGATGGAGTGCCGACCGCAAGCACCATAACAACCATTGACGCTCTGTGGGTAATAATGTTTGTTGCTATGGTCATGGCAGTCGGCTCACCCGCACCATGGCAAACGCACAATTCAGGGCAGGCTGCATGCAGGGTTGCCCCCAGCATTCAGGAGAAAACTTAAGTCTTCCCCACCTCTTCCTCGCTGTTCTGGGAGCTCCTGATGTATAGGGGGCCCTCTGTTGCGATGGGGGGCCTCTGATGCAAAGGGGGGACTCTGATGCATAGGGGGGACTCTGATGCAATGGGAGGACGCTGATGTGATGCGGAACTTATGTATAGGGGGGACGTTAATATGATGGGGGGGATTTCTGACATGAAGGGGGGACTCTGATGTGATGGGGGGCCTTGGATGTGAAGGGGACGCTCTGATGTGATGGGGAGCTCTGTTGTGATGGGGGAACCACTGATGTAAAGGGGGGCTCCTGATTTTTCATACTTTTAAAGTTGGCGCAAGTGAATTGTAATTTTACATTTACTTCTTTCTTTTGGACTTTACAATACCAGTGTTACCAGTGCCGTATTAAAATCTGTGGAGGCCCCTAGGCAGTCGAAACCTTGCCCCCCCCCCCCCCCTGCTGTTTTCTGGAGGTTTCTCACACACACCCTCTAGTGGGATAACATTGAACTAAGTAGTGTGCTTGTCGGCCACTAGATGGAGATGACCATCACTACTGTACATTAAACATATGTACAATTTTTGCACTAAAATAGTTTACAAAGAAAACGAGACAAACTGTAATGTGAACCTGATGTATATGGTTTATATTCTTTAAGTTATTGGATACATTACTGTAGCGGGTATTTACATTTGGGGGGGGGGGGACATCTGGGTTATTTAACCCAGATGTACTAATTGTTAGGGAATCTGAGAATCCTTTTTGTGGTTCTTGGGGGACTCTGGTGGTGCAAGGTTCCCTGTGGCCTGCAGGTGGCGTTGTCGCCCTGGGTCGGAGTTGAACCTGCACCGCAAGACTGTACCTTTTTGTCCTTTCCTGACGCCGGTACAGCGGGGCGGGGAACCCGCTGTGACGCAAAGGGAGAGGAGATAAAAGGTGCGGACGCCTTGACCTCGGGGTTCAGAGTTGGAGGATGCGGCCGCGCCCAGGCACCTTAAGCCTGGGTGCTGGCGTTCCGGAGTTCCGGGCCCAGGTGACCTTGACCTGGCCGGAGCGAGGGATGGAGTCCATCCCAGGCACCTTAAGCCCGGGGTGAGGTACTACGGCCAAGGCCTGGGACCCAGTAACTTTGACTGGGTTCCGCGAGGGTGGAGGAGTCCGAGGGGCCCTAAGGTGTTGGGACCCGTATCTGAGGCGAGGAGGCCGGGGAGTGTAACCCTTCCGAATAGCCCGGTACGGCATTAATCCGATGACGGCGGGGCCTCTGGTAACTCCCTTGGAGGGATGTCTTCCCCCTGACAGGGGCTGCAACGTAGCGAAGGTAACTCCAGTTCCTGTTCACTAGAGTCGCTGGAAGAGACTCTGTACCAAAAGTCCATTTAACAGCCACTGTGCTTAGCAACCGTTGGTGAAACCTCAACGGTTTAGTTTCTTTGAGGATTGTGCCTTGACCTACTCCCCACCAATACTGAACTGTTCTATGGGTCTCAAACTGTCTGCTCGCAAAGGACTATTTGTTTGCCGTTATGGAATAAATACGTGTTGGACCTTTGTCAGTGCGTGGTACTCCAATTACTGGGAGCAAAGGGGGTTATCAGCAGAACAGACTTGGCTCTGAGCGTATACACAGCCCGAATATAATCTGATACTGGCCTTCACCTCTACATGCTGTAATCTAGAGGACATGGGCCGTGGCGCACCTCGCTCTCCCCTTCAAGGTACCCCTAGACCGAAGCCAAAGTAACCGTTAAAGAAGAGAGAGAGGGTGAGGCCGCTACATTACATTAATACAGTATTTTCTCTATAGCCACGGTCCCCAAACTTTTTGGCACCGGGGGGGGGGGGGATGTTTGGTGGACGGGTTGAGGGATGGGATAGTCAAGAAGTCTGTCCTCAGCCCCCTTCCCACCGCAACCCCCCTTTATATCAGTGTCCTCAGTTCCCCTTCACGTCACAGCCCCCCTTTACATTACAGTGCAGTCCCCTTAACATCACAGTAAAAGGGACTGCTCTGTAAAGGGGGCACTGTATTGTAAAGGGTGTAACTGATGCTCGGAGACGCTCAGAAACACTCAGAGACTAAATAAGTGCAGAGTGTACAATGATGGGCAATATATGCAGGAGAGGAGTGTAGAGAGCATGATGGTGGGCAGTATGTGCAGGAGAGGGGTACAGAGGGAATGATGGTGGCCAGTATGTGCAGGAGAGGAGTACAGAGGGAATCATGGCGGGCAGTATGTGCAGGAGAGGAGTACAGAGGGAATAATGGTGGGCAGTATATGCAGGAGAGGAGTACAGAGGGAATGATGGTGGGCAGTATGTGCAGGAGAGGAGTACAGAGGGAATAATGGTGGGCAGTATATGCAGGAGAGGAATGTAGAGCGCATGATGGCGGGCAGTATGTGCAGGAGAGGAGTACAGAGGGAATGATGGCGGGCAGTATGTGCAGGAGAGGAGTACAGAGGGAATGATGGTGGGCAGTATGTGCAGGAGAGGAGAAAAGAGGGAATGTTGGCGGGCAATATGTACAAAAAATGAGTGCAGAGTATATGATGATTAGGGATGAGCTTCGTGTTCGAGTCAAACATACGTTCGACTCGAACATCGGCTGTTCGATCGTTCGACGAAGATCGAACGATTTGGGCCGTTCGCGCCAAATTCGAGTGACGCGAACGGCCCACAATGCACTACGCCATCGCAGTGTCATCCAGGCGCTGTGATTGGCCAAGCATGCACTGTGACCCCGCATGCTTGGCCAATCACAGCGCCGGCAGCGAGGAGAGCAATGATTGGCCACAGGCAGGATGCCTGTGGCCAATTATTGCTGATGGGGTTTAGTACACGCCCCACACTATAAAAGGCCGCCAGCGCGGCGGCCTTGTGTAGTGTGTTCCGGAGCAGGGAAAGAGAAGCATAGGCAGGGACAGTGTCATTTTTTTTTTCCTTTACTAATCCTGGATTCCTTGTGTTTAGGGACAAATAAGGATAGGTAGGGAGAGTGTCAGTGACAGTGTGCTATTCTGTGCTAAACCTTGTTTGTAGGGACAGAGAGGTACAGTGAGGGAAACTGACAGTGTGCTATTCTGTTCTAAAACTATTTTGCTGAACCATATTTTCAATCCTTGAGTTGAGGGACAGAGAGGTACAGTGAGTGAAACTGACAGTGTGCTATTCTGTTCTAAATCAATTTTGCTGTTCCATATTTTCAATCCTTGAGTTGAGGGACAGAGAGCTACAGTGAGGGAAACTGACAGTGTGCTATTCTGTTCTAAAACTATTTTGCTGAACCATATTTTCAATCCTTGAGTTGAGGGACAGAGAGCTACAGTGATGGAAAGTGTCAGTGTGCTATTGTGTTCTAAAACTATTTTGCTGAACCATATTTTCAATCCTTGAGTTGAGGGACAGAGAGGTACAGTGAGTGAAACTGACAGTGTGCTATTCTGTTCTAAATCAATTTTGCTGTTCCATATTTTCAATCCTTGAGTTGAGGGACAGAGAGGTACAGTGAGTGAAACTGACAGTGTGCTATTCTGTTCTAAATCAATTTTGCTGTTCCATATTTTCAATCCTTGAGTTGAGGGACAGAGAGGTACAGTGAGGGAAACTGACAGTGTGCTATTCTGTTCTAAATCAATTTTGCTGTTCCATATTTTCAATCCTTGAGTTGAGGGACAGAGAGGTACAGTGAGGGAAACTGACAGTGTGCTATTCTGTTCTAAAACTATTTTGCTGTTCCATATTTTCAATCCTTGAGTTGAGGGACAGAGAGGTACAGTGAGGGAAAGTGTCAGTGTGCTATTCTGTTCTAAAACTATTTTGCTGAACCATATTTTCAATCCTTGAGTTGAGGGACAGAGAGGTACAGTGAGGGAAACTGACAGTGTGCTATTCTGTTCTAAAACTATTTTGCTGTTCCATATTTTCAATCCTTGAGTTGAGGGACAGAGAGGTACAGTGAGTGAAACTGACAGTGTGCTATTCTGTTCTAAATCAATTTTGCTGTTCCATATTTTCAATCCTTGAGTTGAGGGACAGAGAGGTACAGTGAGGGAAACTGACAGTGTGCTATTCTGTTCTAAATCAATTTTGCTGTTCCATATTTTCAATCCTTGAGTTGAGGGACAGAGAGCTACAGTGAGGGAAAGTGTCAGTGTGCTATTGTGTTCTAAAACTATTTTGCTGAACCATATTTTCAATCCTTGAGTTGAGGGACAGAGAGCTACAGTGAGGGAAACTGACAGTGTGCTATTCTGTTCTAAAACTATTTTGCTGTTCCATATTTTCAATCCCTGAGTTGAGGGACAGAGAAGGACACTCGTAGAAATTATCAGTGTGCTATTCTGTGCTAAATCTTGTTTGTAGGGAGGGACAGAGTAGGACAGTGAGGGAAAGTGTCAGTGTGCTATTCTGTTCTAAAACTTTTTTGCTGAACCATATTTTCAATCCTTGTGTTTAGGGACAGAGAAGGATAGGCAGGGGACAGTGTCAGTGTCATTGTTGCTAAGCCTCCTGCACAATATACACCTGAAGGTAGCCCTTATTGCTGTTTTTCCCATCTCCCTGCAGGCCATCCATTAAAATGTCTGGAAGGCAACCAAGGAGAGGCAGACAGTCAGGAGGCAAAAAAAGAGGGCAAGCAGGCTCTGTGTCTGGGGGCAACAGTGCTGGTCGTGTACGCGGTGCATTGTCATCAGCACATGGCCATGGGACACGCTTGTCCTTGTTTTCGGCAGCTGGACATGTTGAGCCACATCATGCCGAAGACTTGGTAGAGTGGATGACCAAGCCCACCTCATCCTCCTCATCCTCTCTCACCCAGGCTCAGGGTAGTGGCAAAGCAGCTGCCAAAGCGTCCTCTTCTCTGGTATCATTATCTTCATTAGTCAATCCTTCCCTAGACCCACCATGCCCTCCTCCTGAGGAGTCTCCCGAACTGTTTGAGCACAGTGTTGGGTACATGCTCCAGGAGGATGCCCAGCGTTTGGAAGGATCTGATGATGATACCCAGCTAGAGGAAGGCAGCAGCGTGAGAGCAGAGAGAGGGGATGCTCAAGAAGGACACCAATCTGGCAGTCATGTTCCAGCAGCTGCAGCATACTGCCAGATTGGCTCCAGTGATGAGAAGGGAGGGGATGATGAGGTCACTGACTCCACGTGGGTGCCTAATAGGAGAGAGGAGGAGGATGAGGAGGAGGCACATCTCCAACGAGGCAGGATGCCCTTGAGTGGCCAGCGTATGGGCAGCACACCGACGGAATCACACCGCAGAGCTCCGCCTGTGCAGGGCGCTGCCTCTGCCCGTCATTCAAAAAGTTCTTTGGTGTGGGCCTTTTTTGAGGCGAGTGCATCAGATCGCACAGCTGCTGTTTGCAACATATGTCTCAAGCGTATATCGCGTGGCCAAAACATCAGCCGCTTGGGCACCACATGCTTGATCAGACATATGTTGACCTGCCATGCAGCTCGTTGGCAAGCCTACCTTAAAGACCCACACCAAAGAACAAAGCTGACCTCTTCTTGCACCGCATCAGCTGGGATCTCCAACCCCACTATACCTTCACTCCTCTCTGAAACCTGCTCTGAGAGGAATGAAGGTGTAGAATTAGGTGTGTCACAGGCAAGTACTTGTGGGCACTCTGTTAGCAGTACACCAACGTCCGATTCTAGCAGGCAAATTTCCCTGCCCCAGCTGCTGGACCGTCGAAAGAAGTTCACTCCCAGCCATCCACATGCCCAGCGGTTGAATGCTAGCTTGGCTAAATTGCTAGCGCTTCAACTGCTGCCTTTTCAGTTGGTAGACTCGGCCCCCTTCCGTGAGTTTGTGCAATGTGCGGTTCCTCAGTGGCAGGTTCCCAAACGACACTTTTTCGCACGGAAGGCTATTCCGGCTCTCTACAGGCATGTGGAAGGCAATGTCTTGGACTCGCTGGACAGGGCGGTCAGCGGTAAGGTGCATATTACCGCTGACTCATGGTCCAGCAGGCATGGACAGGGACGTTACCTTTCTTTCACGGCCCATTGGGTCACTCTTTTGGCAGCTGGGAAGGATGCAGGACAAGGTGCAGTAGTGTTGGAGGTTGTTCCACCCCCACGCCTCCAAAATGCTACTACTGGTTGTGACACACCTCTCTCCTCCACCCCCTCCTCTTCTTCTTCCTCCATGGCCTCTTCCTGTGGTTTGTCCTCGGAACCAGCGGTGCTCCGTAGGCGTTCAAGGGGCTACGCAAGTACGCAGGCAAAAAGATGCCATGCCGTGCTTGCGCTGGTGTGTTTGGGGGACAGGAGCCACACTGGGGCAGAGGTCCTGTCTGCTCTGCAAGGGCAGGCCGAGAGGTGGTTGACACCACGCCAGCTTAAGCCAGGAATGGTGGTTTGCGACAATGGCACCAACCTCCTCTCCGCCCTCCGACAGGGACAACTGACCCATGTGCCCTGTATGGCTCACGTCCTTAACCTGGTGGTGCAGCGGTTCTTGGGCAGGTACCCAGGCTTACAGGATGTCCTGAGGCAGGCCAGGAAAGTCTGTGTGCATTTCCGCAGATCTTATAATGCCAGTGCTCGCCTGGCTGAGCTTCAAAAGGAGTTGAACCTGCCCAAGAACCGCCTTATATGTGACATGCCCACCAGGTGGAACTCAACATTGGCCATGCTGCAGCGGCTGCACACGCAGCAGAGGGCCATCAATGAGTACCTGTGCGACTACGGCACCAGGACAGGGTCAGGGGAGCTCGGGTTTTTTTCACCACGCCAGTGGGGCATGATCAGGGATGCATGCACTGTCCTGGCACCATTTGAGGAGGCCACGAGGATGGTGAGCAGTGACAGTGCATGCATCAGTGACACTGTACCTCTTGTCCACCTGTTGGAGCACACGCTGCGTGGAATAATGGACAGGGCACTTGAGGCAGAACAGAGGCAGGAAGAGGAGGACTTCCTTGCCTCTCAAGGCCCCCTTTACCCAGACAGTGTTCCTTCTGTCCCACCCATCGCACAGGAAGAGGAGGAGGAGGAGGAGGAGGAGGAGGAGGAGGAGGATTGTGTCAGCATGGAGGTGGAGGCTGGCACTCAGCATCATCAGCAGCAGTCTTTTAGGGATGATTTACAGTCCCAAGAAACCAGTGGACTTGTACGTGGCTGGGAGGAGGTGGCTGCGGATCATGTCGTCCTTAGTGACCCAGAGGACTCCGGACTGAATGCCTCAGCTAACCTACGCTGCATGGCCTCCCTGATCCTGCAAAGTCTGCGGAAGGATCCTCGTATTCTTCGGATCAAGGAGAGGGACCATTACTGGCTGGCCACTCTCCTTGATCCACGGTACAAGGGTAAGGTTGCGGACCTTATCGTACCGTCGCAGAGGGAGCAGAGGATGAGACAACTCCGGGAGGCCTTGCAGAAAGGTCTGTGCAACGCGTTCCCAGAGACTGGGAGGTTACAAACTCCTAGTCCTGGACAACGAGTTGCTGAGGCTTCGGGCAGTCAAAGAAGGAGCGGTGGGGAAGGTGGCCGTCTGACCGATGCGTTCAGACAATTCTTTAGTCCGCAGCCCCAAAGTATGATCGGTTCCAGCAACCATCGCCAGCGTCTGATATACATGGTGCAGGAATACCTAGGGGCAAGGTCAGACTTGGACACCTTCCCCACCGAAAATCCTCTGGCTTACTGGGTCTTGAGGATGGATCACTGGCCAGAGCTTGCACAGTATGCAATTGAGCTACTGGCCTGTCCTGCATCCAGCGTTCTTTCAGAACGCACATTCAGTGCTGCTGGAGGATTTGTCACGGATCACAGGGTGCGCCTGTCCACCGACTCAGTTGATCGACTGACTTTCATCAAGATGAACCAGTCTTGGATCACCACCAGCTACCACACACCAGATGCTGATATAACAGACTAATTGATTTTAAAATGTCACATCCCTTCAAGACTGAGTGCCTGTGCTGTTATGTTGTCTGGCTATCCTCCTCCTCCTCCTCCTCAATGATACGATTAACGATGATAGCTTGGAAGATCATTTTGGTTTATGGGTGACGCCACCAGTGGCTAAGGCCCAATTTTTCAGCCCCTGTTTAACAGGGGCGTGTAATTAAAATTTTTGATGCAATACTTTGCAACAGGCCTCATTGCTGTGCTCCAAGTACAGTATCTGTGAGGGGTTGCAGTGTTGTGCCACCAGTGCCTAAGGCCCAATTTTTCAGCCCCTGTTCAACAGGGGCATGCAATTATAATTATTGATCTAATAATTCACAGCAGGGCCCATTGCTGCGCCCACCAAGAGTAACTGTCAGGCCTTACAGTGTTGTGGCACCAGCACCACCATCAAAGGCCCAATTTTTACTACCACTGATCAACAATTATATGTTATTACAATTCCTGATATTATACTTGACAGCAGGGCGTTCCAGCACCCACCAAGAATAACTGTGAGTGCTTTCAGTGTTGTGCCAACACCAACACCTAAGGGGCCAATTTCTGCAGAGTATATACGGAAGGTCCCTACTTTCAAACATCCAACTTACAAACGACTACTACTTGCAAACGGAAGAAGACAACAGGAAGTGAGAGGAAATCTACCCCTTGGAAGGAAAATTCTCTCCTGTAAGAATTAATATGGGAGAAAGGTGTCTCCTCTCTACTGATGCTTTATCACCAATCCTTGTTTCAATACAAACACCACATTTCAAAAACAGTTGTCATTGGGACGCAAAGTGAGGTGAAATGTTCTGAACAGGGGCACAGACAGCAAAAAAAATGTGACAGGGGTGATAACCGTTCCCTA
This sequence comes from Rana muscosa, assembly GCA_029206835.1. NCBI lineage: Eukaryota > Metazoa > Chordata > Amphibia > Anura > Ranidae > Rana > Rana muscosa. The sequence continues at coordinate 39,006,639 of CM055128.1, forward strand.
TGTTTTCCAAAAAGCTAAAAAAAAGGAATTTGGCTGGAGCTACACTTAAACAATGCAGCTGTTCAAAATTACAAACAGATTCTACATAAGAACAAACCTACAGTCCCTGTCTTGTATGCACCGCCTGTATACGGCTGTTCAGAGTATATAGGGGCTTTTTTATTTTATGTGCGGGGTTCCCCTTAATATCCATACAAGACCCAAAGGGGCTGGTAATGGGCTGGGGTGGGGGGGGGGGGGGGTGATGGGGTAGCTATGCCATTTTTCCTAAAGATTTTCATCCATATTACCGGGACCAGACTTTGCATTAAAGCCGCAAGCAGTTTTAAATGGCTTTTTTTCCTTTAGAAATGTTATTTTGTGCAGGGACAGTTCTAAACACGGGAAACACGTGGCACTTCACAGGCATACTTTAGACACCCCCCAGGTACAATATTTAAAGGAATATTTGACTTTTTTTTTTTCACTTTATGCATCATTAAAATGACTGCTCCCGGAAAACGTCCGTTTTTAAAACTTCTTTTTGCATTGATACATGTCCCCTGGTGCAGAACCCGGGTTCCCAAACTCTGTTTCGGACAATAACATGGATAATAGTCGTTATAATTAGCACTTTAGAATCCGAACGTTCGCATCCATTGTATTTAATAGGGTTCTAATGTTCGCGCGAACTTTCGGTCCGTTCGCGGGTTCTGGTGCGAACCGAACCCGGGGGTGTTCGGCTCATCACTAATGATGATGAGCAATACGTGCAGGAGAGGAGTGTAGAGAGTATGATGGTGTGCAGTATGTGTGGGAGAGGAGTGTTGAGAGTATGATGGTGGGGAGTATGTGTAGGAGAGGAGTGCAGAGGGCATGACAGCATGTTATTAGTGCAGGACAATAGTATGCAGGGTATGATATTGGGGCAAAATGTAAAAGAGAATGGTGTGGAGGGCATTATGAAGGGCAATATGTGCAAGAAAGTAGTATGAAGGGTGTGATGTGGGGTGGTATGGACATGGGAAAAGTGTGGAGGGCATGATGGAGGCCAGCATGTACAGAAGAATAATGTAGAGGACATGATGGAGGGCCATATGTATAGGAGAGGACTGCGGAGGGTATGGTGGTGGGCAGTATGTACAGGAAAGGACTGCAGAGGGTATGGCAGTGGGCAGTATGTATAGGAGAGGACTGCGGAGGGTATGGCAGTGGGCAGTATGTATAGGAGGGGACTGAGGAGGGTATGGCGGTGGGCAGTATGTACAGGAGAGGACTGCGGTGGGTATGGCAGTGGGCAGTATGTATAGGAGAGGACTGAGGAGGGTATGGCGGTGGGCAGTATGTACAGGAGAGGACTGCGGAGGGTATGGCGGTGGGCAGTATGTATAGGAGAGGACTGAGGAGGGTATGGCAGTGGGCACTATGTACAGGAGAGGACTGCGGAGGGTATGGCGTTGGGCAGTATGTATAGGAGAGGACTGCGGAGGGTATGGCAGTAGGCAGTATGTATAGGAGAGGACTGCGGAGGGTATGGCAGTGGGCACTATGTACAGGAGAGGACTGCGGAGGGTATGGCAGTGGGCACTATGTACAGGAGAGGACTGCGGAGGGTATGGCAGTGGGCTCTATGTACACGAGAGGACTGCGGAGGGTATGGCAGTGGGCACTATGTACACAAGAGGACTGCGGAGGGTATGGCAGTGGGCAGTATGTACAGGAGAGGACTGCGGAGGGTATGGCAGTGGACAGTATGTACAGGAGAGGACTGCGGAGGGTATGGCAGTGGGCAGTATGTGCAGGCGGAAGTATACTGTATGTATCACACTTCTCTCTTCAAGGCAAAGCTTAAAATACAAAACTCTTAGGGAGTGGAGGAGACAAAAAGTTTTTCAGAGGAGGAGGCAGAAACCCTCTTTTGCTAAAAAACTTCTTCCTCTAGTAGTTTTTTATCTCCTGTGTATACTGTACAATGTGACTGCTTCTCAATGACTGAAGATGAGCAACATGGGAATGGGAAGGAGCAATGGAGAAGATGGTGGCAGAGGGCGAAAGAGCAGTGACTGACGGCCTGGATTGGATAGCCCTGAAGGAGAACACTCTTGTAGGTAAGTGTGCCATAGTGTGCAGATTGTGGCCGGAGCTCACAGTGGACTTTAGTATCACTTTAATCCAACAACAATGACTTTTAACTGTCAAGCAGTCATTGGCTGCTAACCTGCAATCAGATACTCTTTTTTGCCTCCCGTTTCCAGTGTCACTCCACACACTGCGGAAGAAGAAGCTGTGAGTATGTACTGGATGTCCTCGGCGGGGCCCTTGAACATCTGAAAAATAAAGAACATGGCAATCAATAGATAATTTCCAATAATAAAAAAAAAAATTTGATTGGAAAGCATAGGAGAAGCAACAGATTTATGAGGTCATCTCTCTGCTTTCTCCTGCTGTCTGTATGCGATTTGTCAGCACATGTGAATGCAGGACATCTAATTGGCTTTATGTACTGCCCATCCTTCTCCCAGTCTGATGTCGCGTACACACGACCGCCTTTCTCGACGAGAAAAACGGCATTTTTTTTTTTCGCCGAGAAAAACGATCGTCTGTGGGCTTTATGTCGTTTTTCTCGTCGAGAAAAACGGCATAAAAAACGACGAGAAAAATTAGAACATGTTCTAAATTTTCTCATCGTTTTTTCCATCATTTTTTTCCGCGGCAGTTTTCCCATAGGGAGACACTGCCGCGGAGCCCACAGACGGTCGTTTTTCTCGTCAAGAGAAAAAATGACGGGAAAAACGACCGTGTGTAGGGAATCCTTGGAACCGAAGCGGTTCCCTCGTTTTTCCTGTCATTATTCACGGCGGTTTTTTAACCGCCGTGAATAATGATCGTGTGTACGCGGCATGACTGCTGCTACACAGGGGACTTTAAGAGGTTTAAAACAAGTCAAATGTAGATATTTATACTGGTTGTGTTTTGTTTTGTTTTTTTAATTAATAATTATTTTAATAAATATATAACTGCATTCACTGGTGTTTATTAAAATCTGCTTTAATTTTTCTTATGACATTTCTCTTCATTACTCTTGTATGGCATCGTTTTCAACGAATCGGCCGACTCATAGCCTTGCATTGTGAGAAGGACAATTGTACAATATCTCAAAGTAGGAAGCAGAGCCTGAGCATGTAATGAGCAAATATGGCTGCCCCATGTAAATACAGTGCCTTGAAAAAGTATTCATACCCCTTGAAATTTTCCACCTTTTGTCATGTTACAACCAGAAACGAAAATGTATTTTATTGGGTTTTTATTTAATAGACCAACACAAAGTGGCACATGTAGCACCGGCTTAGTATTGCCTCTGTAATATATGCAGAGTATTGCTCTCTGAAACATTGCATTGCATTTTCTGGCTAAACTGATAGCAGGAGGAGAGACTCTATTGGGTACAGCTGCAGGATTAAAGGCAGATTGGGTCCTGCTGTAGCTAAGAAGGAAGCCCACCCCTAACAACAAAAACAAGGAAGGACAGGATTGGATAGCAGCCCAGGAGAGCTGTGATTGGGGGGAGAGAGAGGAGGACACAGGAGGAGACACAGACTGGCATGGTGTCCGCCAGACAAAAAAAAAGGATCCCATCTGCTTGTCTCCTGAGCACTTCCAGAGCCTGTGTTGCTGTCTGTGACTCTCCTAAAGGGAAGGGAGTTTGCAGTGTGTTATTCTGCCTGATTACTGAAGATGTTCTAACAGTGCAGTGAAATCTAGAGACGAATTTCAGTGCTGCAGCAATCATCATCATTATCCTGTTTGGAGGATTCTGTGGCATGTGTTGCTCCCATCGCCATCCAGTCGACTGAGACAGTGATCAATCTACCAATTGCTGGAAGGAAGATATATCAAGTGAATCTAATTGTGAGAGATCTTCTGCCATCCTTGTGTAAGTGGATCTTGCTTAAAAGAGAAGTATGGGTTTCCTTTTTTTGCTTACATCTATTCTATGTGAGCTGCTGATATCTATAAACCCTCCCAGCCCTCTCAGAAGTGCCTCCATTCTGTTAAAATCAAGATAAATACCTGTGGGAGGTTCTACAGTCTTTCATACAGCATCATCCTGACCAGGGATCCTCAAACTATGGCCCTCCAGCTGTTGCGGAACTACACATCCCATGAGGCATTGTAAAACTCTGACATTCACCGACATGACTAGGCATGATGGGAATTGTAGTTCCTGAACAACTGGAGGGCCATAGTTTGAAGACCCCTGATCCAGACAATGGTGTGAATATAGAGTCTGGATCCACCCCCTTTCCTGTCATTTTGCTTGATTGATGTCGGCTCTCCTCCCTCTGGTTGTTTCTGAGACTTCACAGAGCGTAGCTGCTCCCCCGTCCCTTCTCCCTCCCCCTCCCTATCTATCAGCACAGCCACGTCTCTTAGGGGAGGGGGGACAGAGACAGGGGGTGTGTTGGTGTGTTGGTGGAGATGTTCACACCGCCTGAGAACTTTTCAAACTGAAAGTGGACCGTTTTTGCCAGCAGAAGGAAAGTTCATGTGCACATGCTGTAAAAACTAAAAGAGGTAGGAAAAAAGATTAGCTGATATGTGACTAATGTGATATGTACTAGTTATTTAACCCATCCCATACTTCTCTTTTAATCCTGCTAGGTCCTATTTACCGCTAATGCAGCTCTCTCTGAAAGCGGATCACCACATCTGTTAATCTTTTTTACCCTGTGACACTTTGCGAAGATACCCCTTTCCATTCTGTGGATTGCAAATATTACTTCACAAAAGTCTGAGTACTCAAACACAGGATTTAAAGGGCCCCAACGCTGTTAGACTCTGTGTGTGTTTGTGTGAATAGAATTCCCACTCGCCAGTGGTTAGCTAGAACCTACAAGACTAGATAGGATCTTATAGTCAGTAACATCACTTTTGGGAAATTGCTGAACATTATTCTTGTATTGTACAGTTTCGTTCACCACTCGTTCATTGCATTTCAGGCAAGGCCTCCCACTGGCGGTTAAAGTGAACGAACACCAATCCTGTTTTCATTTACTGAGCAGTTGTATTATATCATTGCATTTAATATTTGTATTCTGTTAATCAGTTTATCTCTTTTCAGGGCTTATTGCTAGTTCTAATAAAGCCCAGCTAAAAGTTTAAACAGTGTTTTGAGTGTTACTTGGATCCAGGTGAGGGTGAGCCATCACTGGTGTGGGACAGAAGACCCGTATATTACAGCGGCCCTTGTGGGGGTAGCGCTACACACATAATTGTGAAGTGGAAGGAAAATTATAAATGGTTTTTATTTTTTTTACAAATAAATAACTGAAAAGTGTGGTGTGCATTTGTATTAAGCCCCCTTTACTCTGATACCCCTAAGGCCCCATGCACACGAGACGCTGTTAAACGCGTGTTCAGAGGCAGTTGGACACTTTTTTCAACTGCTCGTGAACACATTCAATGTTATCCTATGTGTCCATGTCTCGTTTATTGCCGTTTACAAGCAGTTGCGTTTAAGCTCGTTTTTCCAGAAGCAAAAAAATGGGTTCAGACGCAAACGTTTTCCACGTTTCAGACGCAAAACGCGGTACCGGCGTTTTGACGCGTTTTCGTTTATAAGCGTTTTTAAAGGTGACCTATTTTTTTACATTAGAAATCTCAAAAATGATGGCAAATGATGAAAAACCATTAAAAATATATAAAAAAGTGGACAATCCACAACTTGTGACAGGTAACGTGGCAGGTGGACAATCCACAAATTGTGGCAGGTGATGTGGCCAGGTGATGTGGCAGGTGACGTGGCAAGTGGACAATACACAACTTGTGGCAGGTGATGTGGCCAGGTGACGTGGCAGGTGGACAATCCACAAATTGTGGGAGGTGACGTAGCCAGGTGACGGGGCAGGTGGACAATCCACAAATTGTGGCAGGTGACGTGGCAAGTGGACAATCCACAAATTGTGCCAGGTGACGTGGCCAGGTGATGTGGCAGGTGACGTGGCAAGCGGACAATCCACAACTTGTGGCAGGTGACGTGGCAGGTGGACAATCCACAAATTGTGGCAGGTGACATGGCAAGTGGACAATCCACAACTTGTGGCAGGTGGACAATCCACAAATTGTGGCAGGTGACGTGGCAAGTGGACAATCCACAACTTGTGGCAGGTGACATGGCCAGTGGACAATCCACAAATTGTGGCAGGTGACGTGGCCAGGTGACGTGACAGGTGGACAATCCACAACTTGTGGCAGGTAACGTGGCCAGGTGATGTTGCAAGTGGACAATCCACAACTTGTGGCAGGTGATGTGGCCAGGTGATGTGGCAGGTGACGTGGCAAGTGGACAATCCACAACTTGTGGCAGGTGACGTGGCCAGGTGACGTGGCAGGTGGACAATCCACAAATTGTGGCAGGTGACGTGGCCAGGTGATGTGGCCAGGTGATGTGACAGGTGGACAATCCACAACTTTTGGCAGGTAACGTGGCCAGGTGACATGGCCAGGTGATGTGGCAGGTGACGTGGCAAGTGGAAAATCCACAACTTGTGGCAGGTGACGTGGCCAGGTGATGTGGCAGGTGACGTGGCAAGTGGACAATCCACAACTTGTGGCAGGTGACGTGGCCAGGTGACGTGGCAGGTGGAAAATCCACAAATTGTGGCAGGTGACGTTGCCAGGTGACGTGGCAGGTAACGTGGCAAGTGGACAATCCACAACTTGTGGCAGGTGACGTGGCAGGTGACGTGGCAAGTGGACAATGCACAACTTGTGGCAGGTGACGTGGCCAGGTGACGTGGCAAGTGAACATTCCACAACTTGTGGCAGGTGACGTGGCAGGTGACATGGCCAGGTGACGTGGCCAGGTGATGTGGCAAGTGGACAATTCACAACTTGTGGCAGGTGACGTGGCCAGGTGACGTGGCAAGTGGACAATTCACAACTTGTGGCAGATGATGTGGCAAGTGATACGCTAAATACAAGTACACTGCTGCTCTCTCAGCTGCTGGTCTCCCAAAATGGCTGAAATGGTTAACTAACACTGTTTTTTGAGCTTAGGGAGGGTCTTATGATGTTTCTTAACTAAACGCCTATAGACGCAAACGCGGTAAAACGCCGCTAAAATCGCGGCAAAACTGGTGTTTTTAAACGCCGGTTTTAGCCTTTAAAAACGTGTGTTCAGCAGAGTTTGCACCGGCGTCTCGTGTGCATGGGGCCTAACTAAAATCTAGTGGAACCAATTGCCTTCAGAAGTTACCTAATTAGTAAATAGAGTCCACCTGTGTGTAATTTAATCTCAGTATAAATACAGGTGTTTAAAGTTTAAAGCAGGGTTAGGTTATAAATAAATATCCCAAGCTTTGAACCAATCCATCATCCGAAAATAGAAAGAGTAAGGCACAACTGCAAATGTACCAAGACATGGCCGTCCACCTAAACTCACAGGCCGGGCAAGGAGAGCATTCATCAGAGAAGCAGCCAAGAGGCCCATGGTAACTCTGGAGGAGCTGCCGAGATCCACAGCTCAGGTGGGAGAATCTGTCCACAGGACAACTATTAGTCGTGCTTCTCCACAAATCTGGCCTTTATAGAAGAGTGGCAATAAGAAAGCCATTGGTGAAAGAAAGCCATAAGAAATCCCTTTTGCAGTTTGTGAGAAGCCATGTGGGGGACACAGAAAACATGTGGAAGAAGGTGCTCTGGTCAAATGAGACCAAAATTGAATTTTTTGGCCTAAAAGCAAAACGCTATGTGTGACTGAAAACAAACACTGCACATCACCCTAAACACACCATCCCCACCGTGAAACATGGTGGTGGCAGCATCATGTTGTGGGGATGCTTTTCTTCAGCAGGGACCGGGGAGCTGGTCAGAGTTGATGGGAAGATGGATGGAGCAAAATACAGAGCAATCTTAGTAGAAGACCTGTTAGTCTGCAAAAGACTTGAGACTGGGGTGGAGGTTCACCTTCCAGCAGGACAGCGACCCTAAACATACAGCCAGAGCTACAATGGAATGGTTTAGATCAAAGCATATTCATATGTTAGAATGACCCAGTCACAGTCCAGACCTAAATCCAATTGAGAATCTGTAGCAAAACTTGAAAATTGCTGTTCACAGACGCTCCCCATCCAATCTGACAGAGCTTGAGATGTTTTGCAAAGAAGAATGAGCAAAAATGTCACTCTCTAGATGTGCAAAGCCGGTAGAGACATCCCCAAAAAGACTTGCAGCTGTAATTGCAATGAAAGGAGGTTCTACAAAGTATTGACTCAGGGGGGGGGCTATACAAATGTACCCCACACTTTTCACATATTTATTTGTAAAAAAAAAATTGAAAACCATTTATCATTTTCCTTCCACTTCACAATTATGTGCCACTTTGTGTTGGTCTATCACATAAAATCCCAATAAAATACATTAACGTTTTTGGTAGTAACATGACAACATGTGGAAATTTTTACTTTTTCAAGGCACTGTATACAAGTACAATTTATACATTGAAAAAAAGTTTTAAGAATATATTGATAAGATTTTTTTTTACATTTAACTCATTTATTTTACTGTCAATGTTAAAATATATATATATACAGTGGGTACGGAAAGTATTCAGACCCCCTTAAATTTGTCACTCTTTGTTATATTGCAGCCATTTGCTAAAATCTTTTAAGTTCATTTTTTTCCTCATTAATGTACACACAGCACCCCATATTGACAGAAAAACACAGAATTGTTGACATTTTTGCAGATGTATTAAAAAAGAAAAACTGAAATATCACATGGTCCTAAGTATTCAGACCCTTTGCTGTGACACTCATATATATAACTCAGGTGCTGTCCATTTCTTCTGATCATCCTTGAGATGGTTCTACACCTTAATTTTAGTCCAGCTGTGTTTGATTATACTGATTGGACTTGATTAGGAAAGCCACACCCCTGTCTATATAAGACCTTACAGCTCATAGTGCATGTCAGAGCAAATGAGAATCATGAGGTCAAAGGAACTGCCTGAAGAGCTCAGAGACAGAATTGTGGCAAGGCACAGATCTGGCCAAGGTTACAAACATTTTTTTGCTGCACTTAAGGTTCCTAAGAGCACAGTGGCCTCCATAATCCTTAAATGGAAGACGTTTGGGACGACCAGAAACCTTCCTAGAGCTGGCCGTCCGGCCAAACTGAGCTATCGGGGGAGAAGAGCCTTGGTGAGAGAGGTAAAGAAGAACCCAAAGATCACTGTGGCTGAGCTCCAGAGATGCAGTCGGGAGATGGGAGAAAGTTGTAGAAAGTCAACCATCACTGCAGCCCTCCACCAGTCGGGACTTTATGGCAGAGTGGCCTCTCCTCAGTGCAAGACACATGAAAGCCGCATGGAGTTTGCTAAAAAACACCTGAAGGACTCCAAGATGGTGAGAAATAAGATTCTCTGGTCTGATGAGACCAAGATAGAACTTTTTGGCCTTAATTCTAAGCGGTATGTGTGGAGAAAACCAGGCACTGCTCATCACCTGTCCAATACAGTCCCAACAGTGAAGCATGGTGGTGGCAGCATCATGCTGTGGGGGTGTTTTTCAGCTGCAGGGACAGAACGACTGGTTGCAATCGAGGGAAAGACGAATGCGGCCAAGTACAGGGATATCCTGGACGAAAACCTTCTCCAGAGTGCTCAGGACCTCAGACTGGGCCGAAGGTTTACCTTCCAACAAGACAATGACCCTAAGCACACAGCTAAAATAACGAAGGAGTGGCTTCACAACAACTCTGTGACTGTTCTTGAATGGCCCAGCCAGAGCCCTGACTTAAACCCAATTGAGCATCTCTGGAGAGACCTAAAAATGGCCGTCCACCAACATTTACCATCCAACCTGACAGAACTGGAGAGGATCTGCAAGGAGGAATGGCAGAGGAGCTCCAAATCCAGGTGTGAAAAACTTGTTGCATCTTTCCCAAAAACTCATGGCTGTATTAGATCAAAAGGGTGCTTCTACTAAATACTGAGCAAAGGGTCTGAATACTTAGGATCATGTGATATTTCAGTTTTTCTTTTTTAATAAATCTGCAAAAATGTCAACAATTCTGTGTTTTTCTGACAATATGGGGTGCTGTGTGTACATTAATGAGGAAAAAAATGAACTTCAAAGATTTTAGCAAATGGCTGCAATATAACAGAGTGACAAATTTAAGGGGGTCTGAATACTTTCCGTACCCACTGTATATATATACCGTATTTATCGGCATATAACATGCACCTTAATTTTAAGAGGGAAGTTTCAGGAAAAAAACTTAAATTTTAAATAAAGATCTCTGAAGCAAAATAAGGGTCAGTGCCCATCAAGGCAGCCTGATCAATGCCCATCAATGCAGCTTGATCAATGCCCATCCGCAGCCTCACAATTGCCCATCAATGCAGCCTGACCAATGCCCATCAATGCAGCTTGATCAGTGCCCATCTGCAGCCTCACCATTGCCCATCAATGCAGCTTAATCAATGCCCATCTGTAGCTTCACAATTGCCCATGAATGCAGCTTGATTAATGCCCATCTGTAGCCTCCCCATTGCCATGAATGCAGCCTGATCAATGCCCATCTCAGGGAGGGGGGCGGAATGAGCGCCGTCAGATTACATACAGCGAGAATCTCCTGTTTACTCGGCAGCCTCCTTAATACAAAGTCCAGCCTCCTGGACCGGCTTCTATGATAGACAGAACATTGGTCCAATGCCAGCCCAGGAAACAAGACTTCCTATTACAGAGGCCGCTGAGTAAACAGGAGATTCTCGCTGTATGTAATCTGACGGCGCTCGTCCCGCCCCCCTCCCCGTTCTCTCCGAGGCAGCCCAAATTGCAGTATCGGCGTATAACACGCACACACTATTTGCAACCGATTTGCTGGGTGAAAAAGTGAGTGCTATACGCCAATAATGTAAATTCCATTAAAGCCAAACTAGGGGACACTTACAAACAATCCCTTGCAAGCCCTGAACGTCTCTCTGATGAAACCAAATCTTCCACTGAAATCTTTTCGGAAACCCACACTTCAAGGAGTGGCGGATTCCTAGTCCCCTGCTGTGCTCAGTGGTTTCTCCCGCTGACCCTTGCATCTCTGCTGTATGCTGTAGTGACATAGGGTTCAGTAGGGTAAACCACTGAGGGCAACAGGGGACCAGAAGATTGAACCTACCAGAAATGTAAGTTTCTGAAGAAATTTCAACAGATGATTTTATCATGTATCAGTGAGGCGCTCAGTGGTGCAAGCAGTGAGATGTATTGCTATTTTTAGGGCATAATGGCAGCACTACTACCATATAATTCCACAAAACTGTTATATAATAAAAAATACTTTTGCACATAATACATGAAAATACGGACAGGAAATCGAAAAAGAGACATTAGGCTCAGTTCTAAGCTACGTTATATGGCCATTGGCCAAAAGCTTGGTGACTCCTGACTATCACACCGACCACTATACAACCAATAATATATGGGTATCCCCCCAAATTATTGAGTTCAGGTGTTTCCATTGAAGGGTACTTTTAATGCTACCCCATATGAATATGACTGTGTGCAACAGTTTGAGGAAGACCCTTTCCTGTTCCAGCATGACTGTCCTCTCAAACACAGCTCCATAAAGTCATGGCTTGATGAGTCTGGTGTGGAGGAACTGTGCCTTCACGGAGCTCTGACCACAACCCTATTGAACACCTTTGGGGCGATTTAGAAGGCCAATTGCAAGGTCTTCTCATCCAACATCAGTACTCACAAATGTTCTTTTGGATGAATGGGCAAAAATTCCCACAGACACCCCCCAAAATCTTGTGGAAAGCCACCATAGGGGGAACGGAGAGGCAACTTCATTTATTGGTTCTGGAATGGAATCTCTAACAAGCCATATAATGTAGATGTGATGATCAGGTGTCCACAAATGTTTGGCCACACAGTGTATGACAACTGATTGACCGCAATGTTCTTTATTTAGCTAAAATAATAAAAAAAGTGAAGTGAGCCTATTGTTATTTTATTTCATACCTTAATTTGTTTGATTTCATACTGGATCCTTTTGATGGGATTCCCATAGACATCATTCCCGCTGTCGATTTCTTTACCCACAATGGCCTTGGCTCGAATCACTGCAAGGAAACAATGGGAAAGAATTTAAATAAAATGTTTTTATTTTGGTGGCTATATATAATAGTTCCATATTTTTTTAGCATAACATTTTTTTTGTTAAAAATTATTTTGAATAAATTATAATTTATTTTTTCATGATGTAGCGAGCATAAAAAAAAAAAAGTTCCTCTTCGTTATCCATTACCCATTCTCTGATATTATTACATATTTTTAAATATTGTGAACACTCCTCCTGATAATAGATGACCTAAAACTCTGAACATCTGTTTAACTCTTGTTTATACACAGTTATGAAAAGAGCAAATAATTATAATTAGATCTTTCCATATTTCATCTATTTACAAGTCATGTTTACTTGATGTATTATTATTATTTTATTTTTTTAATTTAATTTTTATTTCCACCTGATGTTTATTTGCATAATTGGTACCCATTATTCTCTGTATCTTTACTTTAATTACACAATAAACTTTATTGTGAAAAAAAAAATGTTTATTTATTTATTTTTTGCTTACTGTATGTCAATAATCCTTTTTTTTATTAATTCACATAATTATTTTTGAAAGAGAAGACTGCACAATAAGGGATTACTATTTGTAATTCTATGAACTGATTTGGGTAGAGAGAAAAAAAAATGCACTCCATGAAAGTTTTTTTTTTTTTCTTCCATTTTATTGATACTTTTGGCCATGGGACAGAATTTCCCCAATGGGACACAGATGGCAATTTTTTTTTAAAAAAAAGGGGTTATAACCCTCCCTTACTTTATCCAAAAATGAATACATTCTTCAACATTCTTTATATAGCGCTGCGCAAAATGTTGGCGCTATAAACATCCTGTATAATAATAATTAAACATCTGAAATATGGATCACTACTGTTAAAGAATGAAAAAAAAAAAAAAAGTCAAATTTTTCCTTCCATTCTTTAATTAATATTTTGCAGAACAGGCTACAGTAGAATAGCTGCTGGGGGTGGGGGAGGTGGGGCCCAGACAGTTCTCATTTCAGATTTTCTGAAAAAACAAGGTTGAGCCATTGTGTATTAATAGCAGAATAGGCATATTTCAGCCGTGGTGTCACGTGACCTACTCAGAACCACGCCACACATCCCAAAATAAAACGTGATTCTGCCTTTGAAGCAATCATTAGTATCTCAGTATAATTTCAGAGATGGGGTTAGTCAAGGTGTCCGGGGAAAGCATTAATAAACTCCTGAAATGAACGGTCAGCGATCATCTGTATAGGGTGGTGGAGCAAAACGATGGTTGTGGTGAACAGACAGATCCAACTCAGTTCCTCTCATGTGCTGCTGAATCATTAGACAAAAATGCATCCAAATTCTGAGAGGATTTGTTGGAAACAGAGAAGCTTTGTGGAGGGAACTGCTAGTCTGCACTTTCCAAGCCAAAACCAAAGCAACGGAGCCAAGAGCTAGTGCAGAACGCGTGATGGGAGAGAGCGAGAACGAGGAGACAAGAGAAGACACCGATAAAATCATAGTCAACGATAAAAGCATAAAAGTGGACGGATAATGCGACCAAGTCCACCATAGATACGCCATCACCGTAGAGGGATTTAGACAATGCCTGTTAGATTCTAACTACGACTTTGGATGACACATTCCTGAATATAGAGAATGGAAAGGGAGGCCCATTGTAGACACCTCCAGTTTATCAAGGGAAAAACTACCCCCAGATGAGCTTTAGAAATTAGGTTGTTGCCTAATCCAGCCAAAAATGATTGCCACCCGATGTAGTGGTTCTCAACCATCGAGCCAAGGCCTACAGCCAGACCACGGTCTTCCTCTTCCTGGTCCATCCACCCTTAACCTTCTATAGTGCCTCTCAGCTCCCATGGTGCTCCTCAACCTCCCATAGTGGACCACAGTGCCCATAAAGCTCTCACATTGCCCCTAGGCCACCTAAGAGCCCTCACAGTGCCCTTGCTGGAGAGCCTCCAGGCTCCCATAGTGCCCCTAACCTCTAACAGTGTTCCACAGTGCCCCCAAGACCACTAAGAGCCCCCAGCTTCCCATGGTGCCGCTCAACCCAATGCATAGCCTTCAAGACTGCGGGAGAGCCTCCAGGCCCCCATAGTGTCCCCAACCTCTAGCAGTGTCCCACAGTGCCCCCAAGACCACTAAGAGCCCCCCAGCTTCCCACGGTGCCCCTCAACCCAATGCATGGCCTTCAGAACTGCTGGAGAGCCTCCAGGCCCCCAACCTCTAGCAGTGTCCCACAGTGCCCCCAAGACCACTAAGAGCCCTCAGCCCCCAAAGTAGCCTCCAACGGGGGACCCTCAACCTAACACAAGGCCCCCAAGCTGGCTGCAGAGCCTCCAGCCCTCTATAGTGTCCCCAACCTCCAAAATTGCCCCCAAGCCCTCTAAGAGCCCTCAGCCCCCAAAGTACCCCCCCAGCCTCCCATGTTGTACCCCAAACCAATGTAAGGCCCCACAGCCTGCTGCAGAGCCTCCAGCCCACCACAGTGCCCCCAACCTCCAACGGTGTCCTACAGTGCCCCCAGGAGCCCTCAGTCCCCCCAGCCTCCCACAGTGCCCCTCAACCCAATGCAAGGCCCCCCAAGCTTACTGCAGAGCCAATCTCAAACGGTGTCCCACAGTACCCCAAAGACCCCTAAAAAGCATTTAGCCCCCACAGTGACCCCCCCAGCCTTTCACTGTGCCCCTTAATCCAATGCAAGGGTCTTCCAACAGTGTCCCACAGTGCCCCCTAACCTCCCACAGTGCTTTCCAGCGGCAAGAATACCCCAGTCCCCAGCCTCCTGGAGAGCCCCTTCCAGTAACTTAATCCCCTACAGGGCAACAAAGTCTGTACCCCATTACTCCACATTGATCAATGTGCTCCTTTCTTCTGGGTTACCTCACTAAATGAAAAAGCCTCAAATACGCTTCTCACTGGTCACTGACCAAAAAGCATTATGATTGATAATCATTCTGGGACTGTGTATTGCAGTGCAGTCCGCTGCACTGGCAGCACGGGGCATCATGGCGGGATCCAGAGGGTTGGCCAGGAAATTTGAAATTAGTTCACCTTTTCCTTTTTCATAAAAAGGTGTTAAAAAAAAAAAAGCAGCACAGTTTCCCATGCTAACCTTCAATCCAAAGCTGCCCTCCACAGTACTTCCTTTTCACCAAGAGATGTCCTCAGTCTTCCAGGTTCATGTGACAGTGTCACTTGAATGTGCCGACTGTACAAAAACCGAAATGACTTTTCATGGTCAGGAGTTCTTATAAAAACGTTTGTTTCTGGAGCGCGGCCGGAAGAAGCACAAGACAAACAGACTGAGTCAAACTGTGCGAGTTCCAGGTACCAAAATATCTGCTGAAAGCACGTGAGGGAAACGGCATCGAATGACAATCTGCCTTGGATTAAACTCTGCTTCAACTTTCCTACAGTTTGCAACGGCACATCTGTTTTAAATCTTTGAAGTAAACCTGTCCTGGGGGTCAAGATGCCAAAAGCTTGCCATACACTATACAATCTGATTGTACAATCTCCTACCATCAACTATGCAGTGCAAGGTTCTGCCTGATTGGATACAAATTGTAGAATAACCAAAACTATGTAATATAAGAAGAAACATTTCTACCTCTCCCAGAGAGCAGTGGCAGTGCATAAAGGGCGCACGGGCGCCACCCCCTTTCTCCTGCCACCTGTCTATCACCATAGATAGATTCAAGCATTGCATGAATCTATCTATGGTCGCCGCTGCCACCCCCTATTCAGGTGCCCGGCCCCTTTTTGGGCACCAGGCACCTAAATTACAGGGGTATTTTTTGGAAGCTGTTTAAATATTCGCTTTCCTAACACTGAACAGCCTCTGAGCAAATCAGGTGCTCGGGTCTGTTACCTGTCACCTGATTGGCTGAAACGACAGGCGCTGTGATTGGACGCCTATCAGGCGTCCAATCATAGCAGAGGACGGGAAGAGAGGACGGGAGAAGACATCATGGAGCGTGAAGGACATCGCCACTGTGAACCGCTGCCCCACCGAGACAAGTAAGTGCAGGGCGGGCGGGGGATGCACAGTGGCAGCATTTGATGGGCACAGTAGCAGCAATTGATGGGCACACTGGCAGCAAGCTGCGTTTGATGGCACATTGGCGGCAATTTATGGGTACAGTGGCTGCGTTTGATGGGCACAGTGGCTGAGTTTGATGGGCACAGTGGTGGCAATGGATGACACAGTGGCTGCGTTTGATGGGCACAGTGGCGGCAATTGATGGCACAGTGGCGGCAATTGATGGCACGGTGGCTGCATTTGATGGGCACAGTGACGGCAATTGATGGCACAGTGGTGGCAATTGATGACACAGTGGCTGCGTTTGATGGGCACAGTGGCTGTGTTTGATGGGCACAGTGGCTGCGTTTGATGGGCACAGTGGCTGCGTTTGATGGGCACAGTGGCGGCAATTGATGGGCACAGTAGCTGCGTTTGATGGGCACAGTGGCTGCAATTGATGTTTAAAAGTGTAAAAAAAAAAGTAAAAAAAAAAAAAAAAAAAGTAAAATAAAAAAAAAATATTTTTTTTTTAAAACGCCCGTCCCCAATAGCTCGCGCTTAGAAGCGAACGCACACGTAAGTCCCGCCCGCATATGTAAACGCAGTTCAAACCACATATGTGAGGTATCGCCGCGTGCGTTAGAGCGTGTGCAACAAGTCTAGCACTAGACCTCCTCTGTAACTCTAACCTGGTAACCTGTAAAAATTTTCAAAGCGTCACCTATGGAGATTTTTAAGTACCGAAGTTTGGCGCCATTCCATGAGTGTGCGCAATTTTAAAGCGTGACATGTTAGGTATCTTTTTACTCAGCGTAACATATGCTTTCATATTTTACAAAAAAATTGGGTTAACTTTACTGTTTTGTTATTTTTTAATTCATGAAACCATTTTTTTCCCCAAAAAAAGGCGTTTGAAAAATTATTGCGCAAATACCGTGCAAGATAAAAAGTTGCAACAACCGTCATTTTATTCCCTAGGGTGTCTGCTAAAAAAAACATATATAATGTTTGGGGGTTCTGAGTAATTTTCTAGCAAAAGAATGATGATTTGTACATGTAGGAGAGAAGTGCCAGAATAGGCCCGGTATGGAAGTGCTATAAAAAGCCCGGTATGGAAGTGGTTAAACAGCGGGCGGTCAGCTTTGAGCTAAAAGTGGTCTCTGCGGCGGATTCGCCGTGGGATCACTTTTATCGCCGGCAAGAGAGGTGACCCCCGCCACTCCCGCCGCTCCCCGGTGGTTTCCGCCGCTTACCGGAGCCATCGGTAGCAGTGAAGACGATCGGGTCCTTTCCCCTCTGAGACCAAGTGAGGGAAAGATTGCCCCCACTCGGCTTCATACTATTGGATGACAGAAGCGACATCAAACGTCTCTTCCGCCCAATGGTCTTAAAGGGGGGAAAAAAATAGAAAAAAAATAAATATTTTTTTTTTATTACTTTTAAGTGTAAATGTGAAATCTGAGGTCTTTTTGACCCCAGATCTCATATTAAAGAGGTCCTGTCATGCTTTTTTCTATTACAAGGGATGTTTACAATAGTTAGAGCAAGAGCAATAATTAGTCCTCCTCTGTAACTCAAAACTGGCAACCTGTATAAATTTTTAAACGTTGCCTATGGAGATTTCTAAGGGTCACAGTTTGTCGCCATTCCACGTGTGGGGGCGCAATTTTGAAGCGTGACATGTTGGGTATCAATTTACTCGGCGTAACATTATCTTTCACAATATACAAAGAAATTGGGCTAACTTTACTGTTGTCTTATTTTTTAATTAAAAAAAGTGTATTTTTTCCCAAAAAATTGCACTTGTAAGACTGCTGCGCAAATACGGTGTGACAAAAAGTATTGCAACGGCCCCCATTTTATTCTCTATGGTGTCTGAAAAAATATATATATATATATATATATATATATATATATATATATATAATGTTTGGGGGTTCTAAGTAATTTTCTAGCAAAAAAAAAAATATTTTAACTTGTAAACAACAAGTTTGAAAAATAGGCCTGGTCCTTAACCACTTGCCGACCGCCGCACGCAGATGTATGTCGACAGAATGGCACGGACAGCGCAAATGGGCGTATAGGTACGTCCCCTTTAATTTGCCGCCG
Organism: Rana muscosa; assembly: GCA_029206835.1. Taxonomy (NCBI): domain Eukaryota; kingdom Metazoa; phylum Chordata; class Amphibia; order Anura; family Ranidae; genus Rana; species Rana muscosa. Next base: position 39,024,879 of record CM055128.1, read on the forward strand.
TGTGGTCGCGCACGCGCCGTCAGCGGCGCGCTCGTGACCCTGCCGCGAGCTCCGTGACCGTGCCCGCGGGCTCGATGTCCGCCGGCGTCCCGCGATCGTGTCACAGAGCTGAAGAACGGGGAGATGTCAGTGTAAACACAACATCTCCCGGTTCTGCCTAGTGACATGTCACTGATCGTCTGTTCCCTGTCACTGGGAACAGCGATCAGTGACATGTCACGGTAAGCCACACCCTCTAACAGTTAGAATCACTCCCTAGGTCACACTTAACCCCTTCAGCGACCCCCTACAGGTTAACCCCTTCACTGCCAGGGTCACTTTTACACTAATCAGTGCATTTTTATAGCACTGATTGCTGTAAAAATGACAATGGTCCCAAAATCAAAAGTGTCCGATGTGTCCCCCATAATGTCACAGTCACGATAAAAATCGCTGATCGCCGCCATTACTAGTAGAAAAAAATTATTAATAAAAATGCCATAAAATTACCCCCTATTTTGTAGACGCTATAACTTTTGCGCAAACCAATCAATAAACGCTTATTGCAATTTTTTTTTTAACAAAAATATGTAGAAGAATACGTATCGGCCTAAACTGAGGAAAAAATATGTTTTTTATATATTTTTGGGGGATATTTATTATAGCAAAAAGTAAAAAATATTGAATTTTTTTTAAAATTGTCGCTCTATTTTTGTTTATAACGCAAAAAAAAAAAAAACGCAGAGGTGATCAAATACCACCAAAAGAAAGCTCTATTTGTGGGGAAAAAAGGACGTCAATTTTGTTTGGGAGCCACGTCGCACGACCGCGCAATCGTCAGTTAAAGCGACGCAGTGCCGAATCGCAAGTGGCCTGGTCTTTGGCCAGCGAAATGGTCCGGGGCTGAAGTGGTTAAGAAGATTTTAAAGTAGGTTTTATGGTTTCCAATGGCATCGTTCATACCACTGCAGTCAGTTCCAGGGCGTTCCAGTTCCAGAAAAAAAAAGTAGAACATGCTGCATTTTTCCTGCACTGATAAGTGTTCTACATCTACCGTGGATCGCTTTTCAGAGGGGTAGCACGTGAGAACGAGTTCTAATCCAACCACACCCTTCAGAATTAGCTGGACGCCTATTGCCAGCACTGGCCGTGTTTCAGGACAGTCCTTTATTAACCGGACTTTCATTTTTATGTTTATGCCTTTTTTTAAACGTCCAGCCTAAATATAGCTTTGGTGTAATTATATTCCTTGCAAAACACGAGCAACAGTCCTTTCCTTCCAAAAAAGATATTTTTACAGCTCCTTTCCACAACCATATAATTAGACGACTACAGCGGTATTTCTGTACTAATATAATCAGAGAAAACTCCGTACAGAATAAACACGCAGCCTGTCACACCTATAAGGAGGAGTTACAGGCTACAAACAATTTTCTATACTTTCTACCTATATAGATGTTTAGAATCTTTTAACCCTTTTGCTGCCATTGCTGTTTTTGCGCACGATTAAAAAAATTATTTTAGGCCCGGAGATTAGTACACCCCTAAGTGAAAATGTCCAAATTGGGCCCAATTAGCCATTTTCCCTCTCCGGTGTCATGTGACTCGTTAGTGTTACAAGGTCTCAGGTGTGAATGGGGAGCAGGTGTGTTAAATTTGGTGTTATCGCTCTCACTCTCTCATACTGGTCACTGGAAGTTCAACATGGCACCTCATGGCAAAGAACTCTCTGAGGATCTGAATAAAAGAATTGTCGCTCTACATAAAGATGGCCGAGGCTATAAGAAGATTGCCAAGACCCTGAAACTGAGCTGCAGCACGGCGGCCAAGACCATACAGCGGTTTAACAGGACAGGTTCCACTCAGAACAGGCCTCGCCATGGTGGACCAAAGAAGTTGAGTGCACGTGCTCAGCGTCATATCCAGAGGTTGTCTTTGGGAAATAGACGTATGAGTGCTGCCAGCATTGCTGCAGAGGTTGAAGGGGTGGAGGGGGTCAGCCTGTCAGTGCTCAGACCATACGCCGCACACTGCATCAAATTAGTCTGCATTGCTGTCATCCCAGAAAGATGATGAACAAGAAATCCCGCAAACAGTTTGCTGAAGACAAGCAGACTAAGGACATGGATTGCTGGAACCATGTCCTGTGGTCTGATGAGACCAAGATAAACTTATTTGGTTCAGATGGTGACAAGCGTGTGTGGCGGCAACCAGGTGAGGAGTACAAAGACAAGTGTGTCTTGCCTACAGTCAGTGCTGCCGGCACTGGGGAGCCACAGTTCATTGAGGGGACCATGAATGCCAACATGTACTGTGACATACTGAAGCAGAGCATGATCCCCTCCCTTCAGAGACTGTGCCGCAGGGCAGTATTCCAACATGATAACGACCCCAAACACACCTCCAAGACGATCACTGCCTTGCTAAAGAAGCTGAGGGTAAAGGTGAAGGACTGGCCAAGCATGTCTCCAGACCTAAACCCTATTGAGCATCTGTGGGACATCCTCAAATGGAGGTGGAGGAGCGCAAGGTCTCTAACATCCACCAGCTCCGTGATGTCATCATGGAGGAGGGGAAGAGGACTCCAGTGGCAACCTGTGAAGCTCTGGTGACCTCCATGCCCAAGAGGGTTAAGGCAGTGCTGGAAAATAATGGCGGCCACACAAAATATTGACACTTTGGGCCCAATTTGGACATTTTCACTTAGGGGTGTACTCACTTTTGTTGCCAGAGATTTAGACATTAATGGCTGTGTGTTGAGTTATTTTGAGGGGGCAGCAAATTTACACTGTTATACAAGCTGTACACTCACTACTTAAAATGTGACATGTTAGGTATCTATTTACTCGGCGTAACATCATCTTTTATATTTTAATCCAAAAATGTGGTATTAGTGTTTGTGTGCAAAAAAAATCATTAAAGTGTATTTTTTCCCAAAGAATTGCATTTAAAAAACCACTGCGCAAATACCGTGACATAAAAGTTTGCAACACACACCATTTTATTCTCTAGGGCCTCTGCTAAAAATATAAATATATAATGTTTGGGGGTTCTAAGTAATTTTCTAGCAAAAAAAATAAAAATAAAAAACAGATTTTTACGGGAAACAAATGTCAGAATTGGCCTGGGTGGGAAATGGTTAAAACCTACAATATCTGTCACCGGTTAGAGGACAGAGCTAAGAAGATGGCGTGGTATTAGCAGTGAAGGTAAGTGGACCCTATCATGTCTTTCATTTATGGGGGGAGGGGTACATCCTGGCATGACCTGTCCCGGAGCCAATGCTGACATTCAGCAGCAGCCGGCATCCCTTCTGACCGCAGGCCCTGTGGTCGGCAGACTTCCTGAGTAATAGATTTCAGCTCCGGGCTGCAGAAGACACAGGGGAGCATGGAGGGGATTCGTCACCTAGATGAAAGAAGGGGAAACGGCGCCGAAAAAAAAAAAAAAGAAGCTAAAACAAGAGAATTTACCGACACTCAGCAAGAAAGACGAGATTTCCTGCTGGCCAAGCACAATACAGAACTGAGCGTAAACCGTCACCGACCACATCCACATCCTACCATCATACCGTCCTATAGAACAAAAACACCGACAACGCTAAAGCCTGACTCTGGGAAACGTTCATTTCAAAGCCCCAAAGAAGCTCCTGTACTTCCTTAGCAAGACAAGTGACAGCACATCACTCACATGTGAATAAGCCCCACACAATACAATGGAAATCTGGTGTTGATTAATAAAGCGCTTCTGGAAACACATTTAAAACTGCTCAGCTGTGAACGGGGCTTAAGGCTACGTTTACACTCTGGGGGTGATTTACTAAAGGCAAATAGACTGTGCACTTTGCAAAGTGCAGTTTCGCCAAAGCTTAGTATTTGGCTCTCCCGCTGGCCAGTGGGCGGCGCGCGCCAGCACCCCCAATCTAGCGTTCCTGAGCCGACGTACAATGACGCCGATTCGTGGGAACGAGCCGACCTGACGCAGTACAATGGCAGCGGCTGGTCGGCAAGTAGTTAAAGAGCTGAGGCTGTCAATCTGCTAGAGCTCCCTCCCCTGTCACCTTTTAACTCTTGAAAAAAGAAAAGGTTGGGACTTTGTATGAAACACAGCACTTGGGTGGAATGAATCAATCAATATAGTGTAAACAATATTTATTATCACAATTGAGCATAGTAAAGTACATAATGGTCATCATTAAACAGTAGACACAATACAAATTAAATAAGAACATGATTGGTAAATCACGATTGTTCATAATAAATTGCATAGTATACATAATAACATATAATCATTGATAAGACCAGCAGTATGCCCAAAATTGTGTAAAATTGTAAAAACATGATTGGTATTATATTGAATTAATTGATGATTCAAACAACGTAAAACCCATGGTATGTACATGATTGATGTGACATGGCAACACTTGTGTAGGCTCTACGCGTTTCGTGGATGTGTAGTCCACTCTTCAGGAGCAATTAAAACTGGGAGTACCTAGATGTTCCTTATCATCCCCCAGCGTCTATCATTACCAACGTTACCCCTTATACGTTTTTTAAGTTACCCATAGGTAAGAGAGCTAGGACCAAGTAATTTGCTCCCCCTCTTTTCCCTCTAATCAATTACCATTGATTATGAAAATATTTTTTACTCTAGGTGCTCCCAGTTTTAATTGCTCCTGAAGAGTGGACTACACATCCACGAAACGCGTAGAGCCTACACAAGTGTTGCCATGTCACATCAATCATGTACATACCATGGGTTTTACGTTGTTTGAATCATCAATTAATTCAATATAATACCAATCATGTTTTTACAATTTTACACAATTTTGGGCATACTGCTGGTCTTATCAATGATTATATGTTATTATGTATACTATGCAATTTATTATGAACAATCGTGATTTACCAATCATGTTCTTATTTAATTTGTATTGTGTCTACTGTTTAATGATGACCATTATGTACTTTACTATGCTCAATTGTGATAATAAATATTGTTTACACTATATTGATTGATTCATTCCACCCAAGGGCTGTGTTTCATACAAAGTCCCAACCTTTTCTTTTTTCATATAATAGGGATGGAGACCTGTGTACTGGATGGTCACGGTCTCATATAAAGTCCCAAACAATCTCCTTTTATCAACCTTTTAACTCTTGGTGTCAAGAAAACTTGTCAGAAGTGGCTCATGCTGATAGCAGAGGAACAAGACAGCATACAGAAATGACACTAAAGCCCCGTACACACGATCGGTTTGACTGATGAAAACCGTCCGATGGATGGTTTTCATCAGACCAACCGATCGTGTATGGTACCCATCGGTCTTTTTTCCATCGGTTGTAAAAAATAGAACTTGTTTTAAAATTTTCCGATGGATAAAAAACCGATGGGAATTTCCGATCGTCTATGGGCAAGTCCATCGGTTAAAAAACCCACGCATGCTTAGAATCAAGTCGACGCATGCTCAGAAGCATTAAACCTAATTTTTCTCGGCTCATCGGAGTGTTTTACGTCACCGCGTTTGGAACGGTCGGTTTTTTGACTGATGGTGTGTGGCCAAGATTGATGAAAAACAGTTTCATCGGATTTCCGATGGACAAATCCATCAGACGAAAATCCATAGGTTATCCGATCGTGTGTACGGGGCTTTATGGGTTGATTTACTAAAGGTAGACTGTGCAATTTGCAAAGTGCAGTTGCTCCAAAGCTTAGGAAATGAGCAGAAGCTCTGCTGACTTTCATCATCCAATCATATGCAAGCATAAATGCTGTATTTTTATTTTCCCTGCACAGGATTGGGTATTCTTTGCAAAGTGAAGCTTTACCTCATTTACTAAGCTCTGGAGCAACTGCAAAGTGCACAGTCTATTTGCTTTTAGTAAATCAACCCCTTAGGGCTCTTTCACACGGGGCGAATCCGTGCAGATCCGCCCCGTGAAGCTCCGCTTGCTCAGCGGGGATCGCTCCATTGATCCCTGCTGAGCCGACGGATGACTGGGCGGTCCCCGCACACTGTGCAGGGACCGCCCTGTCAGAGCGCCGCTCTCCCCTATGGGGAATCGGATGACGACGGACCGTAGAGTCCGTTGTCATCCGATCCGCTCCGCCGACGGAAGGAAAAATAGGGTTTTCCTCCGTCACACTTTGGCGGAGCGGATGTCAGCGGACATGTCACCGCTGACATCCGTGCCTCCATAGGGGTACATGGAGGATCCGTTTCAGGTCCGCCTAAAAAACTGACAGGCGGACCTGAACGGACCTCCGTGTGAAAGGGGCCTTAGTGCTCTGGATTGAGACAAGTACACACTATAAAGGGATATGCTTTGTTAACCTATTCAATACCGGGCACTTTCGCCCCTTCCTGCCCAGGACAATTTTCAGCTTTCAGCCCTGTCGCACTTTATATGACAATTGCGTGGCCATGCTACACTGTACCCAAACTAATTTTTTTATCATTTTCTTCCCACAAATAGAGCTTTATTTTGGTGCTATTTGATCACCTCTGGGGTTTTTATTTTTTGCCAAACAAACTAAAAAAGACCGAACTTTTGGAAAAAAAATAAGTTTTTCTTTGTTTCTGTTATGACTGTGCCACCTTATCAGTGCCCATCAGTGCCGCCTCACTGATGAGGCGGCATTGATGGGCACTGATAAGGTAGCACTGATGGGCACTAATGAGTTGGCACTGATAAGGTGGTACTGATGAGGAGGCACTGATATGTAGAATTGATGGGCACTGATAGGCGGCACTGATATGCAGCACTGATGGGCACCTCTCGGCGCCAAGGACCAGGTGCTGAGAGGCCGCATATTTGCGTGCAGCTGTCACCAAGGGGTTACAAAAATGGAATTCTTGCTAAGTTAGACCCCTTTTGCATCTCCTAAATGTACTTTTCTTGTGTGTTTTTCGCATATTGTGACAAATGTACCAATGAAGCTCTTGCACCTTTTCAAGCATTGAGCTTCACACGTTATTTTACCATATATTTTGGCGTGTTTGTGGCACGTTTTGCCGTGTGCGCAAACACGCATCTGCTGGATGCATTTGGGGTGCAATTAAGAATTAAGAGTTCCCGGAATGTGAAAAAATTCGTTTTTTTCACACGTTTATCAAGCGTTCCGGGAATGCATGCGGAAACACACATTTCTGAGCACGTTCCCAAAGAAATTCGGGGCGTTCACAAGTCAAATAAATGAAGTTCAGGGGATCTGAGCCAAGATTTAAAGGAAAACATCCTCAGCATTTTATTTACAGGGCGGTGTTTTGAAAACACATTTCTTTTGTTATTCTTAAGCCCTGTACACACGATCGGATATCCTATGGATTTTCGTCCGATGGATTATTTTCATCAGACAAACCGATCGTGTATGGGACCCATCGGTCTTTTTTCCATCGGTTTTAAAAAATAGAACATGTTTTAAATTTTTCCGATGGATTAAAAAACCGATCGAAAACTCTGATCGTCTATGGGCAAGTCCATCGGATCAAAAACCCACGCATGCTCAGAATCAAGTCGACGCATGCTCAGAAGCATTAAACTTCATTTTTCTCGGCTCATCAGAGTGTTTTACGTCACCGCGTTTGGAACGGTCGGTTTTTTGACTGATGGTGTGTAGGCAAGACTGATGGAAAACAGTTTCATCGGATATCCGATGGACAAATCCATCGGACTAGAATCCATAGGAAATCTGATCGTGTGTACAGGGCTTAAGAGTTTGTTTTTGTTATTGTAAGGCCAGCAAAAATATTTGGAGGTTAACGAAGTTCTGGATACTTTGCTCAGGAGAGAACCAGAATGGTGAGATCTGAACGAAGGTTTACAACCTTTTGGACAAATGTTCAATATTCATTTTGTCTTTGGGAATTCCTGAAATACTCTGTGGGTCATGTCACTAATAATAAAGAAAGATGAACTCCGGGCACAAAAATTTTAATCTAAAGCGGAGTTCCACCCAAATTTGGAACTTCCGCTAAATCCACTCCTCGTCCCCTTACATGCCACATTTGGCATGTCATTTTTTTTGGGGGGGAGTGGGGGCTTCAGTAGGAGTGGGACTTCCTCCTTCCGCCCTGGGGTCGCCTAGGCGATACGTCATATCGCCTTTTGACGGCCCCTCCCTGTAGGCGATCACCTGGGACGTGACAGGTCCCAGGCAGAGAGCGTTGCGCCGTTCGCGCATGCGCGGTGAGTGCCCGGCCGTGAAGCCGAAAGCTGTCACGGTCGGGTGCCCACACTATGAATGGAGGCGCCGGCGGAGAAGGGGGAAGAGGAGCGGAGCTCCGGGCGGCGCGTCGTGGACAGGGGAACAGGTAAGTGTATGTTTATTAAAAGCCAGCAGCTACACTTTTTGTATCTGCTGACTTTTAATAAACATAAAAAAAGGCTGGAACTCCCCTTTAAATATTTTTTTTTAATAGCCACAAAATATTGAAAACCTACAAATGTCTATGTGAGCCCAGTTTTTACCTTGTAAAAGCAGCAGTGTCATCATCACTGGGCTATACATGGAGATTTTTAAGTACTGAAGTTTGGCGCCATTCCAGAAGTGTGCGCAATTTTAAAGCCTGACATATTAGGTCTCTATTTACATGGCGTAACATCATCTTTAACATTAAGCAAAAAAATCGTGGTAAATTTAGTTTTTTTTTAAATTATAAACCCATGGTGTGTGAACACGCTCCAAAAATCCCACCCGGTGCAAAAAAAAAGAGCACATCAAAAAAGTGAACACAAAAAGTGCACATAGGCTGTACATATGGTCCTTCAAAATCGAAGGACCTTGCCCTGATCCCCCGGGGCGTTAGGCTCCAGATGGGGACTGGGGTACTTTCACATGACGGACCCCGTACTTACACATGCCAGACGGACCCCGTTCTCTGGGGGGGTCTGCCGAGACAGACCACCCCAAGTACTAGGTGGGGCTCCCCCAAAAGGGAGACCCCATGAGAGAGGGCGAACCAAGCCAGAAAGCCATTTCCCCCCCCTCCCAAGACTTTCAGTTTCGAGGACCTACACGCTACTCATCAAACAAATGTGAAACAGTGTACAAACCCAACAACCAAAAAAATACATAAAGTGACAACACAAGACAAACAACATAAAAATAGGGAAAAGGGAAGTAGAGAAAGTGAATTTGTTGCCATCTTAAAATATCTCATTTTTATTGGACATCTTGTTCCAATGGTGCTTTACCATTGGTCCAAGGCTCCAAGCTGTCCATTGAGCTCAGACTCAGTGCCTCTGACAATAAATGAGAGGCACTGTGAGCTCATCCTCTCAGTCTGCTGCAAACCGAGTGTGCCAGCTTGTATTTAAAGTGGTTGTAAACCCACTTTTTCAACTTGCACCTACAGGTAAGCCTAGATTAAGGCTTACCTGTAGGTGCAAGAAATATCTCCTAAACCTACACGGTTTAGGAGATATTTACTAAAAAGACAGGCGCCGCTGTCTACGGCGCGGCGCATTCATGGGGTTAATCCCATTCACAAAATCGGCTACTTCCCAGCAATCGCTGGGCGTAGCCAAATGTGACGGCTCCCGCGCGCATGCGCGGAGTCACGTCTTCGCCGCTCCAGCCAATCACAGCGCTAGTGCGGCGCTGTGATTGGCTGGTGCGGCGATACCCGGAAGTAACATTCCGGCTATCGCCACGGTGATGTCTGCGTCTGGACAGAGGGACGCGGACTGCTTCGGGGGCCACGATCTAAGGTAAGTGGTACATAATGAGCTAGTATGCTAGTCATACTAGCTCATTATGCCTTTCTCTTGCAGGTGGGAAAAAAAAAATAGTTAGTGGGTTTACAACCACTTTAAACTGGCCGCTCTGTATGTAGCTTCTGACAGGCTGTGCAATGAGACCCGTATCTCTGGAACCGGGTGGCAGGAGCATAGGACTTCAGCTACCTACCCCTCGAAGCTCGATTGTTTTTTTTACAGTTTTATGGTCATGGCAGGTGAGGCTCTGCCTCACCTGCCTCCCCTGACTGCACATCCCTGCTAATTACACATTCCTTCATAGACACCATAAATAATTCATATTATAGCCCCTGTAATGCTCGGCAGGGAGTACCGCCCACGGAGCGCACCCCATTCAAGTGAATGGAGCCACGCTGCAACTGCCCCACAACTACACACAATGCATGCAGTTGTCTGGTAATTAGGGAGTGAAAACAGGAGGCGATACAACACTTGTCTATTGCTGTCTGAAGCCTGATCCGAATCACACTTCAGAGAACAAAGCAAGTCTAAACGAGGCCTTATGGTACTGGAATGATGTACAGACCTATCCTTTACGCTACCCCAAATTTTATTACAATACGCCCACACACACCCACAGTTTGGTGAGGGGTTCACTTAGCTTCACTTAGCTCCGCCCCCCAATCAGAAACTCAAAGTTTCCAACATTTCCCAGGTATGGTCATATCTCTGATAAGCAAGGATACTGCCTGTATTATCCAACATACAAATCTGTATGGACAGAGAGAACTGTGCAAGTACAATACAGAAAGAAGGTAGAAGTGTGACACATGAGTTCTGCCATAATAAATCAGACGGCACATTTGCTGAAAATACACTTTGTTCTGCTTGGAGGAGAACAGCTGATGTCTCAGTTTACAGAACACGTATAGAAAACTCCGCTCACCCAGAGTCAAATCAGGTCAATCTAAAGGAGTAATAAAGAAAACAGACTTTTCTAAATGCTGAGAAGTGTTCTGCTTTTTATCTGAAGATGTCAAACATGGATACACATGGAGACATTGCCACAGGTTGTAGTAATAGGTTAGCACCTTGAAGATCGGGGACCTTGGGTTCAGCTACCAGCAAAGACGGTTCTGGCATAGAGTTTGTAGGTTTGCAATGTGCTAGCAACCAGGCAGGATGGGATGATGCCATCTCTGGGAGTTTTTCGGCCAGGCTTCGGGAGGTACATAAATGGCCTACACCTCCATCAAGGGCATTATTCAACTTTTGGCAGAGCTGCACAGCTTGTTTTTTTATCTACAGACACCCCTTATATGCATAGGCAGTTTTCTGGGAAAAGGTAAATTAACCCTTAAAAGAGTATAGGTGGTGACAGAGTCTCTTTAAAGCATAACTCCAGCCAAAACTTTGTAATATAATTTTGGAGTGGAGAGAGGTTGGAGTCTCACATAAGGTTTATTGTCTCCTGTGTCCCTATGTGGGGGATAAGAATTTATTATACAGTAAATATAAACATCTTACTTCCCATAAGGCAGCACTGGGGTGTCTTGGCTCCCTGTTATGCCCCCTCGGTTCATCAAGGGTGCCACACTGCTTCATGCATTTCTATGGTACAGGTGGGGTGGCCCCCAGCACTTTTGAAACGCATGGAACTTATCTAGGGTAGTTCCAGTATTCAGAAGGGGGCTGAGGACTCTGATGTGAAAGGATGGAGGGGGGACTCTAATGTGAAAGTGGGGGGAATGAGGCGACTGAGGTCTCTGATGTGAAGAATGGGGCGGGGGTGAGGACTATGATATGAAAATGGAGGGAGGGGGGATTCTGATGTGAAAGGGGGGGACTGTGTATTCTGATGTGAAAGGGGGGGGCGGGGACTAAGGATTCTGATGTGAAGGGAGGTCTGAGGACTCTTGATATGAGGAGGGGGAGGACTGAGGACCCTGATGTGAAGGACGGGACTGGGAACTCTGATATAAAGGGGTACTGAGGACTCTGCCGTGAGGAGGGTACTTGGGAGTCTGATGTGAAGGGGGGACTGAGGACTCTGATATGGAGCGGGGGACTGAGGACTCTTGATATGAAGTGGGGGACAGAGGACTCTTGATATGAAGGGGGGACAGAGGACTCTTGATATGAGGGGGGGACAGAGTACTCTTATGTAAAGGGGGGGACTGAAAACTCTGATATGAAGGGAGTACTCAGGACCCTGATGTGAAATGAGGGAAATGGGGCTAAAGACTGTAATGTGAAAGGGGGGTTGAATACTCTGATGTGAAGGGGGGACTGAGGACTCTGATATGAAGGGGGTACGGAGGACTCTGATATAAAGGGGGGACTGAAAACTCTGATATAAAGGGGACTGAGGATTCTGACATGATGAGGGGGTACTCAGGATTCTGATGTGAAGGGGGGACTGGGAACTCTGATATGAAGAGGGGTACTGAGGACTCTGATGTGCAGGGGGGACTGAGGACTCGGATATAAAGGGGGTACTCAGGACTCTGATGTGAAGGTGGGCATGAGGGCTCTGATGTGAAAGGGGTGGGGGGAGGGACTGAGGCCTGTGATGTGAAGGGAGGACTGAGGACTTTGATGTGAAAGGGGGGGAAGGGACTGGGGACTCTGATATGAAGGGGAGACTCGGGACACTAATATGAAGGGGAGAATGAAGCCTCTGGGGAAGAGGGGGACTGAGGACTGTCAGGGGGGACCCCATTTTAAACTGGGGAGCCTTCATGTGTTGAAATAATTTCAAAGGACGCTGTGAAGGAAAAGTGGTTGAAAAGCTCTATAAGGCCGGATGCTCCTTTATAGGCCATAAGGGAGCATCCGGCATGACAGCACGCTACTACATACACAAAGGCCCATACTTATTTATCAGATTGGGGGGGTATAGTGAGCCTTTTTGCTGTGTCATATTTAAAATATATATATATATATATATATATATATATTTTCATTTCTTTCTGTGTACGGTTTTTCAAGGCGATGTCCTCTGTAGACTCTCAGCACATGGCAGTACGCTCCCAGTCCCAGGTCCGTGTCCTCACACACATGTATGTAAATCTGAGAAAAATGCGGAGAATGTGTATGATCTGTAAATGATGCCCATATGTGGAACGGCCCATTTTAGGAAGAGAGCGTCCTCCTTAAAAAAACAAAAAAACAAGGAATGTTGCCTTTAAGTCGCCATCTCTCCTCCCCATTGTGCTTCATCTGGATGTAGTTAGCGTACAAAGAGGGCGAGCGAGGCGCGCTGTGCTGGGGAAGAGGCGAGCTCAGTAGAAAGCAGGGGGTTGTTAGGCCTGAGGACGGAACGCAAGCGAGGATGGCATCACACCGCACAATAAGATCGGAAATTTTTATTTTTAATGATAATAATTAAAACAGCAAAAAGCAAAGACCCGGAAACCCATAGAAATTAAGATTTCAGTCTTGTGTTCTAATTTCGGTGAAAGATTGATACCTCTACATCAGGGGGATCAACAATGTTCAATACCACACCCGCATCATATCATTTATACATATCCCCAGGGGTAAAAAAAAAACAAAAAAAACCCAGGTTTTATAAAGAAAGGAATTAAATTTAAACGAATGAATAAGCTTTATTTGGAGCTTTTTAGGATATAATTCAGAACATCAGAAAAAGAAGAACGGAGCAAAGAAATTCCAAATAATCCGGAGCCAGTCATAAAAATTAATTCAGTCCGCACCTCTCTCATCAGAGTCCCCCCTTACATCAGAAACCCCATCAAAGTCCCCCTTACATCAGCAACAGGGTCTTGATCAAAGACCCCCCCCCCCTTACATCAAGGTCCCCCATCAGAGTCCTGTAGTGGCAAGGTGGAAGCCATGAACAGGAGAAGGTCCGTTCTCCTGAGAATGGTGGGGTAAGCACATGATCAGGGAATCTGATCTGGAATGTGACCTACATGAGAGCACTGTGGGTCCACATTGAGAACATGCTACTGACCCCAGCTGCGGGCCAGATAAAATCTTGTAGTGGGCTGGATTTGGCCCTCGGTCCGTAGTATGGAGACCCCTGCTCTACGTTATGTTCTTTGCCTAGTTAAAGTGGACCAGTCATCCATTATATTACATATTCACAATATTCAAAGACTTGGCTACACTCAACAAGTCTTACCTCTGCAATACAGACCACCTATCCCTACCACCCAATGAGGCCCCCTTATCGCCAACAGAGGCATGCCAATGGATAGAATGGTGGAAGCCTGCTATTCAACATCAATACCTTCACTGGACGCACCTAAACCCAGCATAGGTGTAGAAAATAGACTATTGGAAGTGGAAAATAGCTTATTGATCTCAGAGACTCTCTTTCGCAAAGACACTCTGAGGTTTCTAGGGGTTCCTTGAGCTGTGACTAATTCACCCCCCATCCGATGGTGCCTGCCTAGTCTCAGGGCCAACGCCAAGCCAGTGGCATGACAGCAAATACCTTTTTAGTTGCATATAAGGGTGGAATTCTGACCACTAATCTAAGTGGCCTTCTGCTCATTGATCATCAAAGAAGGGAACATTCTTCCCACTTGATCACCAATGTAGGGGGCATTCTTCCCACTGACCACCAATGTAGGGGGCATTCTTCCCACTAACCACCAATGCAAGAGTCAATTTTCCCACTGATCACCAATTCAAGGAACACTCTTCCTACTGATCACCAATGTAAGGGACATTCTTCCCACTCATTACCAATGTAAGGGGCATTCTTCCCACTGATCACCAATGTAAGGAGCATTCTTTCCACTGATCACCAATGTAAGGGACATTCTTTCCACTAATCACCAATTCAAGGAACATTCTTCTCACTGACCACCAAAGTAAGGAGCATTCTTCCCACTGAAATGGTTTTAGAAGGGCCTCCCCAAGACATAAAAACTATTGCTAAGGGTTCCCCTGGGGTAAGATAATTAATAAAGGCTGCTCTAGCATTTTGGATGCAAGGTTTGCCCCACTGATGTCAGCTAATGGCAGAGGCAGAGGACCAAAGTGAAGTACCAAGTTGGTAATAGAAGCATAATCCATAGATCAAAGTAATGTCAGGGTAGGCAATGTTCAGGCACAGCCGTAGCACAGGTAATGTCAGGGCTGGTAAGAAATGATTGGGAACTTGCAAGTGGGTAATAATCAGGATAGGCAATCAAGAGTCCAACCAAGTAGTATCCAAAGGTCAAGTAGGAAAAACAGATAACATTTCAGATAAGACCAAAGCTAACAAAGACCAGGAACAACCTTTTTAAACAAGTACTATCACCAAGCAGAATTTATATTCAGTACCAGACGACCTGGCAGCACTGTGGCTTTTTGGCTGGCACTTATGCCTTGCAGTGCTAAGGTGCTCATGTCAACTCCTGGCCAGGACACTATCTGTATAGAGTTTGAATGTTCTTCCTTTGTTTCCATGGGTTTCCTCGCACACTCCAAAGACATGCAGGTAGGTTAACTATCCTGTCTAAACTGACCCTAATATGTGCGTACAAATTGGCTATGCACGCGTTATCACATTCTACATGCTGGTCACCAGCCCAATCGATTGGGGGGGGGGGGGGTGAGGAAAAACCAGAAAAACTCACCAGGAAAATTCTATGGAAGAGGTTCTAAAATGTATGGACAGTGCCTAAAACACTGGGCTATACAATCACTGAGACGCCAATATGACTGAATGAACGCTCGGTGACCACAGATGCATTACAGATGTCTGACACTAAATGGCATCAGCGGAGATGTGGCAAGAAGGGAAAACAGTTCAAAGCAGTAATGATGACCACCAGATATCCAGGACAGGTGAACAGAGACCAAAACCTGAACCTACAGCAACCAATCAGATCAGCTTATAGCTCGTCATACAGAATGCAATCTGATTGTACAATCTCAATTCGAGTTACAAACAGTAATGTACTGTAGTATGAGGACAAACCTAAATAATAGGATTTTTATAACAGCTTACCTGTAAAATCCTTTTCTTGGAGTACACCACGGGACACAGAGCTAGTCATTACATAATGGGTTAAGGGTCACCAGCGGTGATTGGACACTGGCACAACCAATGGAAGACAGTTCCCCTCCATATAACCCCTCCCATCAGGGAAGTACCTCAGTTTTGTAGCAAAGCAGTAAGGTTCCCATAAGAAGGGGGGGACCTCTGTGTCCCGTGGTGTACTCCAAGAAAAGGATTTTACAGGTAAGCTGTTATAAAAATCCTATTTTCTTTATCGTACACCACGGGACACAGAGCTAGTCATTACATAATGGGACGTCCCAGAGCAATGCTCATATGAAGGGGGGGAGACACAGAGCAAACCGACCGCTTGCGGACCAGAAGCCCTATACTGCTGCCTGCAGCACACTTCGCCCGAAGGCGGAATCCTCATGTCCTTTCACATCTATCTGAAGAATTTGGAAAATGTATGGACTGAAGACCAAGTTGCAGCTTTACAGATCTGAGCCATCGAAGCCTGGTGGTGCACTGCCCATGAAGCACCTATCGCCCTGGTAGAGTGCGCCTTAACAGGAAAAGGAGGAGTCCTGTTCTTTAAACCATAAGCTTGAATAATTACTTGTCTAATCCACCTGGAAATGGTGGATTTTGATACCGCTTGGCCCTTCTTGGGCCCATCTGGTAAAATAAACAAAACATCTGTTTTACGTATCTGAGCGGTTGCTTGCAGATACACCTTTACCGCTCTCACTGGATCTAGAGAGTGTAATAATTTTTCCCCCGCCGTCCGCGGGTTTGGAAAAAAGGAAGGCAGAACAATGTCTTGATTCAAGTGAAAAGCCGACACCACCTTAGGCAGAAAAGCCGGATGGGGTCGTAGTACGATTTTGTCCTTGTGACAAATTAGATAAGGCTCTTTACAAGAAAGAGCTGCTAGCTCTGATACTCTCCTAGCAGAAGCTATAGCAATCAGAAAGGCCAACTTCCTACTTAATATAATTAAAGGAATATGGCGAATAGGTTCAAAAGGTTGCTTTTGCAACACTGACAATACCAAATTCAAATCCCATGGACACAAGGGAGTCCTAACTGGAGGATTTATCCTCAGTACCCCCTTAATGAATGTCCGAACTAGGGAGTGAGATGCCAATGGTCTCTGAAAGAAGACTGATAGAGCCGATATTTGCCCTTTGATGGTGCTAAGGGCTAAATTCATATCCACTCCTAACTGGCAAAAAGCAAGAATCCTACTTATTTCATACTTCTGAGGATTCCAACTTCTGGATTCACACCAGGAAACGTATGCTCTCCAGACTCTCTGATAGATGAGTCTGGAGGCTGGCTTTCTAGCATTAATGAGCGTAGAAAGAGCCGGACCAGAGACCCCTCTCTTTTTAAAAATGTGGGTCTCAGCAGCCAGGCCGTCAACTTTAGCCTTTGTAAGGAAGGGTGGAATACTGGACCCTGTGACAGCAGGTCATGTCGGAGTGGAAACTTCCAGGGCCTTCCTATCGCCGTTTTTACAATCTCGGCGTACCAAGGCCTCCTGGGCCAGTTTGGGGCCACTAGGATTACTGGTATTCCCTCCTCCTTGATCCTGCGAAGCAGTCTTTGTAGAAGAGGGATCGGAGGGAATGCCTAGATCAGTGAGAACTGATTCCATGGAGTTATTAGAGCGTCTGTATTATTAGAGCGTCTGTCCCGTAGGCTAGAGGATCTCTCGTTCTGGACACAAAGTTGTCCAATTTCTTGTTGAACCTGGCAGCTAGCAGGTCTACATCTGGGTTTCCCCATCTCAGACATATGGCCTGAAAGATCTCGGGGTGAAGAGACCACTCCCTGGTAGCAGCTGCTGACGACTAGTCTGCTTGCCAATTTTCCATCCCTGGAATGAAGATTGCAGAAAGGCAAGGTACATGCTCTTCTGCCCATGCCAGGATCCGGTTCACCTCTCTTTGGGCTGCCCGACTGCGGGTGCCTCCTTGGTGATTGATGTAAGCTACTGCAGTAGCATTGTCGGATTGAACCCGAACTGGGTAGCCCTGTAACCTGTATGTCCAGGTTTTGAGGGCTAGATATACCGCCCGGATCTCTAGCCCATTGATGGGCAGGATCCCCTGAGTCTTGGCCCAGGTTCCCTGGGTAGAAGCCTCCTCGAATACTGCACCCCAGTCCGATAGGCTGGCATCCCTAGATACCACCTTCCAGGCCACTGGGAGGAAGGACTTTCCCTTCCGTAAATTCCTGGCTTCTAGCCACCAATCGAAGCTGTGGCGTACTTGTGAGGACAGGCGCATGGGTATATCCAGAGCTTGGCTCTTCCTGTTCCAGGAAGCTAAAATATTGCCTTGAAGTAGTCTCGAATGAAACTGGGCGTAAGGGACCGCCTCGAAGGAGGCTACCCTCTTTCCCAATAGTCTCATGCAAAGGCGAATAGACGGCCTCTTGTTTGCTTTGACCTTGTGGATCAGGTCTTTCAGAGACTGTATCTTCGGTTCTGGCAGGTATACCCCGTTTTGGGCTGTATCTATGATCATGCCCAGGTACCCTATCCTTCTTTGGGCCTGGAGAGAGGATTTTTGTAAATTTATAATCCATCCTAAATGCTCCAGGTATCCTACTGTAGTGTGTACAGCGTGACCCAATCCGTCCTTTGACTGATCTATTACTAGTAGATCGTCCAGATAGGCTGTTACCCGCAATGCCCCGTGTTCTTAGGTTTGCTAACAGAGGAGCTAGCACCTTTGTGAATACTATGGGCGCGGTGGCTACACCAAACGGCAGAGCCACAAATTGAAAGTGGCGATCTTCTACCGCAAACCTTAGGAATCTTTGGTGAGCGGGGAGGATGGGTATGTGTAAATGTGCGTCCTTGATATCTATGGGCGCCATGAATTTTCCGCCCTTTAAAGTGGCGGCCACGGATCGGATCGTTTCCATTCGAAAATGGCGATCGTTCAGGAACCGATTTAGGGATTTTAGATCCAGGATGGGTCTGACATCTCCATTTGGCTTTGGAATCACAAAGAGGTTTGAGTAAAAACCTGAACCTCGCTCTTTTTTGGGGTACGTCTGTAACTACCCCTTGAGCCATTAAGTGATTCAAACCTTTGAAGAAGGATTCTCTTTTTTGTGGATCCTTGGAGAGTCTTGAACCTCGGAATTGAGAAGATGGGATCTCTCGAAATTCCAGTTTGTACCCTGAGGATATTGTGGATACTACCCAATTGTCCTGGATTTCTGACCACCAAGTTGCTCAGAACTGACAAAGCCTTCCTCCCACTCGGCCGAGCGGGGGCGCCCCTTCACTGAGAGGCTTTGGGGGCTTGCTTATTAGCTCTTGCACCCCACGGCTTCTTGTTCTTCTGAGCTTGCCCCTTGGCTTTTGTGGGCGGCTAAAACAGGCCGCCGCCACTGGTTGGAGTCAGATTTCCCGGGAGCTGGGGAGAGAGCGTTTAAAACAAGATCTCTTGTTTTTCTTTCTCTCAGGTAAAAGTCGTTTTACCACTTGATCTTCTGTATCTATCTTTCTAAATCTTCCCCAAATAGGCGTTCGCCATGGAACGGGAACTTGCCAACAGCTTTTTGCATGGGGTCTCCGCTGACCAATGCTTAAGCCAAAGTACTCTGCGCATCTGTACCAGCTGGAGTGTAAGGCGTGATGCCTGTATGATAGAATCTCTCATGGCATCCACTGTGAAGCATAAGGCTTTAGGCAAATTTTCCCAATTTCTAGCCTGCTCTGAAGGCAGTTCCTTCAGCCCCTGCTTTACCTGTTGGCTGATGACCTGACACATACCGACTGCTGCTACTGCAGGTTGGATAATTGAGCCGGCCAAAAGGAAGGAGGATTTCAACTTCCTCTCAGAAGGATCTTTTAAACCCTTGTACATTATCCACCGGACATGTCAGGTTTTTATTTACACAAGAAATAGCCGCAACTACCGCAGGCAGGCTCCATTTCTTTAAAAAAAAAAATTTCCCCCATAGGATAAAGAATGTTAAACCTTTTTGGAGGTGAGAAACGCTTATCTGGATGTTGCCAGTTTGCGTATATTAGATCCTCTAGTAACGGATGAACCGGGAAGGAGCATGCACCTTGCAGGGATCTTAATGACCCTAGGGAGGAGACAGGTAATTCCGTTACCTCCGCAGAGGTTAACTTAAATGCACTGCTATAGCATTGTACCTGTGACCTTAAAATCTGGCTCCTCATCCTCTGCTGATGTAGCCTCCTCCTCCTCATCCTCCTCCCTCAGGTACTTCTGAAGGGAGGTCCAATACTGGAAGAGACCTGCTTCGCTTATTGTCCCTTTTTAGAGGACTTAGCGATTAAGGTAGCAATTTTTTCCTCCAGATTATTTAGGGCAGCTGATAAAGTGTCCTCAGTGACATATACAGGCCCAGGCTTCACTGGGGAAGCCGCCATACCTGACAGAGGTAATGGCTCATCCTGAACAGGTGCATTTAGCAACACAGGAGAGAAAGGTACCGAGTCAGCACAGTTAGAGCCTCCTCTCAGGCGGTGGTGCTTTCTTATCTCTTTTTGTCCGTATTACTTCCCCTGGAAGGCTTACTGTTTAGACAAAATACAAGGTACCTAAATGCATATACTACCGTGTTCAGTTTAGCAAATACATTAAGTATGCAACTTTTAACACATAACTATGCATAACATGGATGTCTTCTAGGAAGTACCCAATCCAACCACATGGAGTCTTACGTCCCTGTATAGCTGCTGTGTTTCTCTGCCAGGAATAAGAGAACTAACGAGCTTGCTTGCTGCTGCAGTGCTTCTCACACTGACAGTCTTTTAAATTTGGCGCCGTTTCTGTGCCTGCGCGCGCCACGTGCCCGCCTTCGCCCCCCCCCTCCGATAAAGCGCGCTCCCGCGCGCGCGCGGCCCTTAGCGCTATGGCGGTGGCCATAGTGAGAGAGGACTCTCATCAGCCCTTGTTCCCACTTACCTGCATCTGCAGGTGTCTGATCGGCCACCGAAAGGAGGATCGGGGTGCCCCAGCAAGCTCAGCAGCGGAGGTGACGAGCAGTGTACTTCGCCGAAGCCGACACTGAACAGAGTGAGGTGAGTATATTCAGCTCTTTACTCCCCCCAGTGGTGGAAAAAAAGAAGACATCCACTTTTTGAAAAAGGTCCCAACCTAGTTATGGACCTTCTAATCTCACCTTATCCACGCCGCAGGTTTTTCTGCTGAAAGATTTCAGACAGATACCAAACTTCACCCTTCACGGTGGGCTATGTGTGCCAACCTTCAGGGATATGGGTTCCTATTTAAAGGATACCTCTCCCCTGGGCCTTGTACAAGACTCTTACCAGGACTTTATAGCGAAATAGCGAAAGTGCTGGATCTTAGAGCCCAGTCCTCCGAAGAGAGACATTACAGGCGACGCCTCATGGATGAGGCCCGGATCCCATCCAGATTCAGCTTATTTGTAGGCGTCTTGGATGGATCCGAAAGCATAGCTCTTTTACCCCCAGAGGGTCTCTTTGGTAGAGCTTTCCTTTAGCACCTCCTAACGCGTCCAACACCTTTCGACACTGGCGAAAAAACTGAGGTACTTCCCTGATGGGAGGGGTTATATGGAGGGGAACTGTCTTCCATTGGTTGTGCCAGTGTCCAATCACCGCTGGTGACCCTTAACCCATTATGTAATGACTAGCTCTGTGTCCCGTGGTGTACGATAAAGAAAACCAATGTATCAAACCGGGCAGGTCCTTGCACTACATAGTTGAGTAGATCTAAAGGAGATTGTACAATCAGATTGTGGTCAGCCTATCTCAGGAATCTGCTGCCATTGCATGCACTGCCATATGCTTCTACTAACACACTACAGGCATGCTCTTATGCAATAAAAGTTTGTAGCAAGTGTGTTAATGAGCACGTGACAATCATATGACGGTAAGCATAATAATCACATTAACATTTCACAGCCTGAATGACGCATCACTGAGAAGTACATTACCATGTAAAGCCTAGTCCTCGGTTACATTTTAATCCCTAAGAAAATACGAATTCACTTATTACAGCTGTTTGCAGTAGAACCCAAGGTCCATAAATCCATGCCGTATGTGCGGAGGTATTTTACAAGCATTCCAATCTTTACAAGAAGAAAAAAGCATTCCTTATACAAAGATTGGACAGCTTAAATTTTTTTCTTAACTGATCCAAAATCGCATTTACCCATTGGGGGTCACCCCAATAAAATGTGGAGCTTGGCATTGAATTTGGGGCCTATATGATGTTGGGATAGTGACAGCAGAAGAGCCTAATAACTGCTGAGCTTATGGCCAAAGGCAACTGTCATGGTGGCACCAACAAATGGAATGTTTAGCGGATTGGTACATAATTGTATTTATTATGGGCAGAATCATTTAAAAAAAAAAAGTAATGTGAATATGCTAATATTCTGCATTCTCTTTTTCAGACAGCAGGTGGAGCTTTAGGCTCCATTACGCATTTTTCCAGGCTTTGTTTGCTTCTTTGATGTGATGCTGATGGTTACCTCACCTCAATAAATTGTGAGGCCTGGGGTGGAATTTGGGGTCTGTAGGCATTATGTTGCTTTTTGGATGTGATGGTGGTTTTTAGAGAAATCAATAACTCAAGCTGAAATTTAAAAAGTAATTTTAAATTGATTGTAAAGTCTCGTTTTTAAAAAACAAAACAGACATGTTATACTTACCTGCTCTGTGCAATTGGTTTATCACAGAGTGGCCCGGATACTCCACTTCTCAGGTTCCTCTTCTGTGCTCCTGGCCCCTCCCTCCTGTCGAGTGCCCCCACAGCAAGCAGCTTGCTGTGGGGGCACCCAAGCCAAGTCACAGCTTCCTGTGTCCATTCAGACACGGAGCCACGACCCGGCCCCTCTCTCTCCCGATTGGCTGACTGACTTTGATTGACAGCAGCGGGAGCCAATGGCGCCACACTGCTGTCTTAGCCAATGAGGAGGGGAGTCCGGGGAAGCTGAGACACTCCTGCAACATCGCTGGATAGAGATGGGCTCAAGTAAGTATTAGGGGGGGCTGAGGGGGGTTGCTGTTTTTTTTATCTTAATGCATAAAGATAAAAACTGTTCTACCTTTACAATCCCTTTAAAAGGCAAAAAAATAAACAAAATAAAAACCAAACATGTTAAACGTATCTGCTCTGTGTAGCACCAATTCTCCACTTCTTGCGTCTGCCCGCCGGCGCTCCTGGTCCCTCCCTCCTGTCGAGTGCACCCCAGAACAAGCAGCTTGCACTGGGGGCACCCAAGCAGATGCACTCCCGAGCCGCTGCTCTGTGTGTCCATTCAGACACGGAGCCGCGGCTCGGCCCCCGCCCCCTCCCTCCTCATTGGCTCACTGGAGGTCATTGACAGCCAATGGCTCTCACTGCTGTCTCAGCCAATGAGGAGGCAGAGTTCCCGGAGAGCCGAGTCTCTTGTGTACATCGCTAGATTGAGAGGGGGCTCAGGTACGTATTAGGGGGGACTGCTGCACAGAGAATGTTTTTTACCTTTATGTATAGAAAGGTAAAAACCTTCAGCCTTTAGAACCACTTTAAAAATACAATTCCATTACTCAAAGCATTGACTCCTTATCAGGCCAGCTCAGTTCACAGATCCAGACACAGAAAGCACAACGATTGTATAGACATAATAAACATTAACCATTTGACCTCCAGAAGGTTTTACCCCCTTCATGACCAGGCCATTTATTTACTATTCGGCACTGCGCTACTTTAACTGGTAATTGTGCGGTCATGCAACACTGTATGCAAATTACATTTTTATAAAAAAAAAAATCACTTAAATAGAGCTTTCTTTTGGTGGTATTTGATCACCACTGGGTTTTTAATTTTTTTAATATAATTTAATAACAGAGAAAACAACTGATATTTTCTACTTTCTGTTATAAAACATATCCAATAAAATCAAATTTCTTCATAAATTTAGGCCAAAATGTATTCTGCTACATGTGGCAAGTGCTGGCAGTGACTGGGGCTGATCCTGTTTTTGGGGACACTAGTATAGAGTTCTGACCGTGACCAGGATACCGACCCAGACAGACACTATACTAGTAATGATCAGCAACTTATATGTGACTTTGATAATGTGGCGGAAAATCAAGGACTGGCGCTAATTGACACTGGCTGGGAGGGATGCCAATCAACTCTAATGCCGCGTACACACGATCGGAATTTCCGACAACAAAACCGTGGATTTTTTTCCGACGGATTTTCGCTTAAACTTGTCTTGCATGCACACGGTCACACAAATGTTGTCGGAAATTGTGAACGTCAAGAACGTGGTGACGTACAACACTACGACAAGCCGAGAAAAATTAAGTTAATTGATTCCAAGCATGCGCAGGATTTTTGTGCGTTGGAATTGGATACACATGGTCGGAATTTCCAACAACAAAAGTCCGATGGAGCCTACACACGGTGGGAATATCCGACCAAAAGCTCACATCGAACATTTGTTGTCGGAAATCCTGATCGTGTGTAAGTGGCATTAGGCCCCATTCACACCTGAGCATTTTGTAGCTTGAAGCCTGAAGCTACAAAACGCTGGAGGGGAAAAAATCAACTATTCTCTATAGAGATGGTTTACATCTCTACTCCGAAACGCCTGAAGCTACAAAACGCCTGAAGCTCAAATAAGTTCTGGAACTTTTTTTTAGGCAGATTACAGGCGTTTTTCTGCTTTTTACATTGGTGACCTTTTGACCTGTACAAAATCGCGGCAAAATGCGTAAAAATCGTGGCAAAACGCTGTAAAATCGCACTTTCTGCCTAAAAATGCTACGCTCGGGTGTGAATGGGGCCTAACTCATGCTATCTTACTTTGCTAGTGACACTAATACAGTGATAATACTATATACCAGGCATCACTCAATGGTGGACCACGGTCAGAGTTCGGACCGAGTCAATGTCTTATCTGGACCGCCGCGGTACTGCCATTTAGGAGCCGTTCTGCTTAGAGCTGACTCCGCTGCTGTCATTCTCATTCTCACAGAGCCGACAGCAGGAGGCGGGACATCTCTGGATGCAGGGCGGGGGCTGCCCGAGTTAATAAGCAGGTGATTGGTTGCTAGGATGCAGGGCGATCCCAGCAGCCAATCAACAGCTTGCAGCTCCCGCCCGCTGACCAACCTGCTGTGCCTCCCGTCCTCCTCCCTGTCTGTGGAAAGCCGGGTACACACAAACTGACAGCTCCAGGGAAACAAAAACAGCCACTGACAGGACAGAGCTCTGTATTGTTTATATATGCAGAGCTCTGTCCTGTCTTCCTCCTCGCCGATCGGCTTGTGCTGTGTCTAATCACAGAATAGCCACCTCACTAGCGGCGAACGTGCACGCCCACTAGCCTGAAATGCAGAATAACATTATATATATATATACACACACACACACACACACACAGTGCCTTGTAAAAGTATCCCCCTTGAAAATTTCAAAATTTTGTCATGTTACAACCAAAAACGTAAATGTATTTTATTGGGATTTTATGTGATAGACCAACACAAAGTGGCACATACCGTATATACTTGAGTATAAGCCGACTTTTTCAGCACATTTTTTGATGCTGAAAAAGCCCCCCTCGGCTTATACTTGAGTATCCCGCTGTGTCATGCTGCAGTCAGCGGCCGTCCGTTGTAACAAAGCCTGGCCTCCTCCTCGTCCGTGATAGACGGAACACTAAACACTGATCCCAGCATTGTATCAGTGTTCAGTCTATCACGGACGAGGAGGGGCTTTGTTATAATGGGCAGCCGCTGACTGCAGCATGACCCAGCGGGAGATCAAAGGTAAATGAGTGAGGGCACAGTGATGCTGCAAATGGGCACAGTGAGGCTGCAAATGGGCATTGTTGATCCTCTTTTCCACTTACAGTAGCTGCTGCATTTCCCACCCTAGGCTTATACTCGAGTCACTATGTTTTCCCAGATTTGTGAGGTAAAATTAGGTGCCTCGGCTTATATACGGGTCGGCTTATACTCTAGTATATACAGTAACTGTGAAGTAAAGAGAAAATGATAAAGGGTTTTCCAAATTTTTTACAAATAAATATGTGAAAAGTGTGGAGTGCATTTGTATTCAGCCCCCCGATACCCCTAACTAAAATCGAATGAAACCAATTGCCTTCAGAAGTCACCTAATTAGCAAATAGAGTGTGTGTAATTTAATCTCAGTATAAATACAGCTGTTCTGTGGAGCCCTCAGAGGTTTGTTAGAGAACCTTAGTGAACAAACAGCATCATGAAGGCCAAGGAACACACCAGACAGGTCAGGGATAAAGTTGTGGAGAAGTTTAAAGCAGGGTTAGGTTATAAAAAAAATATCCCAAGCTTTGAACATCTCAAGGAGCACTCTTAGAAGAAAACCTGTTAGAGTCTGCAAAAGGCTTGAGACTGGGGCGGAGGTTCACCTTCCAGCAGGACAACGACCCTAAACATACAGCCAGAGCTACAATGAAATGGTTTAGATCAAAGCATATTCATGTGTTAGAATGGCCCAGTCAAAGTCCAGACCTAAATCCAATTGAGAATCTGTGGCAAGACCTGAAAATTGCTGTTGACAGACGTTCTCCATCCAATCTGACAGAGCTTGAGCTTATTTTTAAAGAAGAATGGACAGAAATGTCACTCTCTAGATGTGCAAAGCTGGTAGAGACATCCCCAAAAAGACTTGCAGCTGTAATTGCAGAGAAAGGAGGTTCTACAAAGTATTGACTCAGGGGGGGGGGGGCTGAATATAAATGCACCCCACACTTTTCACATATTTATTTGTAAAAAAAAAATTGAAAACCATTTATCATTTTCCTTCCACTTCACAAATATGTGCCACTTTGTGTTGGTCTATCACATAAAATCCCAATAAAATACATTTACGTTTTTGGTTGTAACATGACAACATGTAGAAAATGTCAAGGGGTATGAATACTTTTTCAAGGCTTGCCCATGATTCTGCACGCAGCAGTCACTCTGTAGCAGTAGATACAGGAGGTGGTCGCTAAGTGGCTAACAAAGGTATATGTGCGGATCAATATGTAAACTGAAGTTCATTTCTTTTTATATGTGTATACTGCAGACAGATGAATGTAAACAAAGCATTGTTTATCCCGGTTCTCAATGCACAGGGAAAGGACTTATTTGATTTCAATGGAAAGTCCAAACAGTTCACATGTAGGACACCCCACTAAGTATTCTGGGCTGGGATTTCTCATCCTGTGCTATGGACTCCTCTAGAAAAACACTTTTTTTTAAAAACTGCAGAGCAATGTTACAATGTTACAATGTTACAACAATGATGTTTACAAAACAATAATTTCGAAACAAAAACGTTGGAGTGCGTTCTTTAAAAACATGCACAGTTTTATTTGATAACGAAAAGGGCAGTAGTCTGAAATTTGATTTGCTGCCACAAGTTACATCAGTTTTACCACAAATTTTTTTTTATAATGTATGTTTAGTCCAAACTTTTTATTTCTAGATAAAGTAAGAAAAGTATTAGAGACCCTGCCAGGTTTTTTTTTACTGCTGTCTGTTGCTCCATTAAAGAGATTTCCCTCACTTCCTGTCCAACTGACAATATTGCACCAGACGGGAAGCAACACAGACTTCTTTTGGTGGTATTTGATCACCTCTGCGGTTTTTATTTTTTGCGCTATAAACAAAAAAAGAGCGACAATTTTGAAAAAAAAACAAAACAATCTTTTTTACTTTTTACTATAATAAATATCCCCAAAAAAAGAAATAAAAAAAAAAACAAATGTCTTCATCGGTTTAGGCCGATACGTATTCTTCTACATATTTTTGTTAACAAAAATCGCAATAAGCGTATATTGGTTGGTTTGCGCAAGAGTTTTAGCGTCTACAAAACAGGGGATATATATATATGGCATTTTTAATTTTTTTTTTTTACTAGTAATGACGGCGATCAGCGATTTTTAGCTGGATTGCGACATTGTGGCGGACAGATCGGACACCTATGACACTTTTTTGGGACCGGTGACATTTATACAGCGATCAGAGCTAAAAATAGCCACTGATTACTGTATAAATGTCACTGGCAGTGAAGGGGTTAAAGGGGTTGTAAACCTACGTGTTTTTTCACCTTAATGCATCCTATGCATTAAGGTAAAAAAAACACCTTGCAGTGTCCGGCCCCCCAGAACCCCCCCCCCCCCCCCCCCGTTTTACTTACCTGAGCCCGAATTTCCATGGGTGCGATTCCGCATCACTCTCTCCACGGCTTCTTGGCTCTTCATTGGATAGATTTATAGCAGCGCAGCCATTGGCTCTCGCTGCTGGGGGGCGGGGCCGAGTCATACAGTCAGCGTCTATGGACGCCAAGTGTATGACACAGGAGCGCACCCGCAAGGTAACCCCTTTGGAAAAGAGCTTCCCAGAGGGGGTTATCTAATGCGGGGGAGGAGCTGCGAGAGCCGCCGTGGGACCCCAGAAGAGGATGATCAGGGCCACTCTGTGCAAAACGAACTGCACAGTGGCGGTAAGTATAATATGTTTGTTATTTTTATTTAAATTGAACCTTTAATATCACTTTAACACTAGGAGGCGATCACAGGGTTAAGTGTTTCCTAGGGAGGTGTTTCTAACTGTGGGGGGAGGGGACTGACTGGGACTAAAGAGAGATTTCTGTTCCTGATCACTAGGAACAGCAGATCTCTCTCCACTCCCCTGTCAGAAAGGGGATCTGTCTTTTTACATTGACGGATGCCCGTCCTGGCTCTCTGAGGTGCAATCGCGGGTGGCCTACGTCACGCTGCGGGCACACGCGCGTGGGCGCCCCCCCTATACCCTTTAAAGCGGCCGTCGTACAGCTACGGCGATTCGTGCAGGGGAGCCAACGTATAACGACGGCGGCTGGTCGGCAAGTAGTTAAAGGAGTTGTAAAGGCAGAAGGTTTTTTGATCTTAATGCATTAAGATAAAAAACCTTCTGTGTGTAGCAGCCCCCTCAGCCTCCCCAATACTTACCTGAGCCGCATCTCGATCCAGCGATGTTGCATGAGAGACTCGGCTGTCCAGGACTCCCCTCCTCATTGGCTGAGACAGCAGCGAAGTGCCATTGGCTCCCGTTGCTGTCAATCAAAGTCAATGAGCTAGGGAGGAGAGAAAGTGGGCGGGGTCGGGCTGTGGCTTTGTGTCTGAATGGACACAGGGAGCTGTGGCTCGGTGCCCTCATAGCAAGCTGCTTGCTGTGGGAGCAGTCAACAGGAGCACCAGCAAAGGACCAGAGAAAAGGAGGATGTGGTTCGCTCTGTGCAAATCCACTGCAACAGGGCACGTAAGTATAACATGTTTGTTATTTTTAACCCCAAAAAAAAATTGACTTTAGTATCACTTTAAATATATTTCACAAGGATATAAATCGACTTTGTGTGAACCTAAATGCCTTTGCAAACCCAGATAATATCTTGTAAAAGAAGCAGTGACGTCATCACTGTGCTGTACATAGCCTGTGCAAAGCCTGTGGGAGCCTGCAGCTCCACCCACTATAGGCTGCCTATAGAAAACTAAAGGAGGTGGCGGAGACAAGACCAGTCACCCTGCACAAGCAGAAAGAGCAGAGCTGTGGGAGGGAACAAACAAGACTCCACCCACTACAGGCTTCCTGCAGAAAACTACAGGAGGGGGCGGAGACCAGGCCAGTCACCCTGCTCAAGGGGAGATAGCAGCAGTCACCAGTCTTTTTTTACAGGAAGTAAAGTTACACACTGGATTACTGCACAGATCTGGAGGAAATATGTAAAGCGCACCAATATTCAAGAAGAATAAACACAATGAATGTATTTAGATGATATCTGCTGATCCCAGAGTTCAGGTAATATTCAATATAATAAGATTCTAATTCAGATCAGTCTGATTGGGTAAGAAATAATGTACGTGTTCTTATTTCTTGTGTTTTGTGTGTCTCCCGGGCTCTTAAAGGAGAAGTATGAAATGGGTAAAATAATTAGTACATATCCCATTAGTCACATATCAGCTAATATTTTTTTCCTACCTCTTTTAGTTTTTACAGCATGTGCACATGAACTTTACTTCAGCTGGCAAAAACGGTCCACTTTCAGTTTGAAAAGTTCTCAGGGGGTGTGAACATCTCCACCAACACACCCCCTGTCTCTGTCCCCCCTCCCCTAAGAGACGTTTCTGTGCTGATAGATAGGGAGGGGGAGGAGGGAGGAAAGAGAAGGGAGGGGGGAGCAGCTACTCTCTGTGAAGTCTTAGAAACAAGCAGAGGGAGGAGAGCCAACATCAATCAAGCAAAATTACAGGAAAGGGGGTGGATCCAGACTCTATATTCACACCATTGTCTGGATGATGCAGTATGAAAGACTGTAGAACCTCCCACATGTATTTATCTTAATTTTAACAGAATGGGGGCACTTCTGAGGGGGCTGGGAGGGTTTATAGATATCAGCAGCTCACAAAGAATAGATGTAAGCAAAAAAAAGGAAACCCATGCTTCTTTTTAATAAATGAAGCAGATTATCCTAATCTTTAGAAAGTCTGAGCTCCATGTTTCTACAAACACCGACAGTCCGCACTCCAATACACACACTTCGGAATTTCAAAAATGATCTGCAGAGCCAAAACCTAGCTTGTGGCTCGCTGTGCACAGCCTGTTTATTTCATCCCCTATTACAGGCAACTGGCAGCTCCATGGCACATATCAAGCAGACATGCCAACTCTCCTGGCACCTTCTCCAATCTACAGGGATAATCACAACGGTAACCGTTTCTGAGCAATTGTAGGAGGCTCTACTCAACAAAACCACAGAGAAGGACTCCCATCTCATCACCAGCCAAAAAAAGCAACGACACAACACACAGAATGTTCTACCAACAGCAGGGGTACTGATCAATGATAGATAGATAGATAGATAGATAGATAGATAGATAGATAGATAGATAGATAGATAGATAGATAATAGACGGATAGACAGATACTGTAAATAGAGGTAGATAGGAGATAGATAGACAGATAGATTGATAGATAGAAAGATAGGAGATAGATAAATAGACACATAGATAGATAGATAGATAGATAGATAGATAGATAGATAGATAGATAGATAGATAAAGATGAATAGTCAGACAGATAGACTAGACATATGGACAGCCAGATGGATAGATAGATAGATAGATAGATAGATAGATAGATAGATAGATAGATAGATAGATAGATAGATAGATAGATAAAGAGGTAGATAGGAGATAGATAGATAGATAGATAGATAGATAGATAGATAGATAAATAAAGAGGTAGATAGGAGATAGATAGATAGATAGATAAAGAGGTAGATAGGAGATAGATAGATAGATAGATAGATAGATAGATAAAGAGGTAGATAGGAGATAGATAGATAGATAGATAGATAGATAAAGAGGTAGATAGGAGATAGATAGATAGATAGATAGATAAAGAGGTAGATAGGAGATAGATAGATAGATAGATAGATAAAGAGGTAGATAGGAGATAGATAGATAGATAGATAGATAGATAGATAAAGAGGTAGATAGGAGATAGATAGATAGATAGATAGATAAAGAGGTAGATAGGAGATAGATAGATAGATAGATAGATAGATAGATAGATAGATAGATAGATAGATATGAATAGACAGGCAGATAGACGATAGAGGGACAGCCAGAATGACCGGATGATACTGTAGGTAGATAGATATGTATAAAGTACATGTAGTATATTGCTGATTCTATGTGATGCAATATGAATTTATATATATAAACCCAAAGTTTTTTGTTTTGTTTTTATATTTTTTTGGACTAGTTAAATAAAACCCGTGTTTTTATGGGGGAGGAGGGAATTCCCTTCTCTTCCTGTCTTGTAGACACAACAGGAAATGACAGGAAATCCATCCAAAGCCCTCGGTCCATAACTGAAAATACAAGTTTTCACTTTAGATACACCTTAATATTAAAATTCTCAACACGATCAGCATGATTCCCCCCCCCCCCACCATGTGGCTGATTTAAGCTATCAGCATCCATCCAAAACTGAACTATGACTTTTATTTGGCTGTATAATAAATGGGCACAAAGAGGTTTCACATGACAAAGCTGAATTTGGACGGCTATTTGCTGGCCATGAACCCCTAAATGTGATATCAGGAGCATTGCATTGATGGTGTCCCCACAGGCTCCTCTGATTTTCTTTCCTTGCACATTTCTTCTATTGGCCCTACTGCTGCTAACCTGTGCCAAGAGGTGCAAAAAGTTTGGCCAATAATATGACAACCAATAGCTTCACCACCAGCAACTGAACCACTAAGGGGGTCTCCCACCAACAAACAATAACTGAACATTGCCAGTGGGCCAGGGCCAGCCAAAATACAGATTTACCATCAAATCTCTGCAACTATCCCACTGTGATGAGAAAGTTTTAGAACTCTGTTGCAATGAAACAAAATTGTTACAATAATGTCTACATTGTATCAGTCTGAAACCCAACAACAGACATGGAACATACAGCCATTTACTAGTCCTTAGGCTGACATTAGACTGGCAAAGATTTTTGTGGTGATAATCTTTTTCTTTTTTTTTTTATAGCGATTTCTCACATATTGATTTGGTATTAGATCCTTAACTTCTACATTTTTAAATGATTTGTTGCTTTGATGCTCAAAATCTGAGAGTCAATGGTGTTATGGAATGTCGCTCCAATCGCTGAAGTAGGAGAGCATGACCCAAAGCTGTAGCTCTTTCATCAGCGACCTCAGCAACTAAATTGCTGGCTGCATCACTGGCATCAGTGACTTGTAGGACCGATAAATCCCTGCTACAAAATCGCTCGTCTGACATCATTTTTTACAAAACTGCTCCCTTGCAGTGGGTCCCCATCAGAGCCACCCTTACATCAGGGTCCCCATCAGAGCCACCCTTACATCATGGTCCCCATCAGAGCCACCCTTACATCAGGGTCCCCATCAGAGCCACCCTTGCATCAGGGTTTCCATCAGAGCCACCCTTACATCAGGGTCCCCATCAGAGCCACCCTTACATCAGGGTTTCCATCAGAGCCACCCTTACATCAGGGTTTCCATCAGAGCCACCCTTACATCAGGGTCCCCATCAGAGCCACCCTTACATCAGGGTTTCCATCAGAGCCACCCTTACATCAGGGTTTCCATCAGAGCCACCCTTACATCAGGGTTTCCATCAGAGCCACCCTTACATCAGGGTCCCCATCAGAGCCACCCTTACATCAGGGTTTCCATCAGAGCCCCCCTTACATCAGGGTTTCCATCAGAGCCCCCCTTACATCAGGGTCCCCATCAGAGCCCCCCTTACATCAGGGTCCCCATCAGAGCCCCCTTTACAATAGGGTCCCCATCAGAGCCCCCCTTACATCA
Organism: Rana muscosa; assembly: GCA_029206835.1. NCBI lineage: Eukaryota > Metazoa > Chordata > Amphibia > Anura > Ranidae > Rana > Rana muscosa. The sequence continues at coordinate 39,057,926 of CM055128.1, forward strand.
GGGTCCCCATCTGAGTCCCCCTTACATTAGAGTCTCCCTCTAGCATCCCTCTAGCATCAGGGGGAGACCACTCCTTACATCAGGGTCCCCATCAGAGCCCCCCTTACATCAGGGTCGCAATCAGAGCCCCCTTACATCAGGGTACCCATCAGAGCCCCCCTTACATCGGGGTTTCCATCAGAACACCCCTTACATCAGTGTCCCCATCTGAGTCCCCCTTACATTAGAATCCCCCTCTTGCATTAGGGTCCCTATCAGAGCCCCCCTTACATCAGGGTTCCCATCTAAGCCCCTCTTTCATCAGGGTCCCCATCTAAGCCCCCCTTACATCAGGGTCCCCATCTAAGCCCCCCTTACTTTAGGGTCACCATCTAAGCCCCCCTTACATCAGGGTCCCCATCAGAGCCCCCCTCACATCAGGGTCCCCATCTGAGTCCCCCTTACATTAGATTCTCCCTCTTGCATCAGGGTCCCCATTAGAGCCCCCCTTACATCAGAGCCCCCCCCCTTACATCAGGGTTTCCATCAGACCACCCCATACATCAGGGTCCCTATCAGAGCCCCCCTTACATCAGGGTCCCCATCTGAGTCCCCCTTACATTGGATTCTCCCTCTTGCATCAGGGTTCCTATTAGAGCCCCCCTTACATCAGAGCCCCCCCTTACATCAGGGTTTCCATAAGACCACTCCTTACATCAGGGTCCCCACCAGAGCCCTTCCCCCCATTACATCAGGGTTTCCATCAGACCACTCCTTACATGAGGGTCCCCATCAGAGCCCCCCTTACATCAGGGTCCCTATCTGAGTCCCCCTTACATTAGAGTCTCCCTCTTGCATCAGGGTCCCCATTAGAGCACACCTTACATCAGGGTCCCCATCAGAGCCCCCCCCCCCTTACATCAGGGTTTCCATCAGAACACTCCTTACATCAGGGTCCCCATCAGAGCCCACCTTACATCAGGGTCCCCATCAGAGCCCCCTTACATCAGGGTCCCCATCAGAGCCCCCCTTACATCAGGGTACCCATTAGAGCCCCCCTTACATCAGAGTTTCCATCAGACCACCCCTTACATCAGGGTCCCCATTTGAATCGCCCTTACATTAGAGTCCCCTCTTGCATCAGGGTCCCTATCAGAGCCCCCCTTACATCAGGGTTCCCATCTAAGCCCTCCTTACGTCAGGGTCCCCATCTAAGCCCCCCTTACATCAGGGTCCCCATCTAAGCCCCCCTTACATCATGGTCCCATCTAAGCGCCCCTTACATCAGGGTCCCCATCAGAGCCCCCCTTACATTAGGGTCCCCCATCAGAACCCTCCCTACATCAGGGTTTCCATCAGAGCCCCCCTTACATCAGGGTTTCCATCAGACCACCCCTTACATCAGGGTCCCTATCAGAGTCCCCCTTACATCAGGGTCCCCATCAGAGACCCCTTCTTGCATCAGGGTCCCTATCAGTGCCCCCCTCTTGCATCAGGGTCCTATTAGAGCCCCCTTTACATCAGGGTCCACATTGACACATTGGACCCTGATGTAAGGGGGGAGCTCAGATGGGGACCATGATGTAAGGCGGTCTCTGACAGGGACCCTGATTCAAAGGGTGACTGTGACAGGGACCTTGATGTAAGGGGGACTCTGATGGGGACCCAGATGTATAAGGAACTAAGATGGGGACCCTGATGTAAGGGGGGAGCTCAGATTGGGACCATGATGATAGGCAGACTCTGACAGTGACCCTGATGTAATGGGTGACTGTGATGGGGACCTTTTGATGTTAGGGGACTCTTATAGGGAGCCTGTTGCACGGGGGTTTCTGGTGGAAACCTTGATATAAGGGGGGACTATAATGGGGGCCTCAATGATGGGGAATGTGATGTAAGGAGGGAACTCTCAGGAGATGCCTGATATAAGTGGGGCCTCTGATGGGAATCCCAATGTAAGAGAAGACTCTGATGGGGGGGCTCTGCTGGGAACCCCTTGTAAGGAGAACTCTGATTGGAACCTTGAAGTAAGTGGAGACTCTGATAAGGTCCCTGATGCAACGGGTTTGATGGGAAACCTGACATAAGAAGGACTCTGGTGGGGACAGCTGATGTAAGAGGGGATTTTTTTTTGGCCCCGAATATTTGCAGAATATAATATTTGGCCCTACTACTGAAAAGTTTAGAGACCCCTGATTTAAAGGAGTCCTTAGCTCCCATCATCCCTCCAAGCTGTGCCAGATGCCAGAAGATCCGCTGGTGGCTCCAGCGCTGCGCTAATGTGCGTTCTGCCCTGCACGTGCCACACTGCGCTCCGCACCACCCCCTCTGCTCCGCACTATGCCCCGCTCTGTACCCTCCGCTCCGCACTATGCCCCGCTCTGTACCCTGCGCTCCGCACTATGCCCCTGTGCCCTGCGCTCCGCACTATGCCCCGCTCTGTACCCTGCGCTCAGCACTATGCCCCGCTCTGTACCCTGCGCTCCGCACTATGCCCCGCTCTGTACCCTGCGCTCCGCACTATGCCCCGCTCTGTACCCTGCGCTCCGCACTATGCCCCGCTCTGTACCCTGCGCTCCGCACTATGCCCCGCTCTGTACCCTCCGCTCCGCACTATGCCCCGCTCTGTACCCTGCGCTCCGCACCATCCCCTCCGCTCCGCGCTCACATCTCCGGCCTCACCTATGTCGGCGTTGCAGAAGGCCTGCTGGGGGTGTACGGGGGAGCAGCTGCAGGCGTCGGTCAGGCGATCCGAGGACCAGAGCAGGAACAGAAGGGCCACGGGGGCCAGGAGGCCGGAGACCGGGGCCGACCGCATTCTCAAAGCCGCATGTAGATCCCGGGGAGAGCAGATCGGTGTCCCGGGCGCTGTGTGCTGTGTACGTCTCGCCTGCTGCTCGGGGATGTGACTCCTCCCCCTGGGCGCTCCGCCAGGACCCTCCGTACTGGGTGACGGGAGGATGGAGATGACGGAGGAGGGGGAGGGGAGGATGCTGCAGACACGAGCCTGTCACTCATCATCCCGGGAAGAGGGGGAGGGGAGGAGGGGGGCAGACACCCGGATCCGGGCAACTTTCCTCATTTCTGAGACACATGGAGAGGGGTCCCTACAGGACTGTCCATGGAGAGGGGTCCCTACAGGACTGTCCACGGAGAGGGGTCCCTACAGGACTGTCCACGGAGAGGGGTCCCTACAGGACTGTCCACGGAGAGGGGTCCCTACAGGACTGTCCACGGAGAGGGGTCCCTACAGGACTGTCCACGGAGAGGGGTCCCTACAGGTCTGTCCACAGAGAGGGGTCCCTACAGGACTGTCCATAGAGAGGGGTCCCTACAGGACTGTCCATAGAGAGGGGTCCCTACAGGACTGTCCATAGAGAGGGGTCCCTACAGGACTGTCCATAGAGAGGGGTCCTTACAGGACTGTCCATGGAGAGGGGTCCCTACAGGACTGTTCGTGGAGAGGGGTCCCTACAGGACTGTCCGTGGAGAGGGGTCCCTACAGGACTGTCCGTGGAGAGGGGTCCCTACAGGACTGTCCGTGGAGAGGGGTCCCTACAGGACTGTCCGTAGAGAGGGGTCCCTACAGGACTGTCCATAGAGAGGGGTCCCTACAGGACTGTCCATAGAGAGAGGTCTCTATAAGAAAGTCCACGGAGAGGGGTCCCTATAGGACTGTCCGTGGAGAGGAAGAGGGGTCCTTATAGGGTTGTCCATGTAGAAGTAGAGGGGTTCCTATAAAACTGTCCATGGAGAAGGAGCGGGGTCCCTATAGGACTGTCTAGGGAGAGGGGTCCCTGGCCAGAGGGCCACGGGGGCCAGGAGAGGGGCCTCCTGGCCCCCGTGGCCCTTCTGTTCCTGCTCTGGTCCTCGGATCGCCTGACCGACGCCTGCAGCTGCTCCCTCGTACACCCCCATGGAGAGGGAGAGGGGTCCCTATAAAACTGTCCATGTAGAAGGAGAGGGGTCCCTGTCCATGGAGAGGGAGAGGGGTCCCTATAGGACTGTCCATGGAGAGGGAGAGTGGTCTCTATAGGACTGTCCATGGAGAGGGAGAGTGGTCTCTATAGGACTGTCCATGGAGAGGGAGAGGGGTCCCTATAGGACTGTCCATGGAGAGGGAGAGGGGTCCCTATAGGACTGTCCATGGAGAGGGAGAGTGGTCTCTATAGGACTGTCCATGGAGAGGGAGAGGGGTCTCTATAGGACTGTCCATGGAGAGGGAGAGGGGTCCCTATAGGACTGTCCATGGAGAGGGGTCCCTATAGGACTGTCCATGGAGAGGGAGAGTGGTCTCTATAGGACTGTCCAGGGAGAGGGAGAGTGGTCTCTATAGGACTGTCCATGGAGAGGGAGAGGGGTCCCTATAGGACTGTCCATGGAGAGGGAGAGGGGTCCCTATAGGACTGTCCATGGAGAGGGAGAGTGGTCTCTATAGGACTGTCCATGGAGAGGGAGAGGGGTCCCTATAGGACTGTCCATGTAGAAGGAGAGTGGTCTCTATAGGACTGTCCAGGAAGAGGGGTCCCTATAGGACTGTCCATGGAGAGTGAGAGAGGGGTCTCTATAGGACTGTCCAGGAAGAGGGGTCCCTATAGGACTGTCCAGGAAGAGGGACAGGGGTCCCTATAGGACTGTCCATGGAGAGGGAGAGGGGTCTCTATAGGACTGTCCAGGAAGAGGGGTCCCTATAGGACTGTCCAGGAAGAGGGACAGGGGTCCCTATAGGACTGTCCAGGGAGAGGGGTCTCTATAGGACTGTCCAGGAAGAGGGGTCTCTATAGGACTGTCCATGGAGAGGGAGAGGGGTCCCTATAGGACTGTCCATGTAGAAGGAGAGTGGTCTCTATAGGACTGTCCAGGAAGAGGGGTCCCTATAGGACTGTCCATGGAGAGGGGTCCCTATAGGACTGTCCATGTAGAAGGAGAGTGGTCTCTATAGGACTGTCCAGGAAGAGGGGTCCCTATAGGACTGTCCAGGAAGAGGGACAGGGGTCCCTATAGGACTGTCCATGGAGAGGGAGAGGGGTCTCTATAGGACTGTCCAGGAAGAGGGGTCCCTATAGGACTGTCCAGGAAGAGGGACAGGGGTCCCTATAGGACTGTCCATGGAGAGGGAGAGGGGTCTCTATAGGACTGTCCAGGAAGAGGGGTCTCTATAGGACTGTCCATGGAGAGGGAGAGGGGTCCCTATAGGACTGTCCATGTAGAAGGAGAGTGGTCTCTATAGGACTGTCCAGGAAGAGGGGTCCCTATAGGACTGTCCATGGAGAGGGAGAGGGGTCCCTATAGGACTGTCCATGTAGAAGGACAGGGGTCCCTATAGGACTGTCCAGGAAGAGGGGTCCCTATAGGACTGTCCATGGAGAGGGGTCCCTATAGGACTGTCCATGGAGAGGAAGAGGGGTCCCTATAGGACTGTCCATGTAGAAGGAGAGTGGTCTCTATAGGACTGTCCAGGAAGAGGGGTCCCTATAGGACTGTCCATGGAGAGGGGTCCCTATAGGACTGTCCATGTAGAAGGAGAGTGGTCTCTATAGGACTGTCCAGGAAGAGGGGTCCCTATAGGACTGTCCAGGAAGAGGGACAGGGGTCCCTATAGGACTGTCCATGGAGAGGGAGAGGGGTCTCTATAGGACTGTCCAGGAAGAGGGGTCCCTATAGGACTGTCCAGGAAGAGGGACAGGGGTCCCTATAGGACTGTCCATGGAGAGGGAGAGGGGTCTCTATAGGACTGTCCAGGAAGAGGGGTCTCTATAGGACTGTCCATGGAGAGGGAGAGGGGTCCCTATAGGACTGTCCATGTAGAAGGAGAGTGGTCTCTATAGGACTGTCCAGGAAGAGGGGTCCCTATAGGACTGTCCATGGAGAGGGAGAGGGGTCCCTATAGGACTGTCCATGTAGAAGGAGAGTGATCTCTATAGGACTGTCCAGGAAGAGGGGTCCCTATAGGACTGTCCAGGAAGAGGGACAGGGGTCCCTATAGGACTGTCCATGGAGAGGGAGAGGGGTCTCTATAGGACTGTCCAGGAAGAGGGGTCCCTATAGGACTGTCCAGGAAGAGGGACAGGGGTCCCTATAGGACTGTCCATGGAGAGGGAGAGGGGTCTCTATAGGACTGTCCAGGAAGAGGGGTCTCTATAGGACTGTCCATGGAGAGGGAGAGGGGTCCCTATAGGACTGTCCATGTAGAAGGAGAGTGGTCTCTATAGGACTGTCCAGGAAGAGGGGTCCCTATAGGACTGTCCATGGAGAGGGAGAGGGGTCCCTATAGGACTGTCCATGTAGAAGGACAGGGGTCCCTATAGGACTGTCCAGGAAGAGGGGTCCATATAGGACTGTCCATGGAGAGGAAGAGGGGTCCCTATAGGACTGTCCATGGAGAGGGGTCCCTATAGGACTGTCCATGGAGAGGAAGAGGGGTCCCTATAGGACTGTCCATGTAGAAGGAGAGTGGTCTCTATAGGACTGTCCAGGAAGAGGGGTCCCTATAGGACTGTCCATGGAGAGGGGTCCCTATAGGACTGTCCATGTAGAAGGACAGGGGTCCCTATAGGACTGTCCATGGAGAGGGGTCCCTATAGGACTGTCCATGGAGAGGAAGAGGGGTCCCTATAGGACTGTCCATGGAGAGGAAGAGGGGTCCCTATAGGACTGTCCAGGAAGAGGGGTCCCTATAGGACTGTCCATGGAGAGGAAGAGGGGTCCCTATAGGACTGTCCATGGAGAGGAAGAGGGGTCCCTATAGGACTGTCCATGGAGAGGAAGAGGGGTCCCTATAGGACTATCTATGGAGCGGAAGAGGGGTCCCTATTAGGACTGTCTATGGAGAGGAAGAGGGGTCCCTATAGGACTGTCCATGGAGAGGGTTCCTTATAGGACTGTCAATAGACAGGGTTAGAGAGAGTCCTTTGTGACAGTTCTAGTATAGGCTCTAATGACAGTCCTGACAGGGAGGTCCTGATTTACATGAATAATTCTGGAATTGAAAGGTTTGTTTTGGGAAAGAATTGTCCCAATTTTGTTGGCGGACACAAGTCCATTGTCAGGACCATGACATGAGGGTTCCATTGCTGACATGTTTAGGGAAGTTCTGTCCCCACAGCCATTATCCAGAGCTTCACTTACCTGAACTCATCCAATGAACATAGCGGAAGGTTTGTGGTCGCTGAGTGACCATCACATAGATGAGATTCTTGGACATCCCACTTCAAACCCACGGCCATTACTATGGAGTTGGCTCCCCCTTGTGGCTAGAAAAGCCTCCACTCTTCATGTTTTGACTTTAACCCCAAAAACTCTGCCTATCTTTAATTCAACCCTTAACAACCCAAGGGGGACCTAACACCGAAAACTACCCAATCACCTGGTCAGCCTTTCCTCTAACCAAAAGTATCGGCACTAAAAGCCAACAGTTACCATAAGAACCTACAAGGGGAACTAGTGATCCCTCTGACTGTGCAGCCACAGAGGTCCAAAGACACAGGGGGTGGCACAGAAAAAGTGTTCAATCTAGCCGTGTCAATGAAATCTGGTCTTCAATGTGAAGTTCTGCAGGACTGTGAAAATAGGATATATGGGTTCAGATCAGAACAGCCATTCTCAACCAGGGTTCCTGATGGTTCCTGCGTAGCTCTTCCATACTACTTGGAAGAGCCAGTGGCATGACACCAATATTCCTGATAGTCTATAAGGGTAGCATTCTGATCATCACTATAAGAGACATTCTTCCCACTGACCACCAATGTAAGGGACTTTCTTCCCACTGACCACCAATGTAAGGGACTTTCTTCCCACTGACCACCAATGTAAGGAACATTTTTCTCACTGACCACCAATGTAAGGGAATTTTTTTCCACTGATCACCAATGTAAGGAACATTCTTCTTATGGCCGGGTTCACACTTGTGCGACACGACAGCCGTCCTACTTTGGATCCGACTTTGCCCTGCGACATGAAGCCGACATATGTCCGACTTTCAATGAACGGGGATCCGACTTGGATCCCCGCCAATACCAAGCACTGTGTTTGGTATGAATCTTGAGGGGGAACTCCAGGCCAAATTTTTTATAAAAAAACGGCATGGGTTCCCCTCCAAGAGCATACCAGGCCCTTGGGTCTGGTATGGATTTTAAGGGGAACTCCTACGCCAAAAAACGGCGTGGGGGTTCCCCCAAAATCCAAACCAGACCCTTATCTGAGCACGCAACCTGGCCGGCCGCAGGGGAAGAGAGGGGGGGACGAGAGAGCGGCCCCCCTCCCTCTTGAACCGTACCAGGCCTCATGCCCTCAACATGGGGGGTTTGGTGGTTTGGGGCAGGGGGCGACCTGCGGCCCCCCCACCCCAAAGCACCCTGCCCCCATGTTGATAAGGACAGGGACTCTTCCCGACAACCCTGGCCGTTGGTTTTCGGGGTCTGCGGGTGGGGGGCTTATCGGAATCCGGGAGCCCCCCTTTAATAAGGGGGCCCCCAGATCCCGGCCCCCCACCCTATGTGAATGAGTATGGGGTACATCGTACCCCTACCCATTCACCTGGTGGAAAAAAATGGCAATAAAAAAACACACACAGCTTTTTTAAAGCAATTTATTGCATAGCTCCGGGGGTCTCTTCCGACTTCGGGGGTCTCCGCGCTCTCCGGTTCTTTCTTCCTTCTGCCGGCCCCTCCACTATCTTCTTCCAGCTCTTTTGCTAGTGGAGGGGCCCGGTCTTCTCCGATGCCTTCTTCCTTCGCTCTCCGGTTCTTTCTTTCTTCCTTCTGCCGGCCCCTCCACTATCTTCTTCCAGCTCTTTTGCTAGTGGAGGGGCCCGGTCTTCTCCGTCGCCGTCGCCGTCTTCTTCCCTCTTCTCCTTCTCGATGCTGACACGTCGCTTCCTCCCACTGTAATGCTTGGCTGTTCGCTCCGCAGCGATTTATTATAGGCTTCTCATGATGTCACAGTCACATGCTCCAGGTGGCCTCGGAGCATGTGACTGTGACGTCATGGGAACATGTGACTGTGACGTCATGAGAAGCCTATAATAAATCGCTGCGGAGCGAACAGCCAAGCATTACAGCGGGAGGAAGCGACGTTTCAACATCGAGAAGGAGAAGAGGGAAGAAGACGGCGACGGCGACGGAGAAGACCGGGCCCCTCCACTAGCAAAAGAGCTGGAAGAACATAGTGGAGGGGCCGGCAGAAGAAAGAAAGAAAGAACCGGAGAGCGAAGGAAGAAGGCGACGAAGAAGAACGGGCCCCACTAGCAAAAGAGCTGGAAGAAGATAGGGGAGGCCCGGCAGAAGGAAGGAAGAACCGGAGAGCGCGGAGACCCCCGAAGTCGGAAGAGACCCCCGGAGCTGTGCAATAAATTGCTTTAAAAAGCTGTGTGTGTTTTTTTATTGCCATTTTTTTCCACCAGGTGAATGGGTAGGGGTACGATGTACCCCATACTCATTCACATAGAGTGGGGGGCCGGGATCTGGGGGGCCCCCTTATTAAAGGGGGGCTCCCGGATTCCGATAAGCCCCCCCGCCCGCAGACCCCGACAACCAACGGCCAGGGTTGTCGGGAAGAGGCCCTGTCCTCATCAACATGGGGGCAGGGTGCTTTGGGGTGGGGGGGACGCAGGTCGCCCCCCTGCCCCAAAGCACCAAACCCCCCATGTTGAGGGCATGCAGCCTGGTACGGTTCAGGAGGGAGGGGGGCCGCTCTCTCGACCCCCCCTCTTCCCCTGCGGCCTGCCAGGTTGCGTGCTCGGATAAGGGTCTGGTTTGGATTTTGGGGGATCCCCCACGCCATTTTTTTGGCGTAGGGGTTCCCCTTAAAATCCATACCAGACCCAAGGGGCCTGGTATGCTCTTGGAGGGGAACCCATACTGTTTTTTTATTTATAATTTGGCCTGGAGTTCCCCCTCAAGAGCAGCAGAGCACAAGTCGCATGCCAAAGTCGGATCATGCAAGACTGCGGTCCGACTTTGATCCGACTTCAATGATAGTCAATGGGCTGAAGTCGGATCAAAGTCGGACCAAAGTAGTACAGGGAGCATTTTCAAAGTCGGACCAGTTAAGACGGCTCCCATAGGGAAACATTGATTTTCACACGTCATGCGACATGAGCTCCCAATGTCGGAGCGTTTGTCACCCCAGTGTGAACCCAGCCTAAAACTGAGGTTGTAGCCGTGTTCAGAATTAGGCAATCACATTAAAACTCATGTTACATAGGAGTCAGTACACACCTGCCATTATTTAAAGTGCCTCTGATTAACCTCAAATAAAGTTCAGCTGTTCTAGTAGGTCTTTTCTGACATTTAACCACCTCGCGCCCGCCGTACGAGTATATACGGCCGCAAGGTGGTTGTCAATTGCCGGGAGGCCGTTATTATACGGCCTCCTCTAATCTGGCCACTGGGGGCGCGCGAGCGCCGGCGGGGGCGCGCGCGCATGTGCCCGGCGCGTCACTGCAATGCCAATGTGCGTGCCTGGCGGCCGCGATGTCCGCCAACTACCCGCGATCGGCTGTTACAGAGGCAGGACGTGGATCTCTGTGTGTAAACACAGAGATCCATGTCCTGTCAGGGAGAGGGGACCGATGCTGTGTCCCTTGTACATAGGGACACAGATCGGTCACCTCCCCCAGTCACTCCCCTCCACCACACAGTAAGAATCACTCCAGGGAACACATTTAACCCCTTCCCTGCCAGTCACATTTATACAGTAATCAGTGCATATTTATAGCACTGTTCGCTGTATAAATGTGAATGGTCCCAAAATAGTGTCAAAAGTGTCCGATGTGTCCGCCATAATGTCGCAGTCACAAAAAAAATCACTGATCGCCGCCATTACTAATAAAAAAAAAAAAAAAATTATAAAAATGCCATAAAACTACCCCCTATTTTGTAAACGCTATAACTTTTGCGCAAACCAATCAATAAACGCCGATTGCGATTTTTTTTTACCAAAAATATGTAGAATATGTATCGGCCTAAACTGAGGAAATTTTTTTTATTTTTTAAAAAAAATTGGGATATTTATTATAGCAAAAATCTAAAAATATTGCTTTTTTTTCAAAATTGTCGCTCTATTTTTGTTTATAGCGCAAAAAATAAAAACCGCCGAGGTGATCAAATACCACCAAAAGAAAGCTCTATTTGTGCGAAAAAAAGGACGTCAATTTTGTTTGGGAGCCACGTCGCACGACCGCGCAATTGTCATTCAAAGCGTGACAGTGCTGAAAGCTGAAATTTCGCCTGAGCAGGAAGGGGGTATATGTGCCCAGTAAGGAAGGGGTTAAGCCATGGTCCGCAGAGAGCTTCCAAAACATCACAGGGATCTCATTGTTAACCACATCAATACTGGGCACTTTCGCCCCCTTCCTTCCCAGACCAATTTTCAGCTTTCAGCGCTCTCGCATTTTCAATGACAATTGCGCGGTCATGCTACACTGTACCCAAATGAAATTTTTATCATTTTGTTCACACAAATAGAGCTTTCTTTTGGTGGTATTTATTCACGACTACGTTTTTTTTTTGTTTGCAATATACGCGAAAAAAGAGCGGAAATTTGGAAAAAAATATGTATTTTCGTCTTTCTATTTTTAAAAAAATCCAATAAAATCGAATTTTGTCATAAATTTAAGCCAAAATGTATTCTACTACATGTTTTTGGTAAAAATAATTCCGTTAAGTGTATAATAATTGGTTCGTGTGATCACGGACATATATACGCAAATGATCATGTACAGATGTGCGCAGGAGTTCACGGACATATGTGTGCAAATGATCATTGGGACATATGATTTTATTGTCACATATGTGGGGGACAGGTGTTTTTACTATGTGGGGACATGTTTGTGTGTGGGGACATGTATTTTGGGGACATGTTTGTGTTTACACTGTGTGGGACACTAGGCTGGTGATCAGTGAGTAAAAAGCTGAAAAAAACAGCTCATACTCACTGATCACCAGCCAGCTGCAGCGATCCGCTCTCCTCTCCTCACCGACGACTTCTGTGTGAGGAGAGCTGATTGCCTAGCAACCGGCTCTCTGTTTACATCACATGACGGCTGTGATTGGACACGGCCGTCATGTGATCAGGAGGGCCAATCACAGAGCCCTCCTGCCGAATCGAGATGCGCTGTGTCCGGGTGACACGCGTGCATCGGGAACGCGCGCGCGATCCCCCTCCTTCTGAGGGACGTTCCTGAACGTCCACTCAGAAGGAGAGAGCGCCCACCCGGCCGTATATATACAGTGGCCGGGTGGGAAGTAGTTAAAAGGCATCAGTCAGGAGAAAGGTACAAAAGAATTTCCAAGGCATTAGATCTCCCATGGAACACAGTGTAGATCATCATCGTCAAGTGGGGAAAATATGGCACAACAGTGACAATACCAAGAACTGGACGTCCCTCCAAAATCGATGAACAAAACGAGAAGAAAACTGGTCAGGGAGGCGGCCAAGAGGCCTACAGCAACATTAAAGGAGGTGCAGGAAAACCTGGCAAGTACTGGCTGTGTGGTACATGTGACAACAATCTCCCGTATTCTTCATATGTCTGGGCTGTGGGGTAGAGTGGCAAGACGGAAGGCTTTTCTTACAAAGAAAAACATCCAAGCCCGGCTAAATTCTGCAAAAACACATTTGAAGTCTTCCAAAAGCATGTGGGAAAATGTGTTCTGGTCTGATGAAACCAAGGTTGAACTTTTTGGCCATAATTCCAAAAGATAGGTTTGGAGCAAAAACAACACTGCACATCACCAAAAGAACACCATACCCACCGTGAAGCATGGTGGTGGCAGCATCATGCTTTGCGGCTGTTTTCTTCAGCTGGAACAGGGGCCTTAATCAAGGTAGGGGGAATTATGAACAGTTCCAAATACCAGTCATTATTGGCACAAAACCTTCAGGGTTCTGCTAGAAAGCTGAACACAAAGAGGAACTTCATCTTTCAGCATGACCAAAACATACATCCAATCAACAAAGGAATGGCTTCACCAGAAGAAGATTCAAGTTTTGGAATGGCCCAGCCAGAGCCCAGACCTGAATCCCATTGAAAATCTGTGGGGTGATGTGAAGAGGGCTGTGCACAGGAGATGCCCTCACAATCTGACAGATTTGGAATGTTTTTGCAAAGAACAGTGGGCAATGTGCCATTCTGATAGACTCATCCCCAAAAAGACTGAGTGCTGTAATAAAATCAAAAGGGGCTTCAACAAAGTATTATGCCGCGTACACACGATCATTTTTCACGTTGTGAAAAATGAATTTTTTTTTTTTCAACAAGAAAAACGACCGTGTGTGGTCTTTTTGTCATTTTTCACGACGTGAAAAACGGCATTAAAAACGACGAGAAAAATTAGAACATGTTCTAATTTTTCTCGTCGTTTTTCCTAATATTTCTTCCGCAGCAATGTTTCCCATAGGGAAACACTGCCGCGGAGCCCATAGACGATCGTTTTTCTCGTCATTTTAAAAAATGACGAGAAAAATGACCGTATGTGGGGAACAAGCTGTTCCCTCGTTTAAAATGTCATTATTCACGGCGGTTTTTTAACCGCCGTGAATAATGATCGTGTGTACGCGGCATTAGTGTAAGGGTGTGCACACTTATGCAACCATATTATTTTATTTTTACTTCCCTCCACCTAAAAGATTTCAGTTTGTTGTTCAACTGAGTTTATAGGTCACATTAAAGGTGGAAAAAGTTCTGAAATGATTTATCTTTGTCTCATGTTTTTACATCACAGAAACCTGACATTTTATCAGGGGTGTGTAGACTTTTTATATCCACTGTATAATAATAAATACACCCAGTAGTAGGATATATGGGCATTATAACTAGAAGTCAGACATGAAGCTATATGAAGGGGGGAAAGGAGATATAAATCTTTTATACTAAAGTAGTAATAAAAGCTGAGACTTTTTTTTTTTTTTCATGGATATGATCATTTTAACCACTTCAGTCCCGGAAGAATTTACCCCCTTCATGACCAGGCCATTTTTTTGCGATGCGGCACTGCGTCGTTTTTAACTGACAATTGCGCAGTCATTCGATGCTGTACTCAAACAAAATTTACGTCCTTTTTTTTCCCACAAATAAAGCTTTTTTTTTGGTGGTATTTGATCACCTCTGCGGTTTTTATTTTTTGCGCTATAAACAAAAAAATACAGACTATTTTGAAAAAAAAAAGCAATATTTTTCTACTTTTTGCTATAATCAATATCCTCAAAAAATATATAAAAAAAAAAATGTCTTTCTCAGTTTAGGCCGATACGTATTCTTCTACATATTTTTGGTTAAAAAAAAAAACGCAATAAGCGTACATTGATTGTTTTGCGCAAAAGTTATAGCGTCTACAAAATAGGGGATAGTTTTATGGCATTTTTATTAGTAGTAATGGCGGCGATCTGCGATTTTTATCATGACTGCGACATTGCGACGGACAGATTGGACACTTTTGACACTATTTTGGGACCAGTGACATTTATACAGGGATCAGAGCTAAAAATAGCCACCGACTACTGTATAAATGTCATTGGCAGGGAAAGGGTTGCCCACCGAATTCCCTCCCCCCCCCAATAACACTGTACACAGAATTCCCCCCCCCCCCATAACACTGTACACAGGAATCCCCCCCAAAATAACACTGTGCACAGAATTCTTCCCCCCCCCCCATAACACTGTAATTCGTTTAGTTCCGAATTATTTTTTTTTAACAAATTTTGACAAATTTGTTAATTTCGAAATTTCCGAATTTTTAAATTTCTGAATTTTCGAATTTCCGAATTTTCGAATTTCCGAATTTTCGAATTTCCGAATTTCGGAAATTCGAAAATTGGAAATTACGAAAATTCGAGATTCGAAAATTCGAAATTGCAAAATGCGAATAAGTTGAATTTCCGAATTCCGAATATTCTAATTTCCCGAATTTCCCAAAAAAGCAAAAAAACTAAAAAAAAATTTCGGCAGTGCACGTGTCTAGGATAGGATGACCACATGTCCCGGTGGGAGACATACAGTGTGGATCAATCCCCCCCCTACCACAGGAGACAGATGGTGGCGATCAGTGCCCCACGGGAGACAGACAGTGGGGATCAATCCCCCCCCACAGGAGACGGACGGTGGCGATCAGTGCCCCGCGGGAGACAGACAGTGGGGATCAATCCCCCCTCCCCCACAGGAGACGGACGGTGGCAATCAGTGCCCCCCAGCCCCCCGTGGGAGGCAGACAGTGGGGATCAATCCCCCCCACCACCACAGGCGACGGATGGTGGCGATCAGTGCCCCACGGGAGACAGTGGGGATGAATCCCCCCTCCCCCACAGGAGGCGGACGGTGGCGATCAGTGCCCCCCACCCCCCCGTGGGAGACAGACAGTGGGGATCAGTGCCCCCCACAGGAGACAGACGGTGGCGATGATTTCCCCCCCACCCCCCCGTGGGAGACAGACAGTGGCGATCAGTGTCCCCCACCCCCATGGGAGACAGACAGTGGGGATCAGTGCCCCCCCCCCACAGAAGACAGACAGTGGGGATCAGTGCCCCCCCACAGGAGATGGATGGTGGTGATCAGTGCCCCCCACCCCCATGGGAGACAGACAGTGGGGATCAATGCCCCCCCCCCACAGGAAAC
The DNA here is from genome assembly GCA_029206835.1 of Rana muscosa. NCBI lineage: Eukaryota > Metazoa > Chordata > Amphibia > Anura > Ranidae > Rana > Rana muscosa. Next base: position 39,073,515 of record CM055128.1, read on the forward strand.
AGACGGTGCGATCAATGCCCTCCACGGGAGACAGACAGTGGGGATCAATACCCCCCCACAGGAGACAGACGGCAGCAATCAGTGCCCCCCCACGCGGGAGATGGACGGCGGCAATCAGTGGCCTTACCTTAAGGGGCCAATGCTGCTCCTGGCTCCAGCTTGCCAAGGGAAGAACCGGGGCCATTGCATGTCCTCCCGGCTGAACAGGAAGTGGGTGCTGAGACCCGATGGGTGCTCAAAAAAAGTATAGTAAATATATATATAGGGGGGTGTATAGTAGGTAATGGTATATATATAGGGGGGTGTATAGTAGGTGTATATATATATATGTGTATATATATATATATAGGGGGTGAATAGTAAGTATATATATATATATATATGGGGGGTGTATAGTAGTATTAGTAGTGTATATATATATATATATATATATATATATATATATATATATATATGGGGGGTTGTATAGTAGTATATATATGGGGGGCTGTATAGTAGTATATATATGGGGGGTGTATAGTAGGAATATATAAGAGGGGGGGTGTATAGTAGTATATATATATATATGGGGGGTGTATAGTAGTATATATATATGAGGGGTTGTATAGTAGTATATATATGGGGGGTGTATAGTAGTATATATATGGGGGGTGTATAGTAGTATATATGGGGGGTTGTATAGTAGTGTATATATATATATGGGGGTGTATAGTAGTATATATATGGGGGGTGTATAGTAGTATATATATATATATGGGGGGTGTATAGTAGTATATATATATGGGGGGTTGTATAGTAGTATATATATGGGGGGTGTATAGTAGTATATATATGGGGGCTGTATAGTAGGAATATATAAGAGGGGGGTGTATAGCTATCTGTGGATAATGATAATTAGTGCGCTTGTCCTAAACCAAACAAAAAAGAAGAAGAGCTGCTACACAAGAATGTGACAAAAACTCTGAAAGTGCTGGGAGTGAATGTGTAGCGCTAAATATGAAAATAGTGAAATATATCTATATCACTAAGTAATATATACCCAACTGGGTAAAACAGTGGAAAAAATATATTCAAATAATAAGTCCACGTGTAAAACAAAAACAATACATGTGAAAATGTCCATCACAATGAGATGAAGAGTATCACGGTGAAGATATCGTATAGCCATGTAGACCACCACATGTAAATTCCAAGTATGGTATGACTAAACACGCTTACCGGAACTGTTGGATCCGACTGTCAGCGATAACGGATCAATGAAGCATGGATAATCCCATTGGCAAGTAGACTCAGCTGTCTGGGGTATCTCGGCGATATAAGCCACGAACGTAGCCCATGGACCCCACAGTCCACGGCTGAAGGTCGCTCTGATGTTGATATCCCAAACGTACAGAGAAAACAAACCACCCGAGAAATCCACAATGCTTTCAGGTAGTATTGGTACACCACTCCCCATATTGCTTTTATTCTTGAACTGTGATCACTTTTAATGTTTGTTGGTTTTTATTATGGTATATACTCGAGTATAAGCCGAGTTTTTCAGCACATTTTTTTGTGCTAAAAATGCCCCCCATGGCTTATACTCGAGTCCGTGTCCATCTTCAACTTTGTACGCCTTATCTGGGCCAGCTGTAGGTCCCCTGGACCCCAAACTTGGCACACATGTAGCCCCACTCTTCATCTACAAGTGTGCAAAGTTTGTTGTCCAGAGGACCTACGGCCGGGGAGCACCGATTTTTAAAAGCCGGGGACCCCTTCCATAGACTCCCATGTTAAACGTCAGTCTAGTCACACAGCGGTGGAGTGGTCAGGTCTAGTCAAGTATGCCAAGAGACGTCCAGCTTTATTGCCATGTTCAAACGATTTCTGAGTAACGTATAACATGCGTTTTTGCGTGAGGTCCAGCAGGCGGAGTTCATACTCCCTGCGGCACTGTAACCATTTCTATCTCGTGTCAGAGGCAGGGTTAGAGGCGTAATCAGACTCTTCACTCACCATAGCAGTCTCAAGCTCCTCAGTAAGCATCTGGTTATTTTTACGTAAGACCCCCGTGATGGACATGAAGGTGCCCCTCAGGGTGGTCTTAAACGCATCCCATTCAGTGGGGGGGGTCCACCTTCCCCAAGTTTTCTCTCCAGTAGTTTGCAATTCCCGTCTTACATTCACCCTGCACAATCTCGTCCTCCAGCCAGTAGGAGTTCAGGCGCCAAATAGCAGTCCCCGAACCTGGAAGGAGAAGGAGATCCACAGAGAGAGGGGCATGATCTGAAACCCCCCTGGGCAGATATGAAGCAGCAGAGACAACAGGAAGGGTCTCGGCCGGGACAAACGCCATATCTAATCGGGACATGGTGTGGAAAGAGTCCGAATGACAGGAAAAATGGCGCACATCCGGATGTTTCCAGTGCCATACTTCTGTAAGGCCATGAACCTGGATCCAATCTAGGAAGGAGGGAAAGGGTCTGCCCCCACCCCCCAGTCGGTCCATTACTGGATCTAAAATAGCATTAAAGTCCCCCACATAAAGTAGGGGGCCAGGAGGTCTAGTCAGCAATTGAAGTGACAGTTTAGAAAGTAGCTCCACCGAAAACTGGGGACGATATGGCGTTTTTCCCGGCCGAGACGCTTCCTGTTGTCTCTACTGCTTCATATCTGCCCAGGGGGGTTTCAGATCATGACCCTCTCTCAGTGGATATCCTTCCAGGTTCGGGGCCTGCTATTTGGCGCCTGAACTCCTACTGGCTGGACGAAATCGTGCAGGATGAATGTAAGAAGGGCATTGCAAACTACTGGAGAGACAACTTGGGGAAGGTGGCCCCCCTCCACTGAATGGGATGCGTTTAAGACCACCCTGAGGGGCACCTTCATGTTCATCACGGGGGTCTTGCGCAAAAATAACTGAATGCTTACTGAGGAGCTTGAGACTGCTATGGTGAGTGCAGAGTCTGATTACGCCTCTAACCCTGCCTATGACACAAGAGAGACATGGTTACAGTGCCGCAGGGAGCCTGCTGGACCTCACAGAAAAACGCATGTTAAGCCCCGACCGTGTGTACGCTCCATCGGACAAACTTTTTAATTTTTTTTTGTTTTCATCGGACAAAAGTTCGGTCTGCAAACGGACAAACTTTTGGCCAACAAAAGTCCGATGGAGCAAAGTCTGACCGTGTGCACAGAAAACCATCGGACTTTTGTCCCATGGACAAAACAAATAATGTTAAAATCAACCAACAATAGCAGAAGTTGACCAAAGGGTGGCGGTAAAGAGCAGAAAAACCACGTGATGTTGGAAGAAGTTTTGGGAAAGTTTGCAGAAAAGTCCTGTGGTGTGTATGCTAAGGGTGTTCCCGGCCAACTCCGTTCGGACAAAAATCCACGGAAAAGTCAGATGGAAGTCCGACCGTGTGTACGAGGCTTTACACGTTACTCAGAAATCGCTTGAACATGGCAATAAAGCTGGACGTCTCTTGGCATACTTGACTAGACCTGACCACTCCCCCATCTCCATCCCACGTATCGTTACTACCCAAGGCTGCACCAGTGACGACCCGGGGGATAGCTTAGATTCCTTTTTCTGTTTCTATAAAAATCTATATACCTCTAGGGTTGATTATGACGACACCCAACTGACTGATTACCTGGCTTACATATCTCTCCCTTCCTTGTCTACTGAGGGGCGGGATATGTTGGAGGCACCTATCTCGGTGGAGGAGATTGCTGCAGCCATTTCACAAATGCCTGCTCATAAGACCCCTGGGCTAGTTGGTTTCCCGACCGAATGGTATAAACAATTTAAAGACCTTTTGTGCCCCCTCCTTTTGCGGACCTATAACAAAGCTTTAGAGGCCGGGGTCCTCCCCCCAAAGATGCAGGAGGCTCCGATTGTGCTTCTTTTAAAACCCCGTAAGGATCCACTTAAATGCAAATCTTACCGTCCCATTCCTTTTATCAATGTGGACGTTAAAATTCTGGCCAAAATTTTAGCTAACCGCTTAAATAATGTAGTACCGTCCCTAATTAACAGCGATCAAGGGGGCTTTATTCCCGGCAGGGCCACCAGAATGAATATTCGCAGGCTGTTCCACAACCTGCAGTATTCTCACGACTGTCCTCCCACTCGTGCCATTGTGTCCTTGGACACACGCAAGGCATTTGATAGTGTGGAATGGCCATATCTTTTCCGGGTAATACAAATGTATGGCTTCGGCCCACGGATGATAGCATGGGTAAAACTTCTTTACACTTGCCCGGTGGCTCGGGTGCGGGTCAGCGCCTCTATCACTGAACCCTTTCCGATAACTAGGGGCCCGTTGTCACCCCTCTTGTTTGCCCTGGCCATGGAGCCAATAGCAGTACGTATCCGGTCCTCCCCCTCCATCAGGGGCCTCCCAATTGCCACTATAGAAGAACGTATTTCATTATATGCGGATGACACATTGGTGTATCTGGCTGATACCAATGGGTCGCTGCTGGCTATGCTGTTGGAGATTACCACCTTTGATGATTATTCAGGCTTCCGGGTGAATTGGGATAAGTCCAGTCTTTTTCCACTGGACGTGGCTGTGCCCCCCGATTCCAAACTTCAGGTAGTGTCCTCCTTTAGCTACCTTGGGGTTCTGGTACAAACCCCTTTATCTACATATATCGCCAATAACCTCAATCCCCTATTGGTCCGCCTTCAGGAGCAGACCACGCAGTGGATGGACTTGCCATTGGACCTTATGGGGAGGGCCAATGTCCTAAAAATGATTTACTTACCAAGATTACTTTATATCCTTGCTAACTCCCCCTCCAAGGTGCCTAAAGCTATTTTTAAACGCATAGACACAATATGCACGACTTTCCTGTGGAAAGGCGGCTCCCCCAGGGTGGCACTTGAAACGTTGAGATTACCGGCACACTTGGCGGGGCTTGGCATTTCCAAATTTCTTCCTCTATTATTTAGCATCCCAGTTGGTGCACATCCATGCTTGGCTGTGTCCAGTCCCAGAAAATGCCCTGACCGCCCCGGAACCTCTATACCGGCCACCTCCCTTTCAACTTTCCGTTACATTGTCAAGAAGGTATCCACGCATACCTGGTCGCAGTCTCCCACCAACCCTCTGTGGTTCAATCCTAATCTGCAGGAACTGTACCCTCTTCCTGATCCCAATCGCTGGTACTCCAGGGGAGTTAAATATCTATGTCACTTATACAACGCCCAGGGCTTTAAAACGTTCTCTCAACTACGCTTAGACTTTAACCTACCAAACTCATACTTATTTTACTACTACCAGCTTTGGCATGCTATGCAGGCCCAGTTTGGTTCCCTGAAAGACCCCACTGACCTACCACCATTGGAAAAAATTGCTCCGACAATCAGATCCCACTAAACTTATCTCCACTTATTATGCAACCCTGCTGACTGATTCTAACCCCAGGTTTCACAAGGCTCAGGACAAATGGACCTCTATGGACATCCCCTTGGAGGATGAGGATTGGTCAGAATTTAGGGATACCTACAAAACTTCTGTCATTGCCTCCAGAGACCAAATCATACAAATTAAGATTTTTCACCAGACCCACCTTACTCCGGCGAGGTCGCACAGGATGGGTCTCTTGCCCTCAGCCGCTTGCTTTCGCGGCTGTGGCCAGGAGGCCGATTTCTTGCACTGTTTTTGGTCATGCCCCATAGTTCGGGACTTCTGGGAGGAGGTGGGTGCCTTTATTTCCTCAGCGTTGGGCCTCCCAAGCATAATTCACCCCAAGAACTGCCTACTAGGCGTTTTTGGTGACTTACACCTATCAATGCATGCCAAGAGACTGCTCCGTATACTATATTTTTATGTTAAAAAAAGACATTCTACTGTCCTGGAAGGGTGCACAGACCTCTTCGAAATCCCTTTGGTTGAAACTTAATAATGATTCTATCCCGTTATACAAACTTACTTTTGAAATCCGGAAACGGACCAAAACCTTTCATAATATTTGGGGTAGGTGGCTGGCTAGCCCACTGACTCTTTCTCAGCACTAACTGGAATACCCTTGCTTAACCTTCGATGGACAGTGCCCTGAGGATCTCTAGTGTCTAGACCCCCACCTTTGTTGTGCCCGTGTTGGTATACATGCCCTTTTACCAGTGTGCCTACTGTATATCTTTTGTATTGATATTCCTTTATTTTTCTATGTCTGAGCATATTGCTTATCGTTTCGGACCAGTCTATCTGGTACGGTGATTGTTTTTTTTTTGTGTGTATTGTGTTTTTTTTGTTTGTCAGTCTGTGGAAAACCTTAATAAAAAAAAATTATATATATATATATATATATATATATATATATATATATATATATATATATATATATATATATATATAATTACAAATGGATAATCGTTTTTTTTTTTTAACTTAAAATATTTATTTCATTTTTTTTTTTCTATAATTTTACACATTCCCACTTCATTTTAATATTTTTTTGATCACCCCGGCCAGTTATTCTTTCATCCCACCAAGAATGAAAAATGTTTCTAGGGGAGGACACTGAAATGTATGTGATGAGTTTTATCTGCCGGAGGATTTCTAGTTCTGTTCAGCCGGCCTTGTGATCCACTGCAGTTCCCAATGTGCTCTTCTTGTTCATTGGACAAGGAGTCTGCCGTGTGACTGAGCGGAATTACAAAACCTTTAGCAGATAGAAGGTTTTGTATCTATGTACATGGCACTTTGCCTGGAGTTCTGCTTTGGTACGATTGGGTATAATGTTCCTGTTGTCAGACTGAACAGGGCTTTCAGAGGAGTTCCTAAAGTGAACTTGTGCTTTGCCTATAAAAGGGCAAAATAACAGGTTTACCTCTCCGCTGCTCCCCAGAGATGCACATATGTACCTTCTATTCTGTACCCGCCATGCCTTTCAGATGCCAAGAGCAGAAGTTCTAAGACATGAGCTGGAACTCCCTCCCCCATGTGACAGCACCGCTGAGGACTCCCTTCCACTGATCCCATGTGACAGCACCGCAGAGGACTCCCTTCCACTGATCCCATGTGACAGCACCGCAGAGGACTCCCTTCCACTGATCCCATGTGACAGCACCGCAGAGGACTCCCTTCCACTGATCCCATGTGACAGCACCGCAGAGGACTCCCTTCCACTGATCCCATGTGACAGCACCGCAGAGGACTCCCTTCCACTGATCCCATGTGACAGCACCGCAGAGGACTCCCTTCCACTGATCCCATGTGACAGCACCGCAGAGGACTCCCTTCCACTGATCCCATGTGACAGCACCGCAGAGGACTCCCTTCCACTGATCCCATGTGACAGCACCGCAGAGGACTCCCTTCCACTGATCCCATGTGACAGCACCGCAGAGGAATCCCTTCCACTGATCCCATGTGACAGCACCGCAGAGGACTCCCTTCCACTGATCCCATGTGACAGCACCGCAAAGGACTCCCTTCCACTGATCCTATGTGACAGCACCGCAGAGGACTCCCTTCCACTGATCCCATGTGACAGCACCGCAGAGGACTCCCTTCCACTGATCCCATGTGACAGCACCGCAGAGGACTCCCTTCCACTGATCCCATGTGACAGCACCGCAGAGGACTCCCTTCCACTGATCCCATGTGACAGCACCGCAGAGGACTCTCTTCCACTGATCTCATGTGACAGCACCGCAGAGGACTCCCCTCCACTGCTCTCACGTGACCGCACCGCCGAGGACTCCCCTCCACTGCTCCCCTGTGACCGCACCACCGAGGACTCCCCTCCACTGCTCCCATGTGACAGCATCGCAGAGGACTCCCCTCCACTGCTCCCATGTGACAGCATCGCAGAGGACTCCCCTCCACGGCTCCCATGTGACAGCACCGCAGAGGACGCCCCTCCCCCCCATGTGAAAGCGCTGCCGAGGACTCCAGCCACATTCCCATGTAATAGTACGAGGTGTCCAAGCAGCCAATCACAATTGCTATGAGAAAGGAAAGGGTGCGAGTCACACACTCCCCATATCTGGAATTATCGGACATATTTCTACCACTCCTGGTGGCCTTATGCATTGGTGGCCAGGTGAAGGGAAGGTAACTGTATGCAGCCAGGGGAGGGCAGCAGTCAAGTGAACCTGTCATTTTGCCCATGGTACCGGTTTACTTTCTGAGGCCTGCAGGCTCTTGGCAGATATTGGCATTCTCCTTTCTTTCTGAATGTTCACTGATGGGCAGAATTAAGACTTCCTAGAGATTGCAAGGGGAGGAGTTGAGAACACACAGCTTTAAGGATCATGGTGTTCCCAGAACAGTAGGCTACCAACAACCACACAGCTGTACCCGGAGGGGTGGTCTAGTGTCATCAAGCATGGTCATGGTTAAAAAAAACAAAATAAAAACCCTGGGAAAGTAGTCTGTTCTTTCCGTTAGTTCATGCAGAGTTTTCAAGTTTGGCTGGAGTGCGCTCTTCTCATATAAACTCGATTCCTTCATATTTAACATTCCCGATCTTCGTCTCAGGAAGGAGAACCCGGCCGTCCAGGATGAAGACTGTGATGTAGGTTGCCACCTGGCTATTATTCTCTTCCGATTTGAGTGCCACGATGATCTGATCATCTGTGCCCGGGATGAACTTAAAGGAGGAGAAGCCATGGGTGGGTATCTGGGGGCCCACATGGGAGAGGGTAATGTCTGAGAAGTCGGCCGAGGAACGTAACAGGATGTTGGCACCGCGCTGCTCGTCCTCCTTCTCGCTGTACCTTTCTTTGCTGGCCCGACGGGGCAAGAAGAACCAGCTGTGCAGAGAGTCGCTCCAAGCAGCGGACTCGTGGATCAAGTAACCTGTAGAGGGCGCAAAAGATAACAGTTCAGACATTTCGGGAAGTAAGTCAGTTAGAAGGTACGCATGGCTGTATAAGAAGCAAACGGTTGCTCCAGGATTTTATCATCAGAATATGGTGCCTTGCAGATTTTGCGGCAAATCCTACTAGTTTAGAAATTATCCTGCAGAATTTAGTCTCCACCACTAGATGTCACTAGTCTTCTGCTTTGAATGACAGCCAGCATCTTTCTGTAAGCCTAGGCTGTCGTGGATCCACCAATGGGTGAAGGACATCACACGCCGCCTGCACTCACAGTACTCCTGGAATAAGTCATTATATACTGTATTTATTGGCGTATAACACGCACTTTTTCACCCTGAAAATCGGGTGCAAATAGTGTGTTTTATATGCCGATATGGCAATTTTGGCTGCCTTGGAGAGAGGGGGGCGGGACGAGCGCCATCAGATTACATACAGCGAGAAGCTCCTATTTACTCATCGGCCTCTGTAATAGGAAGTCCCGTCTCCTGGGCCGGCATCGGACCAGTGTTCTGTCTATCATGAAGCCGGTCCAGGAGGCGGGACTTTGCATTAAAGAGGCCGCCGAGAAAACAGGAGATTCTCGCTGTATGTAATCTGATGGTGCTCGTCCCGCCCCCCTCCCTGTCCCGTCTGAGGCAGCAGTAATCTGAGGTGAGGCTGCAGATGGGCATTGGTCAGGCTGCATTCATGGCAATGGTGAGGCTGCATATGGGCATTGATCAAGCTGCATTGATGGGCAATGGTGAGGCTGCATTGAAGGGCACTGACCCTTATTTTGCTTCAAAGTTCTCTATTTTAAATTTAAACTTTTCCGCTGAAACTTCCCTCCTAAAATGAAGGTGCGTGTTATATACTGATAAATACGGTAAGTGCCACTCTGTCAAAAAGAAAAGCCCCCCCCCCCCGGTGATGTCATCAAAACGGCCTGAAGACTGCATAAAAGGTAGAGTGCAGCTTTAATTTTTTATTTTTTGGGCGTGTATATTAATACATTTCATATTTACCATATACAACTCTCTACCAAATTGTTCCAAGTTATTTACTACTATACTGTGAATAGCATGCTGCTATTAGGTCTTTTTACAGCTGAACGAGTCTGAGGAGGGACTCACCCACCCCATCTCTTAGCTCACGCCCCCTTATGGATTTTGAATTAGGGAAAGCATCACATCATTTCTGCAGTGGTTTGTATTTGCCCCAAATCTCTTCTGTACACCCAAGGGGCTCCCAATCGGGGACGAACAAACAGAAATCTTGAATCCCCCACCACTGTACTTGATTGCTCTCATTGCATAATTTGATATGAGAAAGGCTCTTAGAGCCCTTTCACACTGGGGCCGCCCCTGTGTTTGCAGTAAAGCGCCGCTTTACGGCCGCTAGCGGGGCGCTTTTACCCCCCAAAAAAGGGGGTTAAAAACTCCCGTGTTACTTTTCCGCTGCCCATTCATTACAATCAGCAGGGGCATTTTGTGAACGCTGTATACAGCGCACCCAAACCACCCCAAAGATGCTTTTTCTAACGTCCCGCCCGAGTATGAAAGCACCCATTGCAATGAATAGGAGGCAGTTTTCAGTTGCCATTTCTAGTGCCTGAAAACTGCCTCAGTGTGAAAGGGGTCTTAAATTACAAGTACTCCCCAACACTAGGCACTGCAAGGAGGGTTTACTAAGACTGAAGCAACAAAATCTGCAGCTGTGCATGGCAACCAATCAGCTTCTAGCGTTCATTTTCAAAGTTCAACTGAACAAGCTGAGGTCAGAAGCTTATTGGTTACTGTGTACAACTACTCCAGTTTTAGTAAACCCCCTGTGTGTCATAAGCTACCATAATTTCCATAAAATACTTTTGCACCTCAGTGCTGCTGATCTTCAGCCTCTTTCAGCCACTTCCTGTCTACATTATTAAGCCTCGTACACACGATCGGATTTCCATCAGACAAATCCGTGGAATTTTGTCCGAAGGGCGTCGGCCGTGAACTTGTTTTTTCTGCTCTTTAGCGCCACCCTTTGGGCAACTTCTGCTAGTGTTGTGCTATGGTTAGCATTGGTTCGGAGCATGCGTGTTTGTACTTTGGATTTTATTCCGACGGACTTGTGTACACACGATCGGATAATCCAACAAGCATAGGTGTGTGCAGCCTATTGCATTAGGGTGTGCACCCCAAATGTATTAAAACATGGATGGTGTTAGTAGAGCAGTGGATGGTGTCAGTTGTTTTTTGTTTTTATCATTTCATTTTTTCCAATTTTTTTTTTTTTTTTTTAGGAGCCCTGTTGGGAGGCTTTGGTGAAAAATCAGCAGGGGGAATCTGTGCCATACGGGGTGATTAGGGTGTGCCCTGGCACACCCCCTGTGCACGCCTATGCCGACAAGACACATTTGTTGTCGGACAGTTTTTAAAGTGGTTGTAAACCCATGTGAATTTTTTTATTTTTTTTTAAATCACTTGTAAGAGAAAGCCATAATGAGCTAGTATGACTAGCATACTAGCTCATTATGCATCACTTACCTTAGATCGGGGCCCCCGAAGCCGTCCTGGTCTCCCTCTCCAGCCATCGCTGCGGCGATAGCCGGAAGGTTACTTCCGGCTATCGCCGCTCCAGCCAATGACAGCGCCGCTCCGGCGTTGTGATTGGCCGGAGCGGCGAAGGCGTGACTCCGCACATGAGCCGTCGAATCCGGCTAAGTCGTCGAATGATGGGACTTAGCCGGATTTGTGAATGGGATTAACCCCATGATTGCGCCATTGTCTACGGCGCGCATGCGCTGTAGACACGGATGCTTGTCATTTTTAGCAAATATCTCCTAAACCGTGTAGGTTTAGGAGATATTTCTTGCACCTACAGGTAAGCCTTAATCTAGGCTTACCTGTAGGTGCAAGTTGCAAAAGTGGGTTTACAACCACTTTAAAGCATGCTATAAAACATTTGTTGTTGGAAATTCCGACAACAATTGTCCGATGGAGCGTACGAACGGTCGGATTTTCCGACAAAACCCTTCCATCACACAATTGTTGTCGGAAAATCCGATTGTGTGTACGAGGCTTAAGAGACATTTCTCGGTAAGGCCAAGAGCCCTGTACAAAGCAAAATTATTTCCTTTAAGGCTGGGTTCACACTGGTGCGCTGTCCTTTTTTTTTGGTCTGCACCAGAATCTGATCGCAGGGGTGTTCACACTCCTGCGTTCCGATTACTGTCTGAACTGTCAGTTCGCAATGCAATATGAGAACTGAAATAGGGGTGTCATTAACATTGTATTGACACTCCCAGCAGTTGGCATATGGCAGTGTGAACTGCCTTGCAAGTCAGGTGCGATGCGGCAATCCGCAAAGGATTCGCAGTGTTCCCGCATGGCACAAGTGTGAACCGAGACTCCAGCTTGTTGAGAGAACATTTCCCTGAGTACATATTTTCTCTGTGTAGGACTCCAGCACAGCTCTTATCTCTTTATCTCTGTTCCTTTCAGCCAACTATAAAGGAAAAACCATACAGTGAAGGCCCTGTACACACGGCCGAGATTCTCATCAGGAAAAAACCCGTCGTTTTTCCTGACGAGATTCTTGACACACGCTCCATTCCAAAGAACCGCCGTTCTTTTGAATGGAACGAACGCGGTGACGTCATCGACTACGACGAGCATGCGCTCGTCATAATCTTGCTACACCCTACCTATGCCTAGGAAGCTGCCGCGCATGCGTCAAAGTCATTTCGAACATGTGTGGGCTTACCGGAGGACAGGTAAGCTTGTTACCGCGCGCACGCACACACTTTTCTCGTCGGGAAACAGGCCGACGAGAAAGGGCAGGTTCTCTATTTTTCTCGTGGAGATTCCTGGCAGTTTTCTCAACGAGAAACCATACACATGAACGGTTTTCTCGGCAAGAAAGCTCTCCCGACAGTTTTCTTGTCGTTTCTTGCCGAGAAAACCGGCCGTGTGTACGAGGCCTGACAGGAGAGAGGCCGGCGCTTTTTAGGGCTCATTCAAACCAAAAGCCGCAGAGTGCAGTAACACGTGTTAAACGTGTTGGTGGAAGTGCAGTTACAGCACAAGGCATGTCCACCAGAACGATGCATTGGGGTGCCAATAACATGGACAGCAGAAGGAGTATGATGCAGAGAGCTGTAGGAAGCAGGATTGAGACACAACGTCATTCTTCCCCTGGTCCACTTGGCACTTAGAAGCCGTGGGCAGGGATGTGATGAAGGGGGAGGAGTTTTCCTGAGCTATTGCGTGCGGACATGTAATAACTTATCGTATACGTGAACCCTCACCTTGTAAAAACAACCAAATTCAGTTTAGCCACTTGAAGCTTAAAAGATGAGGGGTGGCCTGGGAGTCCCCGGACTAGATATTTTTATGCAGCGCAATTGGCACAGCTAATCCACTCAATACCCCCACCCATCTGGATGAAAATCAAATCTACCTTGCATCCCACTAAACCAGTCACTTGATGTGGCTGAGACCAAAAGACAGACCAGTCATTTTCATTGAACCTATGGGACAGACTGACAAAATCCCATAATTTCAATTTCAAATCCCCACATACTCCCATGGCCCCCCTAGTGGGCAATCCAGACTTCACCCCAGGTCTCAATTCCCAATCCCTTGCTTGGTGGACAAACAAGGGTTTGATACGCATAGCTCAGTGATGGTGAACCTTGGCACCCCAGATGTTTTGGAACTACATTTCCCATGATGCTCAACTACACTGCAGATTGCCTGAGCATCAGGGGAAATGTAGTTCCAAAACGTCTGGGGTGCCAAGGTTCACCATCACTGGCCTAGCTCATCTCTGTGATCATAGGGGGATTCTAACACAAGGAAATTTTTCATTATGTGCAAATAGTGCATTTTTTGCACACCCTGCAACATGCAGCCGATAGAACCTCGTCCACCTCAATGGAGTACTTATGTAGAAGCTTTGATAAGCACATTGGCTTCATTTCCAAAATCTATAGTATATTGACCTCCACCCCAGAAAATTTTTTTACATGAAGAAGTGGGAACAAGATATAGGTGAGACACTCACACTTGCCGAATGGTCCACAACGTCACAGAGTGTCAAAATCATACATAAATACCTCATTAATCAAAGCAAATTACAGGGTTTTGCTTAGATGGTACCAACAAGAATAGCCTCGTTAGTCCCAGGGGCCTCTCCCTCCTGCTTCCGAGGGTGCGGACTGGAAGGAATGATGATTCATATGTAGCGCCCTCCCCAAAAGGTTGGGACGCTATTTAAAATATAGGAGGGATGTCTGAGACAGCAGTTGGGCTCAGGCAGGTGAATTACATTGAAATGTACCTCTGTTCTAGCTGTGGTTTGCCCGATAGCATTTTCCCTTATTGCATGTAGGTGGCGTTACCACCTCAGGTACCTGTTGGAACACGGGCAAACCATGGTGCATTGAGTGACCCTTCTCGGCAGCGGTGCAGAAGGAGTGGTCAACCCCGCTGTGCCTGCTGGGAGGGGATACCTAAGGGGCAGACGCCATTGATCGGGGCCCGTTTTCGCCTCGTAGCCCTCCGGGCCCGAGGTATGCGTGTGTGGTTCTGGTCTCGGTGCCACGTTGGCCCGAGGCTGCATCGCTATCTAGTAGGCCCAGCTAGTCTGGCTGAGGCCTACATTCAGAGAGAGGGGATCCCAAGCTGTCCGTCCAAATGGGAGGAAGCTGTCTTAATGAAGGAGACCAGGGGAGGACCTTCCCTGGAGGAGACCGGCACAATAATGCTGTCTCGGGTGAGGTCTGGCAACTTTATTAAGGAGGTATCCATTACACTACAAGCCCTGCAGTTCGCCGGATTGGCTAAAAGGCTCTTTAACTGTATGGCTGGAAGTTTGGGACATTAAAATCCTGTTTCAGAGGATTCCTGGACTTGGACTATCCATTTTCTCAAAAAAAATAAATAAAAAAAGGGTCTGTGGCAGAAACTTTATTCATTCCAAGAGGTCTGTGGCAGAGACCCATTTCATCTTGGGCAGTCTGTGGCAGAGACTACCCCATTGCTGATTCGTGTGTCACCCCGGCTGATAGGCCATGTGAGAAGGGACTATCCGGGTGACCAATACCCACTCTAAACACCGAGAGTGGTAAGTGACTGGGAGCTGATATTTTTGGCTAGTATTACTGAGTGCCTGAATCTTCCCCTACTCTTCTGTACCTTCTGATTTCTCAACGTTTTCTGCAAGAAAATAAAGCCTAACTGTTTGAGGTTTTACATTGGTGTGGACATTGCATTACTACAGACTTTCCTACCCAGACGACGAAGCTGAAGAAGTAACGTGCAAAACCCAAAACTAACCAGCGGCCCTCTAGGGGGTATTGCTACACATATATGGTGGTCCTGTCCCAAGGTCAAACGTTTTTGGATCCGCCTTTACAATTTTATCTTCTCATCAACACAGGTGAACTTAATTAAATCACTGCAACAAGCTCTCCTGCGATGCCCGGTAGAGGGTACACCTAAACAGGCAGGGAAACAGGTAGCCTTGATTTTCACAGCAGCCAGAATAGCAATTGCCAGATCATGGAAGACACCCACCATCCCATTCGATCTGGTAAAAAATAAATTGACATGGATCATGATAAATCAACGCCTCTCGGCGATCCTACAGGACAAATGGACCCTATTTGACAAGATTTGGGAACTATGGGTTAAATACTTGTCTGACCCCCTGTGAGACCTCAGGGATTAACCTACTCTTAAGGAGTGCACTTTCATCTTTGTAATTCCTTTCTTACTACTTCTATTCCTTTCTTTTTTTCTTCTGGAATTGACTGCGGTCTCCCCCCAGGAATGTTCGTATTTCCATTCTAGACTACAGTAATGTTGACTGGTTGTGTTAGCGTTTTGTTCTTTTCGGAATTGTAATTATACGAAACCGGATGTGCAGGCCAGAAGAAAATTATTTACTTTTCTGTAAAGATCACGTTGTATAATTATATTAAAAAGGTATGGCAAACCGTTTATGCCAAAATGTCAGAAATGTTTTGCGATTTTCAATAAAAATCATTGAAACACAAAAGTGGTACTAAAGGTTCACGTTTAAAAATAATTTAATAAATAACAAACATGTCATACTTACCTCCACTGTGCAGTTCGTTTTGCACAGCGTGGCCCCGATCCTCCTGTTCTGGGGTCCCACATCAGCTCTCTCGGCTCCTCCCCACAATAGCTAACCCCCTCTGGGAAACTCTCTCCCAAGGGGGTTACCTTGCGGGCGCGCTCCCATGTCATACATTTGGCGTACATAGCCGCCGAGTGTATGGCTCGGCTCTGCCCCCCGGCGGCCGCGTCATTGGATTTGATTGGGAGCCAATGGCTGCGCTGCTTTCAATCTATCCAATGAAGAGCAGAGAAGCCATGGAGAGAGCGACGCAGGATCGTGCCCACGGAAGTTTAAGGCTCAGGTAAGTAAAAACGGGGGCGCCGGACACTGCAAGGTGTATTTTCACCTTAATGCATAGGAGGCCTTTTTCTGACACTTGTAGCTTACAAATTAAATTCAGTACTTTTTGCTAGATAATTACTTAGAATGGGAACCAGGAGGGCACACTGCAAGTGGGTCTGGAAGGTACAGTATTGTAGGGTCAGAAGAGCACAGTACTGGGGGGTGTAAGGCGGGTTTAGGAGGACACGGTACTAGGGGGTCAGGAGGTCATGGTACTAGGGGGGGGGGGGGGGTCAGAAGGGCCCACAAGTGTTTTTTTGATGCAGAGCAGCGCAGTGCACGAAAGCTGCTGTGGCAGAGCTACCTGTTCTGGTGCGCTTATCCCCGCTGGCCCATCTCTCTCGTCACATGTCACCCACAGAACAAACTAAAGATGTGGGCCGGCGGGGATCAGCACACAGGGGGACAAGAGCTTGAAGCCCAAGCGCTGTCAAATCCCTACTTGCCCAATTACCTGGAGGCCGAATTCCAGCAGCTTCTCGCAGAGAGTTGTAATTGGGAACCCAGTTATGGTGATGAACATCCCCATGGGGTCCGACCACCTTTATCCATTCTGGGAATTCATTCAGCACCTCCCCTGTTGTTGTGGTCCACTCCTTCCCCAGTCCACCGACGTACAGAAGTTCATCCTTTACTGCCAACCACTCCGCTTTAAAACCTGGGGAAAGAATAAAACACATAAAACCCAATGAGACTTCAAGCAAACTGCTAAGCGAACAGACAAGAAAAGAAAGCCTCAACCTAAGAGTCCTTGTCAAGTAATGTGAAGAACGTCGCCCAAATTCTCCCGATACAGAAACCGATACTTTGCTGTGCGATTTGTGTCCATACAAAACAAATGGGCGCAAATCGCACTGAAAAGAATCGCATGCAATTTCCCCTTCCGCTCCTGTGTGTGTATAGAAAGGGAAAAGTGCCCTCTAGTGGGCAGTTTAAAATACGTTAAAACTCACAGTACATATCTGGCCACATACAAAATATTCTACATAGGTGTCGCAGTCCGCCGACGATAGCAAATCTTGGCCGCTGTAGGTGCTCACAAGGCTGGAGGAGATGTAGAAGCTGTCCGCCCCAAACTGACATCACTTCTGACCTATACCCACAGGAGTCCCGGAACTTCTCCTCCAGCGGCCCTGATTTGCTATCATTGGCAGACCGGGTCACCTATGCATTTTTTCTAAACTATTCCCTTTCTATCTATCTATAATATATATATATATATATATATATATATATATACACATACACACACACATCAAAAATTGGGGAAATCACATGTGATTCGGACATGAATCGCACCACATTGCTGCGCAAACAATGCTTTGCAGTGCGATTTGCGCCAATTCTTTTTATCTTGACAAAAACCTGTAGGTACTGGAAAGATCTCCTAAACCTCCACGGTTTAAGAGATATTGGCCATATACGCTGACATAATCATTGCATGCGCACTGAAGAAAGGGCACGTTCCGTTTCTGTAGTGCTTGTGCCGTGACCGTCGGCTCCCGCGTGCATGCGCGGGTGTGATGTTACACGACTCCGGCCAATAGCAGAGCCAGAGTCCACGGCCCCAGAAGAAAGAGGTGTTGAAGATGGACGCGATTAGAGAGGGGACAGCGCTGACATCGCAGGCTTCTTCTGCAGGCAAGTGGCACATAATGGGCTAGTATGCGATGCATACTAGCCCATTATGTTTTTATTTTGCAGGCAACAAAGAGGAAGTAAAACCCATCAGGGTTTACTTCTTTAATGCACCCGGGGAACGACAAAAGTTCTGTGCAGCCGCATGCAGTCAGCCTGCCAAAATCAATGACAGCCTGAGAAACGCAGCCGCTTTAGGGATCTTCTCCCACGTGTCAGGGTTTAAATTTATACAGGGATGGACGCGCAGCTATGTACGCATCTATAATTGATTTTAAAGGGTAAATCTCTGCATCTACAGACATCCACGATCTAACACTAACCTATCTAGCCCTGTAAAGAAGAAATCACTATACATACCTTTTCTGAAGCCGATCCGACCCATTTCCACGCTGAGCTGTCATCTGCGACTTCGCTGTAGAGGTGGGTGCATGGGACACAGCTGACAACGGACATTCGATGAAGTCGCCGCCATCTTGCTACACCCTACACTACCCTTGTATGCTACCGCGCATGCGTCAAAGTCTTTTTGAGCATGCGTGGGTTTATCTGGAGACAGGTAAGCATACACACGCACAGTTTTCTCGTCGAGAAACAGGCCGACGAGAATCCCGACAAGAAAATAGAGATCAGGTTCTCTATTTTTCTCGTTGAGATTCCCGGCAGTTTTCCCGACGAGAAACCATACACACGAACGGTTTTCTTGGCAAAAAGCTCTCCCAGCAGTTTTATTGTCGTTTCTTGCCAAGAAAACCGGCCGTGTGTACGAGGCTTTAGGGTAGACTTAAGACTCAGCAAGAAAACGACAAGAAAATTGCTGGCAGATTTTTTTGCCAAGAAAAACGTTCGTGTGTATGGTTTCTCATCGGGAAAACTGCCGGGAATCTCGACGAGAAAAATAGAGAACCTGCTCTCTATTTTTCTCGCCAGGATTCTCGTTTTTCACGTCGGTCTGTTTCCCGACAAGAAAAACGGTCGTGTGTATGCTTTTGCGAGTCTTAAAAAAACGTGCATGCTCAGAATCAAGTATGAGACGGGAGCGCTCCTTCTGGTAAAACTAGCGTTCGTAATGTAGATAGCACATTCGTCACGCTGTAACGAACTGAAAGCACGAAGACTGAAAAGCGCGAATTGTCTCTCACCAAACTTTTACTAACACGCGGTAACACGAGATCAGCAAAAGCAGCCCAAGGGGTGGCGCCATTGGAATCAAACTTCCCCTTTATACTGCCGTCGAGATTTTGGATTGACAGTGTGTATGCAAGGAAAGCTTGGCAAGAATCCCGTCGAGAAAAACAATGTTTTTTCCTGACAAGATTCCCGGTCGTGTGTACTAGGCTTGACACTTTAACAGACTCGCTGAAAAGGAACAAAAGCAAGAAAAAAAAAAAAAAAAAAGAGGGCGCACCAACCCAGCGTATTATCTTAGTAAACCATTTATTGATAAACACATAATGGAGGTATACTCAAACTGTGAATTACAAGCTCATTAAAGACAATATTGCTTGATTCAATGCACGTGTTCCTTGGCTTGGGAAGATGTCACCTGGATCTATTCGTCTTATGTGTTTCAAGGGGTATCCCCTCTTTATCAGAGGCAAAAACATTTTTTGCTCTGATGAAGAGGGGGTGCCCCTCGAAATACATAGGCCGAATGGATTCAGGTGGCGTCTTCCTGAGCCAAGGAGCATGTGCAGTGTATCGAGCAATATAGTCTATGAGGAGTTCACGATTCGCAGTGGTTTGTGAGTATGCATCCATTATGGCTTTATCAATAAATGATTTACTAAGGTAGTGCGCTAGGCTGGTGCACCCTCTCTTTTTTTGCTTTCATAGTACTATAACGTTGAGGCCTCCCTACTCCTAAGAGGGCAGCAAAGTGTGGCGACCTCCTTCCATCCTTGGAGAAGTATCGGGGCCTGGACAATGCTGGACAATGTGTTCAGAAGGTTGTTCTTACTGTCGCTGCAAGGAACACCCTTCATTCCCTGGGCACATGGATGCGTTTGTGTGAATGACGCCCCGAGGTAGTCATCATTCCCCAGAAATTCCGAAGGGTACAGAGGTCACACCTAGCAATGTGAAAGGCAAGGATGAAGTAAGTTTGGCTATACATGGGCCAGTTTTATTTTTTGTTGTTTTGTTTTTGCTTACAGGTATATATTTCTATATAAGTACCAATGCTCGACAAATCCCAGGCACCAGGTCGCCATGGTGACTAGAAACTGCGTCCTGGCGCCTGGGCTTTTGTCAGCCCATTCACTGCTGACACCACCTTGCACGCTCCAAGCCTGTATAAGCGAGTTCTTAGTCTGAGAGTCGGGCAATGGAGTTTTGCTCACTGTACGGGGCGATCCCTGTCCTAAAGAGGCTGGGCCTTCCATCTCCTGGGCCGAGCTAGAAAGTTGATTGGGTGGGTTCAGATGTGCCCTCTGTCTAGGGGATAGATCAGATGTTGGGGGTCGGGCCCTGTGCGAAGGTGGGCGGCTCCCTGTCTCAGTTGGGCAGTGCAGGGTGTAGCGGGCTCTCAGCCCTCCGCTCTCCAGGGGGCCGTTGGGAGGAGTACAGAGCATCACCGCCATGGGCTGCAAAGTGAGCGCCGAAGACAAAGCGGCTGTTCTGCACGCCCCGAGCCATGTATCCCGGGCTCTGCTTGCCCATCTGTGGGCCTGGAACGAGTATAGCGGATG
Source organism: Rana muscosa (assembly GCA_029206835.1). Taxonomy (NCBI): domain Eukaryota; kingdom Metazoa; phylum Chordata; class Amphibia; order Anura; family Ranidae; genus Rana; species Rana muscosa. The sequence goes on from CM055128.1 coordinate 39,094,125, forward strand.
CCGCTGGGTAGAGGGGAGGGAGGAGAGCGAACACACTTCCACTCTCCTCCCCTTTTTGTTGCTGACCCGGAAGTGCCGTGTATGACATCACTTCCGGGTCCCAATTGACAGTTTCCCTGCTATCAAGGCCAGGAAAGTATGTAATGGAGTGCGATGTGCATTGCATTACATTCAGTGGTGCACAGGGGAGACAGAGGTGGGCACCTTTAAAAGTCAGCATTTACTGCAAGTTTTGCTTTTTAGCTACTGACCAGCCCGTAATGGAAAGAAGAGAAATCCCAAAGAGTTTGAACTGGGCATCCTAAATCTTCACATGCAATCCCATGACAACTATTAAAAAAAAATAAACACAATAAATACTTTTCAAAATAATTGAGAACGAAAACCAAAAACATCAGGTTCTCTTTCAAGGACTCACCTTTATCCACTGTGCCATCACCATCCGTAAGTATAACCCATGGCACAGCCTTTCTCCCCTCCAGCCGATAGACCACCCCGGTGCGATCATCCACCGAGTACAACTTCCCATTGAACACTATCAACTCAGAAAGCTCCATCCCACGTCCCTTCTCCGCCAAGTGAGTCTCTACTACAGTGTCCTCCTTGTCCCATTCCACCGTCACCCGGTCCCCGCTATCATACAGCGTCAAGTGGCCTTTCTTTAGGTAGCTGAACCACGTGTTGTCTTTGGTGCTGCGAGAGTCGGTGTCCAAGTCGGCGATGATGGCGATCTGGTAGCGCAGTCCGTCCAGCAACCTCTGGGGAGGGGTGAGCGGGTAGGTGTCGTTATACAGTTCTCCTGCTAGAGCTTGGACCATCCGCCAGTTGTGGGCGTTGGGCACTGGAGAGCGGGCGTACGAAGACCGGTGGAAGCATAGCAGCAATAGGAGCAGCGCCAAGACCACCCCGAAGAGCAAGATGGCACGCCAGCGTGGCCTGAAACGGGGGTCGGCAGTCTTTGTCATGGAGGCCAGAACGGGAAGGCCACCCACACTGATGCGCAAGGGGCTCATAGATTCTTTACATTCCAGTAGTGTGTAGGGATTCATAAGGCATCGGTGTGGTCAGCCAGACCCTGTTTAACAAAGACCAACAGGATTAGTATTAGTGTCATACAACTCAACAAATGCATTCCTCCTTTCTCAAAAAAACGATCACTAGTATTTCCCCATCTTTCTTAGGTGCCCTGTAACACAAGATGAAATGTTGCACAGAGCGCCCCCCCTTGGCACACCACAACCTAACACTGCAGTTAGCTAAGACTTTGTTGGTGAGCACCTATCTCCAGCTCCCAGCACTTGCCCTTCCATCGTCATTCCTCTTGCTGGGACTTGCCATGGGCAAGTGATGGGATCCAGAGACAGGCTCAATAAAGCCAAGCAGCCTTCTCCTTGCTAGCGCTGCGGTGTCAAGTGGCTATGTGCCGGGGGGGTTTGGGCGCCCTGTCTATAGGAAGTAAGAATCCACCTTGGGTGCACTCAAAAATGAGCCATTAACTTACCAGCATGTCTTTGAAGTGAGGGAACAAGCCAGAATACATGGAAGAAACCGACGCAAGCAGAGGGAGAACATGCAAACTCCATGCACACGCCCTGGTCGGGATGTGAACCAAGGATCCTAGTGCTGCAAGACAGAAGTGCCAACCAGGGCTGCTGTTAGAAACCACAGGGCCCAGAACAGACGACCCGACACATAGCCACACACAGCCAATGCTTCAGTTATGAATGACCATAGTGAGTGATCATAACTGATCACTCATTCTGTTCATTCAGGAAAGGAAGGGGCTGCTAAAAATTACATATTTACTAGACCAGTGTTTCTCAACTTCAGTCCTCAAGGCGCCCCAACAGGTCATGTTTTCAGGATTTCCCTCAGATGAAACGGCTGTGGTAATTACTAAGGCAGTGAAACTGATCAAATCACCTGTGCAAAATAATGGAAAGCCTGAAAACATGACCTGTTGGTGCGCCTTGAGGACTGGAGTTGAGAAACACTGTACTAGACCCTTCCCCCACACTCCACCTTGAAGGATCCTATTGTGTGCTTGCAGTTGCCAGGGGGAAGAAGAGGAGGGAAGCACCGTGGGGGTGGAGGAAATTACTGGAACCGATCTCCTGTATGGCGCTCTCTGCAGCAGCTAAAAGCCAACAGGAGGGAGAAGAAAAAAAATGCTAGCTTTCAGCTGCTGCAGAGAGTGCCATACAAGAGACCGGTTCCAGTAATTGAACCCTTCCCTCCATACAGTTGCGCTGATCACCCTCCCTGCCTATGTCTGACCCCAGGCCCTGTACAGGAGAACTGGTGGTACCGCCTTATCCATGGCCCTGGTGCTAACCACTAAGCCACTGTGCTCCCCACAGAACTTTAGGATCTCCTTCTAGTTTCCGAATATAGCCTTGGAGAAATCAATACAAGATTCCAGAGTTCAAGTACGTATTTTTGAGTTGCTACTGCAACCTTCATATGTATGGCGCTATCCAGGCACCAACAGATGGAAGGTCAATCAGCGCTATCCAGGCACCAACAGATGGAAGGTCAATCAGCGCTATCCAGGCACCAACAGACGGAAGGTCAATCGGCACTATCCAGGCGCTAGGGGGTCGACCAATATCATTTTTTCAGGGCCGATACGATACCGTTTTTTTGGTTGCCTTTAAAGGCCGATATCGGGTGCCGATATTCTGTAGATTTCAAGTTTTTATTTTTACACTTTTTTTTAATCACTTTTATTGCTGTCACAAGGAATGTAAACATCCCTTGTGACAGTAATAGGCATGTGACAGGTACTCTTTATGGAGGGATCTGGGGTCTATGGTGTGATGGGAGACCCAGGCTGAGTGGCGGAAGGAGGTGGGAGGACGGCCCCTCCCGCTATATGTGATAACAGCTGAGTGGCTACTTAGCAGCTGCAGGCATCACCCCAGTACAACCACTTGAAACAATAATCGGTAAGTTTGTTACCAATTCTTTGAAAAAAAAAAGTGACTATCGGCCGCCCCCTACCAGGCACTATCAGATGGGAGGTCAATTAGGGAAATCCAGGTACCATCAGATGGGAGGTCAATTAGTGAAATCCAGGTACCATCAGATGGGAGGTCAATTAGGGAAATCCAGGCACCATCAGATGGGAGGTCAATTAGGGAAATCCAGGCACCATCAGATGGGAGGTCAATTAGTGAAATCCAGGTACCATCAGATGGGAGGTCAATTAGGGAAATCCAGGTACCATCAGATGGGAGGTCAATTAGTGAAATCCAGGTACCATCAGATGGGAGGTCAATTAGGGAAATCCAGGCACCATCAGATGGGAGGTCAATTAGGGAAATCCAGGCACCATCAGATGGGAGGTCAATTAGGGAAATCCAGGCACCATCAGATGGGAGGTCAATTAGGGAAATCCAGGCACCATCAGATGGGAGGTCAATTGGGGAAATCCAGGTACCATCAGATGGGAGGTCAATTGGGGAAATCCAGGTACCATCAGATGGGGGGGTCAATTGGGGAAATCCAGGTACCATCAGATGGGGGGGTCAATTGGGGAAATCCAGGTACCATCAGATGGGGGGGTCAATTGGGGAAATCCAGGTACCATCAGATGGGGGGGGTCAATTGGGGAAATCCAGGTACCATCAGATGGGGGGGGTCAATTGGGGAAATCCAGGTACCATCAGATGGGGGGGGTCAATTGGGGAAATCCAGGTACCATCAGATGGGGGGGGTCAATTGGGGAAATCCAGGTACCATCAGATGGGGGGGTCAATTGGGGAAATCCAGGTACCATCAGATGGGGGGGGTCAATTGGGGAAATCCAGGTACCATCAGATGGGGGGTCAATTGGGGAAATCCAGGTACCATCAGATGGGGGGGTCAATTGGGGAAATCCAGGTACCATCAGATGGGGGGTCAATTGGGGAAATCCAGGCACCATCAGATGGGAGGTCAATTGGGGAAATCCAGGCACCATCAGATGGGAGGTCAATTAGGGAAATCCAGGCACCATCAGATGGGAGGTCAATTAGGGAAATCCAGGCACCATCAGATGGGGGGTCAATTAGGGAAATCCAGGCACCATCAGATGGGAGGTCAATTAGGGAAATCCAGGCACCATCAGATGGAAGGTCAATTAGGGAAATCCAGGCACCATCAGATGGGAGGTCAATTAGGGAAATCCAGGCACCATCAGATGGGGGGTCAATTAGGGAAATCCAGGCACCATCAGATGGAAGGTCAATCAGCAACAACTCAAGAATCCCCTAGAAACCTCTTGAGGAACCCTGGTTGAGAATGACTGGTGTAGGGCGTTCGTTCACCTCTACATTTTTTTTCTGAAAAGGTGAACTAACCTTTAAATACACATATACTCTTAAGGAAAGATTGTTGTTGGAATGAAAAAATATTTGGCAACAGGTTTTCTTTAAAATGGTAGGGGAAACTTTAAAATTACAACTCTCTCCTCTCCTGACCCATTGGGCGGTCAGTGAGAAAATGCCTTGGCCTTGATAGCCACGAATGCCCCCCCCCCCCCTTATAGTGTTGGACAGAATGCCACCCTTCCAGACAGCTAAGATCATTGGTATCATGCTGCTGTCTCTGTTACGTGGCAATGGACCCAGAGCTATCCAGGCACCATCAGATGGGAGGTCAATCTGCAACCACTCGAGGGACCTCTAGAAACCTCTTGAGGAACACCCTGGTTGAGATTGGCATGTGTAGGGTGTCCGATCACCTTTTCATTTTTTCCTGAAGTGAACGACCATAGACGGTTCAGCAGCAAGCCATGTATGGACAGGGTGAATGTATCCAAGTTAATTGATTGATCAACTTGGGTACAACCAGCCTGTATTATTTTGCATGCGATGGCAAGAGTTTTCTCTCCTCTCTCACCCTGAGGATAGTGGCGCTGGCTCCTTCCTCCTGCTCGGGTGATCAAAGCTCACACACGTCTAGGAGGAAGACCCTCCTTTGATGACAATGGTCGCCTTTTAAAAAGATTGTTCCAAAAGCCAAACGCACACGTGGGTCTACAAACTTTACATAAAGAGAAATGAGGTGGGGTGTCCGGATTGGTCTGTATATGCAAAGTCCATTGCATGGAGTCTGAAAAAACAAGTTTATCAAGCAAACACGGATTTACCACCACGTAACATTGGGTGTGACGGACTTCTCAAATATTCACTGAGCTCCACCTAGATCCTTTCTATTCTTCTGACCTGATATTGACACAGCAAGACAAACACCCTAATCACCCGTCCTGCTGTGGGAGATGAATACCATTAAACTCTTTGTCATTAGAATATGAAAGCGCCGTCATTACAAGTGTATCAGTAGTAGACGTGTAAACAGAAGACAGAATGTCATTGAATAGAATGGACCCCCCCCCCCATGGGTCACACCTACAATCCTATCTGCCGTCTGCTGGCCACACACTCCAATAATGGAAGCAATCCAGCAGAATCCCGAATTGATGTCCAATAACCAGCCTGTGTAGGAGGTGATTGTATTCCTTGTGACACCGCCATGAATCTCTCACCGCCTGATTATCACAGCCATGCATGAAAAGTTGGTCACACCGTCTATGCAAATATTGGAATGTGTACATGGAAATGGGATACAAGCTGGAGAAGAGTTACTGCAAGAATCTTTGGCAGTTATTTGACCCCAAAAAGTAAATATGAAGTTGTCACAGTAAATATCATGGCGGTAGACATTTTTAGTGCTGTAGTTTGTCACAGAGAACAATGCCATAAACTCATTGTAACCCCCCACAATATATACCCTTCATGTAACCCCCAACACTCAGCCTCCCTATAACCTTCATCACCTCCCCTCCCTGCAACCCCCAACATCTACCCCCCCCTGTAACCCCCAACATTCAGCCTCCCTATAACCTTCATCACCTCTCCCCTCCCTTCGGGGGAGCCCCACCTAGTACTTGGATGGGTCTGTTTCGGCAGACTCACCGAAGAATGGGGTCCGTCTGGTTTCAGCCAGTCAGACCATGTAAGTACCTCAGTCCCCGTCTGGAGCCTAACGCCCCGGGGGATCAGGGTTGGTCCTTCCTTGTGGAGGACAGGTGTTACACCCGTTGCACGTTTTGTGTTTCACTCTTTATGTGTGTGCACTTTTTTTGGCACCGGGTGGAGTTTTTGGGTGTGTTTCACACGCCATGGGCTTTTCAAGAAGAGAAAAAAAAAAAAACCTCTCCCCCCCAACACTCAGCCCCCCCTATAGCTTTCATCACCTCCCCTTCCTGCAACCCCCAACATCTACCCCCCCTGCAACCCCCAACATCTCCCCCCCTCCCTGCAACACCCAACATTCAGCCTCCAAACCCCAACATCTACTCTTCCTGCAACCCCCAACATCTACCCCCTCCCCTTCATCACCTCCCCTCCCTGCAACCCCCAACATCTACCCCCTCCTGCAACACCCAACATTCAGCCTCCAAACCCCAACATCTACTCTCCCTGCAACCCCAAACCTCTACCCCCTCCCCGCAACACTCAGCCTCCCTATAGCCTCCAAAGCCCAACATCTACCCACCCTGCAACCTAGAAACACCTCTCCTCCCTGTACCCCCAACATCTACCCTGCAACCCCCAACATCTACCCTCCCCCCCCTGCAACCTAGAAACACCTCCCCACTATCCCCCTGCAACCCACAACATTCAGCCACCATATAGCCTCCAAACCCAAACATCTACCCTCTCTGCAAGCCCCAACATCTACCCTCCCTGAAACCTAGAAACACCTCCCATCATTCAGCCCCCAACATCTACCCTCCCTATAACTTTCAACACCTCCCCTCCTTGCTAACCCCCAACACACAGCATCCTTGTAAACCCAACACATACCTTCCCTGTAACCCCCAACATTCAGGGGGGGGGGGGCATGGGGAGCCGTCGCCCACTGACAATAATCTAATGCCGAAAATGCGACATGCTGGTTGTACCCAAGTTGATTGATGGATCGACTTGGGTACAATCAGCATGCCCATACATGGTCCGAATCTCAGGCCGGTCCCTGCTGAACCAGCTGACATTTGAACCATCTATGACCTTGTAACCCCCAATACCTACTCTCCCCATGCCACTTACCTTACCTGTAACCCCCAACAATAGTGTCAATGTCCTGGCTCCGAATTGTTCTGACTTTCCCGTTCCCAGATTCAGATTAAACCCCCCCCCCCCCAGTAATCCTCTGGACGGGGCCATGTAGGGGCAGCCCAGGAGTTCATACCCATCATCACTTCTGGTCATCAGAGACTTCCATTCCCAGATTCTCATTGACTCGTCTGATCCTTCCATCTTTCCACTCCCAATAGGAATGGAAGGTTGGTCCGGGGCTGTCATCACCCCACGAGTACCGGGTGACCCCTACTAATCCAATGGCCGCCATCCATCACCTATGGGGACTATTACACAGGAACAGACGGGACTGGCTCAGGGGTTTGTGGAAAAACCTCCATAAGAGGGAATTCAATGAACCCCAATTATGAAGAATCCATCTCCTTCGGGACGATCGTTATTCCTGACCCTTCATAACCCAACATTGGAAGGCGTGTCCCCAATGTGCACAGTATGTACAGGACACGTGGGTCCCAGGGGGGGGGGGCTCCATAAGAGACCCCCCCATAAATATGTACGCCCCGCCACCACAAGCAGGCGCGTTTCTGGACCATCTGACCACCCCAAACATCCACCGACCACCCAATTCTAATATCTTTATCCCATCGCAACATTGTAACCTTCCAGAGTATTCTATAGGAAATGGCAACTTATATCATTTACAATAATGACCCCTCCCCCCCATCTAATAGAGGAGAGCTGTGCACTGAGGATCAGATCTACCATCCCTGAGGGGGTATCCCGTGTACAGATCACACCGAGGGGCCGGCTACTTACCTCTGATCTGGTCCCAGACAAATCCGATCACCGACCCATCACCACCACAATCCAGCACTGCCACTGCACTTCCTGCTTCCACAGCAAACTACAACACCCGGCATGCTCCGCGTCACCAGCCTACAACTCCTGGCACCGCCCACTCCACAGGCTCCTGTGCGCCATCTGCTGATCATGGGCGGATCTGCAGGCTGTGGTGATTACAGTATTACCATTCTTCTTCTATAGAGAACTACATCTCCCAGAATGCTCCACGCCACCAGCCTACAACTACGAGCACCGCCCACTCCACAGGCTCCTGTCCGCCACCTACTGGCCACGAGCGGATCTGCAGGCTATGTATGATTCCTGTTATTCCTATTA